>CAWUFW010008540.1:0-600000 GCA_963921515.1 Calotriton arnoldi
AAAAGGTCAGGCTTAATTTAGAGGCAAAGTGTAAAGTATTTATGCCACACACAAACAGTAATGAAGTGAAAACACAACACAAGAAAAAAACTCAAAACAATTTCAAGAAATAGAGTCCCTTTTAATACATGATTTGACACCAAAATGACAAAAATCCAATCAGTAGAACCAGAGGTATGAATTTTTAATTTTTTTGTGTGAAAACTAGTGCCTAAAAGATCAAAGCACCAACCACGAACGTCTATTCTTGTGAGACTGGGCGAAGGTTGAAAAATATGGCCGACTGCGATGTTGTTTGAATACAAGAAGTGAATTGGGTCCAGTCAGCGCTTACCCTCGGGCAAGGCTGCTGGAGGTGTCCGAGGAGAGAACATCGTCATCGGATGGCCTTGGCTCGAAGCTGCTGTGATGATTTCTATGTTTGGACTTAGTAACCGAAATGGAAGTCGAAAAACTCCAGTGGGACGAGGTAGAAGTCTGTAGCCGAACACAGCTCCACGAGGCTGGATACACTTATACCAAATGACCGCTAAAAAGGATTCACTGTTGCGAAGAAGAATGTAGAGGGAGAAGCCGAGAACTTAAGCCGACCCGCATTGCACCTTGGGCAGATATTCCAGCAGGTTGGTAATGGTCTCCTCCTGGTTCTCAAAGCAGTTTTTGGCCAACATCTTCCTAAGTCCTCAGTTTTGGAAATTGTCCATCTAAGCTGCTTTAGCACCACAACCAAGGGTCCAGGACTGTTGGGGCACCTCTTGGGGGTTCAGGACTCACTCAGGCTGGGTCCAGGCCCTATTTTTATGTCAAGATGGTGGGAGTCTTTTATGTGCCAGTGGCTCTGAGTGGGAGATCAATAAACTAGCCATTGGAGTCACTTCTGGTAGGCCTGGGTGCAGATGAAGATGTAGGGCTCAACAGCAGGGCTGGCGTCTGAGGTTTCAAGGCAGGCCCCAGGCAGTAAAGCAGTCCTTCCAGGAACAGCAGCACTCTAGCAGAGTTCACAGCAGGTCACAGTCCTCTGAGAGTCCTCCTCAGATCGATTGAAGTGCATTGAATTTCCCAACTTCCCTGTCCGGGCTCCAAGCTGATTGCAGTGGTAATGCAGGGTCATTAAACCCTTTGTGTGAAGGCAGAGCACAGGATATTCAGCTGTAAGTGGGCTGTGCTTAGCTCCACTCCCTCCCATCCTGCCAGCAGATGGCCCATTGAGGCACACCTAATCCCACTATTGTGTGACTGTCTGGGAGGAATTCACAAAGTCTATCAGCTACACCCACTCATGTGACCCAAGCCAGGCTACAGACTCAAAAAGGCTAAGGGCAAAAAAATGCAAACTTGCTAAAACTTAGTCAAGAAAAAGACCAAACCAATAATCCCTTGTGAGCATGTGTATGGACTATAGGTAAAGGTTAGGGGCTAACAAGAGACTCATTTGAGAAAAGTTTTTCACAATAATTTGGATAAGAAATCTGTCTCAACAATGACAGCATGAAATAAATCACACCAAAGTTGGATAATATTATGAAGAAATTAATTCTCAAGAAAAGGCGCACACAATAATTGGATCAATCCTTATACTGTGCATAATTATTCAAGGGTACAAATCAAATAATTCCACAAAAATATTAACCTTGTCAGATCAGTTTCAATGTCTGAATGAGGAAACCAAATATTAATGTCCATAAAGTCCACTCTAATCAATGTCACTATCTGTACACCATGAAGATCAAGCAATAGAATGGTGAAGATCCATTAGATTCATGTGGGAAGAGATGTACGTGTCGTCGACGTTACAGTTAGGTGAAAATTTAAGTAACAATGTAACATTTTTAAACTCAAAACACACCAGAAATTCACCAGTTATAGTTATCTCAAGTAACTATAACTCGTGCCCTAAAGTCATTATAACTCATGCCCGACATGCACAGTCTTGTCATCAATGTCGTCCTTTCAGATGTTGCAGTGATGTTATCAATCATGTTGTTGAACATCTCATGAGCCATGAGTGTTGTAATATGTGAGGCCATTAGCAGTGCATGGCAAGGGCAAATGTTACAGTCACTTTAGGGCACAAGTTATAGCTACTTTAGATAACTACTGGTGAATTTCAGTGTTTTTTTGTAAGTTTAAAACAATACATTGTCACTGGAATTTTCACCTAACTTTAGGATTACTTTAGCCTTTGTTATTTTTAGTGAATTTTAAGTTATTTTTAATTTAAAGTAAGATAAAAGTACAATCCCTAATTATAATGTCACTTTAACCGTTGTTTTTTCCAGTGAATTTCTAGGCTTTTTTAACGTAAAGTAATATTTTATTACCATATGTAGCGCCAACCCAGGTGTGAATGTCCCACAGTATTCCTCTTAACTTGTAGTTAGGGTGTTGGGGATACAACGCTGTGGACACTGCCCCATTTGCAGCCCGCTGGAGATGTCTTGGGTTGGAACATTAGTGGAGCCCCACATTAAAGGTGAGCTTGCTGAGGAACTAGTTGACAAACTGGGAGTTAGTGCGGCGGCAGGGACCATTGGCCCTGTGGGTGCTCTCCCAGCCCCCAGCATGGTGCACGACACTTGATTCCAGGCCCACACCACCACACCTATCAATAGGAAGATCACATGTACTGGGGGGAAGGATAACCGCCGCTGATATGGGAAACCAAAAGGCCAAATAGACTGGGATACCACATGGCACTGGAAACCACCAAAACTGAGGGCCCTGAACCTGCAGATGTCTCTCTACACATACACCTTGATAAAGTGCTAGCCGCAATAATGAACACCAACGTCACCCTCCAGAGCCGAACACAGTAAACTTACAGACTGGGTCAAGGGAGTGGAAGCCACGATGGAGGGACTACAGCCAGAACACAAATTTCGGGCTCACAAGGTGGACGACCTGATGGAAAGAGTCCGTACCCTGGAGCGGCAAGCTGAAGATGAAGAGGGGCGAAACTGATGCAACAACATTAGAGCGAGGGGTCTCCTTAAGGGGGTAGAGGGCAGCGATATGGTGTCTTACACAAAACACTGGATTAAGACAGAAGCCGCACTGGACCACCTCACCTCTTTTTTGCTTTCGAACGGGCCAACTGGTGCCTGGTCACACACCTCACCCAGTCGGGCTAGACTGCTTCACTACAAGGACAAGGATACCATCCTCCAAACAGCACAAACTGATGGCCCCTTTGTGGTGGACAATGGAAGGGTGTCTGTATTCCCCGATTTCATAGCAGCTGTTCAGGCACAGAAGTCACAGGCACAGAAGTCAAAAAAGCCCTTAGAGATAAGGGACTGCCTTTCTCCCTGATGTTCCCTACAAAGCTTAGGATCCTCCTGGACTGTACTACCCACTTCTGTGAAGACCCAGGCGCAGCATGTGAATGGCTGGAGGCTTACAGGGCAGGGTCAACACTCCCAAGGGCTCGAGCCAGGGTGGGGCTCACCAAACAGAGACTCAGGAAATGAACACAGGGTGCATCCCGGAGCAGGCTCCTTGAGAAACCCTCTCCCTGACGGACAGAACAGAAACGGGGCGGCGGCACTGATTGTAGTAGTCGAGATAGCAATGACTCAAAAGACAGGTGCTGAAAGCAGCACCCCCTCGGAACAGAGATCCATGGCGTCAGAGTCAGACACCTCTTTGCTTCATGAAGAACAGTTGCCTAGAGTGACCCCACAATCCATAGATAAGATGATATGAGAGACCGAAATATGTTCCTAATGACCCCGTGGCCCCACGCTGGGGTCAGTCGATGGTCGTGGGGGAAGAAGATCTCGGATTCTTGGGGGGGTCCTTGACTGGTGAGGCCAGCCACTCTTTGTCTTTGTTGTGCAGCTGGGGGAGTGGGGGGTAAATACTACTCAGGGGGTGGGTATGAGAGCTTGGGAGAGCATTCATATTGCTTGCCTATATTGCAGACCCAAGGTTTACAGTGACCTTCATGTCTTAGAATATTAGGGAGGGTGGGATTGTCCACAAAACGCCACAACATCCACAAATATTTGAAGAGGTACGGAGTGCAAGTGGCTATGTTGCAGAAAATGTGCCATACAGGGGAGGAGGTGGACTGTTTGAAGCTCAGATAGAGAAGGGAATTTTATGCCACCACGCACTCTGCGTACTGTGGGGGGCCCTTAACTGGATACAGGCAGGAACACCTTTCACTCTCACCCATTCCACCATAGACAAGGAGGGACGGTATTTGCTGATTAGAGGTGAACTGCTAGGTAGAGATGTCACCTTGGGGAGCATATATGCCCTGAATCAAGATCAAGTGGCATTCTTCCAGACGCTGTCCACCCCTTTGGCCTTCTTAATAGCTGATGATCTCCTATTGGGGGAAACTTTAATTGCATGACGGATGTTACGTTCGATCGTTCTACTGCCCCTATGCCTCGAGCGGTGGCACTTAAGAACTCTGAAGGCATGTGTTACTGGTTGGGGCACTTGAGGTTGGCAGACATCTGGAGAGCACAGCATGGGCAGACGCGAGACTACTCATACTACTCACACATCTATCACTTGCATACCAGACTAGACATGTTTTTTTGCTCCAACAGGCTTTGCCAATATGTGACCCACACGGAATATCTGGGACGTACTTTGTCTAACCATAGACTGCTCCTGTTGGGGTTCCAGTCGGTGGAGAAGCGCTCAGAGGTTCCCACGTGGCACCTTACCCTCCTGTCTCTTGAAGATATGTGCTTCAGAGACTCACTCAGCACTACTATGACTGAATACTTCACCCACAATCAAGGATCAGTGTCATCCAGCCTCCTGGAATGGGAGACATGTATGGTGGTGCAGCAAGGCCACTGCCTGGGGCAGTCGGTGGGCGTGTGGTGGGAGTGCAATGGAGAGCTCCGGCTTCTAGATGGGAAACTCCACGACCTAGACAATTCTCTGGGGCCAGATGCAAAGGCACAGGCCCATCTTAAGGAAACCAGAGGACAGTATAATGCTGCACTTGAACGCTTGCGCTGCCATGATGGCAAAGAGTATATTACCAGAGCATGACGAGGAAGGTAGACCAGGCAGGCTTTTGGCATGGCTAATTAGGTCCAAACTCTGTGGGGCACCAATCACACAGATCGTGACAGGTGAGGGCACACCACTCTATTCCCCTTGGGCCATCAAAACCTCATTTCAGGAATATTACGAGTTGCTGAGCATCTCATGCCCAAGCAGCCTTTTTAGATTGCCTCCCTGTGCGGGATTTGAACGCCAGTGTCTAAGAAAGCCTGGCAGCCCAGTATCAACACAAGAGATCAGGGTGCCATCAGATCAGATACATGGCCTCTGGGAAGACTCCGGGCCTGGACGGACCACCCGCTGAGTTTTATGCCTCCTTTGGGGAGACGCTGGCCCCTCAGCTGGAGGCACTATATGCGGAATCCTTATGGCTGGGAGCCTAACTGGCATCCATCATAGACGCAGTAGTAATCCCACTCCCTAAATCCAAGACACTGGGGTCCTACCCCCCGACTTCCACCCTTTATCCTTGCTGTACATGAATTTTAAGATCCTTAGCAAAGTTTTGGCACTCCGATTGCTCTTGCATATGCCTACATTGATATATAATTATCAAAATGGCTTTATTCCCAATTTGAGCACTTCACTGAACCTCCAGAGACTCTACCATGCTCTTTATTACCGAGATGTTCTGCTCCGCCTGAGTGCTACCCTCATGTCCATTGATTTTGAAAATTCTTTTGATTTGATAGGATGGACTTTCTTTTGAGGTCATGCTAAGAGGGGACTGGGCGAAGGCTGGATCAAGTGGGTCAGACTACTATGCTTGGCTCCTACAGTGAGGGTCAAAACAGGTTACGTCATTTCTGCACAATATAGAGTTTACAGAGGCACCAGGCAGGGGTGCCCATTATCTCCTCGACTGTTTGCCCTAGCCATAGAACCACTGGCAGAACTTTTTTGTCAGGACGGGTGGTGCTTTGGGGTGAAGATAGAAGGTAGGGAACATATCTCCCTATATGCCGATTACCTCCTGCTTTACCTCGACGACCGTCTGCTAGGAGCCACAAATGCGATGACCCTACTGGACTAATTTGCCGTGCTTTCTTGCATTAGCATCAACAAATCAAAAACATATCTGTTCCCCATGACATCAGGAACCCAGAGGTCTGGGAATATCCCACAGGATCTGAATTGATCAGCAGTGGCCTTTCGATACTTGCGAATCTGAGTGTTTCACTCCTTAGAGGACCTACAGGAGGGCAATTTGGGAAACACTCTTAGATCCCTTAAATCCTGTATCCCCTTTTGAGATCTCTGAAGCTGCCTATCATGGCACGGATGTTGGTGTCCAAAATGGTCATGCTACTGATGGAGCAAGAACTCAGAATGAGACTTGCTCGTAAGCAATCCTCTCACAATATTAATTAATTAAACTTTGTAATGACTTTACTAATAAACATGCATACATGAACATAGTATCCAAGTGAAGCTTGCCTATGTTTTTAACTAATAAGTAATGCTTGTCTAATCCAAAATGGCCGCTAAAGCGCGGGAATTTCTTTGCGCATGTGTCAACCATATCACGTGCTATGACGTCTTTCTTTGCTTGGAGGGAAAACTTTGCTTCTGCGCAGTATGTGTTAAAATGGCTGCTTAATGTTCTCACGTGCTAAAGCTTGCGCATTTGCTGCAATTAAAACTTTGGTATTGTAACGCTATTAATGCGGGATAGATTTATAATTAAATGGGAATAGAGTAGAAGTAGGGGGTATACTGTGAAGACATTTATTTGTGATTTTAATGTTTTCTTCTTTGACTTTTATTAGTTCGTAAAATGGGGCCTGGGTTAACGGAAGGGCAGCTTGAAGCCAATGAGAAGTACGCATGCGCCCTGAAAAACAAGGCACAGCGATGAAGTCAACTTGGACATCATCCATGGCCGTGACCTGGTGGCCAACTCCACTACATCCACGATGTTCTTGCAAAATGCAACATTTTGTATATGATGTGTATCAAACTTTGTCGTGAGACGGGTGGGAAATAAAGCAAATGTATTAATTGTGAGGGGCGGTATTTAATAACAATGGGCTTAAAGAAAATGAACTAAAATGGTATGGTGTGAGGATCAACCCCCTGTCCCCGTCCAATCAGAAATAGTGGGCTCATAATTTGAAACATTAAGGGGAGGTCCTGGGTATAGAAGAGTATAATAGATATAGAATTAACTAATTAGCTGGCTTTTAGGGCACTCAGGAGCTGAGAGAAAAGATGAACAGATGCGGTAGCAGAGAACCTATGCTATTGCAGAACCGAGCAGACTGAATCGCTGTCCAGAGAGGTCCTGAGGTGGGGGCAGCGGATTCCATAGAAAAGAAGACGCGGAAGATATCGATGAGGAGCGAAGTGACAGAGAGGGGAACGACGCAGGCGTCGTTGATAGAGAGGTCACCTGTCCCGTTTGAACCTAGTCCGGAGGTCTTGATCTTCATCCTTTCTGGGACCCTTTTTCCAACTCCTTGGCCAAGGGGTTTGGTGCTCACACTCTTAGGTAACTATAAGCAAAACCTTTAGCTGTACTGCTGTCTCTATCCTTTTCTCTCTGTTGGACCGTCATTGATTAATAAGTGATTATTTAGTATTGCTTCATCCTTGATATACGATTGAGTATTATGTGGATTGTAAATTTACTCTGCTAAAACTTTAGATAAACATTTTAAAACTTCCTGACTCACTGATCATTTCAGATTTATGAATGGTATTGTATGTCACTCATTTTAAACTTCCCAATTATCAAAGGGTTCATCTGTAAGACATTACTCTTCAATCATAAAAGGTAATTGGTAGCAGGGATATTGATAAAGAATACAACTGACCCACCAGCGGAATTTGCTAGCATAGTTTAAATGAATGGGCCCAGGTGAGTATTTAGTGTAGGAATGCTTGTTGCTAGTAACCCGCTGGATCAGTTTTCTGGTTATCAGAGGATGGTTTTACTTTGTTAATTGGGTAATGAGAATTTTATTTTTATGAACTAACATCCGTTTGTTTAAAGTCTTGTTTTATGTTGTCTAGAAACCCCGGGGAAAATTGAATAGCGGATGGTAAGTGGAAGCCATACTGCAGTGAGGTTATCTGTCAGGCAGAAATAGTACTGAAAAGTTAAGCAGGGCTATCAGTACTTGTTAGGGACTCTGTGCGTGTGAGTAATAGCAAAGGAATATACTGGTGAAAATTTGATGTTATATCACCTAGAAAGACCACATTGAAGGAGTAGCAGGTATTTCTGAAGCTTACGTGAAGAGTAAACGGAAGGGTTTTACTCGTAGTGTATGTTTAGTAAACGGAAAAGGTTTTACTAAAGTATGAGAGAAACTATCCTTTTCAATTTAATGAAACTGGCACGATAGCGAATGTTTTATGTTGTTATTGAATTTTTATAAAAAGCGTAGAGAAAATAAAGTTTTGCATACAATTTTGTAAAGGGAGGGTCAGCTGCCGGAGAGGAAGCTGATGTCACAAACGCCGCGCTAGGATTGGTCGAAACAGCGGGCGTGGAAAGACTTTTGTAAAGGAGGGGTCAGTAGTCAGGAGTAATACTGACGTCACAGGTGTCGCACTGGGATTGGTTGAAACAGCGAGGGACAGAGAAGCGCAGATTGTAAAGGAGGGGTCGTCAGACAGACGTCACTGAAAAGACGCGCTAAGATTGGTTCAGAGACAAATGTTAGCTGGAATTTAATTGGTTGTCAGCATAGAAGACGAAATCTTAGTGGATAGTGGAGATTATATGTGGAAACGTGATCCGACTTTAACAGGAACCCGTCCAGACAGGAGATTCTTAGGTTTTGCCAAATATAATTCGATACATAGATATTTACCCAGAATGTATGGAGAAAAGAGAAAAATGTCATTTTTACAAAAGATTAATAATTATTTTAAGAAGGACAAACCTATCAAAACTAGAGAAGGATTTATCATTCCACCAGCAAAAACGCCCTCTTCATTCATGATGATGGAGAGAGGTTATCATACTTGTGTATGGTTAGAAAATTGGATAGAATATACCAAAAATGATGGAATATTAGCATTCCCAGAGAATGGTACTTTCAATGGGAGAATTCTTCAGAATTTGAGATTGAGAATGAATGATTTAGAACCCAGACCAAGATTAACGCAATACGAAGCCCTAGAAGAATGGGAAAAAGAGGCATTTGAACGTGATAGACCCAGAAGCAATAGGGGTTATAGGGGATTTTTCCTTAGACACCAAAATGAGACACGAGAGAGTCAAATGAAGCAGTGGAGAAGAGCGATGCTTACCGAGGGTTTGTATCCAGTATTTATGACAGAAGAGTCGTTAGGGAGCAAATGCACAGAAAAGACAAAACACTTAACAAGGTTTGGAGACTCTGAAGATTAATTTATGGAAGAAATATTAAAGAACCCCCCACCATATCAGGAAGGGACAAGTGGAAGTACCCCAAGTGCACCAATATTAAGAACACCATTGGTACCACAAGTATTGCATAATCCACCAGTTAATAGGGTACTTCAGGATAAAGAAAAAGAGGCTATAGACAGAAACAGAGCAGAATTGATACAGAAAATAACACAGCTGAATGTACATCCGGATTCCCTGACCATACCTGTAACAATTGGTCCAGTGGTTCCGTTATATGGTGACAAAGTAACTTATCCGAAACCTCTAGTCATGCCTACACCTGTAGAGATCCCCAAACCTGAAACTGTAATAATTGATGACCATATCAGTGATTGTGAATCTATGATATCCGTAATGGATTTACCTATTCGAGGATCTGTAAATAGTACTCCCAGAAGTATAACACCTGGTTGCTCTAAAGATGTAAATATAGTAACATCATCTGGAACCAAGAGTGCCACAGTAGTAACGCCAGAAGACTTAGAAAGGTGGGCACAAGGATCAGACAGACAGAGTTCACCCCCAAAGATCATGGACATCTACAAATTAAAAGTCGAGTTAGAAGAAATGATAGGAGGAAATGTGGGAGTAGATCGTCTAAATACTTACGATGAAGAAGAACTATTGTTCGTATGCAGAAGCATCACTAGAAATGTAAAGATATTTCATGAAAAATGATCAGATTTGGCCTTACAGATGGGGATTGAAATAGGGAAGTCAAAAGTGTTACAGAAGCCCTATAGAGCAGATTTTTCTGACAAGGACCTAGAAAACATGAATGCCTCGGGTCGAAAACTACAAGTAAAAGAATTAATGTTAGTATTGCAGAAATGGGGAGATCTAGATAAATGGAAAGCTAGATGGACAAAGAAAAAGGAAGAGGCACGGTACAGTAGATCGAATTCTGAATATTTATTGAAGGAAACAGGAAAGGTAGATCAAATGTACCCGATGCGGGAAGTACCTGGAGGAGGTTACGTTCATGTTCCATGGAGTAGACAAGATATCTGTCATTTACGAATGATTTTCCAAAGTTGAGAGAAAAGCCAATTGAATGGTGCAAACAGGTTGAGAGGTTTGTGAAAGTGTCAAAGGTATTGTTGAAGGATTTGGATGGTTTGTTTGACATAGTGGTACCTGCCGATTTGTGGACAGATTGTAAAATTACAGTTGACTGGCCAAGTGAAGAGTATCCTAGAGATGCAAAAACAGGTGCTCCATCAAGTGATGTAATGAAAAAGTATCAGCAGGTAATAACTTACCTGAAGGGAAAATACCACCGAAAGAAACAGATTGGGTGAAAATAGACAGGACTACCCAAGAGGCAAGTGAATCGGTACATGCATATTATGAACGTCTATTGCAGGTGTTCAAACAGTATAGTGGATTTGAGGACATTGGAGATAAAAATATGAGTCAGTTTGTCTACCGATTTGTTTATGGTTTAACACCTTCGCCGCGAACGGAATTCCGCTCAGGTGCTGGACATTCCGATTGCGGGTGTGGTCGTGACGAGCTCAGCTCGTCATGCGCACACGCCCACCGCGCAGCATGACGAGCTGAGCTCGTCATGAGCATCGAAGGGGTTAAAGCCAGAGATTTGTCAAATGATTAAGCAGCACATGTTGTGCTGGCAAGGGAAGCCCATAGATGATATTTTGAAATATGCATAATATTGTGGAGACGATATTGAGGATAGGCACAAGAAATTACAAGAAAAAGTGATGTGGGCTCAGGTGAAAATGGCTGAGCGACAGGGAATTAATTTGGATAATCCAACTGATAATCAGGGAAAAGATTCTGGAACGAATGGTGACACAGGAAATGGTGGTAAAGTGAGAGGACGAATGAGTAGAGAAGAGGCTAAAATGAAATTTCCTTGTCATGGATGCGGAAAGTTGGGACATTGGAAGGATGAATGTAAAAAGATTCGAAATAATAATGGCCCAAATAATAATTTAAATCCACAGACGCAGAATGACTCACAGCAGGGTGTAAATCCTCAGAGTCAGTTGCCACCTGCACCTATACAGGGTAATGTAAGCAGAGCAAAGCACGGTACAGACGTCGGATATCAAGGAAGAAGTGGTAAGGATGATTATGTAACTTCACAGTTTCTTTTACAGGACGAATTTGATCCGTATAACCATCAATGACGGTGCCTAAGAGAGGGGAGAAGGAGTGCGTACTTGGCGCATCCTTACCGGTAGATCAGTCAGGTCCATATGTTGAAGGGAAAGTAAGAGGTAACGATATCACTTTTCTTTTGGACACTGGTGCTACCCATTCTACTGTGAGAACAGCAGACATCCCAGACCTTCCTCTCTCTGGAGAAGCTATCCAAGTTGTAGGTGTAGCTAATCAAAAGATCAGAACACCCCTTACTGAGCGAATGGAAGTAAAAATAGGAAACTTCCGAGAAATGCACCAATTTGTAGTATGTGATTCCAGTCCAGTAAACTTATTGGGAAGAGATTTACTGTGCAAAATGAATTGCACTATTTTCTGCACACCGGATGGTGTTGCAATACAGACTCCGGACGAAGATCATGTTTATAAGTTCATGATAGCCAAGCAATGTACAGAAATAGATGAGATGTTCTCTTTGATAACGAAAAACGAATTACCAGAAGAAATAAGAACTACAGTAAATTCCAAGGTATGGGATTTCACTGGGAAAGAAGTAGGACTTATGGTCAAAATAGACCCAGTGAAAATCACTGTAAAGGAAGGTGCAATTTTCCCAAACACTAGACAGTACAAAATGAGTGCAGAAGTAAAGGCAGGAGTTGTTGAGGAAATTAACAGAATGGTAAAACAAGGCATATTAAAAGAAGTTATGAGTAGCCCTTGTAATTCACCAATCATGGGTTTGAAAAAGCCTAGTGGAAAGTATAGGATTGTCCAGGATTTGCGAAAAATTAATAACATTGTTCTACCTTGTTGTCCTTTAGTACCAAATCCTGCAGTAATCCTATACCAGATAGCCTGGAGTGCAGAATGGTTTACTGTGATTGGTCTATGCCAAGCATTCTTTTCAATACCTTTGCACCCAGATAGCCAATATCTATTTTCGTTTAAATTTGAAAATCATGTCTGTTAGAAATGGGATCTCTGGTTGGCTAAGGCTTGCGCCAAAGCCAGGCAGAGACCACCACTCTAGTCAGGGCAAGGGAGTTACACGCCAAAGATAACCCCTGCTCACCCCCTTGGTAGCTTGGCACGAGCAGTCAGGCTTATCCCGGAGGCAATGTGTAAAGCGTTTGCGCACGCACACAGCAACAACATACCAGGCACACCACAAGAAGGAACTCCACACAATGTTATATATAAAAATAGCCTTTGTATTATCATAAAACACATTAGAGTAGTACTCACATAATATACATCGTGCCACCTGGCACGGGGTCATATTTACAAGGGAATTATTTACACCTGACAGGGCCAACTGGACCACTGTCAGAACCAGCACAAAGCGAACTTAGTAAATGTAAAACAGATCCTAAACGTACAACCAGTAATCACTGGTAACCACTGTACTCAGCATCATCCTGTAACATAAACCACATTATGCACAGTATCACATTTAGGCGCGGAATACATTCTGCGCCAACCTCCCCAGCATAAACACATTATGCAATCATCTCAGAAGTCTAAATGCATTAGACCCTAACCTCCTAAGCATAACTCACATTAGGGGTAAAAACTCACGGTAGGAAATAACTTCACCAGCATAACCACATTATGCACATAATCTCATCCCTAAACACAATTAGCGGCATGAATCATAGTAGAGCATCACATTTCCTAATATCTCATAACTCACTGACCCCCCTGGCCAACTGGCCTTCTCCAAGGGGCTCAAATGCCCTGTGTCCAGAATGTCAGGGCTGCTGCCTACGCAGCGGAATCCATGCGCGCCATTGCGCTAGGGCCCAGGAGTGCATCTCACTCCTATCTCATAATGCCCCCAGAGAACTGTGGCCTAAACGTTGCAGCTGGCACTAAGTGCTGCGCAGCTGTGGATCACGGGCAGGCCCTGGCACCACTGTGCCTCCTGTCCCACTCAGGGACTCTCTAACCCAAATGCCCATCAGGTGGCAGCTGCCCGCGCTGGTGCGGCGCAGCTGTGGCATTTGTCCTAAAAGGGGGGGGGGGGGCCCGGCGCCTCTGTGCCTTCTGGACCCCCACGTGGCACTAAATACATGCCCCCGTCGTTGGGGCGGCCCGCTCTCTGGCGGGACCGCCCAGGCACCGACAATGTGCCTCGGTAGGGCCCCAAGCCACTGGGGCTCCCCGGGGCCCTTTTATGCACAAAAGAAACTGCCCCCCAGCGTTGGAGTGGCCCGCAACGTCGGGCCCGCTCAGTACCCAAAGCACCGACCCTGTGCCCCGAAAGGCACCACCACACTCAGGCCAAGCCCCTACTCACCGGGGCTCAGGATCAGGACATCCACTTTGGCGCCGGGGCTCCCAGTAGCCTACGGGAGCCCCGCTTCTCTCTGCGCCGGTCTCCTCTCCTCTCAGGGATCTCGGCGACGTGCACCAGGAGAGCCCCCACTGCTCGGGGCTCTCTCCTTACTTGTGGCCTTGCTTTTCTCTGGCGGCGCGGGGCTTCCCTCCTCTCACGGAGCCCCCGCCGATCGGCCGCCACACTATACTTCGCCCGGGCCCCCTCCTGGGACCCGGGACTTCTCTGTGGAGCCCGTGAGGCTCAGGACACCTTCCATCTCCAGTGCCCGTCCCAGCGCGGGGTGGGCTCCCGCCTGGGTCTTGGAATGCGGCACTTCCCCCACTCCTCTTCGGTTCACCCGGGGCCCCTCCTGGGACCCGGGACTTCCCTGGCAAGCCCGCGAGGCTCTGGACTTCCGGTTTTGCCGATCTCGTCGCGCTGCGATTGGCAGCCCCGGCCAACTCTTCAAGTGGCCCCGCCCAGAGTCAGGCAAGGCCGCCTGGCTTCCTGGTCGGGCAGGCGGCGATTCTCTTCTTCGCGGCGAGGCGGGGTGGGCACCCGCTCGCCGATTAAAAGTATAAAGCGGGGTGGGCACCCGCTCAAAATAGGCACCAAATGCGGGGTGGGCACCCGCAAACATTTCCCAACACGGGGGAATCCCTCTCGCCGGGATTCCCTCTCCAGGGGCTGCAGCACCGCGCTGCGAAGCCCACACTCTCCTCGTGCTTGAGGCAAAGTCCTGTAGGTCCTTAGGGATAAAGGGGCAATGCAGGGCCCAGGGAGGCAAGCCCTCCTGGCAGCCCCCCCTGGGCCCCAGCAGCAGCATGCCCCGCAGGAACAGAACAGGAACACTGAACCTTTACATGGGGTCACAGCCCCTTCTTTTATACACCCTTTTCCCTTTGTGTAAAGGTGCAGGGCTGGGGAAAAACCAGACGCAACTGGTTTGGGGGAGCTTTGGAGCACTTTGTTTTGCTCAGCTCCTCTTGCCTTTCACAGGACAGGCTAGGGACATCAGACGCACCACAGGGGGTGGAGCCAGCATTGTGGAGGGAAGGCACAGCCCTATTCAGGTCCCAGGTGCAACTCCTCCCTCCCATCTAGATGCAGATCTCTCTATTCACCACTGTGCTGACTCACCCTGCCCCTCCTGGAGCCACACACACCTCCCAGCCCCTGTCACTCACAAGCCAGACATGCAATTCACATCAGGCAGGCAGACACAGAGCACACATAAATGCCAACTTCTAAAAGTGGCATTTCTACACCAGTTATAATAAATCTGCGCACACCATTGCGCAGCATTTATTCTCATGAGTTCGCACATACTAAACTCGCCCCTGCACTCCTCTCACACCAGGAATTACCATGGACACACATATCCCCCATGCATTCCTGTGGGAGGGCAGGACAATCTCACCACACGCACTCAGCGCGCACGCACTTTACACTGGCCCACAGTGCTAAAGTGCCTAGAGACTTAAAACTACTGACACACAAGGCAAAAAGTTTAGGGGTGAACCGGCCAAAAAGGGCCAAGTCCAACACAACCCCCTTCCAGCCAAAACGCAGGGCAGACCAATCACCACCGTGATGGGCTTCCCTGCTTGGGGCGATAGAATACGGACGCGGGCCCGCACTGCAGGGACACCCTCCGGTTCTACGCCACTTGGAACCCATGGAATCCAACTAAGAAAAAAACTCTGGACCAACTAGGCTACCCCACCGGTACTCCTTAGTTGTCCACGGCCAGGACCAGGCCCTAGGCCACTGGTCCTTGCCAATCCACAGAGTGGGGGGCAGTAACCCCTGGCATCCAATAGCCATTCTCCACTCTCCCTCTCAGTGTAGTTCCAAACTACCACTGATCCTTCAACCGAGGGTCCGCACCCTCAGGCTGACCAGAGGTCACGGGCGAAGCGTCTCCTCACCCTACCTCTACTTCTGGGGTTCCGCACCCTCCCAGGGGAAGCACCCTCCAGAACACAACTCTCCCACCAGTTCAGGACCTCTCTCCATCACTGGTCAACCACCTGGGAAATAAATTCACCGGCTGCACCGGGGTCAGAGGCGAGGACTCCCTCCCTCTCCACCCCCTTCCAGAGTCCGATACCCTCCCAACTGGAGTGGTACCCCCTAAAAGGCAAACCGGCCAGGACACTGATTACAGTTGCCCTGCCGTCCAGGTCAGGCAAACACCTGAACCTGGCTCCCCAACCCAGGGACGCTACCCTTTGGTCAGATGCCCGGCGAACCAGGACTTCACGGGGAGCACGCATGCCCCCCCGAGGGTGACACATAACTAATGTGTCGTGTGACAGTCTGCCGGGCACAAACCCAGGGCAGAAGTGGTGTCCCCATGGCCCCTCTGGACCCACTGGTTT
The DNA here is from genome assembly GCA_963921515.1 of Calotriton arnoldi. NCBI lineage: Eukaryota > Metazoa > Chordata > Amphibia > Caudata > Salamandridae > Calotriton > Calotriton arnoldi. The sequence goes on from CAWUFW010008540.1 coordinate 16,259, forward strand.
TTCCACTGGGGAACCTCTCCCCCTCTCACCCCTCAATCAGGACTTCTGCACCCTCCACTTAGGAGCGGTGCTGCCTAGCACCAGGACTGCTGGAGCTCTGGTTACAGACGCTCCACGTCCTCTAGAGACTAGAAGATCCACCTCAAATGGCCTACAAGTACAGCCTAGGCCCCCCAACCTGGTGTTCCCTGAAGAAACCATCCAGGCCCTGGGACTGGGTTTCAGGCACACTCACTCCTTCTCCTCTGAGACAGGACGTGGGCCCCTACACCCCTCCCGCTACACTGGGACCTAGCTGGGCTACACTGAACCTTTTCCACCACACAGGACTGGAAGATACTCGAGCCACTCTTATTGGAACCACTTCCAGCTCACCTACCACGGGGAGATCCCCCCCACAGAACAGTCCAACAGGACAGACTAGGTTCCTTTCCTGGTGTTCCTTCTAAGAACCATCCAGTACCGGAGACTTGAGATTGAGGCTCGGAATACGGCCCAGTCTCACACCTTCCTCGCAGGACATGATGTGAGGCCTTGCAACCTCCTCACTATAACGGTTCCTAGTTGTGTTCCTCTGAACCATCTCCACCACACGGGTTGGGAGATACCTGCACCATTCCTCTAGGGTCACTCCCCCATGCAAGCTCCTTATTTCAGAGAACTCACTCCAGCGTCCAGCAGCACATCACTCATCCACACACACCCCCCAGACCGGTGAGACAGTTCCTTACTGTCCCTGAATCTCAACCTGCACCCCTCTTACTGAGCACCAGGTACCATACCCTGGGAACGGGACGGGGACTTCATGCACTGGACACACACTTCGCTGCCACCACTGGATCCCACCCTTACTGGTGAATCCAGAAAACTCACACTGCACTTAGGGGATAATCTACCCTCCCGAGCTAGTGACTCCATACCAATTAAGTCCCCACTGTAGGCCAACCCAAGAACTAGCAGATAGCACAGGGGCAGTCCCTCCCTCAGCTGCAGGCCAACCCAAGAACCAGCACAATGGCTCAAGGGCAGTCCCTCCTCCAGCTTTAGGCCAACCCAATAGCAGTCTGCACAAGGGCAGTCACTCCTCCAGATTCTCTGGTTTCTGTCCTTGGCAGTACACTCAACTCATAGTGCACAAGAAACACATTTCAAAAAGAAATGACACTTAAAACAAACTCAGAAACAATAATCCCTTTCCATGTGACTATCTAAAATGCAGAGTTTTGTAGTGCAGCCAGTTGTCGCTGTGGTACTGCGCAAACGCAAGTCCTATCCTCACCGCTGCCACCAATGTTAGAAATGGGATCTCTGGTTGGCTAAGGCTTGCGCCAAAGCCAGGCAGAGACCACCACTCTAGTCAGGGCAAGGGAGTTACACGCCAAAGATAACCCCTGCTCACCCCTTGGTAGCTTGGCACGAGCAGTCAGGCTTATCCCGGAGGCAATGTGTAAAGCGTTTGCGCACGCACACAGCAACAACATACCAGGCACACCACAAGAAGGAACTCCACACAAGGTTATATATAAAAATAGCCTTTGTATTATCATAAAACACATTAGAGTAGTACTCACATAATATACATCGTGCCACCTGGCACGGGGTCATATTTACAAGGGAATTATTTACACCTGACAGGGCCAACTGGACCACTGTCAGAACCAGCACAAAGCGAACTTAGTAAATGTAAAACAGATCCTAAACGTACAACCAGTAATCACTGGTAACCACTGTACTCAGCATCATCCTGTAACATAAACCACTTTATGCACAGTATCACATTTAGGCGCGGAATACATTCTGCGCCAACCTCCCCAGCATAAACACATTATGCAATCATCTCAGAAGTCTAAATGCATTAGACCCTAACCTCCTAAGCATAACTCACATTAGGGGTAAAAACTCACGGTAGGAAATAACCTCACCAGCATAACCACATTATGCACATAATCTCATCCCTAAACACAATTAGCGGCATGAATCATAGTAGAGCATCACATTTCCTAATATCTCATAACTCACTGACCCCCCTGGCCAACTGGCCTTCTCCAAGGGGCTCAAATGCCCTGTGTCCAGAATGTTAGGGCTGCTGCCTACGCAGCGGAATCCATGCGCGCCATTGCGCTAGGGCCCAGGAGTGCATCTCACTCCTATCTCATAATGCCCCCAGAGAACTGTGGCCTAAACGTTGCAGCTGGCACTAAGTGCTGCTCAGCTGTGGATCACGGGCAGGCCCTGGCACCACTGTGCCTCCTGTCCCACTCAGGGACTCTCTAACCCAAATGCCCATCAGGTGGCAGCTTCCCGCGCTGGTGCGGCGCAGCTGTGGCATTTGTCCTAAAAGGGGGGGGCCCGGCGCCTCTGTGCCCTCTGGACCCCCACGTGGCACTAAATACATGCCCCCGTCGTTGGGGCGGCCCGCTCTCTGGCGGGACCGCCCAGGCACCGACAATGTGCCTCGGTAGGGCCCCAAGCCACTGGGGCTCCCCGGGGCCCTTTTATGCACAAAAGAAACTGCCCCCCAGCGTTGGAGCGGCCCGCAACGTCGGGCCCGCTCAGTACCCAAAGCACCGACCCTGTGCCCCGAAAGGCACCACCACACTCAGGCCAAGCCCCTACTCACCGGGGCTCAGGATCGGGACATCCACTTTGGCGCCGGGGCTCCCAGTAGCTTACGGGAGCCCCGCTTCTCTCTGCGCCGGTCTCCTCTCCTCCCAGGGATCTCGGCGACGTGCACCAGGAGAGCCCCCACCGCTCGGGGCTCTCTCCTTACTTGTGGCCTTGCTTTTCTCTGGCGGCGCGGGGCTTCCCTCCTCTCACGGAGCCCCCGCCGATCGGCCGCCACACTATACTTCGCCCGGGCCCCCTCCTGGGACCCGGGACTTCTCTGTGGAGCCTGTGAGGCTCAGGACACCTTCCGTCTCCAGTGCCCGTCCCAGCGCGGGGTGGGCTCCCGCCTGGGTCTTGGAATGCGGCACTTCCCCCACTCCTCTTCGGTTCACCCGGGGCCCCTCCTGGGACCCGGGACTTCCCTGGCAAGCCCGCGAGGCTCTGGACTTCCGGTTTTGCCGGTCTCGTCACGCTGCGATTGGCAGCCCCGGCAAACTCTTCAAGTGGCCCCGCCCAGAGTCAGGCAAGGCCGCCTGGCTTCCTGGTCGGGCAGGCGGCGATTCTCTTCTTCACGGCAAGGCGGGGTGGGCACCCGCTCACCGATTAAAAGTATAAAGCGGGGTGGGCACCCGCTCAAAATAGGCACCAATTACGGGGTGGGCACCCGCAAACATTTCCCAACACGGGGGAATCCCTCTCGCTGGGATTCCCTCTCCAGGGGCTGCAGCACCGCGCTGCGAAGCCCACGCTCTCCTCGTGCTTGAGGCAAAGTCCTGTAGGTCCTTAGGGATAAAGGGGCAATGCAGGGCCCAGGGAGGCAAGCCCTCCTGGCAGCCCCCCCTGGGCCCCAGCAGCAGCACGCCCCGCAGGAACAGAACAGGAACACTGAACCTTTACATGGGGTCACAGCCCCTTCTTTTATACACCCTTTTCCCTTTGTGTAAAGGTGCAGGGCTGGGGAAAAACCAGATGCAACTGGTTTGGGGGAGCTTTGGAGCACTTTGTTTTGCTCAGCTCCTCTCTCCTTTCACAGGACAGGCTAGGGACATCAGACGCACCACAGGGGTGGAGCCAGCATTGTGGAGGGAAGGCACAGCCCTATTCAGGTCCCAGGTGCAACTCCTCCCTCCCATCTAGATGCAGATCTCTCTATTCACCACTGCGCTGACTCACCCTGCCCCTCCTGGAGCCACACACACCTCCCAGCCCCTGTCACTCACAAGCCAGACATGCAATTCACATCAGGCAGGCAGACACAGAGCACACATAAATGCCAACTTCTAAAAGTGGCATTTCTACACCAGTTATAATAAATCTGCGCACACCATTGTGCAGCATTTATTCTCATGAGTTCGCACATACTAAACTCGCCCCTGCACTCCTCTCACACCAGGAATTACCATGGACACACATATCCCCCATGCATTCCTATGGGAGGGCAGGACAATCTCACCACACGCACTCAGCGCGCACGCACTTTACACTGGCCCACAGTGCTAAAGTGCCTAGAGACTTAAAACTACTGACACACAAGGCAAAAGGTTTAGGGGTGAACCGGCCAAAAAGGGCCAAGTCAAACAATGTCTATGTATGGAATCGTGTTCCTCAAGGATACACAGAAAGTCCATCCATTTTTAATCAAATACTGAAAAGGTGTCTAGAGAAATTAGTGCTGCCCAGGAGTTCAGTCCTGGTGCAGTATATTGATGATTTACTAGTAGCATCCAACACTCATGATGATTGTGTTGAAGATTCAATTGCATTACTCAACCATTTGGCTGAGGAAGGACACAAAGTGTCTCCTGAAAAGCTGCAGTTTTGTACAACAGCAGTCAAATATTTGGGACACCAAATTGAAAGAGGAAAAAGAAGAATAACATCTGACAGAATAAAAATAATAAAGAAAATAAAAATGCCAGAAACACAAAGAGACGTGAGAATGTTTCTTGGAATAGTAGGATACTGTCGACAATGGATAATAGGATTTTCACTACTAGCAAAGCCTTTAATTCAGTTAACAAAAAAGAAAGCCAAAGATCCAGTTGAATGGTATGATGAAAGCGCTGGTGCATTTGTAAAATTAAGAAATGCATTGTGTGAGGCACCTGCCTTGGGCATGCCTGACTATACAAGGGAATTTGCACTATTTTGTTATGAAAGAGAAAATTGTGCACTTTCAGTGTTAACTCAAAGACATGGAATAGACAGGCGTCCTATAGCATATTTTTCTGCTACATTGGACCCAGTGGCGACAGCATTGCCAGGCTGTTTGAAAGCAGTTGCTGCTACTTGTATGAGCATTGAACAAAGTGAGTCAATAGTAATGGGATATCCTGTAACAGTATTTGTCCCACATGCAGTTGTGATCTTGTTGACAAGAACTCAAACTCAGCATCTCACACCTAGTCGGATGACAAGGTATGAAAGAATTATTCTTGGTGCTGAAAATGTGACCATAGTTAGGTGCACTATTGTGAATCCTGCTACGTTATTGCCAGATCCAATTTTTGAAGAAGTAAAGGATGATCCAGAACATGATTGTCTAAAGGTCACAGAATTGTGTACAAAACCAAGACCTGACATACAGGAAACACCAATGAAAGATCCAGATAGGGAGCTGTTTGTGGACGGCTCTTGCTTAAGGCATGAGGATGGTAAACTGAGTGCAGCCTATGCTGTGTGTGAACTAACTGGAATAGTCGAAGCATCCTATTTACCAGGAGTCAAGTCTGCACAAGTAGCTGAATTAATTGCTCTGATCAAAGCTTCCAAAATTGGGAAAAATTTAAGAGTAACCATATTTACGGACAGTCAATATGGGTACGGGGTTGATGCATGACTTTGGCCAACTGTGGATGCAGAGGGATTTCATGAATTCTTCAGGATCCCCAATCAAAAATGGACAGTTTGTAAAAGAATTATTGGAAGCAATACAATCACCAAAAGAATTGGCAGTGGTGAAATGTGCCGCACACCAGTCAGGAGATGACTGGGTGGTAGTCGGTAACAGATATGCAGATCTGGTGGCTCAACACTGTGCCAAAAACAGGTTGTCAGTAAATAAAAAGGTTGAAAGGATGGGAATCAGCTGCCAACTTATGCTATGTGCACCTCCTGAAACATAGAATGATGTGAAAAGACTGCAAGATGACGCGGAGGAGAGTGAAAGAGATGTTTGGATTAAAATAGGATGTTCCCGAAGAATAGATGATGATGTATGGGTATACACAGATGGCAGACCAGTCATGCCCGACTGTCTGATTTCACAAATGGCCAGAATGTAGCATGGAGACACACATGTAGGGAGAGATGCCATGATTAGACTTTTCAGACAAAGTTGGTATAATCCAAAGTTTAGGGCTGCAGCAGAGAGTCTTTGCCAAAGGTGTTTGACTTGCCAAATGAATAATCCAGGAAGGAGAACAGTAATTGGCTTGGGAAAGATTGGAAAAGCTGAAGGTCCTTTTGCTTTTGTGAGATTGCAGCTAGATTTTATACAGTTACCACCATGTAAAGGACTGAAATATGTACTTGTCATAGTGTGTCTGTTTTCAAGGTGGGTGGAGGCTTACCCTACCAGAAGGAATGACAGTATTACAGTCGCAAAGCTGTTGCTACGAGAACTCATTCCTAGGTTCGGTTTCCCAGTAACTTTGGAATCAGATAGAGGAAGTCACTTTAATAACGATGTGATCCGAATAATCTGTGAAGCATTTCAAATTGAACTGAAATTGCACTGTGCGTACCGCCCAGAAGCTTCTGGAGTGGTTGAACAAATGAATGGCACAATAAAATCAAGGCTGTCAAAGATGTGTGCATCAACTTCGCTAGACTGGCCAGATGCATTGCCTCTTGTTTTAATGGGACTCAGAAGCATTCCTGATAGAAATACCGGATTGAGTCCCCATGAAATAATCATGGGAAGAGCAATGAGACAAGCACATGTACCTACAAATAAACTGCTGAACATAACTGATGATATGGTTCTAGATTATTGCAAAGGATTGGCTGACCTAGTGCGTTCTGTCTCTCACCAGGTTGGAGAAGACGCAGTTTCCAGGCAGCCTGAACAAGAGCATGATCTGAACCCTGGAGACTGGGTGGTTGTGAAGCATCACACCAGAGAAACGTGTTTATCACCCAGGTGGGGTGAACCTTGTCAGGTCATACTAGTTATGAACACAGCAGTGAAATGTGCAGGATTGCCTAATTGGATTCATGTAAGCCACACCAAAAGGGTGCCAGATCCTGAAGGACAAAATCCTCAGTCAGCATCAATAACGGAGGAAGCTGAAGGTTGGCCAGCTGAAGAATCCCAGGTGATAGATTCGAGAGAAGCTGAAGAAGAACAACCGAGCACAAGTCAGGACTGGATACCAGTGGTTGATATACCAGAAGTTTACAACAGAACAAGAAGCCAATCAAAAATAGAAGAAATTAGGGAGGACCAGATAGGTGAAGAAGAAGCAGCTCAGGAAGAGGAAAATGAAACGATAAGAGAACCTGAGCAGGACCAGATAGGGAGAGGAAATTGGGCTCAAATCGACAACGAAACAACAGAATTTGAGCAGGGACAGACAGGTTTAGAAGAACGCGGTCAGGCTGCAGAAGTACAAAGTGCAATAAGCCCTGATCAGAACCAGTTAGAACAAGAAAAATAAGTTCAGGAAGAAGAAAATCAAGAAAACAGGGAGCAGGAAAACATCAAGCACGAAGACGTCAATCTTGAACAGGGTCAGTTAGTAGAAACTCACACTCGAGCAACTAAAGAACTGACGACAAGATCTGAGCAAGAACAGATAGAAGAAGAAACTGAGAACGAAGAAGAACAAACTGTGCCACAACCTGTAAATAAGAGAACTTCTGAAGAAGAGATAAGAAGTGAAGAGACAGTGCAAACAAAGAAAGCCAGAAAAGGTGATCATTGGCCTAGTGTCATTAAAAGAGTAAAATACCATATAGAAACAAGAAGTGAAGATCCTGAACAAGTAAATGAAGTAACAAGCCTAACTGGACAAACAAGTGGAACTGAAAACCGAAAAAGCAAAAGATTGAAACTTGTGAACAATAAGTTTAAAGGTCCTGATTGGACTTATATAATACTTGAAGACTACGAGAGTTCAGAGTCAAGTGAAAGCGGCGACGAAGGAACAAGTGCGGAACTGATTTATGAAAAAGAAATAAAGCCACCTTGATAACATAAAAGACTTGAAAGAAAAAGAAAAGAAGAGAAATCTTCTTTGTCAAAATGCCTGACGACAGAGTTTCTGGGAGACTGAAACGGAAATGTTGTAAAAGATGCTGTTCTATATGCATATGTAGTCTAGTAGTGGTGCTTGTAGTATGGTTAGTTGTGATTGTAGCAATTCCTTATCTTATGACAATGGATAAAAAGATTAACAACGATACTAAGGAAAGGATAGATAACTTGAAAAGTGATAGAGTAAAATTAGAAGCAGAAGATGAACCAGAGTTTCATCATGTAGTAACAGATAATGATACTAGTTTAAATGTTTTCACTAAATTATTGTTTCAGTATGCAGATACAATGGAATTTAGTGATTGTTATGTCTGTATGAAGTTACCCGAATCAGTAGCGGAAGGGTTAACATATCATCATTTGCCTTTGACTTATGGCATATCATGTAGTGTATTAACTAGTCTATTTTATAAAACAGGCAGACTTCAGTATTATTATTCAGATATAGATGTGATATTTTCTGAGGTTCCGATTCAAAAGAATATGAACCCAGTGCTTAGTAGTCAAGACACACAATTTATGGGCGAATTTTTTCTAACGATGAAATCGATAGATATAACACATGCACATAGAAGCAATTTAACATGTATGTTACATAAAGAAGAAAAGATATTTTTGAACTTAGTAGAAAACAGAAGACAAGGGGGCATATTAGCAATGCCTGGCGATAATTATCGCAAAGCGCAATTAGCGCTTGGATAATTATCGCCAGGCATCGCCGGTTTCTATCGCGGAGTTAGCGTGCAATCAGCAATGCTAATCTCCAAAGCGATAGAAACTTTGGAGAACAGTGTGAATATCGCTTGAAAACAGGCGATATTCACACTGTTCCCCAGTTCTGCTTGCTGATAGTGCGAGGGGGACTTAGCCATGTAATCCACCTCTCATTGGATTACATGGCTAAGTCAGGGTGGGACCAGGTGTTAGCAAACCAGCTAAAACGTGTTTAGCGCTGGTTCGCTAATCACCGCCCCTGCCTCGCTGATAGGCGTTAGCGACCTCAGCAACTGTTTCCAGTCGCTGTTAGGTGGGGAACGCCTACTTTGCATGCCATTAGCGATAAATATCGCTGGCATGCAAAGCGGCACCCAACCCGGTCGCTATCGCCTACAAGCTGTCGCTAACAGCAGTTAGCGACAGCTTGTTGATAAGGCGATAATATTATCGCCGCTTTAGCTGGAAAAAGTCCCGCTAAAGTGGCGATAATCGCCTTGCTAATATGCCCCAAGATTTCCAAAAGAAAGCATCTGAACATAAGGCTCATCTGCCACCTTGGGCTGAGAAAGAGGGTATTTATACACCTAGCAAGGCTCAAGCTTCTATGGCTCTGGATTTTGTAAAGACAGGGAAAATTTGTCTGCATAGATTAAAGACTGATTATAACAATATTTTCATCGGTACCAGTGAATGTGAACATAATTTTTTAATTCTTGGAGGTTGGGGACTAAAAGGAGGAACAGATTCAGTTTTTCCTGGAATTTATTATGTGTGTGGGAATAAGGCTTACTTTAGGCTTCCTGCACGGTGGTATGGAAGTTGTTATTTTGGAATAGTTTTTCCAAAAATATACCACGTAAAAAGAAACACTGGGAGCAATGAAAATAATAGTGAATTAAAACGTAGTAAAAGAGCTAGTTTTTCTGAAATTATAGGTGATATATTTGGTGCATTGATACCTTCAGTGGGAATAATTTTAAACTCAAGGAAAATATGTAAATTATCTACAGTAGTTGATCGTTTATCAACGGATACTGCTGGAGGTTTTCTAATGATTAATGCGGAGATGGTTGCGATTAGATCAATGGTTATGCAAAATCGACTTGCTCTTGATATAATATTAGCAAAAGAGGGCGGAGTCTGTAAATTGTTGAAAACGAAACATTGTTGCACGTATATACCTGACAAAAGTGCAGAAATTGGGATATATATAAAGAATATAACGAAACTTGAAAACGAATTAAAACCACTGGAAGTTGATAGTGTATGGGAAAGATTGACAAATAGCATTACGTCAATTGGTACCTGGTTTGCTAATGTAGGAAAAGGACTTTTAGGTCAAATATTAGTACCTTTAGTAGGGATAGTAATAATAGTATTATCAATAATGATATGGTGCAAATGTTGTAGAAAGAATGAGATGTATAGAGTGACCAGAAAAGGAAAGAAACGAAAGTTCGATGAAATTGAATTACAAGATCTGAAAAGTGAATTATACAAGAAACTGAAAGGGGATGATAAAAATAGAAAGTGTAAAGGTGAAGCTGAGACAATTTTATGCTAAAAGTTGGCATCTGGTTGTGGGTAATTTTTGATGGCTCAGAAACGCCATCAGAGAGGGGATTGATGGAGCAAGAACTCAGAATGAGACTTGCTCGTAAGCAATCCTCTCACAATATTAATTAATTAAACTTTGTAATGTCTTTACTAATAAACATGCATACATGAACATAGTATCCAAGTGAAGCTTGCCTATGTATTTAACTAATAAGTAATGCTTGTCTAATCCAAAATGGCCGCTAAAGCGCGGGAATTTCTTTGCGCATGTGTCAACCATATCACGTGGTATGACGTCTTTCTTTGCTTGGAGGGAAAACTTTGCTTCTGCGCAGTATGAGTTAAAATGGCTGCTTAATGTTCTCACGTGCTAAAGCTTGCGCATTTGCTGCAATTAAAACTGTGGTATTGTAACGCTATTAATGCGGGATAGATTTATAATTAAATGGGAATAGAGTAGAAGTAGGGGGTATACTGTGAAGACATTTATTTGTGATTTTAATGTTTTCTTCTTTGACTTTTATTAGTTCGTAAAATGGGGCCTGGGTTAACGCAAGGGCAGCTTGAAGCCAATGAGAAGTACGCATGCGCCCTGAAAAACAAGGCACAGCGATGAAGTCAACTTGGACATCATCCAAGGCCGTGACCTGGTGGCCAACTCCACTACATCCGCGATGTTCTTGCAAAATGCAACATTTTGTATATGATGTGTATCAATCTTTGTCGTGAGATGGGTGGGAAATAAAGCAAATGTATTAATTGTGAGGGGCGATATTTAATAACAATGGGCTTAAAGAAAATGAACTAAAATGATATGGTGTGAGGATCAACCCCCTGTCCCCGTCCAATCAGAAATAGTGGGCTCATAATTTGAAACATTAAGGGGAGGTCCTGGGTATAGAAGAGTATAATAGATATAGAATTAGCTAATTAGCTGGCTTTTAGGGCGCTCAGGAGCTGAGAGAACAGATGAACAGATGCGGTAGCAGAGAACCTATGCTATTGCAGAACCGAGCAGACTGAATCGCTGTCCAGAGAGGTCCTGAGGTGGGGGCAGCGGATTCCATAGAAAAGAAGACACAGAAGATATCGAGGAGGAGCGAAGTGACAGAGAGGGGAACGACGCAGGCGTCGTTGATAGAGAGGTCACCTGTCCCGTTTGAACCTGGTCCGGAGGTCTTGATCTTCATCCTTTCTGGGACCCTTTTTCCAACTCCTTGGCCAAGGGGTTTGGTTCTCACACTCTTAGGTAACTATAAGCGAAACCTTTAGCTGTACTGCTGTCTCTATCCTTTTCTCTCTGTGGGACTGTCATTGATTAATAAATGATTATTTAGTATTGCTTCATCCTTGATATACGATTGAGTATTATGTGGATTATAAATTTACTCTGCTAAAACTTTAGATAAACATTTTAAAACTTCCTGACTCAGTGATCATTTCAGATTTATGAATGGTCTTGTATGTCACTCATTTTAAACTTCCCAATTATCAAAGGGTTCCTCGGTAAGACATTACTTTTCAATCATAAAAGGTAATTGGTAGCAGGGATATTGATAAAGAGTACAACTGACCCTCCAGCGGAATTTGCTAGCGTAGTTTAAATGAATGGGCCCAGGTGAGTATTTAGTGTATGAATGCTTGTTGCTAGTAACCCGCTGGATCACTACCGAGAGTACTATATTTTTTTTACTAACTTTCCAGTAAAGGAACCGGGTTCTAGGTTTCAACAACTAGACACCCTCCTTAGGCAATTGATATAGATGGCAGACATCATAGGATCTCTATGGAGGTCCTTTGGCACCCCACGGATGAAGGAGGTTTAGGGGCCCCTGTTTTTAAACTGCATTTCTTAGCATCACAGCTTCAGTGGGTCGCTCAGTGGCTTGAGGGAGCACCTCGGGAAGAGCTGGGCCCGATGGGGCCATACAACCCTCATGGCACTCTGACGGTGAAACTGCTCGGCCGAGCAGTGGACATCCCGCTCCCGGAGGTACTTCTGAAAGTGGCCCTGAAATGTTGGAAGCAGTGCTTACAGAGGAACCTGGGGACCGGCGCTACCATTAGTGGGACTCTCTCATGGAGACCCGCTCTCCATTTTCACAGATCTGCAACTGGCAGCCTGGACTGACACTTAAATAACAACGGTGGGAGACTGCTATCAGCTGGGCAGTCTGATCCAGCTGGATGACCTAGTAACCAACTATGGCCTACCCCCAGGCCTGTTCCTCACTTACGAGGCACTGGTTCAGACTTTTGAGGACCTGTGGCTAGGAGGCTGAGACGAACCAGAGGCACACGCTGCATTGCAACTGCTGGTGTCCATGGGCACTGTACGACATCTGGTGAGATGGTTCTATAGGGCATTATAGGGAATGGTCTGGAAACCGCTGGGAAACACTACTGGGGTGAGAGCTCACAGATTCAGAATGGAGTAAAATAATAGCTTACCCCAAGAGAATCTCAGCAAACATGAGGCTGAAGTTTACCCAATTTAATTATGCCCATATGACATTTGACCCCTCACACACTGCAGTTGTGATTCCCACAGGTCTGCCTTCCTGGATGCAGACTTTGGCCACATGACGTGGAGCTGGTCCCACGTGTGGCCATTCTGAGAAATGGTGATACAGACTCTCCATACTCAGTAGCGGTCCGTGGTAGGAGTGCCGGCTGGGCGTTGACGTGGGGTGGGGGGTAGTAAACCACGGATTACGGCCGAATACAAGTAAGTAAACATTTAAATAAATAAAACGAATTTCGTTGCGCGCACTGCATCGCATTTGGCGATGCAGCGCTCTAACGAAATTCGTTTTATTTATTTAAATGTTTACTTACCTGTATTCGGCCGTAATCCGTGGTTTACTACCCCCCACCCCACGTCACCGCCCGGCCGGCACTCCAATCACGGACCGCTACTGTCCATACTGCTCCGGGCCTCACCCTCAATAGTAACCTTGAATCCTGCCTTCTGGGGTTGTTCTCTAAACCCCGAAAATAGAAAGTGGGCACCAAGTTCATAAACTTAGCCATCGCTTTAGCTAAAAGACGTATAGCAATGATGTGGAAGTCTGCAATGACCCCTGGGGTAACGGCATGGGTAAGGGATGTCATGATCTGGGCCAGGGAAGAGGAATGAGCCCTGATCAGAGAAGATGCTCATGGCATCTGCAGGCGCCCAATCGCGGGACTATGGGCCGAGATATTAGAGTCATGGGAACATCCAGGGGAAACACGGAGAGCAAGGCAGAGAAATGGAGTACATCAGTTGGAACATCCGGAAACAACCACAGGTGACATGAGTGGGGGCACTGATACACACTGAAAGAAAACAACAGATTGCAATAACTGAGGGAGACCCTTTATGCCCCAGAGAGATAGAGTCATGGCCAGGTGTAGACCCTGGCCCCCCTTCAACCCACTTAATAGCAGCCCTACCTCTCACCTGGCAATTAATCTAGGACCGACATGAAGGTGGACTCATTCCCCTCCCTCCCCCCTCACCACAATAAATCACTTAACACCCCCTTCATTTACTTCCTTTGCGACCCCCTGATAATAAGGAATTGATTCCAGTGACAGATCCCCAAGACAACTTGTCTTATTGTTTGATCTTTTCTGGCATGGAAGTTTTATGGCAATGGCCATTGCAGACTCCCCACTGACAGTATCACATAATATCATAAGTAACACCAAGGACTAGACATGATTATAACATCCCTGAAAACAGAGGATGAGGATGATCGGCTTGAGATTGCTATTGCGATCATGAGAGCCCATGTACTACTGGATACCCCATGTAATGTATGGGAGACGCCTCATGATAAACTGCTAATGTGACGCTGAGCATGCTTTTCGAGGTATCTAGGCCACTACCAGAAGAGCTCATAGCCTCAACGCTGAATGATTGTGTTACCCATTTACATCTGACAAGACACTGCCCTTTTATTACTCTGTCTATTAAATGGAAATTCTTTTGTATAGGTGACTTGCAAATTGTAATATGTTTTAAAATAAAAACTTGTAGTTTGGGTGTAAGTGTCATTAGTGACAGATGCATAGATTAAGCACTTTGTAATCAGCCTAAAGTTCTCCTATAAATGCACACACTTACTTTATGTAGGTATTGCGGTCTCTGTTGCATTAGTGTTCAGTAGATGTCCAAGAAATAACAATCGTAGTAATTTTAGACCCCAAATTAGCAAACATGGAAATAGACCAAAATCTAGGTGGTACAAAATTATATCAGAAACACTTAACAAATAACAAATAACACTGTTCAGTCAAACCTCAGAATCACTGAATAATTAAATGTATCCATCCACTGGTCTCTGTCAAATACACATTGAGGGGCATATTATCTAGGAAGAGGCGGTGAGAGGCGTTAGCCTCCTTGGCTTAACGCCTCTCATCGCCACTTAGGAAACGCAAGGCTGCACCATATTACCAAGGATATGGTGCAGCCTGGCCTTTCCCCCTGCGATGGCGCTAAGTCTCACGACTTAACGCCAACGCAGGCACCCTTGCACCAGAGTGCAAGGGTGTCTGCGAGCAGGGAGGTTTGTTTATGTACAGGAAGGTGTCCCTTCCTGTACATAAACAAACCTAAAATGTCATTTTGTAACTTACATGTGTACTGCTTCATGCAGCACAAATGTAAATTACAAAATGCCATTTAAAAAAAGGTTTGTTTATGTACAGGAAGGGCCACCTTCCTGTACATAAACAAACCTTGGCATTTGCTTTTTCCATGTGTGCTGCACAAGGCAGCACACATGGAAAAAGCAAAAGCGAGGAGAAATGAAGCATTTCTCCTCGTATCACCACCTTAAGACCAGGATTTTCCTGGTCTTAAGTTCGACGCAACCACCTATTATCGCCTCTCTTGATAATAGGTGGCAGCGTCGAAAGTGAATGGGTGTTGCGGTGGAACGCCCACCGCAACACCCACTGCACCCCCTTTCACGCTAAGTTTAGCGTGAAAGGGGCACTATTACCAAGGCAGCGTTAAGCCACTTGTGGTTTAACGCTGCCTTGGTAATAGGGCGCTGACCCTATCGCCACCACAACGTCACAAAAAGTGACGTTGTGGTGGCGATAGGGGCTTGGTAATATGCCCATTAGGGTAGCAAAACTGAATTAGTTCCAAAAGATTAGGAAACGTAAGCAGAAAATAGGAAAGTAGGGATATTTTTCTACCTGTTTTCAATAATGAAATATTTGATCGAATCTTGGGGATTGCTTGATGGTGTTGCGTAACAGTCCTTCATCAGCAGATTGAACCGGGATGTGTCCCCTCCAGTAATCATCACGCCAAGGTACAGCATAGTGTTTGTGGACAGCAGTATTTCGTTGCCTTCATAAGGGGAACTGAATGATGCATCACTGTAAGCGGCCATCTTTAAGGTAAATCTCCCAGTACTTCCTATATTGATCTCCAGTGTGCTGCACATAACACATTCAAAAAAGAAAAATGGGATTCATGAGAAAAGTTCATTGTAATGTATCATGTATCAAACACTGATATAGACTAGAGGCTGTATCCTTGCTACATTTTGTGGCTAACCACTGACTATGTCACTTACTTCTATTGAGATTCATTGAATGTATATCCCGGAAGTCTGGGATGAATCTAGACCTCCTGGCCAACTTTGGTCAATTCAGAATTCGGCAGTGTGAGGCTAACAAACATGCCACATACACTGCACAATTTGTTACAGAGAGACAGCAATTACTTTCTGTGGCTACAGACCACTTCTCCTGATTTCGACAATCAACAGACAAGGCAGCCGCACTCTTGCCCTCTGTGCATCTCCTAGGTACTCACTCCCTGCTGCTACTCTCCACCTCCCTTTGCTTCCTGGCCCCGCGTTTTGTGCTGTTTATGTGAGGATTTGCAGTGGAGAATGATGTCAGTTGAAGATCTCAATGGTTTCCTTCATTTTCACAGATCAGCTTCTTAGAGGACAAAAGACAGGCCTATGGGAGGACTCAAACTATTTGCTAGTCTTAAAATCATATGTTCCTATTATGTGATCTTCACTACAGCTGTTCGTTTAATAGCACTTTCAGCTAGATTTGATAGAGGTGCAAAGTTGATGCTATAGTAAGTGTGACCATTTACCTTCCCCCACATGACTGCAATCGTAGGGTAACTGAATTTAATTGACAAGGATGATGAAAATCCAGAAGCTTGCTAACTCATTCTCATACATATTATAGTATGGTAGCTTAATGCAGGAGTCAATGAGATAGGAATATTAGCAAATTTGAAAGGGATATGGACATTGGGGACCCAATTTTCTAAATAAGTAAAAGCTGTAGGAGGGGAAAGTTAATAGGACATCTAGGGGCATAATTTCAATGAAGTGACGGAGTGCGGCATTAGCCTTCCCGGCTTAACTCCGCCACTTCAGAAACGCAGTTGCACAATATATTTACAACAATATGGTGCAGCCCTGCATTTCCCCCTGCACTGGCGCTGAACTTATCAGCCTAGCTCCAACGCAGGCACCATTGCACCGCATTGCAAGGGTGTCTGCGTTGAGGGGAACATTGGCAATTTGCTGTTTCTATGTGTGCTGCACAACGCAGCACACATGGAAACAGCAAAAACGAGCAGAAATAAAGCATTTCTCCTCATTTCGCCTGTTTAAGACTGGGTTGCTCTGGTCTTAATTTTGGCGCTGTGCCGTATTTCTGACACCCTTATAAATAGGGGGCAGCGTCAAAATCAATGGGTGTTGCTGTGGAACGCCCACAACAACACCCATTGCCCTCCTCTTTCACACTAAGAACAGCATGAAAGGGTGCCTTATTTACAAGGCAGCATTAAGCCACATTAAGTGGCTTAACGCTGCCTTGTAAATAAGGCGAAGCCCCTATCGCCACCACAACATCACTAAAAGTGACGTTCTGATGGAAATAGGCGCTTGTAAATAGGCCCCTACACTTCACTAGGGATAAATATGGCGAACGGCTGCTCCACAAAAGGTCAACCAGCCTGGCATTCCTATGTAAGATGGGACTAATTGCATCAGGTTGACTATACATACATGGATAGATCTGCTCTATCAGCAATGTGTGTATAGATTTTCAAAGCTTGGAAGCAATCATCTAGCCATGCAGGCTGTATTATGTTTGGAAACCAAAATAAATATCCTAAGAAAGGAATGTGAAAGTTGTGAGGATATCATCGGATAAAGGAGATAATTGAGGGCCTCATTTGTGAGGCCCCTTGCGCCACCGGAACTTGACTTTTTGTGACGTTCCATGGCGCAGGAGGCTGTAAATACCTTAGTGATACGTTGTGTCATTGGGATAAAGCAGTGGTGATTCTAAGGGACAACGGGCATAATACATTTAATCAAACTGAATGATGTGAAGGGAAGATGCCTTCAGTTTCGAGATAGCTGTAAATAGTGTGAAAAGGAGAAGGAACCATTGTAATCTCTGGTTTCATTAGGAGTGTGAATTTAAGAGTAAAGAGTATTGATAACTGTTAAAGTTGCCTTCAAAGAATGTACTGTGTGGATTGTTTATACTATTCCAACACAAGCAGAAGACTTACCAAACCTTGATTATTAGGGAAAATGGAGGAAAAGATTAAAGCTTGGACTAGTATGGACTCTGATATAAAATCAAAAACCAACGATTGAAAGCACTTTTGGTTGCTTGCTTCATATTAGATGAGGCTGTCCATGGACAAGGTTGATTTGTATGTGTCAAAACAGTAGTGGATGGATCACCAAGGCACATTACACGCACCACAGGAATTGAGTAAACTAATTAAGTTGAAGATAATCAAGATAATGAATGGTCAAATGAACAAGTTTCATCTGAAATAGTTAGAATAATTGCTGAAATCAGTTTTAGTCTATCACCAAGACCATAAAGTATTCAGATTTTGGTCTTAAAGCAAGACCCATAACTATAGGTGTTGATCTTTTATAAACTGTTTGCCTTTATAGTGAAAAAGGTAAGATGAAAGCAATACACCGGCTCAGTCATTAAATCCTCATATAAAAGTGGGAATCATGATGATCCACCCTCCTACAGGTTACTATCTTTCGGCTGCATTTCATTCACGTTCTTGAAGACTGGATGACTGAAAGATATTTAATACCTACAAAGTAGGCTGGTTTGCGGCGAAGGATGGACACACTATATTATATATTAAAAAGATACCCATGCCTCGTGGCCTCCATTTTTGCTTGGCTGGGTTTGAACCAAGAAAGGGGCTTACCTCCAAAGATGGACGAGCATAAAATTAATAATTTGCTTTACAAAGATGACCTTATTTTCATGAATACCAAGCCCATAGATTTCCAGAGGCAAATATCGCTTTTAATACTTATTGTAAGCAAAAAATTGTTCATTAACTCCACAAAGCCCAAATAATGCTCTTTGGCAAACGTAAACCTAACTAAGCATGGTGCATTGCTAGGGTCAAATTAAATGTAGTAAACACATAATAAATGAGGGAGTAGTGATAGATGATGAGATATGTTATAGCGAATGAGAGAATGTGATACATGTCCATTCACTGAAGGCAATGGGTGGGACATTTTGGTTTAATACCAGGTATGGAGGTCTTTCGGTACAGCCTACGCTACAACAATTATCACCTATGGTGCTGCGGGACTAGTGCTAGAAAAAAGATTTGATTACAAGCGACAAGCTCCTAAGGAAAGGTTTTTGATTGCCCAGCTCTGCTTGAGTGGATGTAGAAAAGCTGGAAACAGGATTTTAAGCCTTGCAAGTTGAAGCTGATGTTTTTGGAATACATTTTTTTGCCAAACGTTTCACTCTGTAGCCACTATGTGTTTGAATGATATTTTTAAGAGTAAACACTTGACAGTAAAAAGACTTTGGCTTAGCATTATTAAACTGATCAAGGTATACAAGTTAGAAATAAATATAGATCTATTAAGAAAAAAGGAATTCACATCTGATTACTTTTAACAATGACATCTAGTTTATATCTAGTTAAAAGTCAGCTTTAGGGGTATATAAATATGAGCCTATTCTTGGGATTGAAAAATATCTGATGTGGGTGTACAGAATTAAGAATAAACATTTTTTAATTTGGATAGGCCTCCTATTTAAAAAACAAAATACCAAAAGAAAACTGAAATGTTTCACCTACTGTTAATTCATGCTCCTATCTTCTCTACAGAAAGTACTATTATTCAGTGATTAATAAGTAATTTAGGGAATGGGGGCTAATGCCCTGAGCACACTTTTTAATCAGGTGTGCTGATACAGGGTTGCCCAAATAAGAGGAAGTGTTCTATGTTGTTTAGAAGGGATTCAAAGTCAAAGTTCTTTCAGGAAGACTATTGTGGGATGTTTCCTTTTGGAATGTTTCTACAGTGGAACACTAATGAATCACTTTTGAGTTATCTTTAAAGTCTTAGGGGCATATTCACAAGGACCGGCGATACCTATCGCAAAGGCCAGTTAGCAGCAGTTTTTTTATCGCCGCCTAACCCTCAAAAACTATCGCCATGTTAGCGGCGTATTACCAAGCCGTCGCTACATGGCGATAGTATCAGGGAACGGCGGTGAAAACTGCCGCTAACATCAGCGCGAAGGCGATAGGAAATCCGGCGTTAGCGGGCGAAAACTACCGATAGGCCCATTAGCAGCAAAAAAACTCACGTTAGTCAGCCCAACGTGAGTTTTTTTTGCCTCTAATGCAAAAAATAGCCTATCAGGCAACATCCAAGAGAAAATAGGCATAAAAACCAAACAAATGCAGAATGGAGCAGCCTGGGCCAAGTGCAGCACACATCAACAACCCCTGCAAGCCACCCAACATCCAGGATGACCAGGATGAGAGCCAGGATGCCTCGCTGGACCTGTGTCTGGAGCCTGGATGCCTCGCTGGACCTGCGTCTGGAGCCTGGATACCTCGCTGGACCTGCATCTGGAGCCTGGATGCCTCGCTGGACCTGCGTCTGGAGCCTGGAGTGGGATGCGGAGGAGCTGTGGAGTCGATGAGCCGTGGCGGTAGACATTGAGGTGCAACGATCGCCCGTACCTGGTGGTGAAGTCTGGCAGGTCGCATGGAAACACGTTGCTGACCTGTGTGAGAAGACCGCCTTGCGCACCTTGGAGCTGTTAATAGTAGAGGCGTTCCTGCGCCCCAGCGTAGGGAGGTCTGCATCGCATACTACGATCCACCACTACACCGGGGTGCAGGGAGGGGATTACCAATGGTGGGTGCCGCCTCTCTGCATCATAGGCCGGATGATGTTGGGCTGGCCGGACGCTGTGGAGGGTGAGGCCCCAGAGCTGCGCCAAACTTGTGTGGTGGGAAAGCTGCAACTTCACGCCTAAGGGGGCCCTGCTGCAGCAACTGCATCGGGAGGTTCACCAGCAGACTTGGCAGCGACTGCTGTACGCAGGCTTGTGAAATCCCACCTGGCTGAGGCTCCTGCTGGCTGAGTCACATATTTGGAGAGAGTGCAGCGGATTGCGCCACGGTGTCAATGTCCAGGTAAGGAGAAAGTGGGACGCATAGCGCAGGATGCCTGGGGGTCGCGTCGCCCAGGCCTAGCACACGTAGATGACGCACCCCCAGTGGCGGCTCATCCGCTATGGCGGAAGAGCGTCGCCCCACTGCTTTCAAGCAGTGCAGAAGCGGAACAATCATCACATGATGATAACTTACTGATGTAACCGTGCTATGTTACCTTTGCGGGTGGGAGGGTTGTTAGGACTGCTCCAAGCACGGGGCAAGGCATGGGCGGATTGGCATGCCCACTCAAGTGCGCAATGACTGTTTGGTCGGCCCACTCAGGCTGTCCAAAGCAGTCATGCGGACTTCCCTGTTCGTAATGCAGGCTGCATTACAGTCTGCATGGAGAACATGCCCACCCCTCCAGCCCCTGGCAACATGCCTTGTCCCGTTGCCAATTACCAATCCCACCGCCGAATCGCAGCGTTGTGATTGGCTCAGGGGAGGGAGCCTTGCTGTCCACTTCCTGTTTCTGGAAGCAGACGCAGGAGAGCAGGAGCAACGAAGACACGGGACCCAGCTTCGAGGTAAGACTTCCCTTATTCAAATATTTACAACACCCACTCACACACACATCCCTGCATCCACGCCCCATCCAGTGTTCTTTCCAGCGTTTACAACCTCCAGCCCCCCCCAGCACTTCTCAATGGCGGCCGCTGTGCGCCCATGCACAGCGGGCATACCACTCGTGTGCCAAAGGCACATATGTGGTTGCGACGCATGCCATAACATCGCATTCCATTCCAATGTATACTAATACTAGGCACATTGCAAAAGTAGAGTAGGTGTTGCATAGCGGAGACATTAATATCACTATTCCCACTTCAGTGAGTGCAACCCAAAACTAAGCTTTGCACCCCAAACCCAACCGTGAACCCTGGAATTCCTTTTTGAGCCCCCATAACACACCCAAAAATCAAATATGACCCAAATGCACAACCCAATTTCCATAATTTACCCCAAAACACGCCCCAAATTCCATATCTTACCCCAAAACACACCCCAATTATCATATTTTACAACCGAAACCCATACACACCCGAAAAACTTTAAATTACCCCAATACTGACCTCACAATGCGTTGTAATCAAAATGCGATGTAAAGGCATCTGCGTTGTCGGAGTTGCGTTGTTAACGATGTACTGCCTGCATTGTAATGGTCATCTCCCGTGCCAAAGGCAACCCATAGCTACGCCGTTTGCGTCCGTCTAGCCCTGGACCGCACTCAGCACCAAGGAGCCTTCCTCTTGGACACTCCACCGCTACGACACCAGCACCCTCCTCGACATAAACCCTGGACGCCACCTCACCTGCCAGGACCAACCTCTGCTCCGGACCGGACATCGCCATTACCATCACTGACGGCTGCAGTATCACCCGCAAGGAGCACCCCGACCATGGAGGCATTTCCATCACCTACAGAAGCACACTCTGACTGACCACACACTCTAATGACCCAAGGGTGACCATGGACCACCTCAACTCCCAGCTCCGGACCAAGCCCAAGCACATCCTCTGCAGCACCCTCATGTGCAGGCCCCACGGGCCATGCCCCTCCATTCTCCAATACCATTGTAGACCTCATTGCACCCCATTGTCTCCCATCCACCGACGACATCCTACTCGGTGAACTGATGTTCCACCTGGACAACCCCAGTGACCAGGACACCACCCCCTCCTGGGGAAGGTCCCCTACATCAGACGCAAGCAGCAAGTCACCTCAACAAGCCACATAACAGGACACACGGTCAAGCACGTCACCTACGCCAGCGGGAACTTCAACTACAGCCACAACACCAGACTCTCCTGGACCGAACATCATTGGTAACATCACATCTTCACCTTGCCCACCGGACGCCACCGCCATCATCGCACCCCCTCGCAGCTGGATCAAGGCCACCGAAGAACGTCTCGTCAACTCCCTCTGCACCAACACTCCACCAATGCTTCCAAATGATGACACCGCAGCGCGCAACATCCACCGATGGATCTCCAACAGCGCCGACATTCGGGCACCCCTCATGAACGAAACTGCGTCAGTACCTTCCGCCTGCCTGATGGCAGGCGTGAGGGTGACGCAGTGCCACAGGGATAGGCTGGCCCCATGCATTGCTGGAGTTGCGTCATGGTTGTGACACAACTGCAGCAATGCTTGACTTTAGCGCAGACAGATACGTCAGGATTCCTGACGTATCTGTCATTACTTGCGTCATGGAGCGCTGTCCAGTGAATACAGCGCATCCATGCTGTCGCAAGAAGGGCGTAGTGAGAAGTGTTGCAACCCTGTCTTGTCGCAGCACTGCAACACTTTTCATGACTGGGGCCCAGGAATGTGCACTATCTTATTGATGGTGCGCATTCCTGCACTGTAGTTTTGTCGCAGGACAGCGCTGCAACATTGCTTGCAGCGCTGTCCATCACCAAAACCTGCTGAGATGTGGCCCCAAGTGTTATCCCCATTTTTAAGACAAGCTATTTTCTGGTCTTAAGTAACTGGCTCTAACTGCAGTTAGAGCCAGTTTTTTTGGTCTTCAGGAGTTCAAGGATCCCCTTGTGAATATGGAGTAGTGGTGTTTGCGGCCGTTTTTGCACGGGAACGCCTCTCCTGCATATAATTATCGCTAACAGAAGTAGCGATCTTTATAGCGGACGTTTTCACCTAAAAACTGTCGCTAACAGCTGTTAGCGACAGCTTAGTAATAGGGCGATAAAAATATCGCCGCATTAGCGGCAGAAAGGTGCAGCTAACGCGGCGATAAATCCTTGTGAATATGCCCCTTAGAATCTTCTCTGAAAATTAAGTTGACGATGTTGTTTGATATCATGGTTTAACTTGGAATTTTAGATTTTGTTGTGGGCTTGATGCAGTGTTTAATCTTCTGGAAGAAAGCTTTGGGCTGATCATAACGCTCATTAATTTGGGGTTGGAGGTAGTAAACTTTGATTAAAAGAACATGTTCCTTATGACTTTACATCACTAGTTTAAATGGTAGAAAGGCTTCAGTAATTTGATTTCTTCTCCTTGTTTTGCAACTTTTCTTGTTCTCTTATTGGTGTTGCGTTCCTCAGTGTACCAAGGGGTAGAGAGCATCTTCTTGATTGATTTATGTAATAGAGGGACTCGTTTGTTTGTGGTGTTTAGAGTGGCCTGACTGCAGTAATCTGTGATGTCTTCCACAGAATGCAGCTTACTAAAAGATAGTAGTAAGGATTTCAGTTCTAGTGAAAGGGGACCAATAGAAGTATTCTTTAATTGTCTTCTCATAATGTTTATTGTTTCAAACTGATCTTTATTTTTATGGTGTCCTACTTTACAAGAGTCTTATTTTATTGATTAATAGTTTGTGAAGTCCTGTTTGATGTGGGTGTAGTATCTGAGGAGATTTGGGGGAAACATGAGAGTTACAAAAGCATAGGTTATGCCAGTGCAATGTACACCCAATTGCTAGATTCTCAAAACTTGCATCTGCCACAACGTCTACATGTATGTATATAGAGTTCACTTTTAAAATCTACGCTTCCATTCTTCTTTTACCGTTTAGCAAAGATCAATATTTATATAATGAACATTAGTGAAAGTTCACTTGCTTTTAGTGGAAGTGAAATGGATGGATCACAATTTGTTAGGGACAATTCATGCATTTCAAAGGGCGTAATGAGAAAATATCAGAAAACTAATTTTCCGATGTGAAATATGTCCTGCTGCCCAGCGGCCTTGCATCATAAAAATGACTTCATCACCAGAGCTATTTTGTTTCCTACTATTTTTCATAGGGCAAAGCAAAACAACAAAAGCTTATATCAAAACTCGAATAAAGCACACATGTTGAGTCTCTAAACAAGTTCACCACTACAACCAGAGAGAGATTTGTGCAAACTTTCACCCTTATCAATGTCGGATGGTAACCCACATTTTTCCACTATGTGCTACACCTATTTCACCGGACCGGCTCAGAGGTCTTATCTGCAGTCTGGAAAAATGCTGGCAGAGGTAAATGTTTATTTGTGAAATTATACAATACTGCTATTACTGCTACATTTGTAAAATACTTTGTGGACCTCATTGGAACAAATCCATGCAACAACAGTTGCTCTCACTGAACAGCAACGTTGCTAGACAGAATTTTTGTGAAGGCAATTAAGAAGTGGAATTGGTCAACATGACAGGCATCTCCTTCCCTTTTTTATAAAATAGCAATATTGACTCCATGTTCTAGTCTTCTTACCCTCACTCAGCACACACCTTGCTACCTGCCAAAAGAGATCCTGAAGTATTCTGAGAAAACATTTGTAAAACTCAAGAGGTATTCCACCAGGGCCAACAGCCTTGCTAGATGGAAGATTCCTGAAGACATGGCTCACTCAACATAACCTGTTTGATCAAAGACACAGCTTCAACTGGCCCCGGTTAATAAATTTGAAAGTAGCTAAAGTCTATATCCATTGCTGAAGCATTCTCCTTGTATAATCCTGTCGCCTGACTTACTAAATCTTATACCATTCCAATATATTCCTTGAGTAGCTGGTCCTTACAGTGAGTCAGTGTCTGATTCTTTGTCCCAAACCTTTCAGCACCATTGCCCATCAGGATAGTTTATGTTCCAACAGAGGGGCTCTGTAATCAGTACCTGAACCATGCCTTGCCCTAGTCACTACTGCACGCCCCCTCGTTAACAGGGTGCAAGTATGAGCGCTGAACTGGAATGGGGAATTTGAAGGGAAACACACTGATGGTGGTGAGCAGGAGACAGAAGCCTTCAGAAGAAGACATGTTGAGGCTGGTGGCTGATGTGTCTGTCTAGAGTGGTCTACCATCTCTGTATGTGAGAATCAGTAGATACAGAAGATGTACCAAACAACACCTACAATTTTACATGGACTACTCTGCTGCCATCATTCTCTACTTCTGTCCTCTAGGACCGAATGTAGCCCCTTAACAGGTTTTTTTCGTATTCTTCCTTTTATTTTACTTTTCCTGTGCTGTAAATGAATTAGTTTATTCTCATTGAATCAAGACTCCTACATGTCTCTCTTTACCTACATTTTCTTACAAAACGTGCACAGGTTCCTCAAATGTGTGCTTTCAGGCCATCTGAGGCATAGATTACGTGAGCACTCACTATGTTCAATTTCAAGAATTCTCCAAATCTTGCCTGCATGGATGCCACAAATTTAGTATCTGTGAGTAGTGCTCATTTGAAAGTCCAGAGAGGAGCGGAAGTAAGTGGTAGTAAATGTTCTAAAAATGTGGGCCGACCCAAGACTGTGCAAGAGTTAAAACAATCACAGAATAAAGATATACACCCATGACAGGTTCACAAATAATCGAAATAACTTTTCAGGCTATGATTAAAAACAGGTTGGAAAAAAGTACTGAAACTTAACGCTAAAAACTGTCAATGTTCCTGCCCCCTAACTGTGCAAATTAGCAACTGTCTTTATTTCACAAGGTGGGGGCTAAGTTATCTCTTGAAATTTTACGATAATTAGATCTTGTTTAGTCTGGGTTAAACTGCAGCAAAACATTTTTTTCTCTGCTAGGAATACTTGGCACTCTCCAATTAAGTGTCCACTAATTGCCTTGAAGTTGGCTACTCTTTTTTGTTCTGCTTTGTCCAAGAAACTAAGCCATCCATCTCGTTTTGGCATGAAAATTGACAAAGTCGGTATAACATAATCGCTCTCTCTGGTTCCAGACATACCTTGGCCATAGCTCTCACTATAGAGTTTTCTATCATTTCAGAGTAGAGCAGACAACTGAGAATAAAATGGAACAGATCCTCTTTTAGACCGCATTCCCAAGTAACTGTGGAAGCCAGGTTTCAACAACAACAATACTTTATTCAGCTTTTGCGAAAACCATGAAAGTCAAATTTACAAAGTATGTACAAAAGTGCCATGTCTATAAAACGTCTGCCACTTATTACACTGCTTCAATCAAAATATTCAATATTAAAAATAAAAATAGATACAAAGTAAAAAGGGAATACCATAATCACATCACGTCCAGCCATGATACACCCTCAGCTTTTATTCACAGCTGGATCTGAGCCTAACAGCAGACTTTAAAAAACTAAGAACATGAAATACAGAGCTCCCTGAAAGCATTAATAAAAAAATAAAAGCGGGACACACCTGGCTAAAATTTACCTTTTTAAAAATAGGGATAATGTAGGTCTTCCTCTGTAGCTCATAGTAATTACAAAACATTAAAAAGTGGAGCATATTCTGTGGAAACTTGCCATCGCAGCTGCAGGGCGACAGGCTCTGACCTTTGTTCCGCCCACGTGGATGGGCGAAAAGAAGATGAAGTTTAATTTATATATTAACCATCTGGAGAAGGTACTAGGGGAGACAAAGGTGGACTTCCCCCAGGTGGGAAGACGCGGTCTGCCGGTAGTATTGTACGCTGACGACGCCTTACTCATGGCCGTACCGCGAGGGGGCTGCAAACGTTGCTTAGCTCCTTTGTCAATAAAAAACGATCGTCAGAGCCAAAAAGCCCAAAAGGTTATGGTTCTTTGAATTGCACTGTTTTCCAAAAAGTAAATCTACATACACTGGGCTTCCTTAGCTCACGATCTTCCCTGTCTGACACCCGCTGTCTAAAAAAGGCCTCCTTAACCCAGCCCAAGTCATTCCTAGTAATTGATTTGGGGTTTCAAAATAGATCTGCTCTTCCTAGACTCCTGAAACACTCCTGTATGTAGTTTAGCCAAGGGATATAATGAGCATGGTCAAGGGCCATGCAATCCTTTAAGATCTCTTTTTTTAGAGCGGTCCTGTTACCAAGCCAAATTTTAATCCATAGTGAAAGGGGGAGCAAGGCCAACAGGTCAGAATGATAGGTAATGCCAAGCTCTTCATGTACTATGAAGGTGGAAGTGCCTTCAGGGAACACTTAAGAGCCTTCTCAGGAAGTTGTTTTCGGCAATTTGTAAATCGTTGTGAGCGATATAACCCCAGATTTCACTGCCATACGCCACCATGGCAATACACTTGGCCCTATATATCTGCAGGAGTGTCCCGATCGGTCTCCTGCCCAGTCGGGACGCAAAGTTAAAAATAGCAGCGTTTGCCCATAAAAGATCTCCTTTCTTTTTTCTCTTTAAAGGGACCCAGTTCAAATTAGCATCCAGCAAGACCCCTAGATAGGAAAAAACACTAGTCTTTGTGACTGGAATGGACCCAGCCTTAAAGATAAAAGACTTTCTCGAGCTAGGTCCCACCTACATCACATATGATTTAGAGTTGTTAACCAGTAGGTCCTGATCTTCCATAAATTGCACAAAGGAGCTAAGCAACGTTTGCAGCCCCCTCGCAGTACGGCCATGAGGAAGGCGTCGTCAGCGTACAATATTACTGGCAGACCGCGCCGTCCCACCTGGGGGAAGTCCACCTTTGTCTCTCCAGATTGTTAATATATAAATTAAACTGAAAAGGAGCCGGAATACAACCCTGCCGGACCCCTCTCTCCGAATTGGAAACATATCGGGTGACCTTGAGATCTTTGGTATAACATACCTCAGCCTCCGTGTCCCTATGGAGATTTCGTAAAAAAGAGGACAATATTGCTATCCACCCCTATGGCTGACAAAGTCTGACAGAGATTACTTCTGTTCACACGATTGAACGCGGAGGACAAGTCCATGAAGTCCAGATACTTGGTACCGGGGCGGGCGGCTGTATACTTGTTAAGAATCATAAACAGGTTCAAACATTGGTCCACTGTTGACCTACCCGAGCGGAAACCATATTGAACATCTGGTAGGATGTTATTTTCTTCTGCCCAGCTGGTCAACCTGTCTAATAAAATGCGTCCAACCACCTTGACCACTGGGTCCAGCAGAGAGATCAGCATATAACAGTGGGTGCTATCTCTGTTGCTTTTTTTAAAAGCTGGGACGATAGTGGATGCTACCCAGGTGCCTGGAGGGTCAGCTCTGACAGATGCACTAATAATTGAGGTGAAAGTTGGCACCCACAACTGCAGATTGGAGATATAAAGGTCAGGGGGGATCCCGTTGGGTCCTGGTGCCTTATTTCTGGACAACCCCACAATGCCCTTCCTTACTTTCTCGTCTGTAATTATTAAAGCAGATTTCCTTTCTACTCTACAGGATGCACCCACATCTAATGGACACTGAAATATTTCCTCAAAGTGACTTACCCATTCATCCTCTGTAAAGTGAGCATCGAGAGATTCTGCTGCCAAAAAAGGGCTATTTATGATGCTCCAAAATTTGGAGTCGTTCTTTCGAGTACTTGCCTCAGTGAGCTCGCTCCAGGCCACCTTCCTCAACTTGGCCTTGCGTCTTGCTAGTTCGGCTTTATACAGCCTTCTACAGGCCTTTAGCAAACCCGGGTCCCTTGGTTTGGTACCTAGTGCTTCCCTCAATTTCCTTGATGCACAAGAGCAATCAGAATGAAACCATATTGGGGCCCTGTCCATGTGCCCCAGGGGCAGGGCCTTAAGTAGGTCTACTATGTGATAAGACTGTGAAAGCCTCACGGACGTCCCCCGGCTTTGTCTGCGGGGCTGTGTAGGTCGCTAACTCCTTATGGCACATAGCTGATAGGGGCTCATAAAGAAGGTCAGGGATTATCTGAGTCCACCTGAGCCTTCTGCCCCCATCCATAACTTTCAGTATGCCCCTACCTCCTGCCCCGCTAGTTTTAGCTAATGGAGGCCAGCTAGTCTTAATACACAAGGGGTTATGGTCTCTGCAGATACTTTCTTCTATGGAGAGGTCCGAGATAAGACAAAAAAGAGGGGTTGAAACAAAAATTAAGTCAATAAGCGAGTCACATCCCCTCCCTGTAAAGGTGGGGTTAATGGGCTTCCAGCCTTGGTCGAGTTTACACATGGCTGAGGTTAGATCAAACTCATTCACTAGGACGTTGAGGGTATCTCCCTGTTTGGTGTGCTCTAGATGCATTCCCGTCAAACGAGGGCAACCTATTTCTCTAGGACCTGTCCCATTCAGGTCCCCACATAAGTGGATGTTGAAATCTACAAGCATAAAGTTACTATAGCGTGGGGTAATGATATTAAGGTTTCTTAAGAAGGAGCCCAACACAGAGATGTTACAAACATCAGGAAGGGAAGATGTAGTGTTACAGAAATTCAGAAGCAACAGTTTACCTGATCCACAAGAGAATGAAAAGGCTTGCAAACATGAGTTATCAGTAGGCAACACAACCAATCTACATTGTACTGCTAAGGAAACATAGACTACCAAACCCCCCCACTGGTCTACACGCCCTCGAGGGGGTGGAAGGCACAAAATAAGACTTGTATCCCTCTATAAAAAAGCTGTTCTCAATGGCCAACGATTCCTGTAGTCATATTGCGTCAAATCTTTTTATAAATAGAGTCCAGCCAGAGTCAGAGAACTTGCTTGCCAGCCCTGCTATGTTCCATGATATAAATTTACAGGCCTTGCCATCCAACAATCCATCATCTGGAGAACCAGGAACCATCTGATGTCTAGGGATTGACGGCTCCACTGAATAAACCACAGGAAGTCAATCACAAGTGTCCAGCAATCCCAATGGTGCAAAACTGTTAGAAAGGGGTATATTGAGTGTCGCCAACTGCCAACCAGGCTGAGCATAAACAGGGAACCTCCAAGGGTTCATCTCGCTAAGTGGTGTTGCAATATTCAGGGTCTGTAAAGTGCTCCAGGGGAAGGGCCACAATGGTCAAAACGGGGCCTCTGGGGTTACTCGGGTTAGCCGCAATGAGGATTCTCTCTGCCACATGAGGTCTATCAAAGTTGATAATGACACACTCTCCTTTTGCAGTTTTTTTAGACCTCCCAACCCAATTAACTCTACGCACCATGTTAATGAATCTCTCCACCCTTAATCCCAGTGCCCTGTTGGAATTCAACCAATGCAAGACTGTATTCTTTAGTTGACAAACGTCTTCTGAGACGCCCATCGGAAGCACCGGAACATTCCCCAAAACCACTCAATACGGTGTACATTCAAGTGGAAGATGTAGAGTGATTAGCATCTGCTTCGATGTACCCGATGCCCTGGGCCCTGACCTATCATCCCCTCCTCTCAATAGCTCACCAGATGTAGACTTGGCAGACCCCGGACAATCTTTCGAACTAGGATTCTCCAATGCAGCCCCCCCCCCCCTTTATCCTTGTTGCAGAGGAGGCTGAATCCACTGGGGGCTGAGTGCGTTGGTTTATACTCCCCAACACGGAAATTGGTGATGATAACTGCTCCTGTCTCCTTGTACCCTGGCCAAGTAGACTATAGCCCTCTGTGCAAGAACAGCCAGGTGATCCCACTGGTCCAGCTTGAGGTATTTTATCACCCATTGGGTTTTGCTGATTGATCCTAAGAAATTCTAGCTCTATGGTTGCTAAATACTGCTTAATTGGGTCCAGTTTTGAATCCATACCCACCTGCAGAGAACCAAGAACCCTTCTATCATGGCAGCCATATCCTCCTTAGTCAGGGCTTGCAACTTGTGGGTGCTATGCAGCGTCCCTTCTGTCCTCAAACACTTAGCTTTACCCCGGTCAAGGAACACTTTCTTATGGCTACAGTTCCTACTCCCGCTCTTGTGCTCCCTGCTAGGGTTGGTGTTAAATGGCCGGAGACATAATAACGCCCTTACTCCACATGTAAGAAGACAGTATTTCAACCCGGGTATCATTAACCAATGAGGCGGAAGGACAAGCCTCACCACCTGTTTCCTGCCAGGTAGATGAATAAGGATCCTGAACCAGGCTCAGGGACCCAAGATGATGGTACTCTTGAGGGACTAGGAAAAGGATGATTTACGGGGAGCAGGGAAGCCGACAGGCCACCAACTCTATCTCTTTGTCAAGGATCCCTGCTGCCATTTGTAAGAAGGAGTCTATCGTAGTTACTGCAGGCTCCAAAGCTGCTGCCATAACTGCCTTGCATTTCCCCATATCTGTCCAACATGGTCCCTCAAAACTACAAGGATGGGAAGTGTAAACCAAACCAGTAACCGTGGCAATAACCAGGAATTTCCAAACCGGAGAAGATAATGAAAACAACAATCTTTCACCAATAAAAGAGGGTGAATGTGGCTGCCCAAATCGATAACGAGAAACCTCCTACCTCCTCTTTCAGGATGATCAGGATACTTCCCCATGACTATCTTTACTGATACGGCTCATTAGATGCCGTGTCTGCCGTGGATCTCCAGACCCGAGGCCCCAAGATCAGGGGTCAGAGAACCAAGAGAGGTGGCCCAGCCTCCTCCGGTACTGACGGGTGCAGACGGGCCTGCCCGTGGCCCGGGCTTTGCCTGGGCGCGTCCCGCACTGCAAGAGATAGAAAGCTCTTTTCAGCACGCGGGAGAGCTGACTGCAAGCTCCTCCTTCTCCTCTCAGTGTTATGGGACACCAAGTCCCTTTACGGCACCAGACTCCACCACAACTCGCTGAAATGCTGCAATGCATCCCTTGCCGCAGGAGGAAGACATCTCTTTTCAGTGTGCGGTGCGGGAGAGCTGACAGCAAGCTCCTCCTTCTCCTCTCAGTGTTATGGGACACTGAGTCCCTTTCCGGCACCAGACTCCACCACAACTCGCTGAAATGCTGCAATTCGTCCCCACCAGGTTTCTCTTCTTCAGCAATGTTCCATTTGTGAGAGAACCATTGATTGTCTGATAGAACAACCTCTTTTCCCGGGGGTTTGTTACACTCCTAAAGCAGGGAGATGTTAATTAGACCATTTGGTCCCCTTCACGCTGCATATCGAAGCCTACAGTTTTCTCTCTTGGCATCAGTGTGCAAACATTTTCTTTGCAATTGAGTACATATCTTTTAATGCCAACAATCTAAAGGTCTGAACCGAATCTGCAGGCTCAAATCCTTGGGAGATGCTTCCGTTTTCCACGCATCCATTTATTTTGAGTGCTCATTTGTGAGTGCTCATTCTATGCCTTGTCTATCAGTCAATTTGTAGGAAGCACCCAGCATTTTAATGCATGTTTTACAGATGACAGATGACATCTATCCAGGATGGAAATGCAGCTGACATTAGTCTCCAGGACCAAAGAAGGAAAGACTCTTGGTAGCTGGAGAAGCATTTTCTAAAAGTTTCTCTCATGGGGGTGATTTTGCCTCCACATCTGTCCAGACCCTAGAGTGCAACCCCATATGCTATTCGGCCTTCTCCTCAAATCAAGTAAAATCAACATCTATATTGTGTTGCTCTTCAAATGTGGCCTCTATTCATCAGCTTTGGTGGCACAGAGTGAGCAAAGCACACTGTAGCATGGCAGTTTGTAGAGGTAAAATAAGGAACAGCACGATCATGTTTGTGGCTCTCTTGTTACCTGGACCGAGTCATTAACAGCTATCATTACTACCCCCTCATATGGGAATTTTGATTTGTTACCCAAAATCATGTCTGTGGACTTGTTCTAAGAGCTTTCTGTCTTCATATGTTAAATTCCAAGTCAGTTCAAGTTGTTCAGTGCATTTATCTTTGCTATTAGCCTCCTCTTATGAGGGCCAAAAACCTGCTGACATTTCAAAGTGTAATGTTGTTACTTGAAATATATCATCAACATCTCCTAGCCATGATAACACCTATTTTGTTTTTCACAAAACAGGCTAAACTGCTTAATCAATTTTTTTCGTGTTCCTGTAGTTTTCCTCTTTACCACTCTTCTCTACTCGCGACCTTATAACTCTAGTGCCCCCACCCTTTGGTCAGTGACCATAGTTATACTTTTTGTATAACTAGCAAAGACATGATATTGGACAGTAGGTTTTTGAAGTTTGCTCATCTCATCAAGTACATATTTGCTGGGCCTGATTCTAATTCTAGTGTTAAATGGCGACAAAACCAATAGTTTTAGCAGTTTCATCCATGATTGTGCTTAACTCCATCTTGTACAGCACTGTATATATTTTAGTCACTTAAAGCACTTTGTCACTTCTAGATCACCTTATCACAGATTAGTTTGCCTTGCGTCGTTTATCAATATTGTTTTGTTTTTTGTGACAGCCGGACTATGTTACAAACAGATAAAATTGTAAATAGAAAAATGAATTAAGTTGCTAATACAATTCCTTTTGATTACGTCAAAATAGGTGTGTTCTTCTTCCTTCATGCATAAATGTTTATGATAAGTTTACTTTAGCATATATTTCAGATACCCAGGTTCTGAGGGTCACTGGGTAACCCCATTATACTTGATGTAACTCCAGTTAAGGTCTGGCAATGACAGCACAGCTTTCATTAGACCATATATGATCAACAGAAAAAGAGCTTTCAGAAGAACTACTAAGAAGGGTGCTTTGGATCCACCCACACCTTGATTTCTTTGAGAACAGCATTTCAATGGTCATAAGTTACGTGGTTCACTAAAAAAGAGTGCTTGTAGTGCATTTTTGTTCAATACACTGGGAATGAGATATTTATGGTAAGACGTCAGTGATCAAGGCTATAAGCCTAATCTTTTAATCATTTAAAGCTACAACAAAGTCAGTAGGCCTGATATATTTATTGTGAAAAACAAATGTTAAAGCCAATATGCATTTTAGGGTGAATTGTTATTACCCTGTGTTATAGCTCGTAGATAAGCCTTTTGTTCCATGGAATCTCATAGTAGGGTAGCAGACAAGGTGTTGGTGTTGGCTCCTCCCTCTGACAAGGCCCTGATGGTAGATTATTTGCAAGTGATAACTCTTGCTAGGTATTCTTAGAGAGAATGTATTTTGTTTGCCACTTGTTATTTCGTATGTTTGTAATTTGATGACTGTATCCCGGATTTTACCTTGTGGGAAAGCTTATGCTAAATAGGGGTATGCAAAATTTGAGTAATTTGCTTTTCCGTAATGATGCAAAATTGCAGGAAAATTACACAAAATTCTGAGTAATAATGCAACAAGCAAATCTTCGATTTACCTCTATATTTTACCCTGAAATGCATCCATTTTTAATGTGAGGGCACATTACATGCTTAAAAACCACATAAACCACATTTGCCGTGAACAACAACCACTCGCGTTCTGGTTGTTTGCGATGTTCCCGCTCTCCCACTCTATCATTTTGCTGTGACAGAGGTGTAATTAAGCAACATGGCATAATGGTGTAATTTTGCATAATTTGAAGTTCTTGAAATTACACAAACTATGCGTAATTTAAATGTAAACTTCTCCCAGGCCTAAATACAATAAGTCTGAGCTGTGTATGGTGACAAGGCAATGATCAAAGCTATAGGCCTAATGAGTTCAGTTGGAAATCCTATGTACAATTCAGAGGTCTGATTTGTTTATTGTGAAAAGCAATGATTAATGCAGTAGCTCTGACTTAATTATTGTGAAAACATACATAAATGTCAAAAGGCCTTTAAGAGTGGATATCTGTTCACTATGATAAAGCCAGTGGGCACATATTTTGTTGTGTTGACTTACAGATTACTAAAGTAGGCAAGAATTTTGGTGTTGATTACCCCCTCTGACAAACCCGTGGGGTTGACGTTTTGCAATGTGAGTATCGTTGACAGGTCCTTTAGAAGGGATTGAATATTGTTTTGTCAGTTGTTCTATTGTACAGATTTGTAATGTTATGACTGTCTGCCTGATGCTTGCCATTTAATGAGCAATATAGTAGGCTTTAGTTAGTTATGGCAACAAGCAAGCGATAAAGGCTACAGGCTTGATGGATTCATTGGGAAAGGTATGTCAGGTGCTATAGAACTGATCTGTTTATCACAAGAAGATATGAAAAATAGGAAAATGCCTCTTTTTGCAGGATCAACCACATTGGACAGAAGATGATGTTTTTTTCATTCTGTGCACTAAGACTCTGACAACCAGGCCCAGTGCATGTGCTATGACCACTAAAACCTGTTGAAATTTCCTGTACTCATAGTTAACATATTGAACTTACCTATAAGCCCTAGTATATGGTACAATGTGTACCCATGGCCTGTAAATTAAATGTCACTAGTGAACTTGAGCACATATTGTGATACCACTAAAGTGACAATACAAAACATGACTGCAGGCCAACCACCAGTAGCCTGGCTGTGCAGGTTTAAATTGCAAATTCAACCTGTCAAAATAATCCCTTTTGACTAGGCCTGGGCGGAGCTCGTGGAGTTTCACTCTGCAGAATTCCGCGGAGTTCTGGAAGCTGACGGAGTATTGCATGTTGTGCTTTTATTTTGCACAGTAATTTTTCTAGTTGTGCAATTACACCTATATCAGTCAAATAAAATGTGCCTAATGCAAAAGAATGCTAGCATAGGGAGGGACAAATTTTACAGCTTACTTCCTCCCCTCTTACCGATGCTGGGACTCCACCACACCCGGCTGTCCATGGTTTTTGTTGAGACCGGGTCCACCCCACTGGCGCAGTTGGCAACAGGTTGCGGAGGCGGGAGTCTGGCTCCCGAGCCCTGGAGTTTGACAGGGAGGAGGCCATTGGAACCTGTACACCACAGAGATAAAGCAGCTGACATATGGACGGACAGTTAGTCCGTTGCACTGCCCTCCTACAAGGTACTTGTCTGGTTCATAGAATCGTGAGAGGGAGTGCCCTTTGGTGTTCCCCACTTTCATTGGCTAAGCATCAACCTTCAGTCCGCCATTGGCCAATGAGCATCCTTCAGGAAACTCTATGGTTAAACCATACAGCGGAAAACAGAAAGACAAGAGAATCGGACTCGAGCGGGGGCCATCTTGGAGTGTAGAAGAGTAAGACTACAGCACTTCTGGAGCAGTGCTCACGTTTATGTTATTTATATGGTATTATATATTTCATTTTCATTTTGAAACAGAAAGTTGTTCAGATTTGCAGTGATATATGATTCTTGGGACTTTGAACTTAAGCTGGTATTGTTGCGCTCGAAGTATCTCTGCTTACTGTTTGTGACCATTGTGTAATGTAACTGGTGCTCATATAAAGCACCCAGGATTTGCTCTGGTGTATGTTGTTGCGCCTCGGTCTGCAGCTAGCACCACAGCCAGTGCATTGGTGCGCGGTGCAGTTTCCGTGTTACTGTCTTCTGATGCTTCCCTCTGTATGCTGGGGCTCATGCTCTAATTCACACACAGACTCCCCTTGTCCACTGGCTCCAATCCAAAATAGAACTTTCTCCCTCCCACTGCTTCTCACAGAAGCAGCAAGCAACTGCAAACTGATTCCTGCTACATCTTTGGCTTCGTTATCTCTCTTGTCTGGTCTGACAATCAGGACAGACCTCGTCTGAAGACTTGCGGAACCAAAGAGTTCAGCTGAGGTAGGTGAACTCAGCGCATTGAGATGGATAATGCAGTCACCAATTACCTGGCTATAGGGGTAGGGTAGGCACCGATAAACTCCACTCCGCCAGTGGATGGCAGAGTTTTTTTTGCTGAACTCCGCATTCTAAACAGAGCACGGAGTGGTAAAACTCTGCAAATTCCGCCTGTGGAGCAGAGTTTGCCGCCCAGCCTTACTTTTGACATGTCTAATCACACCTTTTCAATATTAATAAGTCACCCCTAAGTAATCCCTAATTACTAACAGACGTATCTAACACTTTAGCGTGGCCCCTCTTTTGTCCCTGTAACCAGCGAGGCACTTATCCTATTGGGAGAGTAGCTGACCCCAGAACAGATTTTGAGCGACCACAGAGGAGGGGCTGGTCATTTCCCTGGCCAACACCTTTAAGGTGGGCATAGAAGCTCTGCACAAGGGCATAAAGCTTCAGTCTTGTTGATTTTAGGTGGGATTGTTTGTAGTAGGGTACACAGGAATTGCTAAAAATGTAGCTAAGGTTACCCCTGGGAGCATTTTTCCTTATTGGTCATGGAGAGTCAGACATCACCCCAACCCACAGGCTAGTGCCAGGTAATAAATGTGGCACCCCTCAGCACCCTCTTCAGAACACAACTGTATCTGTGGAAGACAGAAGAAGGACTTCACCTGCTGTTGAGACCTGCGAGGAGGACCCTATGCGTTGGACATGCTCCTACGTGAACCCAGGAATAAGAAGTGGCGTTCAAGGGACAGTTGACTAACCTTCTATTAAGCTGCAGGGACACAAAAGCTGCAAGATGCCTGCTTCCCTGAAAGAGCCAAGCTGAACAGCTCCAACTGGACCTGCACTGGACCCTGCTGGTGGATTCTGTTGGAGTGAGTTCTGACCCACAAATGCTGTTCCTAGGCTCTTGCAATTCTTGACTAGTGTTAGAGTGTACTCCTCCTTCCTAACCCCAAAACCTGGGACTTAGAAATTGTTTCAAGGCCTTTTACCTGGAAAACCATCAAAAACTGGGCCCAACCTGCCAAGCGATTCACCAAGGGTGCATCGCCGGTGTGCCCGATTTCTTTTCTGCTGCAACAAATCTGATTCAGCGGAACTGACCAGCATCCGACAATGTTGAATACTCTTCAGCTACAGCCTGCAGTCTTGACCCACTGAGGAGGTCCAACTACCAAAAGGATCTGATGTAGAAAGTAGAACTCTTCACCGGACCCGATCCAGAACAGCATTCAATCAACATTGAAGGCTTCCTGGATGCGAACTCTGGACTTTTTCTGCTTCGAGCTTTTCCTGCCTTCATTGAAAGCTTCACCGAGACCTTGTCCTTTGTAAACCTGTCATCAACAAGCCCACTTCTGGATCCAGCCTTCAATCTTGCCCTGCTGAGGACTTTACCTTCTTGAAAATATTTTAAGTATGAAGGTAACTTTTCGACCGGTATGAATGGACTCCATATATCCGACCCACGCTCCATCACGGTCAGCTCACACTCAGTACAGAAGGCTTGAGTGGTTATGGTGATAAGTCAATGGTAAAGGCGATAGACTTGGATGGTTCATTGGCAAAGGTTAATTTACATGCCTTAATGCCATATGTCTAAACTGTTTATTATGAACAGTTGTGACAAGGGCAGTAGAACTACCATATTTATTATCAAAACCACATCTTAAAGTCAATTGACCTTAAATTGTTGATTGTCATTACACCATGTTCAAGTATGTAGGCAGTTATTCTGTAACATAGAATCTCAGAGATTACATTGGTAAGCAAGGGATGTGGTGCTGATTATCCCTTTTGACAAACCCTTGGAAAAACGGCCCCCAGGGGCCCAAAACCGGACCCTAACCTGGCGACCCACCGGGGAAACGCCCGGTGCCCGCTACGGCCAGTCCGGCCCTGCTGTCTGGCCTGTATTCGAGACAAGTGAGCATAATGCACCCAGGTAAATAGCTTCATTTTTCACACCATCTCAAAGAAAGTTTACTGTCTGAGAAATTGTGAAGCAAGCACCGATTTACCTGAGTGCATTACGCTCACTTGTCTCGGATACAGGCAAGACAGACACTGTCATAAAGAACTAGGTCTCCTCTCTCCTTGTGTTTATTGCATAGTAAAATAGGGAAGCCGAGAGTATACCCTTACCATATACTTCTCACTCCTCTTCGGTGTATAAAGATTGCCCATAGTGCTTCACTGTATTACCATTCCAAGATGGCCAACACTTTGCTTCTAAATGTGGGGGCATTTTTGGAACTCTAAAACAATAATGCACTATGTCCAAAACCATTGCAAGGCAGGCGTCCACTGCTAGGTTTGCTTTTATGTTTTTTTATTGTAAAAATGTGCCTCCCACCTTTAAGCTGTGGAATGTTTTCTTTTTTCTGCTTTCATTCTCCTAATTTATCTACCATATGTTTGTTGAGTTCGTGTTTGTTTTATTGTGCATGTGCATGGATTATATAAGAATGAATCATCTGGTGGATGTATGATGCATGAGTGCAAGAAAGAATGACAGATAGGTGCGTATGATGACTTATTTAGTGCCCAAACTCAGATGGAAATGAAGAAGCATTTTCACATTTGAGCCAGGCCTAGCGGCATTGCTAATGCTATTTAGACTTTATTTTAATATTCATTTCATATTGTGTTGGTTTTAATAAGTTTACACTAAAGAATTGCATTGCTCGAACTTGGCATCAAGTGTCTGCAACAAAAACCGTTGGTCAAGCCTACTATTAGGCCCAGATCTATGTCCAATTCAAGCAGCACAGCACGCAAAGTTGCTGTTCAACTTGCATGAACGGCAGAGAGCAGAACAGTGCCACATCTACTAAGATGTGGCACTGTTCTGCTCTCCCTGTGCTGGCGTACTTTTGGCTGCCATAAGTCAATGCAGACACTCTTGTGCTTAGTGCAAGGGTGTCTGCATTGGTGAGGCATAGTTTTTGTAGTGGAAGGTGTCCCTTCCTGTACAACTATGCCTTAAGGGGTTTTCCACTTTTTTGTGTGATGTATAATGCTGAGCACATGTGAAAGGGGAAAAGCAAGAAGAAATGAATACATTTCTCAGCATTATGCCAGCCTCGAGGAGGAACAGTGCTTAATTGAGTCGCTGATATCCGGTGCTCGGCACCAGCACTTAAGACAGTCTGCCACATGGTGGCAATGTCTGCCTAATTGGGGATCAGCACAACAATAGCTGTAACTGAATAAACATTAACAGTGACAAATACCTGCCACTCAAGCCATTCTTATAGCTTTGGAGGCCTGGAACAGTATGAATTGTCACACTTGTTAGAGTGTGATGGTTAGGTGTGGTGTTGGTATTATCATTGGCAGCACTGGCAGGGGCAATGGATGGTGCAAGCTGCAGTGGCCTCCCGACAAGTACCCTGGCACGTATTTCTTTACAAATTAAGCACTGAACAAAACCCATGGTTAATCAGTACCCATGGGTGGTTGCATGGGAACCCCCACACACCACCCTGATATGCCACCTTGATGTAAAGTAACACAAGGCAGTGCATTGCGGATTACAATTGAACCCAAATCGTGACATCCCTTATATTGTAAATCCCACCACAACACTTTGCTACAGGTTTGCATTAAAAAAGTACTGCAAACCTGAAGCAAAGTGTTTGTAAATTTGGACCTTGGTGCTTTACTTCTACCATTTGTGTAGGTATGCCACAGGGGAGCTCTCAACCATATGAGTGTGGATACTATATCATGTCAGACATTGCTTGTTACTCCCGGCTCCAAAACGCCACCTATTCATTCTGGGCCCGATTTACGAAGGTACTTATGTGTAGTAAAGATACTAGTGTGGAGCCTCCACACTCATGGTGGACTCTCTGCAGAGAGTACGCCTTCCGGAGATCCCCCCCGAGTGTGGAGATCCTGCCATGAGTGAGGAGATCACACAATTGTAACTTTACTACCTTCATGAATAGGGCCCATTGACTTTTCTCTAGTACAATCATCATGATGAAAAAAGACTTGCCCCATTAAGGTTAGAGAACAACTCATTCAGCATGAAAGGGAGTACTATTTTACCTTGATAGCCGGGAGTATCAGCAGTATTTCCTTTTAGAAAAGATGTTTTCTGCTTTGTTACTGGCCTTTTGTGTGTCTTGACTTATATTAAGCAGACCATGTCAACTCGTCCAGCAAGCCAATATTTACTCCATTGACCAGATGGCCCAACCACAAAACCACAATACATCACAGGTATTAGTCCTCTTGTGGTGTGGATTTTATGCTCTACAGGGTTTCAGCCATATACTTAAGTG
Source organism: Calotriton arnoldi (assembly GCA_963921515.1). Taxonomy (NCBI): domain Eukaryota; kingdom Metazoa; phylum Chordata; class Amphibia; order Caudata; family Salamandridae; genus Calotriton; species Calotriton arnoldi. The sequence goes on from CAWUFW010008540.1 coordinate 57,487, forward strand.
AAATAATATTACATTTAGGTTTGTTGCAGTGCAAAGATACTTATTTTCTATGACAATTCATGCATCACCCAGACAAATATTGTTTGTAATTTAGGTATTTCCAGTGCTTTAAATGGGCCGGTACTCTCCGGCACTGAGTACTGGCACTTCTCAGTTTTTTCCCCCTGAGTACCAGAACTTCATTTTGGGCAAGGAGAGTACGGGTCCTCTCAGTAGCAGCAGGGCTCCTGCCCTGAAGTATGGGTACATGCAATGCAAAAACTACTGAAAATGACCCTTTCAGATGGAGTGTGTTCATGTGCAGCTCTGGCAGGCAACGGGTAGTGTATTCCTGCGCTGAGTTGCTCCTGCAGTGTTAGGTTCTAATTGGCATCGCAACAAGAATGAGGATGTGGCCAGAGCTGCCAACAGTGGAATTAGGGAACCAGGTTCGAAACCCAACAGCTTATCGTCCGGTGAGTCTGGGCAACTCACGTAACCACCCCTGCTTAAAAAATGTATGCTTGAATGCAAATGCTCTGATTGTCATGTAAAGCGCTTTGATGCCCATGGTCCAATTTCACGCAATATCAAACTGCCAAAAATTAGGGCCTGCACGTATGACAGTCATAGAAGCTGATGCTTGCCATGTCTCCTAATGTACGTGTTGGGAACGAGTGTTCGGTGACCTGTTTGAGTAAGTAGGTACTGAGCTGAGGCACAGAACACATAAACGGGACAAGAGCCACATGCATAACAAAAAATAAATTGAAGGTCGCCTCGAATGCGGACTTGAATTTTCTTGAATGTATTCTTATGAGCCTATGCCCGTTGTCACACGCCCACATGTAGTGGCAGATCTGGAAGACACACGCTGGCACTTACTCCCTCTCACGCCCAATTCCAGAAGCAGAAGGATTAGAATGTGAGTCTCATGCTGACAGTTCACAACTATTGAAACTACTCCCTCTCGGCAGTGCTACATCTTTAACTTTTTGTTGTGCTATATGATGTTTGTTTGAATGGTTCAAAGTTCACCAATCTCCGATCCACGCCACAAAATGTGGCTATTGTTATATGCCTGGCTCACAGCCACGCCCCCAGACACGCCCCTAACTGCCCACCCAGTCTAATTAGTGAGTACCTGCACTTCTAATTTCCCATTTAAAGCACTGGGTATTTCCATAAACCCATATGAAAGTTGAGCATCTATAATGTCTCACTGGAAGCTAGTAATGCTTTCTGCTGAGTAATTTTCTCTATCATTTGCATAAGATAAAAACAAAAAAGCTGAGTTAAGCATCTAATGGAGTAAAGGCACCCACTGTGCTGTGTGAAGGCTGACATCGGTTTCTACTGCAAATTTTACCAGGTCAGGTGAAATCCAGAGTACGTAATCGAAATCCATGAGAAGACAGATTTCATGGTTGTGTTGGTCTCTGAGCCCTCCTCACCCATTCAAACTGTGACGTTTACAAAATGCCACAGCAGGGAGGATAGCTGACTTCTGCTGAAGCCTTTGCTCTCACAGATTTTATTTTATGCACTTTCAATTCTCCTCTAGGCCGTGTGTTGGTGCACAGTTCCTAACATACACGGAAAGACGGACCAACCAATCAGCCTCAGAATGCTGCTTTTATTATACGTTTGCACATGTAATGACATCACAGCCATGATGTCTATGATAAAGATTATATTATTTTCAAAGTTAAGCGGAAAACAAAAGTACATTTTGCTTCATTCATGTTTGGTCAACTTCGCTGGATTTATGAGGGCACGGGGTGTATTTAAATAAGACATATATGTATAATGAGCAGAGCACTAGACAGGGGCAAAACCTTTAAATGTACAAACGCTTAGTCCATTCGGCATCTGCAGCAGAGCTGAATTGTTACCGTCTGAGGAATAAACAAATGAACTTGCACAAGAGACTGAACTAAAATACCAGGTCCAGGCCGTCAGATGTTTTGTGGGTCCTGGGTCCACAACACCAAGTGGTGCCCCTGACTGGTGCACGAGGACCTCCTTCTAAAAGTAAAACAGTGTCATTTATTTAACATGTTTTTTAGGAAGTGTCAGTATATGTTGCCATGCAGTGGTGGCTGGAGTTACCTGCCTCATCATCCAAATATCATAACAGCAGACTAGGCTGGCTTTTGTGACACATAAATACATTTTACAGTGGCAGAGTGGAGCCTTGCAAAGAGTGGACCTGGGACAAACATCCCCTGCTGCTCCCCCTTGTGACGTCCATGGACAAAATGAACCAATTGTGTTTGTCTGTGATGAGTCTATGCTTTTCAAAAAGATGGCAGCCAATAGTCTACTGTCTGTCACTACCAAAGGTAGTACTGCAGCTGCTTTTTTAACCCAAGCCAGGACTCATATTCTTGGACTATAATGCACGAAATTATATTAGTAGGATGAGTTTTATGGGTCACAAAGTGATGTGTGATCATGGCATTATCAATGACTGCGGCAGCACATTATGGCAAAGAAGGAAACTCCGAAGTACATAGTTTATGTTGTCTATTGTCAGCCCCCGGGTGATCTGGGCACTGATAACCAACAAAAATATTTTGCCGGATAGTTTTAATTATTTATTTATTTTGCATCGGTGTGTGTTTCCTGGGACTTATGATATGCAGTAATCAACTTGGTTTGCTATAGAATATAGGGCAATGTTCTCTCCCCGTTTTTCTGTGGACAACAGATAATTAAGCAAACTTGTATCACAATTTTCCTGACCTCTTGTGCTTTCCCATGGCTTTCTGAATCTTCAAACCCAGAGCACAAGCAGAAATTGAGACAAGTGTCAATGGGGTTGCTCAGCAGTGGTGATTTATTCCACATATGCAGACACTTAGTAATGTTTTGTTTTTTTCCTGACTGTGTTTTATAGTTTATTATTTACATGCGCGAAAATGATAAAATCATGCACACGTTAGTAATAGCATTATATTCATAAATTGAGTTCCATACCTGGTTATGGGTTGAAAAGAGACATCCAGGCTGATCAGCATGTCCAAGGGGTAAGAGCAGTTGAAATTGACCCTGACTTCTGGGTCTCTAATAATTATCTCACTCGCATCGGATGTTATGAAAACTGTATTTATGTAGGTGGCATATGTTCCATTTTTCTAGGAGAAAGAGATACCAGTTAGAAATTCGCCGCATAGGAATTAGTCAGAAATACAAGCGTACCATACCTGAAAATAACAGTTGCTTTTCAGGTAATTGAGGCAGTTCATATTAGGTGTGATGAATATCTAGGCATATCTTGCTGAGATAATTTGGATACAGAACAGGGCAGTCTCACAGTATTTTGAAGCCAGATCCCCCCCCCCCCCCGTTTCTGGCACTCATGCAGTTACATCCCAGGATGCCGGCGTGGGGCACGATTTCGTAATACGGCGTTTTCTACTCTCAAAGACTCGTGAACGCCTTACAGGGCTTTGAAGCCACTCAATCACCACTCAGCAGTCTGTGCGATAAATTACTGACACATTGGATTTTACCCCACGCCATAGGCTTATGTGGCCTGGAATTTTCGCCACATTGGAAATTGAAATACAGTGAAACCTTTCAGCCGTGAACAAGTCGCATGTATAATTTTACTGAGGCGACGAAACACGTGTTGGCTTGGGAACGTTTTACATATTGGAAAATACAGTTGGAAGACTGAATAAAGAAGGAGAAAATCAACGAAACGCTTCTATTTTGTTCATATGTGATCAACTACTGATAAATAACACATTTTTTTAATTATATATGTGTGCTGGGGTATATTAAGTACGTTGTCTTGTGGCTTCTTAGCCTTACCAGGAACTTGGGGAGGCTGGTGGTTCTCCCTAACCCTTCAGCACCGCCTTTACTTTGGAACGTTCAAGGAATAATGAGTGAAACTACCTAGTGCGCCTGTACCCTATCACCTATACCACCGTGTCTCTCTTTAAAAACAAAAGAGTGGGACCAGGACACCCAGAAATGTGGTAATTAGAGATGTCATGAGTGATGTCATCAGTGATGCCACTGACCATGTCATGAGTGATGTAATAAGTGAGGTCATAAGCAGTGCATTGTGGGGGGAGGGCACAAGTTATAGTTTTCTCATCTAACTATAACTGTTGAATTTCACTGGCTTTGTACGAGTGAAATCTGAGCCTAACTATAACATCCCTGTAACCAATGGTTTTTTCAGTGAATATAAATATACATTTATATATATTATCTACTGGCGGTCGCCAGTAGATAGTTATAGTTAGGACCTATTTTCCATAGGAAATCCGCGACATTCTATTTGAAATAACTCTTGCGTCGGTTGACGAATCTTCGCGAAATTTTCAAACTTTATGGCCCGCTCCGGACCGCTCCTACCCTGAAAGTCTCAGGGTGATTCGTCAAGCGGGGGCCGAGAAAAAAGGGGGGTCCCAAAACATGTTTTCCCCATTAATTTTCCCATAGGAAACTTTAGACACGGCTACAGCCCGAACTGCTGAACGGAATTACACCAAATTTGGCAAAGAGGTAGTTCTTGGTTCAGAAAGAACCCTTTTGTTAAATGGTGTAAATCCGTTCAGTAGTTGCTGGAGAAATTAAAAAAATAAGTTCTTGGTTCAAAAGAACCCTTTTTGTTAAATGGTGTAAATCCGTTCAGTAGTTGCTGAGAAAATCAAAAGTAAAAACACATATATATCTGGGCGGAGCCTAACCACACATGTCATCGTGAGATCTGATTGGCTGTCAGCACTTCATCCTGGAATTGCTGGCAGCCATCTTGGGACCAATATAAATGATAGTACCATTGAAATGAATTGTAGTGAATCGAAGATTTTGAGGGTTACCAAAAGGAGAACTATAAAGGGTGATAACAGACTTTAGTTACATTAGAATTCATTTGTTGATGGTACCATACTAATTTCAGGAATTGTGGTGTGTTCTAAGGTGATTTTACCCTGTGAAAAACCTTCTGCTGGGATATCATGAATCATGTTTGAGAGAAAACTATTTTCACATGCTTGTCCCATACAGTTTTGGAAGGTGCCCCAGAAGCTAAAATGAGAGCATATTTTCTGTAAATTCACATTATCTTTCTCAGTCATGTGAGAATGAAGTCTGACATTCTCAGTAAAACATGTACATCCAACAAGGGCAAAGACTGTCAGTTGATTCCTTTGTGTTCTACTGCAGCTTCCCAGAGTGTTCTAAAGAACAACTAGAGTGCTAACAGCCTTACTTATGACAAACGATGGCACACCTGAAGCTATCTTGATTGGAATAAACTGGTAACACTTAAATCATTTAATTTAAAAAGGAACAAAATGATGGGGTTCATTTTGTCATAGAAATTATGGTTAGTGCTGTAGAAAGAAAAATTAGGACATGTTTCAAGTGTGATCTCAAATATCTTCCTGTTATATTTCAACAGGAGCAGCCTGTCAGTTGATGCCTTTGTGTTCTACTGCAGCTTCCCAGAGTGTTCTAAAGAACAACTAGAGCGCTAACAGTCTTACTTATGACAAAAGTATGGCACACCTGAAGCCATCTTGATTGGAATAAACTGGTAACACTTAAAACATTTAATTTAAAAAGGAACAAAATGAGGGGGTTCATTTTGCCATAGAAATTATGGTTAGTGCTGTAGAAAGAAAAATTAGGACATGTTTTAAGTGAGATCTCAAATATCTTCCTGTTATATTTCAACAGGAGCAGCCTGTTAGTTGATGCCTTTGTGTTCTACTGCAGCTTCCCAGAGTGTTCTAAAGAACAACTAGAGTGCTAACAGCCTTACTTATGACAAAAGTATGGCACACCTGAAGCCATCTTGATTGGAATAAACTGGTAACACTTAAAACATTTAATTTAAAAAGGAACAAAATGAGGGGTTCATTTTGCCATAGAAATTATGGTTAGTGCTGCAAAAGAAAATTTAGTGCATGTTTTAAGTGAGATCTCAAATCCTCTTCTATTTCATTAGAAAATTCTGACATGCAGACTGAAACAATCACTTTCAATACCAGCAGTAGACTTCCAGTTAACTCCTTGGTGAGCAGTAGCTTTACTACAGTGATCTAATGAACAACTAGAGTAATAACATTCTGAATTTATGGCAAATGTGTGACACATCTGAATGCCTTCTTGATGGAATCAAAGTAAAAAACTGAAAGCATTTCCTACTGAGGAGACTGCAGTAAATGAGGAAATTAGGAAACTTCATAACAAAGAAGTCTTCCAAGATGGCCACCAGTGAAAAAAGAGCCCAAATGTAGCACAAATATTACCCAGATGTAGCCCACATATAGCCCAATGACAAAAGTGTGCAAAACACTTTTTATTTTTAGTTTTTTTGCAGTTTTATGTAGTGCAGACTGGTCAGGTATTGGAGCGTTGCATCTTAAAACATGACCCCCTACACTACAAAAACACCACTGCACTACCCTAAACCCTAAAACACTACCCCAGCACGACCCCCTACACTACACAAGCACCACTGCACTATCCTAAACCCTAAAACACTACCCCCAGCATGACCCCCTACACTACACAAACACCACTGCACTACCCTAAACCCTAAAACACTACCCCAACACCACTGCACTAACCTAAATCCTAAAACACTACCCCCAGCACGACCCCCTACACTACCCAAACACCACTGCACTACCCTAAAACATGACCCCCTACACTACACAAACACCACTGCACTACCCTAAACCCTATAACACTACCCCCAGCACGACCCACTACACTACACAAGCACCACTGCACTACCCTAAAACCTAAAACACTACCCCCAGCACGACCCCTACACTACACAAACACCACTGCACTACCTTAAACCCTAAAACACTACCCCCAGCACGACCCCCTACACTACCCAAACACCACTGCACTAACCTAAATCCTAAAACACTACCCCCAGCACGACCCCCTAAACTACCCAAACACCACTGCACTACCCTAAAACATGACCCCCTACACTACACAAACACCACTGCACTACCCTAAACCCTAAAACACTAACCCCAGCACGACCCCCTACACTACACAAGCACCACTGCACTACCCTAAACCCTAAAACACTACCCCCAGCACGACCCCCTACACTGCCCGAACACCACTGCACTGCCCTAAACCCTGAAACACCAGCCCCTGCACGACCCCCTACACTGCCTGAACACCACTGCACTGCCCTAAACCCTGAAACACATACCCTAGCACGACCCCCTACACTGCCCGAACACCACTGCACTGCCCTAAACCCTGAAACACAACCTCCTTCACGACCCCCTACACTGCCCGAACACCACTGCACTGCCCTAAACCCTGAAACCCCACCCCCAGCACGACCCCCTACACCGCCCGACCACCACTGCACTGCCCTAAACCCTGAAACACCACCCCCTGCACGACCCCTACACTGCCCGAACACTACTGCACTGCCCTAAACCCTGAAACACCATCCCCAGCACGACCCCCTACACTGCACGAACACCACTGCACTGCCCTAAACCCTGAAACACTACCCCCAGCAAGACCCCCTACACTGCCCGAACACCACTGCACTGCCCTAAACCCTGAAACACTACCCCCAGCAAGACCACCTACACTGCCCGAACACCACTGCACTGCCCTAAACCCTGAAACACCACCCCCAGCAAGACCCCCTACACTGCCCGAACACCACTGCCCTAAACCCTGAAACACCACCCCCAGCAAGACCCCCTACACTGCCCGAACACCACTGCACTGCCCTAAACCCTGAAACACCACCCCCTGCACGATCCCATACACTGCCCGAACACTACTGCACTGCCCTAAACCCTGAAACACCACCCCCAGCAAGACCCCCTACACTGCCCGTACACCACTGCACTGCCCTAAACCCTGAAACTCCACCCCCAGCATGACCCCCTACACTGCCCGAACACCACTGCACTGCCCTAAACCCTGAAACACCACCCCCAGCACGACCCCCTACACTGCCCGAACACCACTGCACTGCCCTAAACCATGAAACACCACCCCCAGCACGACCCCCTACACTGCCCGAACACCACTGCACTGCCCTAAACCCTGAAACACCACCCCCAGCACGACCCCCTACACTGCCCGAACACCACTGCACTGCCCTAAACCCTGAAACACCAGCCCCAGCACAACCCCGTACACTGCCCGAACACCACTGCACTGCCCTAAACCCTGAAACACCAGACACAGCACGACCGCCTACACTGCCCGAAAACCACTGCACTGCCCTAAACCATGAAACACCAGCCCCAGCACGACCCCCTACACTGCCCGAACACCACTGCACTACCCTAAACCCTCAAACACCAGCCCCAGCATGACCCCCTACACTGCCCGAACACCACTGCACTGCCCTAAACCCTGAAACACCAGCCCCAGCAAGACCCCCTACACTGCCCGAACACCACTGCACTGCCCTAAACCCTGAAACACCACCCCCAGCAAGACCCCCTACACTGCCCGAACACCACTGCACCTAAAGCCTGAAACACCACCCCCAGCAAGACCACCTACACTGGCCGAACACCACTGCACTGCCCTAAACCCTGAAACACCACCCCCTGCATGACCCCCTACACTGCCCAAACACCACTGCACTGCCCTAAACCCTGAAACACCACCACCTGCACGACCCCCTACACTGCCCGAACACCACTGCACTGCCCTAAACCCTGAAACACCACCCCTCAGCACGACACCCTACACTGCCCGAACACCACTGCACTGCCCTAAACCCTGAAACACCACCCCCAGCATGACCCCCTACACTGCCCGAACACCACTACACTGCCCTAAACCCTGAAACACCACCCCCTGCACGACCTCCTACACTGCCAGAACACCACTGCACTGCCTAAACCCTGAAACACCACCCCCAGCACGACCCCCTACACTGCCCGAACACCACTGCACTGCCCTAAACCCTGAAACATCAACCCCAGCAAGACCCCCTACACTGCCTGAACACCACTGCCCTAAACCCTGAAACAACACCCCCTACACTGCACGAACACCACTGCACTGCCCTAAACCCTGAAACACCACCTCCAGCAAAACCCCTACACTGCCTGAACACCATTGCTCTGCCCTAAATCCTGAAACACTAGCCCCAGCATGACCCCCTACACTGCCCAAACACCACTGCACTGCCCTAAACCCTGAAACACCACCCCCAGCACGACCACCTACACTGCCCGAACACCACTGCACTGCCCTAAACCCTGAAACACCAGCCCCAGCAAGACCCCCTACACTGCCCGAACACCACTGCACTGCCCTAGACTCTGAAACACCAGCCCCAGCAAGACCCCTACACTGCCCGAACACCACTGCACTGCCCTAAACCCTGAAACACCAGCCCCAGCATGACCCCCTACACTGCCCGAACACCACTGCACTGCCCTAAACCCTGAAACACCAGCCCCAGCATGACCACCTACACTGCCCGAACACCACTGCACTGCCCTAAACCCTGAAACACCAGCCCCAGCACAACCCCCTACACTGCCCGAACACCACTGCACTGCCCTAAACCCTGAAACACCAGCCCCAGCACGACCCCCTACACTGCCCGAACACCACTGTACTGCCCTAAACCCTGAAACACCAGCCCCAGCACGACCCCCTACACTGCCCGAACACCACTGCACTGCCCTAAACCCTGAAACACCACCTCCTGCATGACCCCCTACATTGCCCGAACACCACTGCACTGCCCTAAACCCTGAAACACCACCCCCTGCAGCACCCCCTACACTGCCCGAACACCACTGCACTGCCCTAAACCCTGAAACACCACCCCCTGCACCACCCCTACACTGCCCAAACACCACTGCACTGCCGTAAACCCTGAAACACCACCCCCAGCACAACCCCCTTTACTGCTCGAACACCACTGCACTGCCCCAAACCCTGAAACACCACCCCCAGCATGACCCCCTACACTGCCCGAACACCACTGCCCTAAACCCTGAAACACCACCCCCTGCACGACCCCCTACACTGCCCGAACACCACTGCACTGCCCTAAACCCTGAAACACCACCCCCTACACTGCCCGAACACCACTGCACTGCCCTAAACCCTGAAACACCACCCCCAGCACGACCCCCTACACTGCCCGAACACCACTGCACTGCCCTAAACCCTAAAACACCACCCCCAGCATTACCCCTACACTGCCCAAACACCACTGCACTGCCCTAAACCTAGAACACTACCCCCAGCACGACCCCTACACTACCCGAACACCACTGCACTACCCTAAACCCTAAAATACTACCCCCAGCACAACCCCCTACACTACCCGAACACGACTGCACTGCCCTAAACCCTCAAACACTCCCCCAGCACGACCCCCTACACTACCCGAACACCACTGCACTGCCCTAAACCCTAAAACACTCCCCCAGCACGACCCCCTACACTACCCGAACACCACTGCACTGCCCTAAACCCTAAAACACTCCCCCCAGCACGACCCCCTACACTACCCAAACACCACTGCACTGCCCTAAACCCTAAAACACTACCCCCGCATGACCCCCTACACTACCCAAACACCAATGCACTACCCTAATCCCTAAAACACTACCCCCGCATGACCCCCTACACTACCCTAAACACTAAAACACTACCCCGCACGACTCCCTACACTACCCAAAGACCACTGCACTACCCTAAACCCTAAAACACGACCTCCTACACTACACAAACACCACTGCACTACCCTAAACCCTAAAACACTACCCCCTACACTACACAAACACCACTGCACTACCCTAAACCCTAAAACACTACCCGCAGCAGTACCCCTACACTACCCAAACACCACTGCACTAACCTAAACCCTAAAACACTACCCCCAGCAGTACCCCCTACACTACCCAAACACCACTGCACTACCCTAAATCACTACCCCCAGCACGACCCCCTACACTACCCAAACACCACTGCACTACCCTAAACCCTAAAACACTACCCCAGCACGACCCCTACACTACCCAAACACCACTGCACTACCCTAAACCCTAAACCACTCCCCCCAGCACGACTCCCTACACTACCCAAACACCACTGCACTACCCTAAACCCTAAATCTACCCCCAGCATGACCCCCTACACTACACAAATACCACTGCACTACCCTAAACCCTAAAACACTACCCCCAGCACGACCCTCTTCACTACCTAAAAACAACTGCACAATTTGTTACAGGCGTTGCAATGCAGGCCTGTGGTGCTTACTGGAAGTACCTAGTGGGCTAGTTGGGCCCCAGGGACCCTCAGGATTCAAGGTGACCTAATCCCCCAACTTAAAACGCACCACGGGGCGCGTTTGCACAGTGGTGAAGGGAGGGGTGGGGCCTCAGGTGACATGTGCGCAAACACGCCCTGTGGTGCGTTTTAAGTTGGGGAATTAATTCCCTTTGAATCCTGAGGGACCCTGGGGGCCAACTAGCCCACCAGGTACCTTCAGTAAGCACAACAGAGTTGCGTTGCAGAGAGGTGAAAAAGGTGCGTGGCCTCGGAACGCCTCTCTGCAACTCAGCTCTGTGGTCCTAACTGTAGGTACCTGGGGGGCTAGTTGGGCCCCAGGGACTCTCAAGGGGACTTACCCGCAACTTAAAACGCGCCACGGGGTGCGTTTGCACACATGTCACCTCAGGCCCCCCTCCCTTCACCACTGTGCAAACGCGCCCTGTAGCGCGTTTTAAGAGGTAGTTTTAATCCCCCTGCCCTATTATGTACTAGGGACTTGCAGAGGAGGTCATGCTAATCACAGGGGTACCCCAACGCATAGTGTTCCCTAGTGTATGTAGGTGTTTTCACTGTATTCTAAGTGTCTTTTAGCATAGCACTGGCTCTGGTTAGTCAGAGTCAGTTACCACCAGTACCCGTCTGAAAAAGTTGTGGGCACAGGATGATTTTGCAACAAGGCCTCTTTCTGCTCCTCTGTTGGTTCTTTCTGCACATCTTTTGCTTCTTTCTGTGCGTTTTTCTTCTTTCTTCACATGTCCTACCTCTGTAGGCATAGTTAGAAACTAGCATTTAAAAAAACCTTTGAAATTCACTTAAAAAATCATAGGTTTCAGGCACGTTATAGTTAGAAATTAGCATTTAAAAAACCTTTGAAATTCACTGAAAAAACCATAGGTTTCAGACACGTTATAGTTAGAAATTAGCATTTAAAAAACCTTTGAAATTCACTGAAAAAACCATAGGTTTTAGGGACAGTTATAGTTAGTTGGACATTTCACTCGTACAAAACCATAGAAATTCCCCCGTTATAGTTAGTTCAGCTAACTATAACTCGCGCCTCACAATGCACTGCTGATGACGTCACATATTACATCACTCATGACATGGTCAGTGACATCACTGATGACATCACTGATGACATCTCAAATGACATCACTGATGACATCATCCATGTGATAATTTCATGCATCTTCTCACACCCTAATATAACTTTTGATACACCCACTCTAAATTACAGACTGCCATTCTCAAAACCATAGACACTCCAACACCAAAAACTACATACCCACTCACTGATTCTTAGGTCTACACACACATCCACTCACTCACCCGTACAGTCACTCATACTTAGTCACTCAGTACAGGACTATCATATGCACTCATACACCTATATAAACACTCACACACCGCCACTCATCCATAGAGGTACTCACACACCTAGTCAGTCATGCAAAAAACTTAATCACACACCCATTTACTCACCTATACAGTTATACACACACCAGCTCACTTACTCATACAAATACTAGCACATTCTTACGCTCTTATACAATCACTGATACAAGTACACACTCATCCATACAGCCACTCTCACAATCACACACTCTCACTTATAGCCATTTATATACTCCAACACACATATATACTGCCTTTCACATATGTAGTTACTCACACATGTACCACTGAGATATACATTCAATCACTAACACACCCATACACACACTCACCCACCCATACAGTCCATCACAGATGCACTCTTGAAACCATGCACCCAGTGAATCACCAACTCACACTTCTATGCACAGAGTCACACACACCCCACCCACACAAACACTCAGGCACCCATACAGATACTCAGACAATCAATCAATAACCCATGTAGACACTCATGTAGCTATTCAGAAAGCCATGCAGCCGCTTACAAACCAACAGACAGACGGATACAGACATTCACACAGTTTAGTCACTAACCCATGCATTCAGTAAGATACATTTAATCACTCACTTGTAGAGTCAGTCACTCACGTACTAAATCATCCATTCAGACACTTATACACCCACTCATTCTTCAATACGCCTTTCCCTATATATATTAAACATATTTAAACTTTACAGAAACACACAGTCACTGGATGATGTCATCAGTGATGTCATCAGTGATGTCATTTGAGATGTCATCAGTGATGTCATCAGTGATGTCACTGACCATGTCATGAGTGATGTAATATGTGACGTCATCAGCAGTGCATTGCGGGGCGCGAGTTATAGTTAGCTGAACTAACTATAACGGGGGAATTTCTATGGTTTTGTACGAGTGAAATGTCCAACTAACTATAACTGTCCCTAAAACCTATGGTTTTTTTCAGTGAATATATATATATATATATATATATATACATATATATATATATATATTCACTGAAAAAAACACAGGTTTCAGGGACGTTATAGTTAGGAATTAGCATTTAAAAAAACCTTTGAAATTCACTGAAAAAACCACAGGTTTCAGGGACGTTATAGTTAGTCAGACATTTCACTCGTGCAAAACCAGAGAAATTCGGCCGTTATAGTTAACTCGCGCCCCCGCAATGCACTGCTGATGACGTCACATATTACATCACTCATGACATGGTCAGTGACATCACTGATGACATCACTGATGACATCTCAAATGACATCACTGATGACATCATCCAGTGACTATGAGTGTTTCTAAAAAGTTGACGAATGTTATATATATATATGTGCCATGGTGTATTGAAGAATGAGTGGGTGTATGAGTGTCTGAATGGATGATTTAGTGGGTGTGTGACTGACTGTATAAGTGAGTGATTAAACGTATCTTAGTGAATGCATGGGTGAATCACTAATCTGTGTGAATGTCTGTATCAGTCTGTCAGTTGGTGTGTAAGTGGCTGCATGGGTTGGTGAGTAGCTACATGAGTGTCTATATGGGTTGATGATTGGTTGTCTGATTACCTGTATGGGTGCCTGAGTGTCTGGGTGGGTGTGTGGGGGGTGTGTGTGACTCCCTGCATGGATGTGTGAGTGGGTGATTTACTGGGTGTATGGGTTCATGAGTGCATGTTTTAGGGGCTGTATGGGTGAGTGAGTGTGCGTATAGCTGTGTTGGTGAGTGAATGGATGTCTCAGTGGTATATGTGTAAGTAACTACATGTGTGAAAGGCAGTATATGTGAGTGTTGGAGTATATAAGTGACTAAATGTGACAGTTATTGTGAGAGTGGCTGCATGGATAAGTGTGTGCTTATGTTAGTGATTGTAGAAGAGAGTAAGTATATGTTACTATCTGTTTGAATAAGTGAGGTGGTGTGTGTGTATAACTCTATAGGTGAGTAAATGGCAGTGTGATTGATTCTTTGGGTGACTGACTAGGTGTTTGAGTAACTGTTTGGGTGAGTGACGGTGTGTGAGTGACTGTATGGGTGTATGAGTAGATATATCAGTGGCTGTATTGATGAATGACTGCGTGTATGAGTGACTGTATGGGTTAGTGAATGGATGTGTGTATAGACGTATGAATCAGTGAGCATGTATGTACTAACTGGCATTGGTATGTCGATGGTTTTGAGATTGGTAGTCTGTATTTTAGAGTGGGTGTATCAAAGGTCATATTAGGATGTGAGGAAGTGCATCAGATGATCATGTGGATGATGTCATCAGTGATGTCATTTGAGATATCATCAGTGATGTCATCAGTGATGTCACTGACCATGTCAGGAGTGATGTAATATGTGACGTCATCAGGAGTGCATTGCGGAGGCGCGAGTTATAGTTAGCTCAGCTAACTATAACGGCCGAATTTCTCTGGTTTTGTACAAGTGAAATGTCTGACAAGCTATAACGCCCCTGAAACCAGTGTTTTTTTCAGTGATTTTCAAAGGTTTTTTAAATGCTAATTCCTAACTATAACGTCCCTGAAACCTGTGGTTTTTTCAGTGAATTTCAAAGGTTTTTTAAATGCTAATCCCTAACTATAACGTCCCTGAAACCTGTGGTTTTTACAGTGAATTTCTAAGGTTTTTTAAATGCTAATCCCTAACTATAACCTCCCTGAAACCTGTGATTTTTTCAGTGAATTTCTATGTTTTTGTACATGATTTTATTTATGAAAACATGTTTTTAACTATTTTTTTATTTTCTGTCTATGTCTTTTAACTTTTTTTTGTTTTAAAATAATTATAATCTGTTTCAAAAAAATATATAACATAGCTGATGAAAGATTTATAGTATCTACTTAAATTAACACTGTTTTATTGCTTGTAATTTTGATCAGTGTGATATAATATAATAGAATTTTCAAATGAAAAAGATTAAAAAAAAATATATAGTTTTTTTTTTCAATTATTTTTTGCTAAGTTAAATTTTGTAATATTGCTTTTAATACTATGAAAGTTGGTTTGCTCAAATTTTATGATAACTATCTTTTTTACCTATTTTATTTTTTTTAATTTACAAAAAAGGGTCGCACACCCTATGCAATCCCACGCGATGGGTGCGTGAATTCGGTATACGAATGTCATGCTTAAAATAAAAATAGTAATAAAGGTGTTTTAAATTTGTTTTCAAATGTTTTTGGCATATTTTTTATGGTCGCGATGGTATCGCGTAGGGGAAGCGGTTCTACGCGGTGGGTGCGCGAACCATGCCATCACGTATTTCCGAGATCGCGTAGGGGTCGCAACTTCGGCGTAGTTTCAAAACTCTAAAATATTACTGTTTCTATTTAAATATCGGTTTTGCATAAAGAGTTTTCATTGAAATACTTTCGAACATCATGTCCTGATAGCAAATTACTGTTATATATAGTATATTTTAAGTGTGCACGACGTAAACGCGCACGGTGCGCGACCCCTACGTGACCCCATGTGACATAGAAAGAAAGCCTCTCATTGGTTGAAGAGCTTTTCATTCTGTTCATGGGTGGAACCAACACCTGTTACAGTCCTTTCTTTTTCGGTGTGTCTGCATTGAAGACAACCTGTTTTGTAGGATCTGTAATTTTTCATTTTTTTGTGGTGTTTTTCATTTTCCATCTTGTAAAAGGGCAGCAGCTTTTCCAGAGGAGCATGTGGAGGAGATGGAGGATATTGAAGAGCCAGTGAAGGAAAGGAAAGAAAGCATCGTGTGGGCCTTCTTCACTGTGCCAGAAGGCGAAAAGAAAGTTAATGCCCGAAAAGTGACATGTAACATCTGTCACAAAATATTATCGAGAGGCTCTGAGAAGAAGTACTCTTGTGGTACTTCTTCTATGAAAAAGCATTTGGAAACTATGCATCCAATTCGCCTGGCAATTGAGGTGGAGAGTAGAAGACAAGAACAAGTAGCCAACAATGATGGACAACAACCATCAACATCTGCAGGGGTTGTTTTGACCACTTCACAACCCTTGATAGTTCTGGAGTTGGCGGATGCTTCAATCGTCTGTCGCCACTGCCTTACGACACTCTGCGTGGGAGAGCTATTCATTGATGCCGTGAAGACCTTCATCAAGAACCACAAGTGTTAATTTTTTTTTGTTCTTGCTTATGTTTCTAGTTATACAGAAACAGCAGAGTTGGACTGTTTAACTTTTCTTTTTTCTTTTTAAAAAAAATCCCAAGAAAAAATAATAATCTGAAAAAACATTTTTTTTTAAATTGTTCTAAAAAAAGGGTTCAAATGGAACCACCTAAACTGGTAAATAATAGAAAAATTGTACGTAATGAAAGTTAATGATTGTATGAATCTGTGTATGATTAATGTTAGAATTGTGTATAAGTAGTGTCTTAGTAACGGAATGAATGCATTGATAGTATTTGAGGGAATGGATGAGTGCAACAGTAGTGTCTAAGCGATTTCATGAGTGTATGGATAGTGCCTGGCTTATTGGATGAGTGTAGGGGTAGTGCCTCAATGATTGGAAGAGTGCATGGATGAGTGCATGGGTAGTGTTTGAGGGAATAGATGAGTGCATGAGTAGTGCAGGACCAGTGTTTCAGAGAATGGATAAGTGAAACAGAAGTGCCTGGGTGAATGATTGCATGAGTGCAAGGGTAGTGCCTGGATGATTGGAGGAGTGCTTGGGTAGTGCCTGGGTGATTGAAGGAGTGCATGGGTAGTGCCTGAGTACATGGATGAGTGCATGCATAGTGTTTGAGGGAATGGATGACTGCAATAGAAGTGACTAAGTGATTGAAGGAGTGCATAAGTAGTTCTTGGCTGATTGCATGAGTAGTGCCTGGGTGATTTGAGGAGTGTATAGGTAGTGTCTGATTGATTGCATGAGTGCAAGGGTAGTGCCTGGATGATTGGAGGAGTGTTTGGGTAGTGCCTGAGTGCATGGATGAGTGCATGGGTAGTGCCTGGGTGATTGAAGGAGTGCATGGGTAGTGCCTGAGTACATGGATGAGTGCATGCATAGTGTTTGAGGTAATGAATGACTGCAATAGAAGTGCCTAAGTGATTGAAGGAGTGCATAAGTAGTTCTTGGCTGATTGCATGAGTGCATGAGTAGTGCCTGGGTGATTTGAGGAGTGTATAGGTAGTGTCTGAGTGATTGCATGAGTGCAAGGGTAGTGACTGAGTGTATGGATGAGTGCATGGGTAGTGTTTGAGGGATTAGATGAGTGCATGAGTAGTGCAGGACTAGTGTTTCAGAGAATGGATAAGTGCAACAGAAGTGCCTGGGTGATTGCATGAGTGCAAGGGTAGTGCCTGGATGATTGAAGGAGTGCTTGGGTAGTGCCTGAGTGCATGGGTAGTGCCTAAGTCATTGCATGAGTGCAGGGGTACTGCTTGAGTGCATGGATAAGTGCATGGGTAGTGTTTGAGGGAATGGATGAGTGCAATATAAGTGCCTAAGTGATTGAAGGAGTGCATGAGTAGTTCTTGTCTGATTGCATGAGTGCAGGAGTAGTGCCTGGGTGATTCAAGGAGTATATAGGTAGTATCTGAGTAATTGCATGAGTGCAAGGGTAGTGACTGGGTGATTAGAGGAGTACATAGGTACTGCCTGAGTAATTGCATGAGTGCAGGGGTAGTGCCTGAGTACATGGATGAGTACATGCATAGTGTTTGAGGGGATGCATGAGTCCAATACAAGTGCATGAGTGATTGAAGGAGTGCATGAGTAGTGCCTGAGTGATTACATGAGTGCATGGGTAGTGTCTGGGTGATTCGAGGAGTGTATAGTTAGTGTCTGAGTGATTGTATGAGTGCAAGGGTAGTGACTATGTGATTAGAGGAGTGCATCGGTAGTGCCTGAGTGATTGCATGAGTGACTATGTGATTAGAGGAGTGCATCGGTAGTGCCTGAGTGATTGCATGACTGCAGGGGTAGTACCTGAGTACATGGATGAGTGCATGCATAGTGTTTCAAGGAATGCATGTATGCAAAACAAGTGCCTGAATGATTGGAGCAGTACATGAGTACTGTTTGTATGATTGTATGAGTACAGGGGTAGTGCCTGGGTGATTGGAGCCGTGAATGGGTAGTGCCTGAGTGTATCGATGAGTTCTTAGGTAGTGTTTCAGGGAATGCATGAGTGCAGCAATAGTGCCTGAGTAATTGCATGAGTGCATGGGTAGTGGCTGGGTGCATGGAGCACTCCATGGGTATAGCCTGAGTACGTAGATGAGTGCATGGATACTGTTTGAGAAAATGGATGAGTGCAACAGTTTTATCTAAGTGATTGCATCAGAGCATGGGTAGTGCCTGGGTGCATGGAACAGTGCTTGGGTAGAGCCTGAGTGCATCGATGAGTACATGGGTAGTGTTTGAGGGAATAGATGAGTGCAATAGAACTGCTTGAGTGATTGGAGGAGTGCATGAGTAGTGGCTGGCTGATTGCATGAGTGCAGGGGTAGTGCCTGCGTGTTTGGAGAAGTGCATAGGTAGTACCTGAGTGTATGGATGAGTGCATGGGTAGTGTTTGAGGGAACAGATGAGTGCAGCAGTTGTGTTTGAATGATTGCATGACTGTATGGGTAATGCCTGGGTAAGTGCGCAAGAGTAGATCCTAAGTGCATGGATGAGTGCATAGGTAGTGTTTGAGGGAATGGATGAGTGCAACCGTAGTGTCTAAGTGATTGTATGAGTGTATGGATAGTGTCTGGCTTATTGGATGAGTGTAGGGGTAGTGCCTCGGAGATTGTAGAAGTATATAGGTAGTGCCTGAGTACATGGATGACTCCATGGGTAGTGTTTGAGGGAATGGATGAGTGCTGCCGCAGTGTCTAAATGATAGCTTGAGTGCGTGGGTAGAGTTTGCCTGATTGCAGGAGTACAGAGGTAGTGCCTAGATGATTGGAGCAGTGCATGGGTAGTGTCTGAGTGTATGAATGAGTGCATAGGTAGTGTTTGCAGGTATGCATGAGTGCAACAGTAGTGCCTGAGTGATTGCATAAGTTCATGGGTAGTGCCTGGGTGCATGGAGCAGTTCATGGGTAGAGCCTGAGTGCATGGATGAGTGCATAGGTAGTGTTTATGGGAATAAATGAGTGCATGAGTAGTGCAGGACTAGTGTTTCAGAGAATGTATGAGTGCAACAAAAGTGCCTGGGTCATTGCATGAGTGCAAGAGTAATGCCTGGATGATTGGAGAAGTGCTTGGGTAGTACCTGAGTGTATGGATGAGTGCATAGGTAGTGCCTGGGTAATTGAAGGAATGCATGGGTAATGCCTCAGTGATTGCATGAGTGCAGGGGTAGTGCCTGAGTGCATGGATGAGTGCATGGGTAGTGTTTGAGGGAATGGATGAGTGCAATACAAGTGCCTAAGTGATTGAAGGAGTGCATGAATAGTTTTCGGGTAATTGCATGAGTGCATGAGTAGTGCCTGGGTAATTTGAGGAGTATATTGGTAGTATCTGAGTAATTGCATGAGTGCAAGGGTAGTGACTGGATGATTAGAAGAGTGCATAGGTAGTACCTGAGTGATTGCATGAGTGCAGGGGTAGAGCCTGAATACATGGAAGAGTACATGCATAATGTTTGAGGGAATGCATGAGGGCAATACAAGTGCCTGAGTGATTGAAGGAGTGCATGAGTAGTGCCTCTCTGATTGTATGATTGCATGGGTAGTGCCTGGGTGATTAGAGGAGTGTATAGCTAGTGTCTGAGTGATTGTATGACTACAAAGGTAGTGACTGGGCGATTAAAGGAGTGCATTGCTAGTGCCTGAGTGATTGCATGACTGCAGGGGTAGAGCCTGAGTACATGGATGAGTGCGAATCCAGTGGGATGTTACACGGGGGCCTGCGCTGAGAGCCGCGATGGGGTCGCGACTCCAAAATCAAAAGAAAAAAAACTGCCCCACATCCATTATTCAATATCCGCATGGGGAACCCATCCCCCGGGGCTTGCTCTCACATTGGGGACCGCAGGGGAAGCCCCAATGCCCCCGCAGTCCCAACCGGTTCCCCGCCTCCTGCAGGAGCCTGCATTGCTTTTGGGCAAAGGGAGCTAACATGCAGTTCCCCTTGTCCAAAAGCAATTCTGCTTCGCTTCATGGAAGCGAAAGCAGGTTTCCTGCTCTCGCTTCCATAAAGCGAAGCAGAGTTTGCACTGACAGGCAGGGAGCTGTGCTCCCGCCCTGCCATTGCAAACTGCAATGTCCCGGGGGTGGGCGCCCCGGGACATTGCTGGAACCGGCCCAGGGGGGTTGCAGTCCCTAGGGCCATGGAGGGCTCCAGGAGGGGGGCCCTCCTCCCAACATGTATGCACCCCGGGGAGATGGTGGTCCCCGGGGCCGGGGGTCTGTTGCGGACCCCCGCATTAACATATTTAGTGCCCCAGGGAAGTGGTGGTCCCCGGGGCAGTGTGGGGAGGGGCAGTAGCCCCCCACACACTTATTTAAATCAATTGAAGCCCCGGGGAGGTAATGGTCCCTGGGGCTTGGGGGGCCCACGAGGCCCCCTGCCCCATAATAAGGAATCCCCAGGGAGGTGGTTGTTCCCGGGACAGTGGGGGGGGCAACAGCCCCCCATGCGCTTTTTTAAAAGAAGCCCCAGGGAGGTGGGGGTCCCCGGGGCTGCATATATTAACAACATTGCCCCCAGGACCTGGCCCACCCAGGGCCTTTTAAAAAAAAACATGGCGGGATTTGCGCACCCAGCGCGACTTCCACCGAAAATTGTAAAAAAAATGCTTTTTTTGTCCCTCAGGGTCCCTGTGGGACCCCTTGAGCAGGCCTAGGGGGTCAGGGTGTTTCTTACCTGCCCCCCTTTCTTGTTTTTTTACCTTTTTTCTTGTGACTCAATTCAACCGAGTCACAAGATGGCTGCTGGTTGGAAGTGTTGGCAGCCAATCAGAGTCAAGCTCGTGCTCGGGAGGATTTGCGGATCCATCGCGGTCACCAGATATATAATATTTTCAAATATGAATATTTCAGGAACTACTGTATGGATTTACACCATTTAAAAAAAAGAACGCTTTCTGAAACAAGAGCTACCTTTTTGCCAAATTTGGTGTAATTCTGTTTAGCAGTTCGGGCTGTAGCTTGCTCCAAAATTTCCCATGGAAATTAACATGGAGAAAACGCGTTTTGGGACCCCCCTTTTTTCTCGGCCCCGCTTGACGAATCACCCCGAAACTTTTAAAAAAGGTGCTGACCGGAGCGGGCCATTAGCTTTGAAACGTTCGCGAATAATCGTCAACCGGCGCCAAAGATATTGGCAAAAGAAAAAACGATTTTCCTATGGAAACTAGGTCCTAACTATAACTACCTACTGAAGACCGCCAGTAGGTATTATATATATATATATTCACTGAAAAAACCATAGGTTTCAGGCACGTTATAGTTAGAAATTAGCATTTAAAAAACCTTAGAAATTCACTGAAAAAACCATAGGTTTCAGGGGCGTTATAGTTGGACATTTAACTCGTACAAAACCATAGAAATTCCCCTGTTATAGTTAGTTCAGCTAACTATAACTCGCGTGCCCGCAATGCACTGCTGATGACGTCACATATTACATCACTCATGACATGGTCAGTGACATCACTCATGACATCACTGGTGACATCTCAAATGACATCACTGATGACATCATCCTTGTGATAGAGTGGCAGACCTCCTCTCACCCTAATATAACCTTTGATACACACACTCAAAAATACAAACTAACATTTTCAAAACAATGGACATACCAATACCAGTTACAACACACCTATTCAGTAATTCCAAGATCTACACACACATCCACTCATTCACCAACATTCCCTATACAGTCACTCATACATGTACTCACTCATCATATGTACTCATACACCTATACATCCTGTTACACACCGCCACTCATCCATAGAGTTACTCACACACATAGTCACACATGCAAACAAAGTATCAAACATCCATTTACTTGCATATACAGTTATACACACACTACCACACTTACTTCTACAGAAACTTACACATACTTACTCTCTTAAACAATCACTTATAGAAACACCTACTTATTTGTACAGGAACTCTTCCAATTTCTCACTCTCACATATACTCACTTATATACACCAATATTCACATATACTAGTTTAAAACATATGTAGTTACTCATAAAGAGACTATTGAGACAGTCATTCACTCACTAACACACCCATACACACATTCATCCACCTATACAGTCCTGCACACATGCTGTCTTCAACACATACAAACAGTGAGTCACTCATTCATGCATCTATGCACTAACTAATACCCCCCACCGAACCATAGACACTCAGACACTCATACTGATACTCAAAAAAACAACTAATAACCCATATAGACACGCATGTAGCTACTCACCAACCCATGCAGCCACTTATACACAAAGTGAGAGACTGATACAGATATTTTCATATTTAAACATTACTCACTAACCCATGTATTCACTAAGATACACTTAATCAGTCAGTTATACAATCAATTTTACAAAAAAATCATCCATTTAGACACTTATATACCCATTTATTCTTCCATCGACCTTGAGATATACATATATAAAACATATTTAATTTTCAGAAAAACACACATTCACTGGATGATGTCATCAGTGATGTCATCAGTGATGTCATTTGAGATGTCACCAGTGATGTCATGAGTGATGTCACTGACCATGTCATGAGTGATGTAATATGTGACGTCATCAGCAGTGCATTGCGGGATGCGCGAGTTATAGTTAGCTGAACTAACTATAACGGGGGAATTTCTATGGTTTTGTACGAGTTAAATGTCCAACTAACTATAACGCCCCTGAAACCTATGCTTTTTTCAGTGAATTTCTAAGGTTTTTAAATGCTAATTTCTAACTATAACGTGCCTGAAACCTATGGTTTTTTCAGTGAATTTCTAAGGTTTTTTAAATGCTAATTTCTAACTATAACGTGCCTGAAACCTATGGTTTTTTCAGTGAATATATATATATTTATTATACTATGTATACATGTGAAAATGTCTCGGTCTGCCTGGTTGCCTCGGTGGCACGGAAAAAATGGGTGGAACTGACGTCAGCACGCCGACGAGGTCCTCTTATGGCTCCGATGACGTCATACGGTGTCGCGAGCGGAGCCGTGCTTTTATGACGTCCTTGTTGACGTGGGAGAGCTAGGAAAGAATTTCCGTGGAATGCTGGTGCAGGGGATATTCACCTAAGTGTTCAGGCTAGTCCTTTGGGAGCAACTGTTTATGTTGCCACTCCAGAAACCAAAACCAGTGATCAGAGGGCAGACGCCCTGCAGATGGCATATGAGGTGGGGTGCCCAGTCGTGTGCACCGGCGGGGCAGTGAAGTGACAAGCACCACAACCCACAAAAAAGGTAACGAGGGCACTGAATAACACAGGATCTTCTCTTTGTATCTGGCAGGAACAACGAAGTTAAAATGCCCTAGTACCAAAATGTAGAATTAGTGCTACAACGGTCTTCAAGAGGACCTGCGATGCCGCTTCTGCCTCCCGTACCCTGGAGGCGGCACATGGGTCACGCGGTACGGTCATACTGCGGTGGGACGCACACTCGTTGACCTCTCATGGCACTGCTCCACACTTCAGGGAGGACGCTTTCCATTAGCTATGTTTTCTGATGACATTTCGCGCTGGCCCCGTCCAACAACAGAACTCCTTTAGATCCAAACAGACTCTTTCACTCTCTCACCGGAAGTGAAACCAGGCCACGCGGACACTTTCACAATACAACAGCCGGGAATGCACTTTTCGGTAAAAAAAAACACATTCCTTCCTCCTAATTAATCAAATAAACGTCTCACTGAAGAACAGGGGCCAGCTTCGATCGGTAAGCAGCCGTTACAGCGACTTTTTTACTTCGCGATACCATAACAACGCATGCATTACCATGCATGTGTTGTACATCACGAAGTCATTACTACGCATTTTTTTAGAACGCATGGTCATTTACCACGCATGCCTTTACAACGAATTTTGTTGTAAAGGTATGTATGGTAAATGACCATGCGTTCTAAAAAACATGTAGATGATCCACGTCGTTGTAAGGAAACAGAGGCTGTTCCGTTTACTCACAACGACGTGCACCGCCCGTCAGAGACGACGTGAAGCAGGAACCACGAGGAGAGAGGAACCACGAGGAGTGAGAGGTAAGGGGGATTGGGCATGGGGTGGGGGTTTCTTTTCTAGGGTTTAGGGTAGTGCAGTGGTGTTTGGGTGGTGTAGGGGGTCGTGCTGGGGGTAGTGTTTTAGGGTTTAGGGTAGTGCAGTGCTGTTTGGGTTGAGTTGGGTAGCTGGGGGTAGTGTTTTAGGGTTTAGGGTAGTGCAGTAGTGTAGGGAGTCGTGCTGGGGTAGTGTTTTAGGGTTTAGGGTAGTGCAGTGGTGTATGGGTAGTGTAGGAGGTCGTTGCTGGGGTAGTGTTTTAGGGTTTAGGGTAGTGCAGTGGTGTTTGAGTAGTGTAGGGGGTCATGCTGGTGGTAGTGTTTTAGGGTTTAGGGTAGTGCAGTGGTGTTTATGTAGTGTAGGGGGTCATGCTGGGGGTAGTGTTTTATGGTTTAGGGTAGTGCAGTGGTGTTTGGGTAGTGTAGGGGGTTGTGCTGGGGGTAGATTTAGGGTTTAGGGTAGTGCAGTGGTGTTTGGGTAGTGTAGGGAGTCATGCTGGGGGTAGTGTTTTAGGGTTTAGGGTAGTGCAGTGGTGTTTGTGTAGTGTAGGGGGTTGTGCTGGGGTAGTGTTTTAGGGTTTATGTTAGTGCAGTGGGGTTTGGGTAGTGTAGGGGCGTAGTGCTGGGGTAGTGTTTTAGGGTTTAGGGTAGTGCAGTGGTGTTTGTGTAGTGTAGGGGTTAGTGCTGGGGGTAGTGTTTCAGGGTTTAGGGTAGTGCAGTGGTGTTTGGGTAGTGTAGGGGTTCATGCTGGGGGTAGTGTTTTAGGGTTTACGGTATGGCAGTGGTGTTTGGGTAGTGTAGGGGGTCGTGCTGGGGGTAGATTTAGGGTTTAGGGTAGTGCAGTGGTGTTTGTGTTGTGAGGGGGTCGTGCTGGGGGTAGTGTTTTAGGGTTTAGAGTAGTGCAGTGGTGTTTGTATAGTGTAGGGGGGTTTAGGGTAGTACAGTTTTGTTTGTGTAGTGTAGGGGGTCATGCTGGGGGTAGTGTTTTAGGGTTTAGGGTAGTGCAGTGGTGTTTGTGTACTGTAGGGGGTAGGGTTTTTGGGTTTAGGGTAGTGCAGTGGTGTTTGTGTAGTGTAGGGGCTCATGCTGTGGGTAGTGTTTTAGGGTTTAGGGTAGTGCAGTCGTGTTTGTGTAGTGTAGGGGGTCGTGTTTTAGGGTATAGGGTAGTGCAGTGGTGTTTGGGTAGTGTAGGGGGTCGTGCTAGGGGTAGTGTTTTAGGGTTTAGGGTAGTGCAGTGGTGTTTGGGTAGTGTAGGGGGTCGTGCTGGGGGTAGTGTTTTAGGGTTTAGGGTAGTGCAGTGGAGTTTGTGTACTGTAAGGGGTAGTGTTTTCTGGTAGTGAAGTGGTGTTTGTGTAGTGTAGGGGTCATGCTGTGGGTAGTGTTTTAGGGTTTAGGGTAGTGCAGTTGTGTTTGTGTAGTGTAGGGGGTCGTGTTTTAGGGTTTAGGGTAGTGCAGTGGTGTTTGGGTAGTGTAGAGGGCCGTGCTGGGGGTAGTGTTCTAGGGGTTAGGGTAGTGCAGTGGTGTTTGTGTAGTGTGGGAGGTCATGCTGGGGGTAGATTTGGGGTTTAGTGTAGTGCAGTGGTGTTTGGGTAGTGTAGGGAGTCATGCTGGGGGTAGTGTTTTAGGGTTTAGGGTAGTGCAGTGGTGTTTGTGTAGTGTAGGGGGTTGTGCTGGGGTAGTGTTTTAGGGTTTATGTTAGTGCAGTGGTGTTTGGGTAGTGTAGGGGGTTGTGCTGGGGGTAGATTTAGGGTTTAGGGTAGTGCAGTGGTGTTTGGGTAGTGTAGAGAGTCGTGCTGGGGGTAGTGTTTTAGGGTTTAGGGGAGTGAAGTGGTGTTTGTGTAGTGTTGGGGGTTGTGCTGGGGTAGTGTTTTAGGGTTTATGTTAGTGCAGTGGTGTTTGGGTAGTGTAGGGGGTAGTGCTGGGGTAGTGTTTTAGGGTTTAGGGTAGTGCAGTGGTGTTTGTGTAGTGTAGGGGTTAGTGCTGGGGGTAGTGTTTTAGGGTTTAGGGTAGTGCAGTGGTGTTTGGGTAGTGTAGGGGTTCATGCTGGGGGTAGTGTTTTAGGGTTTAAGGTATGGCAGTGGTGTTTGGGTAGTGTATGGGGTCGTGTTGGGGGTAGATTTAGGGTTTAGGGTAGTGCAGTGGTGTTTGTGTTATGAGGGGTCATGCTGGGGGTAGTGTTTTAGGGATTAGAGTAGTGCAGTGGTGTTTGTATAGTGTAGGGGGGTTTATGGTAGTGCAGTGGTGTTTGTGTAGTGTAGGGGATCATGCTGTGGGTAGTGTTTTAGGGTTTAGGGTAGTGCAGTCGTGATTGTGTAGTGTAGGGGGTCGTGTTTTAGGGTTTAGGGTAGTGCAGTGGTGTTTGGGTAGTGTAGGGGGTCGTGCTGGGGGTAGTGTTTTAGGGTTTAGGGTAGTGCAGTGGTGTTTGTGTAGTGTAGAGGGTTGTGCTGGGGTAGTGTTTTAGGGTTTATGTCAGTGCAGTGGTGTTTGGGTAGTGTAGGGGGTAGTGCTGGGGTAGTGTTTTAGGGTTTAGGGTAGTGCAGTGGTGTTTGTGTAGTGTAGGGGTTAGTGCTGGGGGTAGTGTTTTAGGGTTTAGGGTAGTGCAGTGGTGTTTGGGTAGTGTAGGGGTTCATGCTGGGGGTAGTGTTTTAGGGTTTAGGGTATGGCAGTGGTGTTTGGGTAGTGTAGGGGGTCGTGCTGGGGATAGATTTAGGGTTTAGGGTAGTGCAGTGGTGTTTGTGTTGTGAGGGGGTCATGCTGGGGATAGTGTTTTAAGGTTTAGAGTAGTGCAGTGGTGTTTGTATAGTGTAGGGGGTTTAGGGTAGTGCAGTGGTGTTTGTGTAGTGTAGGGGTCATGCTGTGGGTAGTGTTTTAGGGTTTAGGGTAGTGCAGTCGTGTTTGTGTAGTGTAGGGGGTCGTGTTTTAGGGTTTAGGGTAGTGCAGTGGTGTTTGGGTAGTGTGGGAGGTCATGCTGGGGGTAGATTTAGGGTTTAGTGTAGTGCAGTGGTATTTGTGTTGTGAGGGGGTCGTGCTGTGGGTTGTGTTTTAGGGTTTAGAGTAGTGCAGTGGTGTTTGTATAGTGTAGGGGGCTTTAGGGTAGTGCAGTGGTGTTTGTGTAGTGTAGGGGGTCATGCTGGGGGTAGTGTTTTAGGGTTTATGTTAGTGCAGTGGTGTTTGGGTAGTGTAGGGGGTTGTGCTGGGGGTAGATTTAGGGTTTAGGGTAGTGCAGTGGTGTTTGGGTGGTGTAGGGAGTCGTGCTGGGGGTAGTGTTTTAGGGTTTAGGGTACTGCAGTGGTGTTTGTGTAGTGTAGGGGGTTGTGCTGGGGTAGTGTTTTAGGGTTTATGTTAGTGCAGTGGTGTTTGGGTAGTGTAGGGGGTAGTGCTGGGGTATTGTTTTAGGGTTTAGGGTAGTGCAGTGGTGTTTGTGTAGTGTAGGGGTTAGTGCTGGGGGTAGTGTTTTAGTGTTTAGGGTAGTGCAGTGGTGTTTGGGTAGTGAAGGGGTTCATGCTGGGGATAGTGTTTTAGGGTTTAGGGTATGGCAGTGGTGTTTGGGTAGTGTAGGGGGTCGTGCTGGGGGTAGATTTAGGGTTTAGGGTAGTGCAGTGGTGTTTGTGTTGTGAGGGGGTCGTGCTGTGGGTTGTGTTTTAGGGTTTAGAGTAGTGCAGTGGTGTTTGTATAGTGTAGGGGGCGTTAGGGTAGTGCAGTGGTGTTTGTGTAGTGTAGGGGGTCATGCTGGGGGTAGTGTTTTAGCGTTTAGGGTAGTGCAGTGGTGTTTGTGTACTGTAGGGGTAGTGTTTTAGGGTTTAGGGTAGTGCAGTGGTGTTTGTGTAGTGTAGGGGGTCATGCTGTGGGTAGTGTTTTAGGGTTTAGGGTAGTGCAGTCGTGTTTGTGTAGTGTAGGGGGTCGTGTTTTAGGGTATAGGGTAGTACAGTGGTGTTTGGGTAGTGTAGGGGGTCGTGCTGGGGGTAGTGTTTTAGGGTTTAGGGTAGTGCAGTGGTGTTTGGGTAGTGTAGGGGGTCGTGCTGGGGGTAGTGTTTTAGGGTTTAGGGTAGTGCAGTGGTGTTTGTGTACTGTAGGGGTAGTGTTTTAGGGTTTAGGGTAGTGCAGTGGTGTTTGTGTAGTGTAGGGGGTCATGCTGTGGGTAGTGTTTTAGGGTTTAGGGTAGTGCAGTCGTGTTTGTGTAGTGTAGGGGGTCGTGTTTTAGGGTTTAGGGTAGTGCCGTGGTGTTTGGGTAGTGTAGGGGGTTGTGCTGGGGGTAGTGTTTTAGGGGTTAGGGTAGTGCAGTGGTGTTTGTATAATGTGGGAGGTCATGCTGGGGGTAGATTTAGGGTTTAGTGTAGTGCAGTGGTGTTTGGGTAGTGTAGGGAGTCATGCTGGGGGTAGTGTTTTAGGGTTTAGGGTAGTTCAGTGGTGTTTGTGTAGTGTAGGGAGTCGTGCTGGGGGTAGTGTTTTAGGGTTTAGTGTAGTGCAGTGGTGTTTGGGTAGTGTAAGGGGTCGTGCTGGGGGTAGTGTTTTAGGGTTTAGGGTAGTGCAGTGGTGTTTGTGTAGTGTAGGGGGTCATGCTGGAGGTAGTGTTTTAGGGTTTAGGGTAGTGCAGTGGTGTTTGGGTAGTATAGGGGGTCGTGCTGGGGGTAGGGTTTAGGGTAGTGCAGTGGTGTTTGTGTAGTGTAGGGGGTAGTGTTTTAGGGTTTAGGGTAGTGCAGTGGTGTTTGTGTAGTGTAGGGGGTCGTGTTTTAGGGTTTAGGGTAGTGCAGTGGTGTTTGTGTAGTGTAGGGGGTCATGCTGTGGGTAGTGTTTTAGGGTTTAGGGTAGTGCAGTCGTGTTTGTGTAGTGTAGGGGGTCGTGTTTTAGGGTTTAGGGTAGTGCCGTGGTGTTTGGGTAGTGTAGGGGGTCGTGCTGGGGGTAGTGTTTTAGTGGTTAGGGTAGTGCAGTGGTGTTTGTGTACTATAGGGGGTAGTGTTTTAGGGTTTAGGGTAGTGCAGTAGTGTTTGTGTACTGTAGGGGTAGTGTTTTAGGGTTTAGGGTAGTGCAGTGGTGTTTGTGTAGTGTAGGGGGTCATGCTGTGGGTAGTGTTTTAGGGTTTAGGGTAGTGCAGTCGTGTTTGTGTAGTGTAGGGGGTTGTGTTTTAGGGTTTAGGGTAGTGCAGTGGTGTTTGTGTAGTGTGGGAGGTCATGCTGGGGGTAGATTTAGGGTTTAGTGTAGTGCTGTGGTGTTTGGGTAGTGTAGGGGGTCGTGCTGGGGGTAGTGTTTTAGGGTTTAGGGTAGTGCAGTGGTGTTTGTGTAGTGTGGGAGGTCATGCTGGGGGTAGATTTAGGGTTTAGTGTAGTGCAGTGGTGTTTGGGTAGTGTAGGGAGTCATGCTGGGGGTAGTGTTTTAGGGTTTAGGGTAGTTCAGTGGTGTTTGTGTAGTGTAGGGAGTCGTGCTGGGGGTAGTGTTTTAGGGTTTAGGGTAGTGCAGTGGTGTTTGTGTAGTGTAGGGGGTCATGCTGGAGGTAGTGTTTTAGGGTTTAGGGTAGTGCAGTGGTGTTTGGGTAGTATAGGGGGTAGTGCTGGGGTAGTGTTTTGGGTTTACGGTAGTGCAGTGGTGTTTGAGTAGTGTAGGGGGTCGTGCTGGGGGTAGTGTTTTAGGGTTTAGGGTAGTGCAGTGGTGTTTGTGTAGTATAGGGGGTAGTGTTTTAGGGTTTAGGGTAGTGCAGTGGTGTTGGTGTACTGTAGGGGGTTGTGCTGGGTTCTAGTGTTTTAGGGTTTAGGGTAGTGCAGTGGTGTTTGTGTAGTGTAGGGGGTCATGTTTTAGGGTTTAGGGTTGTGCAGTGGTGTTTGGGTAGTGTAGGGAGTCGTGCTGGGGGTAGTGTTTTTGGGTTTAGGGTAGTGCAGTGGTGTTTGGGTGGTGTAGGGGGTCGTGCTGGGGTAGTGTTTTAGGGTTCAGGGTAGTGCAGTGGTGTTTGAGTAGTGTAGGGGGTCATGCTGGTGCTAGTGTTTTAGGGTTTAGGGTAGTGCAGTGGTGTTTGTGTAGTGTAGGGGGTCATGCTGGGGGTAGTGTTTTATGGTTTAGGGTAGTGCAGTGGTGTTTGGATAGTGTAGGGGGTCGTGCTGGGGGTAGATTTAGGGTTTAGGGTAGTGCAGTGGTGTTTGGGTAGTGTAGGGAGTCGTGCTGGGGGTAGTGTTTTAGGGTTTATGGTAGTGCAGTGGTGTTTGTGTAGTGTAGGGTGTTGTGCTGGGAGTAGTGTTTTAGGGTTTATGTTAGTGCAGTGGTGTTTGGGTAGTGTAGGGGGTAGTGCTGGGGTAGTGGTTTAGGGTTTAGGGTAGTGCAGTGGTGTTTGTGTAGTGTAGGGTGTAGTGCTGGGGGTAGTGTTTTAGGGTTTAGGGTAGTGCAGTGGTGTTTGGGTAGTGTAGGGGTTCATGCTGGGGGTAGTGTTTTAGGGTTTAGGGTATGGCAGTGGTGTTTGGGTAGTGTAGGGGTTGTGCTGGAGGGTAGATTTAGGGTTTAGGGTAGTGCAGTGGTGTTTGTGTTGTGAGGGGGTCATGCTGGGGGTAGTGTTTTAGGGTTTAGAGTAGTGCAGTGGTGTTTGTATAGTGTAGGGTGGTTTAGCGTAGTGCAGTGGTGTTTGTGTAGTGTAGGGGGTCATGCTGGGGGTAGTGTTTTAGGGTTTAGGGTAGTGCAGTGGTGTTTGTGTAGTATAGGGGTAGTGTTTTAGGGTTTAGGGTAGTGCAGTGGTGTTTGTGTAGTGTAGGGGGTCATGCTGTGGGTAGTGTTTTAGGGTTTAGGGTAGTGCAGTCATGTTTGTGTAGTGTAGGGGGTCGTGTTTTAGGGTATAGGGTAGTGCAGTGGTGTTTGGGTAGTGTAGGGGGTCATGCTGGGGTTAGTGTTGTAGGGTTTAGGGTAGTGCAGTGGTGTTTGGGTAGTGTAGGGGGTCGTGCTGGGGGTAGTGTTTTAGGGTTTAGGGTAGTGCAGTGGTGTTTGTGTAGTGTGGTAGGTCATGCTGGTGGTATATTTAGGGTTTAGTGCAGTGCAGTGGTGTTTGGATAGTGTAGGGAGTCATGCTGGGGGTAGTGTTTTAGTGTTTAGGATAGTGCAGTGGTGCTTGTGTAGTGTAGGGGGTCGTGCTGGGGGTAGTGTTTTAGGGTTTAGGGTAGTGCAGTGGTGTTTTTGTAGTATAGGGGGTCATGTTTTAAGATGCAACGCTCCAATACCTGACCAGTCTGCACTACATAAAACTGCAAAAAAACTAAAAACAAAAAGTGTTTTGCACACTTTTGTCATTGGGCTATATGTGGGCTACATCTGGGTGATATTTGTGCTACATTTGGGCTCTTTTTTCTCTGGTGGCCATCTTGGAAGACTTCTTTGTTATGAAGTTTCCTAATTTCCTCATTTACTGCAGTCTCCTCAGTAGGAAATGCTTTCAGTTTTTACTTTGATTCCATCAAGAAGGCATTCAGATGTGTCACACATTTGCCATAAATTCAGAATGTTAGCACTCTAGTTGTTCATTAGATCACTGTATTAAAGCTACTGCTCACCAGGGAGTTAACTGGAAGTCTACTGCTGGTATTGAAAGTGATTGTTTCAGTCTGCATGTCAGAATTTTCTAATGAAATAGAAGAGGATTTGAGATCTCACTTAAAACATGCCCTAAATTTTCTTTCTGCAGCACTAACCATAATTTCTATGACAAAATGAACCCCATCATTTTGTTCCTTTTTAAATTAAATGTTTTAAGTGTTACCAGTTTATTCCAATCAAGATGGCTTCAGGTGTGCCATAATTTTGTCATAAGTAAGACTGTTAGCGCTCTAGATGTTCTTTAGAACACTCTGGGAAGCTGCAGTAGAACACAAAGGCATCAACTGACAGGCTGCTCCTGTTGAAATATAACAGGAAGATATTTGAGATCACACTTGAAACATGTCCTAATTTTCTTTCTACAGCACTAACCATAATTTCTATGACAAAATGAACCCCATCATTTTGTTCCTTTTTAAATTAAATGTTTTAAGTGTTACCAGTTTATTCCAATCAAGATGGCTTCAGGTGTGCCATACTTTTGTCATAAGTAAGGCTGTTAGCACTCTAGTTGTTCTTTAGAACACTCTGGGAAGCTGCAGTAGAACACAAAGGAATCAACTGACAGTCTCTGCCCTTGTTGGATGTACATGTTTTACTGAGAATGTCAGACTTCATTCTCATATGACTGAGAAAGATAATGTGAATTTACAGAAAATATGCTCTCATTTTAGCTTCTGGAGCACCTTCCAAAACTCTATGGGACAAGCATGTGAAAATAGTTTTCTCTCAAACATGATTCATGATATCCCAGCAGAAGGTTTTCACAGGGTAAAATCACCTTAGAACACACCACAATTCCTGAAATTAGTATGGTACCATCAACAAATGAATTCTAATGTAACTAAAGTCTGTTATCACCCTTTATAGTTCTCCTTTTGGTAACCCTCAAAATCTTTGATTCACTACAATGCATTTCAATGGGGTACTATCATGTATATTGGTCCCAAGATGGCTGCCAGCAATTCCAGGATGAAGTGCTGACAGCCAATCAAATCTCACAATGACATGTGTGGTTAGGCTCCGCCCAGATATATATGTGATTTTACTTTTGATTTTCTCAGGAACTACTGAACGGATTTACACCATTTAACCAAAAGGCACGACTCTGAACCAAGGGCTACCTTTTTGCCAAATTTGGTGTAATTCCGTTCAGCAGTTCGGGCTGTAGCTGTGATGAAAGGTTGATATGGAAAATTGCATGGGGAAAACATGTTTTGGGACCCTAACTATAACTATCTACTGGCGACCGCCATGGCCGCCAGTAGATAGTTATAGTTAGGACCTATTTTCCATAGGAAATCCGCAACATTCTATTTGAAATAACTTTTGCGCCGGTTGACGAATCTTCGCGAAATTTCCAAAACACGTGGGGCGCTCTGGTCCGCTCTGGTCCGCTCCTATCCTGAAAGTCTCGGGGTGATTTGTCAAGTGGGGGCCGAGAAAAAGGGGGTCCCAAAACATGTTTTCCCCATGCATGTTTTCCCCAGCCCTTGGTTCAGAGTCGTGCCTTTTGGTTAAATGGTGTAAATCCGTTCAGTAGTTCCTGAGAAAATCAAAAGTAAAATCACATATATATCTGGGCGGAGCCTAACCACACATGTCATTGTGAGATCTGATTGGCTGTCAGCACTTCATCCTGGAATTGCTGCCAGCCATCTTAGGACCAATATACATGATAGTACCCCATTGAAATGCATTGTAGTGAATCAAAGATTTTGAGGGTTACCAAAAGGAGAACTATAAAGGGTGATAACAGACTTTAGTTACATTAGAATTCATTTGTTGATGGTACCATACTAATTTCAGGAATTGTGGTGTGTTCTAAGGTGATTTTACCCTGTGAAAAACCTTCTGCTGGGATATCATGAATCATGTTTGAGAGAAAACTATTTTCACATGCTTGTCCCATAGAGTTTTGGAAGGTGCTCCAGAAGCTAAAATGAGAGCATATTTTCTGTAAATTCACATTATCTTTCTCAGTCATGTGAGAATGAAGTCTGACATTCTCAGTAAAACATGTACATCCAACAAGGGCAGAGACTGTCAGTTGATTCCTTTGTGTTCTACTGCAGCTTCCCAGAGTATTCTAAAGAACAACTAGAGTGCTAACAGCCTTACTTATGACAAAAGTATGGCACACCTGAAGCCATCTTGATTGGAATAAACTGGTAACACTTAAAATATTTAATTTAAAAAGGAACAAAATGATGGGGTTCATTTTGTCATAGAAATTATGGTTAGTGCTGTAGAAAGAAAAATTAGGACATGTTTCAAGTGTGATCTCAAATATCTTCCTGTTATATTTCAACAGGAGCAGCCTGTCAGTTGATGCCTTTGTGTTCTACTGCAGCTTCCCAGAGTGTTCTAAAGAACAACTAGAGCGCTAACAGTCTTACTTATGACAAAATTATGGCACACCTGAAGCCATCTTGATTGGAATAAACTGGTAACTCTTAAAACATTTAATTTAAAAAGGAACAAAATGAGGGGTTCATTTTGTCATAGAAATTATGGTTAGTGCTGTAGAAAGAAAAATTAGGACATGTTTTAAGTGAGATCTCAAATATCTTCCTGTTATATTTCAACAGGAGCAGCCTGTCAGTTGATGCCTTTGTGTTCTACTACAGCTTCCCAGAGTGTTCTAAAGAACAACTAGAGAGCTAACAGTCTTACTTATGCCAAAATTATGGCACACCTGAAGCCATCTTGATTGGAATAAACTGGTAACACTTAAAACATTTAATTTAAAAAGGAACAAAATGAGGGGTTCATTTTGCCATAGAAATTATGGTTAGTGCTTCAGAAAGAAAATTTAGGGCATGTTTTAAGTGAGATCTCAAATCCTCTTCTATTTCATTAGAAAATTCTGACATGCAGACTGAAACAATCACTTTAAATACCAGCAGTAGACTTCCAGTTAACTTCCTGGTGAGCAGTAGCTTTAATACAGTGATCTAATGAACAACTAGAGTGCTAACATTCTGAATTTATGGCAAATGTGTGACACATCTGAATGCCTTCTTGATGGAATCAAAGTAAAAACTGAAAGCATTTCCTACTGAGGAGACTGCAGTAAATGAGGAAATTAGGAAACTTCATAACAAAGAAGTCTTCCAAGATGGCCACCAGAGAAAAAGAGCCCAAATGTAGCACAAATATCACCCAGATGTAGCCCACATATAGCCCAATGACAAAAGTGTGCAAAACACTTTTTATTTTTAGTTTTTTTGCAGTTTTATGTAGTGCAGACTGGTCAGGTATTGGAGCGTTGCATCTTAAAACATGACCCCCTACACTACAAAAACACCACTGCCCTACCCTAAACCCTAAAACACTACCCCCAGCACGACCCCCTACACTACACAAGCACCACTGCACTATCCTAAACCCTAAAACACTACCCCCAGCACGACTCCCTACACTACCCAAACACCACTGCACTACACTAAACCCTAAATCTACCCCCAGCATGACCTCCCACACTACACAAACACCACTGCACTACCCTAAACCCTAAAACACTACCCCCAGTACGACCCCCTACACTACCCAAACACCACTGCACTACCCTAAACCCTAAAACACTAACCCCAGCATGACCCCCTACACTACCCAAACACCACTGCACTACCCTATACCCTAAAACACGACCCCCTACACTACACAAACATGACTGCACTACCCTAAACCCTAAAACACTACCCACAGCATGACCCCCTACACTACACAAACACCACTGCACTACCCTAAACCCTAAAACACTACCCCCTATACTACAGAAACACCACTGCACTACCCTAAACCCTAAAACACTACCCCCAGCATGACCCCCTACACTACACAAACCCCACTGCACTACCCTAAACTCCCTACACTATACAAACACCACTGCACTACTCTAAACCCTAAAACACTACCCCCAGCATGACCCCCTCACAACACAAACACCACTGCACTACCCTAAACCCTAAATCTACCCCCAGCACAACCCCCTACACTACCCAAACACCACTGCCATACCCTAAACCCTAAAACACTACCCCCAGCATGAACCCCTACACTACCCAAACACCACTGCACTACCGTAAATCCTAAAACACTACCCCCAGCACTACACCCTACACTACACAAACACCACTGCACTACCCTAAACCCTAAAACACTACCCCAGCACTACCCCCTACACTACCCAAACACCACTGCACTAACATAAACCCTAAAACCCTACCCCCAGCACAACACCCTACACTACACAAACACCACTACACTACCCTAAACCCTAAAACACTACCCCCAGCACGACTCCCTACACTACCCAAACACCACTGCAGTACCCTAAACCCTAAATCTACCCCCAGCACGACCCCCTACACTACCCAAACACCACTGCACTACCCTAAACCATAAAACACTACCCCCAGCATGACCCCCTACACTACACAAACACCACTGCACTACCCTAAACCCTAAAACACTACCACCACCATGACCCCCTACACTACTCAAACACCACTGCACTACCCTAAACCCTAAAATACTACCCCAGCACGACCCCCTACACCACCCAAACACCACTGCACTACCCTAAACCCAAAAACACTACCCCCAGCACGTCCCCCTACACTACCCAAACACCACTGCACGACCCTAAACCCTAAAACATGACCCCCTACACTACACAAACACCACTGCACTACCCTAAACCCTAAAACACTAGAACCCAGCACGGCCCCCTACAGTACACAAACACCACTGCACTACCGTAAACCCAAAACACTACCCCAGCACTACCCCTATACTACCCAAACACCACTGCACTACCCTAAACCCTAAAACACTACCCCCAGCATGTCCCCTACACTACACAAACACCACTGCACTGCCCTAAACCCTAAAACACTACCCCCAGCATGACCCCCTACACTACCCAAACACCACTGCACTACCCTAAACCCTAAAACACTACCCCGAGCACGACTCCCTACACTACACAAACACCACTGGACTACCCTAAACCCTAAAACACTACCCCCAGCATGACTCCCTACACTACCCAAACACCACTGCACTACACTAAACCCTAAATCTACCCCCAGCTTGACCTCCCACACTACCCAAACACCACTGCACTACCCTAAACCCTAAAACACTACCCCAGCACTACCCCTACACTACACAAACACCACTGCACTACCCTAAATCCTAAAACACTACCCCCAGCATGACTCCCTACACTACCAAAACACCACTGCACTACCCTAAACCCTAAATCTACCCCCAGCACAACCCCCTACACTACCCAAACACCACTGCACTACCCTAAACCATAAAACACTATCCCCAGCATGACCCCCTACACTACACAAACACCACTGCACTACCCTAAACTCTAAAACACTACCACCAGCATGACCCCCTACACTACTCAAACACCACTGCACTACCCTAAACCCTAAAACACTACCCCAGCACGACCCCCTACACTACTGCACTACCCTAAACCCTAAAACACTACCCCCAGCACGACCCCCTACTCTACCCAAACACCACTGCACTACCCTAAACCCTAAAACACTACCCCCAGCATGACCCCCTACACCACCCAAACACCACTGCACTACCCTAAACCCTAGAAAAGAAACCCCCACCCCATGCCCAATCCCCCTTACCTCTCACTCCTTGTGGTTCCTCTCTCCTCGTGGTTCCTGCTTCACGTCGTCTCTGAGGGGCAGTGCACGTCGTTGTGAGGAAACGGAACAGCCTCTGTTTCCTTACAACGACGTGGATCATCTACATGTTTTTTAGAACGCATGGTCATTTACCATACATACCTTTACAACAAAATTTGTTGTAAAGGCATGCGTGGTAAATGACCATGCGTTCTAAAAAAATGCGTAGTAATGACTTCGCGATGTACAACGCATGCGTGGTAATGCATGCGTTGTAATGGTTTCGCGAAGTAAAAAAGTCGTTGTAACGGCTGCTTACTGATCGAAGCTGGCCCCTGTTCTTCAGTGAGATGTTTATTTGATTAATTAGGAGGAAGGAATGTGGTTTTTTTACCGAAAAGTGCATTCCCGGCTGTTGTTTTGTGAAAGTGTCCGCATGGCCTGGTTTCACTTCCGGTGAGAGAGTGAAAGAGTCTGTTTGGATCTAAAGGAGTTCTGTTGTTGGACGGGGCTGGCGCGAAACATCATCAGAAAACATAGCTAATGGAAAGGGTCCTCCCTGAAGTGTGGAGCAGTGCCATGAGAGGTCAACGAGTGTGCGTCCCACCGCAGTATGACCGTACCGCGTGACCCATGTGCCGCCTACAGGGTACGGGAGGCAGAAGCGGCATCGCAGATCCTCTTGAAGAACGTTATAGCACTAATTCTACATTTTGGTTCTAGGGCATTTTAACTTCGTTGTTCCTGCCAGATACAAAGAGAAGATCCTGTGTTATTCAGTGCCCTCGTTACCTTTTTTGTGGGTTGTGTTGCTTGTCACTTCGCTGCCCCGCCGGTGCATACGACTGGGCACCCCACCTCATGTGCCATCTGCAGGGCCTCTGCCCTCTGATCACTGGTTTTGGTTTCTGGAGTGGCAACATAAACAGTTGCTCCCAAAGGACTAGCCTGAACACTTAGGTGAATATCCCCTGCACCAGCATTCCACGGAAATTCTTTCCTAGCTCTCCCACATCAACAAGGACGTCATAATAGCACGGCTCCGCTCGCGACACCGTATGACGTCATCGGAGCCATAAGAGGACCTCGTCGGCGTGCTGACGTCAGTTCCACCCATTTTTTCCGTGCCACCGAGGCAAACAGGCGGACCGAGACATTTTCACATGTATACATAGTATAATAAACCTGACCAGAAGGATTGTGTTGAGAGTATAATAAATATATATATATTCACTGTCACCAGTGATGTCATGAGTGATGTCACTGACCATGTCATGAGTGATGTAATATGTGACGTCATCAGCAGTGCATTGCGGGCGCGCGAGTTATAGATAGCTGAACTAACTATAACGGGGGAATTTCTATGGTTTTGTACGAGTTAAATGTCCAACTAACTATAACGCCCCTGAAACCTATGGTTTTTTCAGTGAATATATATATATATATATATATATATATATATATATATATATATACTCCCAACAGGTCACGGTTAGGTCGGATTTCATCCAGAACGCTGGTGGTCCACGTAAAAGCGCTACTGTTAGCGCTTACAAAATCCACCACTGACTTTCCCCTTCAGATAAAGAAACGGGCACTCTGGGATAGAAGAATATCACCACAGATTATTCCGTCACCCTTTGCTGGAATGACTTTGTATTTCGGAGCTGGGCACTAAAGCAATGGTCGTGTGGTGGGGCATGGAAGTCTAGGTACATTTTTGAGCAATTGAAACGCACCAGAATTGAGAAACAATATCAATATGTGGCCTTATTGATAGGACAAAAGAAAGGGGAGTTTGTTTGCAAACGAAGGAACCGAGAAGATTTTAATTTTGCACATCAAAAGCTGCATAAATGGTTTATATTAGCTGTTTTGTTCTGTTTTCATGTGAAAAGTGACTTTTATTCAGGCTCCTGTAGCAACAACGGACTATAATGAATTACATTTTTTCTTGGGGTTACATTTTACCAGCACACGCAATATGATTCTTTACATTCTAGGATTACATGACATATTAGCCAAAACAAGGGGAATATTGAGCACTCAAATATTGGCAGAAGTGGTTACATTAGCAGACTATAAAGAACTGCTTTATCACTGTGCATATACGGTTGTGGCTAAGTGTGCTGACATCAAACGAAGAGAGGTCATAAAAGTTATTTTTACGTGTGCAATAGTATGTTTTAACTGCTGAAAGTAATGATGACATGTACATGAAAATTGATGCATATGGCACTATCTAGTTATTTCAGCTTCATATGTAATTGAGTTTTAACCCTGAGTGTTGGATAATTGTTGTTATGGAGTTGCATGTAGTGAACCTAATAGTATTTTGTTTGTGTCCATGATAGAAAAAAGTATATATAGTGTGTTCAAAATTGTGCTCTTTAGGTGAAAAAGGCTGTTGTACAGGCGAAACGCATCCTGTCCAGAATGTTTTGAAGGAATAAACTGTGGTGATATTCTTCTATAGCAAACACAACAAAATGATGGACGCAGTGCTGAAACTTTTTAACCACTCACCGATCCGGGTTTAATCCATCGTTCTTTTGCTCACTATGCCACCCTAGTTTGGACCCAGCCATATGCAAATCAGTCTTGACTCTGTTCCGCATGGGAACAGTCCAGCCCGAACTGCCATGCCAGGTCCTCCCTGGACCGGAAACAAGCATCCTAGGACCGGTTTCAGAGTTTCACCCCTCATCAGCCAGGCTACCTTGAATCCAGTGGCACAGCTAGCAAGGGACCCACGTCTGGGCATACCCTTGGCCACATAGGGCAAACATAGCAAACACAACAAGATAATGGACGAAGTGCTGAAACTTTTCAACCACTCACCCCCAGTCACAGATCTGGGTTAAATCCATTGTTCTTTTGCTCACCATGCCACCCCAGTTTGGACCCAGCCATATGCAAATCAGTCTTGACCCTGTTCCTCATGGGAACAGTCCAGCCCGAACTGCCAGGCCAGGTTCTTTCTAGTCCAGAAACAAGCATCCTAGGACTAGTTTTGGGGTTTCACCCCTCTTTAGCCAGGCTAGCTTGAATCCAGTGGCACAGTGCGCAAGAGACCCACGTCTTGGCATACCTTTGGCCACTTAGGCCGAACATAGCAAACACAACAAGATGATGGACGGAGTGCTGAAACTTTTCAACCACTCACCCCCAGTCACAGATTTGGGTTTAATCAATCATTCCCTTGCTCACTATGCCACCCCAGTTTGGACCCAGCCATATGCAAATCAGTTTTGACCCTGTTCCTCATGGGAAGAGTGCACCCTGAACTGCCAGGCCAGGTCCTCCCTGACCTGGAAACAAGCATCCTAGGACTGGTTTCAGGGTCAGTGTTTAAAAAGTTTCAGCGCTCCGTCCATCATCTCCTTTTGTTTGCGATATTCTTCTATCCCTGAAGGTGAAAGTCAATGGTTCTCTTGTACATCACAATTTCCATGTATATTTTGGGGTTTAGCCAGCAGAGCCTTAACTTACCCAGTTTATCAGGTATGAAAAGCTCTAGCCATGGTTCAGAGTTAAAGTGTGTACAAAATTCACGTACTTTCCATGATTATGCAAATTCATGGCAAAATTATTAATAATTATGCAAAATGCAAATCCGTCATTTTGCACTATATTTTAAAGTAGAATGCGCTATGGTGTCAAATTTTGATGCGAGGGTGCATTTCATGCTTAAAAAATAGTGTGAAAATACAAGTGCCACAAACAATACTATCTCACGTTCTGGTTGTTCACATTGTTACCGCACTCTTACGCCATAATTCTGTTGTGTACGGTGTGGCAAAAATATATATTATGGCGTAATTTCTGGAATATTGCATAAAAAGAGTAATGCAAAATTCCCAAATAATGCAAATTATATCATTGTAATGTAAATTTCACTCATGCCTTTTGTTAATATCATATTTGATGGATGCCGCACCAGTGTACCTAACATATGCTTGCTGCAATTGTTGCAACTGGGGTCGATAAAGGAATGAAGAATGCATACAAAAATTCAGGTTCAATGCTTCATAAAACAATAGTGTAACCCCCACCCCATCCCTCCATCACACTTCTATGGGGCTCTATGTAGGGGTTACACAGCTGCGCTCAGAATTACGAAGACCGAAGTGTACTGTAATTTGGGGGGCAGCATTAGCATTCTATTCCAAGTTGAACCCTGAGGAATTAGGAATAACTTGGGAAGTGGCATTTACACATTAATTTCGGCATGTTTCACGTTTTTGCCCCATTCCGGTCACTTTGCCCCAGACCCATTTGCCAGGTTTTCCCTGATGAAATGTGAAACAAATGGGAGTGCAATGTTGCCGCACAACTTATAAACCTGATTCAGCCAACACCCCTTGTTACCACTCAATTCTTGATTACAAGCTACTAGCAATGCACATTTGGCAGAGTTGCCACAACAAATCACAGAAGCCAAACATTCGGGTTGCACTCACAGAAAAATATGTTCCACAGGTTCCATTCTGAAATGTAGTCACTAAAGACATTAAACCAGTGCCATTGCGGACCTCAAAGGCTACGCATTTGTCGTCTCTCAGGTGGATGTTTTTGGTGGCAAGCCCCAAATTTTTCAACTGGCACGTGCTGAATGAGATTTTCATGTAAGTTGATTCACACTGGAGTTGAGGCTGTAAACTGCTCACATCTGAAAACATGGACAAATTTATGTATGAGTAATATTTTATTATTTTATAACCTCTCAGAGTAGATGCACATACACTTCTCTGGAAATCTTGCGAATGAAATAGTCAGTGAATTTACATATACATATGCACTTAGGACACTGGCGTGTCCATCACCTTCATCACATACCCCTTCAATGAAATGACTGAATTATACTGTTCATGGGACTCTCTCTCACCTCACCGAAAGAGGTGAGCTCAGCATGGTAACGTTTACCTTGGTTTCACAAAAGTGTCAAATGTCTGCTATCA
The DNA here is from genome assembly GCA_963921515.1 of Calotriton arnoldi. NCBI lineage: Eukaryota > Metazoa > Chordata > Amphibia > Caudata > Salamandridae > Calotriton > Calotriton arnoldi. The sequence goes on from CAWUFW010008540.1 coordinate 100,552, forward strand.
CCCGATACCTGCATCCATTCCCTCAGAGCAGTTACCACTTGGTTGGAGGGGGAGCCTCCCTCTTCTAGCTCCCTCCCAGGTAATTGTTGCAGCCCTTCGACCTCCGCCCTTGCTTTGTGGGAGGAACCTGCCCCAGCTGACCCTGCTAGGTCTTTTAAGTGACAAAGGCGGGGGCAGGAGCCAGGGCCTGTCGGTTCCACTGCCCTAGCTCACCTTGGTTCTCCATAGACACAGACTATGTAGCCTGCTTCGAGTTAACCGACGAAGAATCCAGCTGAGATCCGTTGCAAGGCGCACATTAGGGGGCCCACCTCTTTGGTCTGGTGAGTGCGTACGGGCCCTGATCTTACATTGTTGCAGCTCTGCTTCAGGCTCTTGTGTGGGGGGGCTCAGATTGCTGAGCTATAGATCCCCCCACACTCACCACGGTGAAGCCGGGGGAGGGCTTTAATCTGACAGTAACCATCCTGCACTCCAATAATACTGGTGTTGTTTTTAGGTCGAGCCTGAGCCAGCGTGCATGCGCTGCTCTGCGAGACTTATTGTAGACGAGTAGCGAATAGAAGCCCTGCCCACTCTCCGCCCATGTTTGCCTTTGGCTTGTGTCATTGTCTGTCCTAAATGCTGGCTTCTGATTCATCAATAGGCTTGTTAGTCCCTCCTTAGTACCGCCTCCTCTTCATTTGTCGCCTCCCATGGCGACTGGCCCCTTTACTTCGAGTGCTACACGGTACGTGTTATTTAGACTGTGAGCACTATTTTCTTTAATGAGGTTCTACTACTGCCTTCTTTACTCCCCCCTCCCTCCCATTGTCTGTGCCTTCACCCCCCTCTCCCCGCCCACACTCCCGTTGTCCGTGCCTTCTCCCCCCTCCCCCTGCCTGCACTCCCATTGTCTGTGCCTTCTCGCCCCCGCCCGCCCGTTGTCCGTGCCTTCTCCCTCCCCGCCTTCTCTCCCGTTGTCCGTGATGACTACCGTTTGCAATGCAAAATGTTATTGAAGCTTGTAAAGCGCAAAGATACTCCAAAGAGTGTCCCGGCGTGAGCCATGAAAGGGTAAAGAAGGGCCGATTTAGATGAAAAGAAACATTTTCAGTCTTTTTTTGAAGACAAAGGGGTCCTGTGTGCTGCGAAGGGCAAATGGAAGCGAATTGCAAGCCAAGGAGGCCATGAAAGCAAGAGAACTGCCACCCATTCTCTTGAGACGAAAACGAGGTATGTAAGCAAGAAGCTGAGAAGCTGAATGCAACTGTCTGGCAGGAACATAGAACCTGAAACATTTCCTTAGATAGATTGGACCAAATCCATACAAGGCAGAATGTGCCAGGACAAGGGCTTTAAACTTAACTCTTACGGCCACAGGCAGCCAGTGGAGTTTGCTCAGATGTTGTCTTACGCTGGTTCTTATAGGGATGTTAAAAAGAAGCCTGGCCGCTGCATTCCGGACTACCTGCAGTCTATTCAGCAGATAGCCCGGCAAGCCAACGTACAAGGCGTTGGCATAGTCAATACGAGAGAGTATCAGGGTGCAAGTAACCGTTTCCTTAGCCGCCCTAGGGAGGAGCGGGAGACATTTTCTAAGGGATTTAAGTATACCGAAGCAATGCCCAGCAAGCTTCTTGATCTGAGTAGTAAAAGACAGATTCTCATCAAACCATATCCCAAGATTTTTAGCGGATTGACCCACCGAAGCAGGCATGGGATATTCTGCCGGCCAAAATGATTCCCTAAACTGAGGGGGGGAAACTCCCAAAAAGGAGGATTTCTGATTTATCCTCATTGCATTTTAATTGCGCAGACAGAGAGACAGTTTTTTGGCCGACGAGGTGGAAAACTCGTTTTTTTCCAAGTAAACAGAAGCTGTGTATCGTCGGCGTATGCAATAATTTTGGCTCCAAGCTCCTCAGCCAACTGAATCAGGGGAGTGACATATATGTTAAAAAGAAGGGGGCTCAAAGAGGACCCCTGAGGCACTCCTGTGGTCACGATCTGTGAGGGGGAAGAGGAAGGAGGGAGCCAAACCTGTTGTGTTCTACCCTCCAGGAATGACTTCAGCCAACTCCAGGCTAACCCTGAGATTCCTATGTCCGAGAGGCGAGCCAGCAATAGGTCTCGCGTAAATGCGAGTCATATTGCATTGCAAATGCTTGTTTTCAAAGGCAGTTAAATATGTCTCTTCACACTTAATTTAAATTTTTCAGGATAGGCCCACAGTACAATTCACTGTTAAAATCACATTCTGTTGTTATTTGATAAAGTAGAAGTGCTCCATGGGCATTAACATTGAGCCATCCCTGAGATGAAAATTACTGTTAAAGTGCTGAAAGGTAACTTGTCATTCGCTAATGCTGCTGCATGGGGCGCTCTTTGCTGCCAGCCAGCAGACACCTCTGTAGTTTATTGTCGCCACCATCTGGATATTTCAAACATTTGCCAGCAGGCAGAGCCCGTGACGTTGTATGAGGTCACGAGGGTTGCACCCCACCTAATCCCAAAAATGTACAACCTTAGTCGCTGCAAGTAGGTCTCCAGACCGCCCTGGGGGGTGTTGGGCATTATTTGGGTGTGGGGGTAATTTCCTCTCGTCTGCCTTCTGAAGAGGTGGGGCTCTCTGTGGGGGCAGCTGTCCACCCTCCTGCCTTGTCTATTTCCCATGGTTAGAAGTTTGGCTCCAAACAGATTACACTGCGCACCGCAGCTCTAAGCGCTGTTTGAGTGGGTGGCAGTTCTCTGCAGACTGATGTTCCGATCTCAGGTTTAGGCCGATGATTGACATAGAGGCAGATCTCGGTCTTTTCGACAGTTAGAACAGTAGCTGTTTGCTTGCTGTTAATAGATTTTTTTTCCTGGAGGAGGTCTAATTGAAGTGCTTGGGACTCACTGGGCGCCTTCCTCAGTCATATGGGGTGTGGCCTTTTTAAGACGACACGGGTGGGTCTGTTTAATGGCATCAGGAAGTCACTGCAGTGCACTTCTACGCTTGGAGGGCACGAGAGGTGGCACTGCAGCTCTCTGGGGAGCTGTGCTGTATTAGAAGTTCTCTTCTCGTGCCTTTACTCGCTGCAGGGGTTGTTGCTGCTTTCATCGGGGGTTTCTCCTCGCCCTTCCTCACTATCACAAGTTCTTTACTCCTGCTTTTACCAACCACGGGGGGCGGTGCAGCCAGCGCCGGGAGGTACGTTCTCTCACTTGTATCCACTGTAGCTGCCCCCGGTGTGCCCTGTCCCTTCAGAAGATGCCCCCCAAATCCAAAGTGAATGCTGGTTCTACCCGGAGTGCTCCCCGCTCTTTTTTGCTCGTTAGTACATCGAGTGTAAAGCTTAAATGCTTTTGTATGCAAGTTCATCAAGGAGAGTGTTTAAGATAGATGTTTCCACGTGGGGGGAAGGGTGACGAGGAAGGAAGGATTGGAAAAAGACTCCTGATCAATTGAGCTTCATTGAAAGAAGGAAATATCTAGTAGATGTCCGCCTGCCTCCGAACGGTCTGGGGTATTGGCTCTGTGTATGCACAACTTTGTTTTGTCGTACTTCAATGTCTGGCCTGCTCACTTCTTTATCCACCCTCTCTCTTTTCTCTCTGTGTCCTTCAGTCTTGCTTAAGGTAATGCTGCCTCATGTATATACATATATTGCTTTTTTGAAACTCGTGAATTCACTGAAATTCAAGAGCTCAGGATATTTCCCTTAACTGAAAACAAAATGATGGCCTTTGCTCCTGAATTTTTGGGAATTTGCAAGTTTACTAGTTACTAAATGCATTTTTTTCTGGTTAATTTTATTCTTTTGGTGCAGTTTTCCAGGCGTATGGTGCAGTTTTCCAGGCGTATGGGCACCCGTGTACTCTCCTTTGTAGCATATATATTTACATGATACAAACATACACATTTTTCTGCACTAACCACAGTTAAAGCGACGTTCTGATTCAACATCAAAACATAAAACCCCCTGAAATTCCTCAGTCTTGGTCTTCTACACAAATCACAGCTCGCACCCCTGCTATGAAAACTATAACTTACCCCAAAATAATCTACTCATGATCTTGCATCTGATAAGCCACTGACATTTAAGGCCTCATTGGTGACATTACAGATTGCAATAGCAATAATATTACTGATTACATCAGGAGGGATACATCATAATCTGTTTGGATCCTAACCATGCCAGTCTCTGCTTTTATAAATGTATGCTGATTTGCGATGATCGAAATAAACACTGTCAATCTCATTGTTTGTGTCCAAGTGCGAAGAGGTCACTTATCTTTGATCCCTTTATATAATATAGGGTAACGGTGGCCAGGTAAAGAAGTGATCCATTTCTTTCTGGTGCTATATAAACGTGAAAGCACCAACTACACTCCAAACCAAAACACATAGGTAAAAGACATTGTCATTTACAACGCCAATAGCTCTAACTCTTCCAAATACAAGACCTATTGCATTGCAAATGCTTGTTTCCTTTGAAATGGAGATCAGCGCCCATAATTTCAGAGAAAACTAAAGTGAAATATCGGCTCATTTCACTTACACTTCATCAGTGCTCGGGGGGATATCTCAGTCCGAGCACCGATTCAGGCGGTAGATGTATCATTGTAAAGGGGGGAATCTCCCCTTTTCAATGGTACCTTTCTCTAGTGGGTATCCACAGAGAAGAATCCAGCTGAGGCCCGTTGTAACACACACAAATTTGGACGTCCACCTCTTTGGTCTGGTGAGTGCAGAAGGACCCTGATCTTACATTGTTGCGGCTCTGCTTCAGGCTCTTGCCACCCCCCCCCACACTTACCACTGTAATGCAAGGTGAGGGCATTAACCTGACAGTGACCTTCTTGTACTCCATACTGATTTGGTGCCTCCTCAGCCAGAACGAGTTGGCGGCACATGCTGCACTCACACACCATGGATCTGATGAGTAAATGGGCCAACCCTGCTAACACCGTGAGACCCTGAATATTGTAATAGAGCACATCATCCTCCATCCTCTCCGGAGCAAACGAAAATGGACAGATTAGATTTACCACGTCCTCAGCTGATGCTTCCAAGCTTCTTGGGCAGCCTTCGAGGCCAAAGTCAATGAATTGGGGATAGATGTCAGTCTCCTGTGCCAGGATTTGCGCAATGTAGTGGACAGAGCCTCTGACACTGAGGATCTTATCTCGGAACTCGACAATACTTTCAACAAGCTATAATTCACTATCCAACACCTATCTATATATGCCAGGCCGCTGGAGGAACACGCAGATGATGTTGAAAACAGCGCCAGTAGGAGCGATCTTTGCTTCATTGGTTTTAGTAAAGATGTTGAGTGCTCTTTGCCTGAAAAAGTCTTGGAGGACTGAATCACATCTTGGCTCCCAGCGGATCACCTGTTTGCCTGCTTTGTGCTGCAGCTTGCCCACCACTTCCTGTTGGCAAGGTCCTCAACTATAAAGACAAGGACACAATCATCAAGGGAGCAAGAACACTTTTGACTCAGTTAAACAAAAGCTCCAGCGATGAACCTTATTTTCCGAACCAACCTAAAAGTCCTCCATGAATCTTGCGCTTTCTTTTTCAACTCTCTGGAGGCAGCATGGGACTGGGCTGTAGAACGTAAAGAACTCAGTTGCCATGCACCACCTCCCTTTACGGGGATCGGATGTCCCATGGTCCAGCAGAACCAACACTGGCGCAACCAGCAGTAGCGACGCAGGAAGCGGTGCTCTAGATGGCGAAGAAGAGCTGCTGCTGGCATGTTGGGTTCCTCCGATAGAGAAAGTGATCACCGTGGCAATACTGGGGGAAGGGTTGGCCGACCACATCGGAACCCTACTGCCCCGTTGACCTCCACCTTGGGGGGTGCCCAGGCCCCGGATGGGGACCTTTTTGCTGGGCATCTAATAATGCAAAAACAACAATTGATGGCATCTAATAATTACACCACAGCCACAAGAACATTCACCCTGCTAACGCTTTTTGACTTGCGTATAGCCTAGCCTACAGCACCACATCCTTTATCTTATACAATGTGGGCTGGAGGGCTCTCCTTTACCATACCACCCAATGTTAAGTTATATAAGGGATTTCAGACAACAGATGCTTCCGGGGTTGAAGTATAGGGTGGGGGAGGGTTGTTGGAGGGTAATTGGGGGTTTGTTTGGTTTTTTTTTATCACTTTTTACCTGTTTGTTCTACCCCCTATGCATGTCATCTTTGTCTTACACACTACAAGCACACCTTCTCCATTCCCTTCCATCACTGGCCAAGGAACTTGCTCAGCCAGACACATCCACCACTACTCTCCTTCCTTGGCCACACCAAATCGATGGCAATTTTTAGTATCATGACGTGTAATGTCAACAGCCTTAAAAATCGCAATAAAAGAAGCACAGAGCTCAGCTTTGCCAAACATGATTGTTGTAACTAGTGCTTTTCCCCTTGCCTGTACCTCTCTCCTTGCTTGGTTCATTCCTTCCCTCTTTCTCCCTTTCCCCCCTCCTCCTCTCCTCCCAGTAGTACATTCCATTCTAGTAGAATCTTGGTGTGAAGCTCACCTTGGAATGTTGGTGTTCTTCACTTGGTCAGCTGGTGCTGGAGGATCTGAAGCTGAATAAACGCCCTTCTCTTCTTCTACTTGTGTGGAGGCGTTTTATCTAACATTTTGGCGACGATTCAGCTGTGCTGAGGCAGCCTAGATCCTTTCCCCAGTTTCTACCACCAGCTGTCAGCGTGCCCACCACCTTCCTCTTCCTGATCGTCTTCTGCTCCTGCGAGGTGGAGGTTGGTGTCACAGTACACCTGCTATGAGAGGCACCTTCGTCTAAAAGCAGATCCATTTATTTTCGTGCCTCAGCTACTATCCTGTGCAACCACTGGAAGAAGATTTCTCCTCCTTGAGCAGTCCTGCTTCTACTTTGCTGCTGTGGTGGTGAGTGTTACGCGCTTTTGGGGCAGTCTGCCGCGCTACTTCTCACCTTCCTGTTTCACTCAGCTGTACTTCGACGGAGTGCAACTCGGCATCCCTTATCAGCCGGTAGACGTCTGAACAACACTTTCCGCGCTTTCACCCCTCAGCCTTAAGCGCTGTGTTCGCCAAGGGAGAGGATCGTTTGACAAACCGCCAAGTTGTCATATTCATGGCCCGATCCTAATAACATTCAAGCATCCTGCCGCTGTAAAAACTCTCAGCACCGGTTGCTTCCTGGTTCCCGCCCCCTCCCCTCTGCTGTCTCGGATGACGCAGCGTGCCGCTCCGCTCCATTTCCTCAGAGCGTTGAGCGCTCTGTCAATTTCACAGAGGGAGGGGCGGTCAGCGTCGCTTCGACTTTATTTGCCTCAGCTGTTCGTGTGACGCAGCCCGCACTACTGTTCTCCCTCATTTTCAGATACTACCTTCAAATCTCACAAGGCGGTCAGCGTTGTTTTTATCTATTGATTCAGCTGTTAATGTGACGCAGCTCACTTTACTGTTCTCCCTCACTACTTGGAGCTGCCTCTATTCTTACTGAGGGAAGCCTCACTATTTCATACAGCCTGCCAGCAATTTTAGCGCTGACAGGCACAGCTTGCTACATGTACATTTCGCCACTCTGCTCGTTCTTTTAGAGTCTTGGCACTACGTGTTATTCTACAGAGTGGCTGCCATCATTCATTACAGCCTGCCAGCAAAGCTCTTTGCTGACAGGCACAGCTGCTAATTATACACGCTACGTGCGTACAGATAGACCTCTCAGCTAATTTTCCTTCAGCTGTGTGCCATGTTTTACAAACCCTATCTACCATTAATCTTCACGGCCTGCCAACCATTACATCGCTGACAGGCACAGCTTATCATTGGTACACCAGAGTGCTCTTCCACTATTTATTCATTCTCTACTGTTGTTCTTCCATTTTTGTGCTACCTTTCTTTAAGTGCTGTTGAGATTACTGTATTTTGACACTTGTATTGTGATTTATAACACCAGTAATCTTGTTTTACCTTTAACATCAGTGATTTATCAGTGATTTTCCTGCTACTTTGCCTGCAATTTTACACTGGTACCTCTACTCTCACATTTCTCTTTATTTTTTCCTTTCTCTGAATTCTTCCTGTTTATCTCTATTCCTGCACTATACTTTCTCTTCCTCTATCTTACTTATCCTTTCCTTTTTCCTTCTTCCCTATGGCTGCTTTTACAATGTCTCAACCTCCTTCATTTCTTAATGAAGCAGGGGAACCTCTTATACCATGGAAAAAATGGGTAAACCTTTTTGAGTCTTATTTAATTGCCATAGGGGGTGATAGGTTTTCATCTGTACGAAAACAACATATCCTACTGCATAATTTAGGGAAACATGCTAGAGAAATATTTGATGATCTTCCTGATTCTATAATTGAAAATGAAGATGTTAATGAGGATGCGCATGGGGATGTACAGCATGATGTGTATAAAAACACTCTCAAGAAATTAGAAGCGCAATTTGGGCAAAAGAGTAATGTTGTTCTAGACCGACACAAATTCTTTTTACGTTCGCAAGGAAAAAATGAAAAAGTGTGTAATTACATTGCTGTTTTGAGGGGATTAGCTTCAACTTGCGATTTTGGCACTTTAACTGAATCTCTTATCAAGGATCAACTAGTTAGATGCACATGTGATAAGAAGATTCAAGAAAAACTTTTAGCTGAAGCCCCTGATTTAAAACATGCTATTGATATCGCGAAAAGTATAGAACATACAGCTTTTTGCATGAATGAGATGAGAGATGCAGTAGAGGTCAAGCAAGTGTTGGACAATGGAATAAATAAAATATCTACAAGAGATGTTAAGTCAAAATCTTCACCGGCTGAGGTTGAGAAACAAAATACTGATGGGAGCAAATTTCGGTGTTACAGGTGTGGTAATCCCAACCATTTGGCTAATAATTTAAGATGCCCTGCAAGAAGTGTCACTTGCAGGAAATGCAATAAGAGAGGACACTTTTGTAAGGTCTGCAAGGAATTTAAGAAGAATGTTACCCATATGGTCAGCAACGAACCAGTTCCCAATGAAGATATCGTTTTTCAAGTAGCTAACAATACGGAATCTACCAATAACATTTATCCTAAATGTGAGATCTTGCTTGAAAATGTCCCGTATGTAGTATTTGCTGACTCTTGTTCTCCATATACTCTCATCAGTGAATCCACGTTTCAAAAGAACTCAGGAAACAAATACTACACCCTATTACCTCCTGACATCAGGCCGGGAGGATACAACCACGATCCCATACCCCTTGTAGGCATGCTTCTTATGCACATTGATTTCAAGGACAGATCTACTTTGGGAAAGGTTTACATCACAAAGAATGGTTCAAATTTACTAGGGTGGAAACACCAAAAAGACTTGGGGATCAAGCTGGATCCAAATGCTCCTGAACCAGTTTACCTTGTAGAAAGGTCGAATATAGGGGGCGAAATATGCGAGAAATTTCCCGAAGTGTTTACTGATAAATTAGGACTGTTGAAAGGGTTCCTACTAAAGATCAAACTAAAAGCACAGCACAAACCAGTTGTCCACAAAGCCAGGTCTGTTCCTTTACTCATAAGTGGCCCACTCAAAGAAGAGCTTGACAGATTGGAAGCCAACAAAGTAATCGAGCGCATTGAAAGCTCTGAATGGTTGGCTCCCATCGTGGTGGCATCTAAGGAAGGAGGTAAGAGCATTCGCTTATGCGTTGACCTCAGAGACTTGAACTCAAACATATGGGTGGTGTCATACAGGGAGCAAAATTCTTTAGCGTTCTCGACCTCTCCTCAGCTTACCACCAGGTAGCTCTCCACCCTGATTCCAAGTCCCTTACCGCTTTCATAACTCCTTTTGGGGCATACCAGTTTTCAAGGATGCCAATCGGTCTAGCATCTGCCGCAGCAGTATTTCAACACATAATGCAGCACATCTTACAAGGAACAGACAAAGTACTGTGCTTTCAGGACGACATCCTGATTTACGGAGTATCTGAAGCGGAACATAATAAAGTCCTAGAGGAAGTCTTAACGAAACTTAACAAAGCTGGGTTCACCACTCCAAAGGACAAATGCAAAATAGGTGTTGAATCTGTGGCTTATCTGGGTCACACCATATCAGGTGAAGGAATCAAACCAAAATCTAGCCTTGTGGACTCAGTCAAACTTGCTCCTGCTCCTACAAATAAAGAGGAACTTAAATCCTTTCTTGGCCTGGTCGAATACATGTCCAAGTATGTAAAAAACTTTGCAGAACAAGTCCATTCACTTAGAGAGTTACTCAAAAAAGGTACCCCGTTCGAATGGAACTCTCAGTGTCACAATGACTTCATACAGATTAAGCAGGCTATAGTAGAGGCACCCATTCTAAGTATGTTCGACCCCAATGTCAAAACCACTTTGACAACTGATGCCAGCATGAAAGGATTAGGAGCCTCACTTACACAATGCATAAAAGGACAGGAAAGAGTGATAGCCTTTGCATCCAGGACTTTGAAGGAACCAGAACGCAACTATTCCACGATTGAAAAGGAGGCCCTCTCTTGTTATTGGGCTATAGATCATTTTAAATTCTTTTTATGGGGGATCCCATTCACTCTAAAAACAGACCATAAACCCTTGCTTCCCTTGTTCTCTACCAAGTGCTTGGAAAAAACTACTCCCCGTATCTCCAAATGGATTTTAGGTCTGCAAGGTTTCAACTACACCATAAACTACGTGCCTGGCAATGAAAACTGTCTCGCCGACTGTCTCTATAGACTTTCAATCACTAATGAGAACCCCCAAATGTACCCCCCTGATGAGACCATTCTTTCAGTAGATATCCCTGCTATTAGCAAGGAAGAATGGGAAAAATGCATGAACGATGACACTGTTATCACTGATCTAAGAAACACTATCTGAAATGGGTGGCCTAAAAGTCTTAAGGATTTGCCAGAGACTCTTAAATCCTTCTGGGTAGTGAAGGATGAGTTGGCAATCATAAAGGACCACATCTACAGAGGTAATAGGATTGTTCCTCCAGAAAAAATGTACGAACGCATTATTCAAATAGCCCATGAAGGCCATCCTGGCAGGAGCATGACAAAAAGCAAAATCAGGCAAGACTATTGATTCCCCAACATGGATTCCATGATAGAAAAGAGAGTAAGGGACTGCCTTGCTTGTGGAACCAGTGACAAAGCCAAAGTCATTCGCAAAGCTCCACTCATCCCGGTACCCATCCCCACTAAACCTTGGGACAAATTAGGCCTGGACATTATTGGTCCACTAAACTTGCTCAACTACTCTCAAAGATACATGTTCGTACTTATCGATTACCATTCCCACTGGATTTCTACAAAAATGGTCACCACTATCACCACATCTTCATTAATTGAATCCCTTAAAGATACATTTTCCAAAGAGGGCATACCTAGCACATTAATTACAGACAATGGTGTTCAATTCACTTCCGATGAAATGAAGCAGTTTATGACCACATTATCTATAGCTCATCTCAAATCACCACTCTACTGTCCAAAAGCCAATGGATTGGTAGAAAGAGCCAACAGGATGATAAAGGACACCATTCAATTGGCTTTAGCATCTCGTGAACCTGTGGATGAAGCGATAAGACAAATGCTATGGTCATATCACATCACACCTAATGCTGTTTCTGGTGTTTCTCCCTTTGTTTCCCTTAAAGGGAGAAATCCTGGATCCAAACTTACACCCAATTGGCTCAATGGGGGTGTCCAGTTTGGGTAGACAGGAAGTCAGTGCTTGAAAAAGTTGGGCAGCATCAACAAGATTACAAATCCTGATACGACCAGAAATGGGGTACGATCAACAAGGAATTGCAGGAAGGCCAATGGGTGGTCGTCAAAAGACGTAATGTACTTCGAGCCAAAGTCTCATCATTTTCCAAACCTATGAGAATAAAACGTGTCAATAACAACTCCGTTGTTTTGGAAGACGGAAGCACCTGGAGCATGGACAACGTTGCTCGCTGTTCCAAGGTACACTCCTCGTAGTCCTCCAGTGAAGAAAGTCAAAACGAATCATCCTCCATCTCACAAGGCTCTAAAGAATCCAGATGTCGCCGACCACCAGTTTGGGGGGCGGATTACAAAATGTAATCTTCTATATTTTCAGGTCTTATTGCATTGTTTTTCTTCTTTGTGAATGTTATCACAGTTTTATCCTTAGTTTTCCCTCATTCAAAGGGAGATGTGTTGTAACTAGTGCTTTTCCCCTTGCCTGTACCTCTCTCCTTGCTTGGTTCATTCCTTCCCTCTTTCTCCCTTTCCCCCCCCTCCTCCTCTCCTCCCAGTAGTACATTCCATTCTAGTAGAATCTTGGTGTGAAGCTTACCTTGGAATGTTGGTGTACTTCACTTGGTCAGCTGGTGCTGGAGGATCTGAAGCTGAATAAATGCCCTTCTCTTCTTCTACTTGTGTGGAGGCGTTTTATCTAACAATGATTCTCCTGCCGAGCTACACTTTTAGGAGAAGCACCTCCTGGCGACCCGTGTCCCGGTCTGGCCTGGTTCATTTACAATAGAGTCCTTCATGCAGGCTGTGAGAAATTGGGTTGTTGGTTCACTGGGGTATGAGCCCAAGTCAAGCTACAGCAGCAATCCCTTGCAGGGTGAACCACAAATTAAAAAAATCACTAAATCAAACTGTGCATAAACCTGGGTAGCTTGGTACAAAAAGCAGGCAGGCTTAACTTAGAGACAATGTGTAAAGAATGTATGCAGCACACAAACAGTAGCAAAGTAAAAACACAACAAAAGTAAAATCTCAAACCAATTTAGAAAAATTAAGTACATTTTAATGAATTATTGACACCATAGCAACAAAAATCCAATCAGTAGAACTGGTGTTATGAATTTTTAAAGTTTTTAGTAAAAACTAGTGGTTGAAAGATCAAAGCGCCAACTGCTGACATCTAGTTGCGCAAGACCGGGTCAAATTCGAAAAATATGGCCGACCACAATGGAGAGCAGTTCGGATACAAGAAGTGGATTCGGCCCGGTCAGCACTTACTTTCGGGCTTTAAAGAAATTCTAAGAGAAAGAGTCTGAGAAGGTAAAGTTCAGTGGGGCAAGGCTGCAGGAAGTGTCCGAGGAGTAGGGGCGGGCAGAGAACTCCGCTCCACTGCCGGAGCTTGCGGATTTTTGCTTACTCCACGTTCCGCTGAGAACGCGGAATTTAGGCAAAACTCTGGCTCCGCAGCGGAGCGGAGTTCAGCCCCGGGCCGCATAGTAAAAGCTCCCCGCCTTCACCCCCCAATAAATATTTTTTAAAAATGAATAAAGAAGAAAAAAAAACACACTTACCTCTATCAAGGCGTCTCCGGGCTGCCCTCCTCCTCCTCCTCACCGTGGTCTCTCCTGCAGAAACCCCTACGTCAGACGTACGTCAGAAGTACATTGTGGTAGGATTGCTCATGCGCGCGCAGTCCTACAAAATGTACGTCTGACATAGGGGTTTCGGTTTGCAGAAGAGATCACAGCGAGGAGGAGGAGTGCAGCCCGGAGGCGCCGCGATAGAGGTAAGTGTGTTTTTTTATCAAATTCATTTTTTAAAAATATTTATTAGGGGGGGTGGAGGCGCGGTGTGGATTTCCACTGAGATTTTGCTAAACTCCGTGGAACTACGCGTAGCGCAACTACGCCAGCTCTGCCCAGGCCTACCGAGGAGGGTACTTAGTCGTCGGATGCCCTTGGGTTGAAATCCACGTTCGACTTGGTCGCTGAAATGGAAGTCAAGAACTTCCAGCGGGACGAGGCAGAGGGCTGTAGCCAAAAAAAGTTCCACGAGGTTGGCAACCCCTTTGGCGAAGGACCGCTGAAAGGGATTTGCTGCTGTGGAGAAGAATGTAGTGGGAGAAGCTGCGAAGTCAATACGACAGGCAATGCGCCTTGGGGAGATAGGCAAGCAGGTTGGTCCTGTCTCCTCCTGGTTCTCAGAGCAGTTTTTGGCCAAAAATGTTTTAAGTTCTCAGTTTAGGCAAATCCCATCTGGGCATCTTTAACACCACAAACAAGGGTCTAGCACTGGTGGGACAACTTTTGGAGGTTCAGGACTCACTCAGGCTGAGCCGAGGTGCGGGTTCAAGATGGTGAGAGCCTTTTATGTCCCTGTAGCTCTGAACAGGACAGCTGCAAACTAGCCCTTTGAGTCACTTCTGGTAGTCCTTGGTGCTGGTGAAGATGTAGGGCTCAACAGCAGGGCTCCCCTCTGAGGGTTCAAGGCAGGCTCCAGGCAGCAAAGCAGTCCTTTCAGGTACAGCAGCAGTCTGGCAGAGTGCACAGCAGGTCACAGCAGCAGCAAGTCCTCTGAGCATCCTTCCACAGGTCCAGTAGTGAACTGAAACCTGGGTCTTAAGGTCCTATTTTTATACCCTGGTGCCCTTATTCTGGAAGGTGGAAGAAGCTTCTGGAAAGATTCTTTGAAGTGCATGGAATTTTCTGACTACCCTGCCCTGGCTGCAGTGACAATGCAGCATCGTTAGCCCCTTTGCGAGAAGGCAGAGTATAGGCAATTCAGGTGTAACAGTTCATGTGTAAGTGGGGCTGTGCCCTGCTCCGCTCCCATCCTGCCAGTAGATAGCCCATTGAGGCACACCTAATCTTGCTAGTGTGCAACTGTCTGGGAGGAATTCCCAAAGTCTAGCTGTCAGTTACACCCAGTCATGTGATCCAAGACGGGCTGAAGGCACAAAGGGATAAGGGCAGGAAAATGGCAACTTTTTAAAAGTGAAAGAAATAACTACTAGGGCATGCAGTCCTAGACAGAGTGTGCACTACCTGAGACACTCAGATTGAGTGTTTTAACAAATTTCTGATCCACTCTTATACAATTTAAAAACAAGTTTTCAAATACACTCGACATAAACAGGAATGCTTTCAAATCTTCTCAAAAAAAGTAATAACTTCATCCAGCGTTTTCTTTGCGCTTCTTGTTTATTCATGAAGAATATCTCAAGAGTTATATGCAACTTCAATGCCAATTTGAATTAACTTGGTAGACGTGGATTACATCATTACCAATGCATTTCGGGTGTGTCAATCACCCTTCGTCAGGGGAAATCTACAAACAAATCATATGTACAATAAATGACTATTACTAAAGATTTAAACATCTGTGTAAAACAAAGCTGGCCCTTACAATCCGGAAAAGGTTAAAATAATAATGGTTGCAGTTAGGATAAAGCACACAATATGTTAAGCAAACCATTATGCTTGGTGTATTACAGCAATGGTTAAGAAACACGAACCAAGTTCATGAGAAAACTCAGGTTACGGTATTTTTCCACCACAAGGGTGATTATTCAATGAATGAAAAAAGGACCGAACGTGTGTGGGGGAGTGTGTTCCTACTTTTTGGTAGGACATACACAGGAGTTGTTTAAATACCCCTCACACACCAAAAGGGCCCTTGGTGTCATGCTTCATCATTGGGGTCTTCCCATCCCACTGTGGGATGGGGTGTGCTGCGACCTGCGACTACGTGGGAGCACTATGCTAAAAAGTACTATGTGTGGTGTGAGGGTAGTGAGAGGAAGGGTCAGGAGTGAATGTAAGGAGTGAGGTTAAAAAGGACCTGGCCTCGTAGACTTGATATACTTCAGAGCCGCGGGTGAGCTGTTCGTAGCGAGGCAATGTCTAGCAGCACTATTTAGTGGCGACTCTCTCCCTCACTCATTTCAGAGGCTCATGGGGCAATATTCCCATCCATACATAATTAACACTTTAGAAGTACAATTAGGTACTGTATGAAGTGCATGATTCTTTGCACTTTTCACTTTTTGTATATAGTATACCTCCACAATTCTTATACAACATAGTGAGCACTGAAGGGATCTTTTCAGTCCTGATGAAGAAGCCTTGAGCTTCGAAACATGTTGACTTTTTAGGAATATCTGCACATTATATGCGAGATATTTCCGAACCACCATTTTAACAGGTCCAGCCTCAATGACCTATTAAATTGTCTTAAGTCTACGAGGCCAGGTCCTTTTTAACCTCACTCCTTACATTCACTCCTGACCCTTCCTCTCACTACCCTCACACCACACATAGTACTTTTTAGCATAGTGCTCCAGCGTAGTCGCAGGTCGCAGCACGCCCCATCCCACAGTGGGATGGGAAGACCCCAATGATGAAGCATGACACCAAGGGCCCTTTTGGTGTGTGAGGGGTATTTAAACAACTCCTGTGTATGTCCTACCAAAAAGTAGGAACACACTCCCCCACACACGTTCGGTCCTTTTTTCATTCATTGAATAATCACCCTTGTGGTGGATCTTGATGTTTTGTTAACTGTTTGTAAGAGGAGGACGTATCCACCGTTAGTGTTCCTTTGGACGCTACCTCTTCACTCCCCTACTTTGTTTTTTTGTACGGTATTTTTCCTCCAACCAAGGGCACGTACAGACTGACCTGGGCACTCTAGAGTATAAAGAGTTCAAACCAAAGAGTACCTTCATTGCACCCACTTCACATAAGGTTCTAGATTCATTTGAAACACTAGTGAAAAGAGACTTGGCTCATCTACCAGTTCCATCAAGAAAGCGACAAAATCTCAAGTCATCTGACAGAAAGGCACTCAAATCTTTGAGAAGCAATGAATCCATAGTATTTTTTCCAACAGATAAGGGTGGTGCATTAGTGGTCATGGACCGGAGCTTGTACGAAGCCAAAGTTGAACTGATGTTATCTGATAAGTCCACATACTTACCTTTGAGTCAGGATCCCACTTCAGAGTTTCAAGAGTCCTTATCTAAGATACTGTCCCATGCTAAGAACATGGGCTGGATCTCTGAAAAAACACTTGAGTTCTTATATTCTAGGCTTCCCCGTAGACCTGTGATTTATTTGCTGCCTAAAATTCACAAAAACTTAAAAGACCCACCATTCCGTCCTATAGTGTCAGGCTGCGGTTCAATTCATGAACCGCTAGGACAATATCTAGATACTTTCCTCCAACGTATGTGCAGGACACTACCCATTTCTTGAAACTGCTAGGTGACCTTTCGTTGCCATCAGGAGTAGAGATTTGGTTAGGTACAGTGGATGTAGTATCACTTTACACTTCGATACCACATGCAGAGGGTATTGAAGCCATTGAGTGGGCTCTGTTGCAGCAGGGAGAGATACAGGCCAATAAAGGACTGCATGCCCTAGTAGTTATTTCTTTTTGAATTGGTGGCAGGGTGGAACCACCTCAGAGGGTGCACACCAACATTGATTAATTTGGAGTCCAATGTTTATTATGAAAAGAGTTTGAATTTGAGTGCATCACAGCTGTTTTTTTAAAGTAACTTTTTAAAAGTGGCATTTCCAAAATTGTAATGAAAAATCAGACTTTACCATTAAAGAGGGTTTATCATTGCAATTTCATAGGTACCAAACATGACATATCTATCTGTTACAATTAGGAATTACAGCTTATTATATGTAATGAGGAATCCCCAATGTGATCCTCTGGGAGGGATGGCCTCACAATAGTGAAAACTGAATTTAGGAGTTTTTCACTTCCAGGACATGTAAAACTTACACATACATGTCTAATCATTTAATTACACAGCACCCTTCTCTATAAGCTACCTAGGGCATACCTTAGGGGTGTCTTGTATGTAATAAAAGGGGAGTTTAAGGCTTGGCAAATGGGTTTAAATGATAAATCGACATGGCAGTGTAACACTACATTCAGGCTGCAATGGCAGGCCTGTACATGATTTAAAGTGCTACTTAAGTGGGAGGCACAATAAGGGGATCACACCCATTGGTAGCATTTAATTTACAGACCCTGGGTATATGGTATACAACACTACAAGGGACTCACAAGTAAATTAAATATTCCAACTAAGCGTATGCCAATCAAACCATGTTTCTGGGAGTGAGTAAAAGCACTTTAGATCTGGTTAGCAGTGGTAAAATGCACAGAGTCCTCAGGCCCAAAAAAATGAATTCAGCAAAAAGTGGAGGGAAAAAGGCCAAATATTTGTGGGTGACCCTGCAGAGAGGGCCAGGTCCAACACATGTCATACCAGAGGTTCCTTAGGTGCTCCAATACTCTTTTACAAAACCTTCTCCCTCTCTTTCATTCAGACGGCGTCTGACACTGGGGGGACTTATGTCTGGTGGGAGGATCTGCTGCAGGGTACACATTATAATTTCCTTAGTGTGCACATCGCTCCGCATCTGCTTCGGCCATCCCTGAGACACATCTGTGGTGTCATCCTGGCTTTTCTGCCAGAACCTACTATCATATTCAGCAATTTCAATGCTATTATAGATCCCAGCGTGGACGCAACTGGGGCAAGGCCGCTGCACTCATGATCCTCATCCATGCTTGCAAACTAGGCTGCCTCCTTGGGCCTGTGTGAGGCCTGGAGGAGGTGGTACTCACGGGCAACCGAATATACCTACCTTTGCACAGCCTACAGCAGTATGTCCAAGCTTGACAAAATCTTTCTGCCAGCCACAGATATCCCGATTGTGTGAGCTACTCACAGTCTGCTCTGAGGCATCTCTGACCATGCTCAAGTCATGCTACATTATGGTCTGCATGCAGGGGAAAGCAGGCCATTATGGCGCCTGAATGCCTGGTGCCTAGTAGATGCACAGTGCAATGAACACTTGCTTCAGGTCCTGAAAGCATACTTTGACCTCAATAATGGATCAGTTGAATCTGAGGGTAATTTGTGGCTGGCTGGCAAGGCGGTCCTATGAGGTAGAGCTAGAGCATTCGTTCGCAGACAAGCCCACTCTCGACTCCAATGTATCTCAGACTTGGAAGCGGAGACCCTATCCCTTAAATGTAGATATTGACGGTTTAGAGATTACCACTACCTGAGACAGCTGGAAAACTGCAGAACTTCCCTTTGACAGTTGTGTATGAAGAAAGCTATGCAATGCTGGATGGCCTCCAGCACACACGTTTATGAATCGGGGCAAAAGCCCGGGAAGCTCCTATACTGGTTGGTGACTCATGATGCAAACCCCTAGATTGATAACCATGATCTGTACTACACCAGGACAATGTCTCCACACTTGTTCTGAAATTGCAGCTGCGTTCGCCTCCTACTACATTACACTCTATGACCGGCGCCGCCACCTCTCAATTGAAGATACCCACCCTCTGCTCACTTACCTCCCTCTGGCAACCTTGGTGGATAGGGCAGTCCTCTAACAAGCCCTGACTGTGGAGAAGCTAGCTAAAGATGTAGGGGGCCTGCAATCTGGCAAGACACCTGGGCCAGACCATTTCCCTATTGTATACTACAAATTATTCTCATCAATAATCTCCCCATACCTTCTAAACGCCTACCTGGAAGTTGTGGAAACTGCTTCTTCCCTCCCAAATTCGATCTTGCCACCGTTGTCGTCCTTCAATCACCAGGATGATCCCCCCAAAGCTTGTTCCTCCTACTGCTACTGCCTGATTTCACTTATCAATGCGGAAATGAAAGGTTTCGCTAAAACTCTGCTAACCTTCTCCTACCGATGTTGTCCTCTCTTATCCATCTGGATCAATGTGGCTTCATACCTCTCTTCAGCACCCATCACTGTATTTGCTGAGTGCAGATAGCTCTGGAGCATCGCAGATGATTTAAAGATCCATCCGCACTCATGCTCCTGGATTTTGAAAAGGCGTTTGACTCCCTTGACTGGGAATTCTTCAGGTTCTCTCACAGATGGGATTTGGGCCCCGCTTTCTTGTGAGATATTGAACAAATGGAAAATGGAATTGCATTCTTGTTTCCTGAGGGGAAGCACATTTAAATCTCCTGCCATGTTCCGTAGCCTAGTCATTGCAATGGCTACTAACTGAGAGAGAATAAAAGTCATCTGGTGGCATGAATGAAGAAGGCTTGCTGGATCTGACAGAGGGGTATTTTACCCTACCTCCTTCTTGAATGATTGAGTGCCAGGGAGGGTGTGAGATTTCACTGATCTGAGTGTAAGACAACAAATGTTTCATATATGGGCTGACTGAGCCTAGTAGTTGCATTTTTTGCAGTTGCCAGAGCAAGTGCCAGCTCATGCACTGGTGTTTTTTCCACTCATTCCTGGTAAGCTCTGTTGTTTCATTTATTTATGTCTTTCACACCTTGCTGAAGGGTTTTGTTTGAACTGTTGTGTTTCGCTGATAACAAAAAGAAATTGGCCTAGTGAACGTAAATACATTCACCATGTTTATTTACATGTAGAAAAAACATATATCATTAGACACAAAACGAGAAGATAACAGAGGTAAAACATCACTAAATGACAAGTCTATCAACATGTATAAAAACAACATTTAAAACCAACATATTAAATACAATAAACAAATATATATGTTACACACGTGCGATTACCTCAGTTTGACTAACTTCTTGTGTACAGACCCATTAGAACAAATTAATTCTTCAAAAGACACAGGCTAGCAAAGGCCCGAGTACAAAAAAGAGATGAGAATGGAGAAAAGAAAATTACGAGACTTAGCACCACCAAGGAAAACAAAGGTCACAAACCAGAGTCAAAAAGTCATAAAGTCCTCAAAGTGCACTAAATATGATGGCACTTCGGTGTGACGCCACTATTCTTCAAATGCACAAATGTAGCCAGTAGAATTGCATTGGTAAGAAATTTCTTGCCGTTTTGTCTGACGTAGTGTTTGCTAAATTTTCATGCGAACATATTTAGTGCACTTCGAGGACTTTTTGACTGTGATGAGGATACTCGTACAACATGCAGAAAGGAAATGTTCTAAACTCAGGGAGGAAATCAGGATCCTTGAGAAGAGATTAGATCCTTGGATCTGAAGGATGCTATAGAAAAGAATTATGCTATTCCTAAAGAACGGATTACAAAACACCAAAAAATAGTAAAAGAGAGGAAATTGTACAAAATTGCGAGGGATGAGAAGGACTATGATAAAGGGCGAATTTTTACATTTGCCCAAAGATTTGATTCCAGGTCCCCAAGACTGTCATATAACCTTCAATCCTTCATCAGAACTAGGTAGTCTTTCTAGCGTGAACAGCAGCTTAGATGCTTCCTCTATTG
This sequence comes from Calotriton arnoldi, assembly GCA_963921515.1. Classification (NCBI taxonomy): domain Eukaryota; kingdom Metazoa; phylum Chordata; class Amphibia; order Caudata; family Salamandridae; genus Calotriton; species Calotriton arnoldi. The sequence goes on from CAWUFW010008540.1 coordinate 121,561, forward strand.
AGGATTCATGCCCTAGTGGGACGATGGATAAAGATACACAACCGAGCTGCTCCTCTACTTTTTTAGAGGTCATTTTAAGATACAGGATAGGAAGCAAACAACAGAGGTACACCACAAGACAAGGTGGGGAGGGGGAGATAGAAACAAGAGATGGGGTGCTTACCCGGAACCAAAATAAACAGCTGAACAAGTAGCGACAGCTAATGTTGTATCAGGGAAGTATCTCACATCACTTGCTACAACCACGGATAATTTAGTGATCAATTTGTCTGACTATATTTTGAATTCTTATGAGATTGCTGTTCATAATAAAAGACTTGAATTCTGTCCTGTGTATCGTGGCACGTTTTTCTGATTTACACATTGACTTGTTTAAATTTGCATAGAATGCTAAACTGAAATGTCATTTTGCAGTGAATGAATATAGGGGCCCACCCCCTGCACCTAAACCCGTGGCATCCGATTTATCGGTGGCACAAGTTAAAGACATCTCTACCTTGTTATCCTTAGATAGTGACGATGATTCCACTATAGAACATGTAATGGATAACTTGAACATTGAACAGGACTTCATATGTGATAGTGATCTGCACATACGAAGCAAGTTCTCACCCCAAGGGATTCACCTGAATAGTATTGAGGTGTTTTACAAACAAGTATCTGACAACTTACATCGTTTGGAAGATAAAGCTCTTAAGTCCTGAAGGACTTACTATAAGGATAATCTCTCTGCAGAAGAGAGAACCGCCTTTGCAAATCTAGGGAACAATTCCTCTCTTGATCCGGGAAGCAGATAAAGGGGGGAACGTTGTACTGATAAACCGGCATGACTATGAAGTGGAAGTCTACTGGCAATTAAGCAATGTGACCTGTTACAACAAATTGCAACATAACCCTTACATCTGTGCTAAACCACAAATCAATAAGCGATTGGTACATAGGAGAGAGATTGCCCTTTTGCCAGACTCAGAGTTCCAATTTTTGAGAATTGTTAATCCAAGGTTTCCCTGCCTCTACCTACTTCCCGAAGTGCACAAAAAGGGAAGCTTCCCTCTGGGACACCTAATCATTTCTGGGATTAGGTCTCTTACTGAGTATCTATCTTAATTTGTTGAATCCTTTTTGAAACCTCTAGTGTTGAACCTACCTTCGTTTGTGAGGGACACTACAGATGTTTTGAACAAGTTGGAGGACCTGATATGGGATGACTCAATGTGGTTGGTTACCTTAGATGTAGAATTGTTCTGGACTTGTATAAAGAGGAATTTTGGATTCATGGCCGTTAACGTTTTCCTGTCTACACGACGAGCAAACTTCATGGAACACAATGAGATGTTACTAGAGATGGTTGAGCTAATTCTCACCAACTACTACTTTTTGTATGACACTGATTGGTACCCCCAACTCCAGAGCATGGCCATGGGTTCAAGATTTGCACCATCATATGCAAATCTCTTCATGGGGTAGGTGGAACATACTCATGCATGGTTCCTAGCAGCAGCTGAATGAACTAAGAACATCTATTACTGGGGTCATTATATAGATGATAAGATCATCATTTGGACTAGGACTGAAAATTAGATGAGAGCATACTTTAATTTTCTTAGTGACAATGTGTTTAATGTTACTTTCACACTCAACATCTCACAAACGTGAATCCAGTTCCTAGATGTTGAATTTTATGTATACAACAACACATTGCAGAGCACACTAATTCGCAAAGAAAAAGCTGAGAACAGCATTTTACTTTATGAGAGCGCTCATCAGCCCTGCACCAAAAGTGCTATCCCGTTTGGTGAAATGATCCGGATGCACACAAACTGTAGTGAGGAAGAAGATTTTGAGCACAATGTCAGACAGACAGCTACTAGACTTGAAAGGAGAGGATATAAAACATATGCTCTCGAACGGGCTGTGGCGAAGGCCAGGAATACTAGTCGTGGGGATACACTGAAGAGTAAATAGCGGACTGATTTGAAGGAGCGTTTGTCCTTCATAACCACGCACTCCAGTCTCAATAAGGAGGTATTCAAAATTCTTAACAGACTTTGGGCCCTGTTAAAAGGAGTGCCCGGAATTAGTAATATAATCTCAAACAAACCCTCTACCACTTATAGAAGGAGCAAAATCATAAAGGAAGCCCTATGTCCAAGGTATACCAAACAAACAGGAACCAGAAAACGGGCTGAAAAGACCATTGGGTTTTCATACATGTGGTGACTGCAATGTATGCCATATGGGTGTTAATAAAACAAAAGAGTTTAGCTACAGCACTGAGAAGAGACACAGCATTCACTACTTCATTAATTGTCAGTCTTGTTATGTGGCCTATGTTATTATAACTGAAAATGTGCATACAAGAACACCGTAGGGCTTGTATTAATCATGATACTGCCTACTCTTTAGTAACACATGTTTATGACAGTGGGACAAACAGGTCTAACTTTAGGTTCCATGGGATTGATCTAGCCCACCGGACAAGAGAGGTGGAGACAGAAGGTAACATCTTAGACAACTGGAGGCGAGATGGATCTGTGCTTTAAGATCTTTCTAAATAGGACTCATTGTAGATCATGAACTACATCATTTCCTTTAACCTGTTGCCCCTATTATGCTATATGTTTCTGGGTACCCTCGTACCCTCTATCTATTTACTGATTAGTATTCAGGCTAGCATATCTACTTAGCACCCCATGCACTTCTACAACATGGAGGATATGGAAACATAGACCCTGATGTGATGGTTTGGAACATTTGTTTGTTTCCTATCTAGGTATTGGAAGAATATGGTATTACTATAGGTCTTAGTTACTGGGTTCTCCATCATTGAGAGTAATTTTCATGAAATAAATGCCTGTGTTGTATTACCTCTTTACATAAGGGCTCCCCTGGGTTGTCTGATATGTATTAACACTGTATGAAGGATCCCAGGGTTTAATTGAACTAGGGACGTTATATGGATTATTTTACTTTACGTGATACCAGTTTCGCCAAAGTCATATGAGGCCAAGAGCATTGATGCACTTGCACCCACACTTCCTTTCACGTGGATCACGTTTATTGATATCCAGCCCGCGGCCTATGGGTCTCTCATGGATTTTTATTCCAGAACTCTGGGGTTATGAACATACGTACAACTGACTTGTAGAGACTACTGTCCATAAATATTAATTGAGAGTGGGGACCCAGGAATGTTTTACGAATACTGGGGGTTTGTTGCTCTTGCTAGAGCCTTGACCCGATGTGGTTTAGCGTTGTTATGAGGTTGTAAACAGTGTCTTTTACGATGACTTTCGGTAGGGCTCAAGTTGTCATTGCAGATACATGGTGAAAGGATGCTTCTCTTTGACGCATGCACACTGGTTGGAACAGTTACGGTCTAGTGCGGCTATGAGAGCATGGCGACATCCTTTAAAAAGTCTTTCGGGAATGGCCTCATTTCCTGACACACGTACGCAGACGTGGTTGTTTTGGTTCAATTGCTGAACACGGATACGTTTTTACTGGCACTGAGAGTGCAAGCGTATTTGGTATTCTAATGTGTGTCAAGGCTAGTGGTGTTATGCTCGTGGCTGGGGACTGATGTTGGTAACACTTTGTCTGTCCGCGGTGCATCCCTGGTGTGAGCAACAGTGCATGTTTGTTTGCAACGTGGTTATATGTATTGTTGGACTGTGCACGTCACTACACGTGTGTTGCTTTGTTTGAGGTGCTATGCTGACGTGACATTCATCTGTACTGCACTACTGTTTTGTTTGACATTATGCCACATTGCGCGTGTAGTTACTTCTTTACATTGTTCTCTCTGTGTACGAATAAGCCCATGGCCCGATGCTACTGAAACCATTGACAATGAAACGTATTTGCCGGTAAACTCTTTAACACAATATTTTTTGTTTACAGTTGTGAAATCAGCAACAGCGATTTGTGCACATTGCAGTGTTGGTGTGGTTAACGGTCGAGGTATAACTCAGTCAATATATAAAATGACACTAGAAATCAAAAGTTTGATTAGTGTGAATTCAAGAATAATTTTGGGTATGTTCCTAGATGCCCTTAATTTAGATTTGTTTCTTGTCAATTTCTTTTCCTCCCTGTTACTACCTGAAGAGGTTTAGCGAGTCAGCCTGGGCGGCTGACTCCAGGGCTCACGGTTCGATCCCCGACAGCAGATCAGCCCAGCACCATGTGACTCTGGGCAATAACTGCCTAATCTTCCCGACGGCCCCCACCGCCTTGACACCCTCGGGTAGTTGTTTGCGCTTTACAAATACTGAACATTTACATTTTACAGTATATCGGTTTAAAAATACACTAATAATGTGGGACAAGGAACTTTGTAAAGACATTGAGATTTTTGGACACTTATTTGTTGTTGATATTTTGTGATCCCAAGGGTTTGCGAATAGGTATTTTGATTTATTTCTTCCTTTCTTCAATGGTGAAGGCACTATTATTCCCTTTACTATCAAGGATTGTGGTGTAACCCATTTTGGATGATGGATTGCTTATAATGTATGACTCTGTTGCCTCACTGTTTCTGAGCACGAGGGACATTAGAGTCGTACCGGGGTCAAAGAGTGTTTTCATTGCATGACACGGATGAGGTATCTGTTCTGATCACGTAGAACTTTTTTAGGTGCACTAGGTATAACATAGGTTTGATGTGGGTCTTTTTCTTTGCACTTTACAAAACCTGCTTATACTCCTTAACAACTAGTGGATGAATTAGAACATGTCTAATGTGTCGGATTTCATCTTAGAGTGGAACACATTTCCCAAACTTCGGTGCTAAGTGACCATTCTTTAAATACACAACTGTAGCCAGTAGAATCACAATGCTAAGAAATTTCTTGCCGTTTCTTGTGACGTAGCATTTGCTACATTTTCATGCCAACATATTTAGTGCACTTTGAGGACTTTTTGACTTTTTGACTCTGGGCATGTTTGTGACCTTTGTCTTCCTTGGTGGTGCTAAGTCTTGTAATTTTCTTTTCTCCATTCTTATCTCTTTTTTTGCACCTTTTCTTTCTCTTTTTGTCACTTGTTTTTGGCTTCTGTTCTCCTCTGTTTTTTCCCTCTTCTCATCCCATACTGCTGTGTTTAGAGATCTTCCTGGCGACTTATTCTCTCACTGTGACTGGGTGAATTTTCAGACCTTTGGTGGCATGTGTCTTTTGAAGAATTCATTTGTTCTAATTGGTCTGTACACAAGAAGTTAGTCAAACTGAGGGAATCTCACGTGTGTAACATATATATATATTTGTTTATTGTATTTAAGATGTTGGGTTTTAAATGCTGTTTTTATACATGTTGATAGTCTTGTCATTTAGTGATGTTAATATTATATCTTGTTTTTTGCCTCCATTATCTTCTCGTTTTGTGTCTAATGATGTATGTTTTTCCAAAATGTAAATAAACATGGTAATTGTATTTACAATCACTAGGCCATTTTCTTTTCATTATCCCGTTGATATGTACTGTTTTTTGTGGCTTTTGTTTTAAAGATGTTATGTGTTTTTATTGTCCAAATCTATTGTCTTAACATTTCCTCATGTATGCTATAGTTAACCGATGTGTGTATTTTTGTTTTATTGACATGTCTGCAGCCCTTAAGAAGCCCATGACTCGGGTGAAACTCATTGGTTGCGTGTGTTTGTCTATTGTTGAGAAGAAAGAAAATAAATTGCAAGAACGAACCGACTTATTGCATATTTCAGCCAAAACAAGTGTTGCGGATACGACTCTGTATTTTACAATTGCCTCTCATCTTTTGTGTCTTAAAATATCTAGTATATGACCATCTGGTAGCTGGTCACTTGAGGTGGGCAATTTTCATCCAATTCTGTATGGGTGATTACTTTAGGTGGTGCATTTACTGAGTTCCCTAGCTGCCAACACTTTATCAGGTTACTCAAATCTGATACAGCTCTGTTTCTTTTTCATCTGTTTCTTTTTCAGTCAACAAGTGTAGGTTGTCCCTGACCAAAAGTTGTATATAAAGTAGGATGAACTTGGACCTCATTTACTACTGCAAGATAACTATGATCTAGTGGATTGGTAAAGGTAACATGGTGGGTGGATTCTCTCTTTTTTTCTCAACAGGTCTTGACGGGCTATCATAATTTCTGTTAAATATAGTTGATCCTTTGTTAGGCACATCATTCTGTCCTAGCAAAGACATGTGAACTGGTAGTATCTATTCTACCTAACGTCATCCAGAGAGGAGGGTCTGAACAAGGGGCTACAGCATTAATGTTGCTATGTCCCTAAAACTGTACTGTTGCCTCTTTATTTAATAATGTTGTTGCTTTATGGGAATCATTAATGGGATTTACAAAATGTAGGGATCCATCCTATGACAAAACAGGTGGGTTAGTGTTCCCTCCTATTTGAAGATACTAGCATCCTATCTTGTGCATGAGATTTGCAAATCAATGCCTATAGGAAATTCACTGAGGGGGTCAAACCATACTCAAGCAGCAAATGCAATTCTTGTCAGGGTGAAACACAAGCAAACCTCAAATTAACCTGTGCTTAACCCTCTGGTAGCTTGGCACAAAAGCAGCCAGGCTTAACTTAGAGGAAATATGTAAATAATGTATTCAGAACTTAAAACAGCAATAAAATGAAACCACAACACAAGAAAAATCCCAAACCAATTTAGTAAAATGTAATAAATTATTTTACACTAAAATGACAAAAATCCAATCATTAGAACTAGAGATATGCAATTTTACAGATTTAAGTAGAAGTAGTGCATAAATGCAGAAACTGTAACTGTGGTTATCTGGTTGCACCACATCAGGAAAAAGTCACAAGTTCAGGCCACCCACAATGGAGTGCTGGCCGGCTGCAGGGACCCAGTTAACTCCACTGGACAGTACCTTATGCTGTGGTGTGCAGTCTGCGCAGCATTGCATTGTGAGGCTTTGCGTCGTCCGGCTTCACCTGTAAGGGGAAGTGACGCCTGCACTGTGAGGTCCTGCATCGGGTTGCCTTGCTTTGTGTTGGTTCAGATGAAGCTGTGCGGCGAGACTTTGTGTTGAGTCGCATCGGTTCCGATGAAGGTGGAAGCTGAGTGGTGAGGCTTGGCGAGACTTTGCTTCGCTTGGTGTCGATTCTGTTGAGCCTGGCAGGTGTGTGGTAAGGTTCTGCAGGGCTTCGCATTGCTCAGTGTGGGTTCCAATGAAGCTTGTAGCTGTGGGGCGAGGCTTTGCGGGGCTTCACCTCGCTTAATGGCAGATTTGGATGGGCTGGCAAGGCACCTCTATCCCCACTTTCAAGGGTCAAGGACTGGAAGGGCACCACTTGAGGGGTTAGGACTCACAGCAGGCAGAGTCTGTCAGCAGGGTTCAAGAGAACTGGAATCTGTTCTGTCCCTGTGCTCCGATCAGGAGGCCTGCCAACTAGCCATTGGAGTCACTCTGGTGTTCCTGGGTTCAAGTCTCACTCAGGCAGCAGGGCAGCAAAATGGCAGGGCAGCAGAGTAGAAGTACTTCTTGCAGAATAGCAGTCCTTTTGAGTCTTCAGTCGATCCAGCGGTGTACTGAAGACTTGGGTCTGAGGGTCCACTATTTATACCTGGTTCCCACTTTAAAGTAGGAGAAGCTTCTAGGGTCCTCCCGCTATAGAGGTGTAGGAAAGTAGGATCTGCTTTTATGGTTACCCTCACTTTTTGCCTAGTGCTATGCTGTTTCTGACTAGTCTGACTGGGATCCTGCTAATCAGGACCCCAGTCTCTGTGCTTTCTCCCTAAATTGGTTTGGTAAGTACTTTGGTACATCTCAGATTGGATAATGGTGTACCCTTATAAGTCCGTAGTATATGGTGCTGAGGTACCCAGGGCATAGGTACACCAGGGGTCCCCCATGGGCTGAAGCATGTATAATGCCACCCATGGGAGACCACTCAAACTGTAACTACAGGCCTGCCATTTCAGCCTGTGTAAGCTGGTGCTAGCACCACTTACGACAGATATAGGTTTCCCTATATCTAAGGACACTGCACTTAAAACCTATGTCACCCCTAAAGTAGGCATTTCAATCCTGAAGGCAGTGTGCTCGGTTCTAAGTGTGAGGATGGCCCTGCATGAGCAGGGCACCTCTACAACCTTCGGAGTCCATTTTCCTGGGTTGTAAGTGCATCAGCCATTTCGATAGATAGAGTGGCCATGAGTCACTACGTGATGACCATCTCTAAACTGGCTGTAACAAACCATCTCATGTTTGGAATCAAACATGTTGCAATCATACCCCCACACCGCAAACGGTGTGGGAGGTATGATTCCATGCAATGTAAAGCTCCTCCGGGAGGCCGTCAGTGCTCCCAGGACCAGTCTTCTAGACCCAGACAGCACAACATGGCTGCTGCTGACCGGAGACACTATTCTGCCCTCCTGCTGCTGAGTCAGGCTTGAGCAGAGGAAGGCAGAACAATAGGTATCCTGTTGCAGGGAGTGTGACCACGTCCCAGACAGGGTTTAGTGTATTGGGGCCGGGTGGGGGCGCTTGCCAGTGCCAGTCAGTCTGCTTGAAGGGCACATTTGGTGCCCTCCTTGCATAGTCCAGTTCAAACCAGCTCAGGGAGCCGTTGGCTCCTGCTCTGGCGTGAAACTGGACAAACAACATAGGAGTATCCTCCCCACTGTCCTACCCCTCCCCTGGGAGGGACCCGTCAATCGTCCCAACTCTTCCTTAGGGTACTTAAGGGCTTACCTATGGGTGGGACAAGATTTTTTTTTTTTTTAAATGTGTTTATTGACATTTTCTTAATTACATTACAAAGATATTGTTCAGCAGCAAAACGTAGTAGCATATTCAATGTGGCGTCGGCATCATATACGAATAACAGTGGTGAACAGTCAAATAACTGCATCATATACCTGCAAATCATTGTGGGCCCCTTCCTGTCCCTCCACTCGTGCACCCACCGTAGGAGATCATTGTGAATCAGAGAGCGAGAGTCCATAGTGTGTGAGCCATGGTTTCCAAATTTTCCAGAACTTTGTGGGACAACCTCGTGCTTTATAAGTCGTCTTTTCCCCCAACATGTAAATATCCATACTCTTTTTCCATTCAACCAGAGATGGGCTCATCACTGCCCCCATGCCCTAGCCAGGTCGCGTTTCGCCACCACTAATCCTAGTTGAAGTAGGGTTAACTTTGGTTTGAGGAGGTCAATTTCGGTGGATATTCCCAGCAGAACAAACTGGGGACTAAGCGGAATTGTCTCTCCCAGAATAGTTCCCAGCTCGTCCAACAGGGTGGTCCAATATAGTTGAATCTTGGAACAGTCCCACACCGTGTGAAAGAATGTACCTACAGACGCCCTACAGCGCAAGCAATCAGGTGTTTCCGCCCTCCCTATGCGATGCAGTCGTGCTCTGTCATAGTATGCTCTATGTAGATATTTGAATTGAATCAATCTAAGCCGGGACTTAATGGCCACCTCTCGGGGATGCATCAACGCCATTTCCCAATCTAAGTCTTCCATCTCTCCAAACTCTGACTCCAATTTCGTCCGCAGCTTCTGCAAAGTGTCTGGCTTATTATTAATTATCGTTCTGTATGTTCAAGAAACCGCCTTCTCCTCTAGCTCCCCCATCAGGAGTCGTCCCTCCAAAGGTGCGTACTCGGGTATGTCAGTGGTGTCTATGTGTTGCGCCCGCCATGCATGGGCCAGCTGCAGGTATTTGTAGTGTTGAGTCATGTTCATGTTGTATTCAGCCTGAAGGTTTGAGAAAGTGCCCAGCTCTTTACGGTGTAATATGTCCTTAAGTTGCGAAATGCCTAGCAGGTCCCACTGTCGGAAACCTTGCAATTTCGTGATTTCCTGAAGCCGGTTCCCCACCCAAAGCGGGGTTTCCCTGGTGACACGGCCATCCCATTTCATTTGTCGTTCAGCCTGTTTCCATGCTGTTACAACTATCCGTGTCGCTGTCAGGAGCTGTGCAGCGCCCTTCCCCCATATATGTAATGCGTGTGTGGGCGCTTGGTAAACTGCGTGCGTTCAAGTACGTATGTGGGGTAATCTCTCTCTATGTGTTGCCATTCGTTCACAACAACTAGATGGGCTGCCCAATATTATGCCCGAAGATCAGGCAGGGAGATACCGCCGTTATATTGATTACGTTGTAACGTCGCCAGTGCTATCCTAGGCGGTCTCCCGTCCCAAAGAAATGTCCGTAACATGTCATCAATTTTATTGAACACCTCAACCGGTATTAGCTGATAGGTGTTTTGCAGTACATAAAGAAATTTTGGGAGCACTATCATTTTGTATAGTGCTGCCCTGCCTAGCAACGTCAGTGGCAGGGTCTTCCATCTCTCCACGTCCGCGCGATATTCCCTGAGCACCCTATAGAGATTGTGATCCAGCGCCATTGTCGCATTCGTTGTGATGTAGATCCCTAGATATTTTATGCCCTCCCGTGCCAACTGGAGTTGGCTTGGGCCAACAGTATAGCCGCCGCTCTTGTCTGCCTGGTATAAGTATGATTTTCCCCAGTTGATTTTGTACCCCGCATGTGTACCATATGTTTCACAACTGTCCAAGATTTTAGGGAGTGTCGTTTCCGGGTTCGTGACATACATTAATATGTCATCAGCATATAGGGATATGCGTTCATCAGTCTCATCATTCTCTCCACTCCGGAAACGCGTTATGTCCGGGTGCAGTCGGATCACACAGGCAAGTGGTTCCAGCACTAGAGCAAAAAGCAGTGGGGATAATGTGCAACCCTGTCGAGTGCCCCTACCTATTGGGAATTCCTGTGACACTACCCCGTTGACTCTAACCCTAGCCACAGGTCTTTCATAGAGTACAGAGATCCAATGCCTGAATACCGGACCAAACCCGAACTCTTCCAAAACAGACATGAGAAAGGGCCAGTGGACAGTGTCAAATGCCTTTTTGGCATTAAGGGAGAGGACGAGGTGTGGATCATCTCTTTTGTTAACCACTTCCAACCAATTATGCAGTCTCCTCAGGTTGAGCCTCGTCGACCTTTTGGGCATAAAGCCGGACTGGTCTCTATGGATGAGACCAGTAATTACTACGCCGAGCCTGTTTGCTAATATTCTGGCTAGTATCTTAGTCTCCATGTTTTTGAGGGAGATAGGGCGATACGAGCTACACGCCTGTGGTGGTCTGTCCTTTTTGGGGATTACTGCGATTGTGGCAGTCCGCAAGTCTCTGGGGAGGCTTCCCGTCTTATGTGCCTCCAAGTATAATTGGAGGAGGTGTGGGCCAAAAAGCATCGCATGTTGCTTAAAGAATTCTGGAGGTAGCCCATTAGGTCCTGGGGCCTTTCCAGTTTTCAATTGGCCAATGGCTGTCATAATTTCTTCTTTTGTAATCTTGTCATCTAATGTCTTTGACTCGCTATCTGCCAATTTGGGGAGCTGTATCTCCCGGAGACATGCCTGTATTTGTGACAGCCCGGCTGATTCGCGTTGCGTGTAAAAGGCCTTGTAATAGTCTGCAAAGGCGTTGGCTATTGCGACTGGGGTCAGATGAGTTCGGCCATCCTCCGCTTGTATCAGCGAAACCCATCTACTGTCAAGCTCCTTTTTGCTAAGCCACGCTAGCAATCTACCTGTCTTGTCGCCTACGTCGTACAGACGCCGGTGCATGGCTTGTATCACGTGCTGCGTGTCTTTTTTGGCCAGTGAAAAATATTCCTGTCTAAGGAGTTGTAGACTGCGTAGCATGGGGGGATCATTGCCCGTGCTTGCCTGTGATTCAAGCTGCAGTAATTGGGATTCCAACCCCGTGATCTCCTCTTCCTCTTTTCGTTTTTTGTGGGCTATAATGTTTTGTGCCCTATCCCGTAGTACGGGTTTGTATGCCTCCCATAGTGTAATGGGGGAGTCCACCAACCCCACATTCTCTCTAAAATACAGCTCTGGGTCTACCCTGAGTTCCTTAGCAACCTGAGGGTCTTTGAGTTCCCATGGGTTCAATTTCCATTCCCCGTTCCGTCGTTGTGTACGGGTACCCACGGTGAGCCACAAGGGCGAGTGATCCGAGAGGCCCCTTGCCAAATATTCTACCTTGTGTGTCTCCCCAAGTTCACCCACTGGGGCAAATATGTAATCTATCCTTGAAAAGGCTTTGTGTGCCCCTGAATAAAAAGAATAAGCTCTGGTCTGGGGATGCTGCCTACGCCATATGTCAGTGAGTGTTAATGTATCTGCAAACCGTTTGAGCAGCGTCTCTTTGGGAGTCCCCGTTGGGACAGTCGTACGGTCACTTGTGGGGTCCATCACGTCATTAAAGTCACCCCCAATAATGTGTGTGTCTGAGCCCGCCTCTAGTAAAATTGCTGCAAGCTTCTCCATTGTTTGCCTTTGGAGCTTGGGTGGTGCGTATACACTAATAAAAGTGATGTGTCTTCTGTTCCACACTCCCTTGATCACTACATATGTGCCGTTGGGATATGTCCAAGTGCGTTCTAGTCTGAAGGGTGTGTCTCTTGTAGGAGAATGACATCTGGTTTCAATCTTTTAAAATATGCGGCCACTAGTCCTCTCTTAACCTTACTCCCCATCCCATTCACATTCCAGGAGAGGATTGAGTACATTCCTGTATTAGGTGTAGCCATCTCGGTGGTGCACTATGTCCAGCCCATCGGCAGGTTCCCTTCTCCCTCCCCACTGCTGTTGTTTCTGCAATATCATGATGTCTGCCGTCGTACTGTTTTGCCACCTTGCTTCAATGTCAGTATGTGTGCAACTTTCCAAAACAAAACAAACCCCCCATCACCCCGAACACGAAATCCAAAATAGTGAACAACGCCCATCATGCCCCCTCCCCACACTCTGCAGGCACCCCCACCACCCCTAAACTTGTCAACAGGACAACACTGGTGCAGGTAAACCACCCAGAGGTCTGTAGCCCACCCCCCCTCCCCCACCCGCTCAACTATATAGCACTACAGAAAAAACAACCCGCTGTATACTTTCCTTCCTCACAGCAAATGTTCCAAATGTCCTCAATGTCGCAAGGACAATACAGCTTCTCTGTGAGGGCGTCTGGCCCCACTGCTTCATTCCTCCTCGCCATTGTTTGGGTGCTGCAGCGAGCAAGGATCCCTACCCGGGGGACCCAAGCCCGAGGCCTCCAGGTGCTGAATAGTCTCCAGAAGAGGGTGTGCAGCGTCCGAAGTCCGGGAATCAAGGTTCTCCGATTGATCAGAGTCTCCATGGCCGCAGGATCTCAAGGAAGTCCTTGATGCACATTCCAGGGCTGTGTCGTCATCCGAGTCCGACATGGCGGCTTTTTGGTTTCTGGGCCTCAGGGATCTCCCCGGTGTGTTCCCAACTGATGTCAGGCGCTTGATCTTTCGCCTCTGCCTCTTCGCCTGAGGCCTCTCCCAGCCAGGGCTTGGTTGCTTGGTAGCGGTCAGGGGAGCAGGAGTAGGCGTCCCACGTCGCAGCTGAGGCCGTTCCTCAATCCAGGACCACGCATCCTCCGGTGTCTGGAAAAAATGCATGGTATCCTGGAAGATAACTTTAAGTTTGGCTGGGAACAACAGCATATACTGGATCCCAAGGGCACGAAGTTTCACTTTGATGGGATCGAAGGTGCGCCGTTGCTTTTGAACATTACGCGAATAATCAGGGAACACCATCACTCTCGTATTCTCAAATTTGATCTCACCCTTTTTCCGCAGCTCCCTGAGAATCAGATCCCTGTCCTGAAAGTTCAAGAATCGAGCTATCAACGACCGGGTGAGGGCCCCTGGCTGCGGCCTAATCCCAGGCATCCTATGCGCCCTTTCTATAACAAAGCAGGAGGAGAATTGTGCCCCAGGAAGGGCATCCTTAAGAAAGGTCATAAGAAAATGTCCCGGGTCCGTACGCTCCGCATTTTCCGGAAAGCCTGCAAATCGCATGTTGTTTCTGCGGGCCCTGTTTTCCAGATCGCCTCCTTCACTGCAGCCTGAAGATCTTTTACGTCTTTACTCGTGGTCCGTGAGGTGTCCTCAAGCTCTGAGACACGTTGTTCAACTTCAGTCACTCGCTCAGAGACCTTGCGCAAGTCTTGTCGCAGAAAAGAGACCTCCATCTGCACCTCAGCCAACTTGCCCTCCAGGCTCTCCCGAGAAGCACGGATCGCGTGTAAGATCTCCTCTGTGTCCGGACGGGGAACCGGGCCCCCCTCCGCCCCGGCGGGCGCAGGAAGAACCTTCGTGTATTGATCCATCCTCCCCTGTCTGGCCGTCTTGGGGTCCTTATCTTTTGCCATTATGGCTGAACAATATGAAGACCAGCACCCCGTATGGGAGACTCCCAGAAGGGGGAGCGGAGAGATGGGAACCCCGCCCCGCAGCACACAGTCACCGGGATCTCAATGGCGCAACAGGTTCCAGCTGGGTCACCCTCCCACGTTTGGCACAACAATCGACTCAGTGGGGGGAGGAGGGAAGCAACACCTCTCGAGTTATGGAGCCTCCGCGAGATTGACCACCAGTACCTCTCCGTCCCACACAATATGTCCCGGAGACCGGAAGGGCAGGCTTTCTCTCACCTGGGGTCCCAGGCGCTGGAAGGCGGCGCAGCCACACCCCTCTCACTTTATGTCCAAAGAGCCAGGGGGTCAACAGTCCAACACGCCAGATACTGAGGCCTAGGGCTAGTGCCAATGGGCCGCAGGGAAACTCAGGCCTCTACGACGTAGCGGAGCTGGAGGCGGAGGACACAAGAGGCTGCTCTCCAACCAACAGGGGCCCCCCTCCGCCGGTATCAGTAGACTGCATGAACTGTTGTAGAAGGCAGAGAGCTCCTTCATGCGCCGGTGCAAATCGCTGCCTACTTCGGGCCCCCGCCACTCCACCAGCCCCAGAGCGGAAGTCAAAAGGGAAAAGCCTCAGGTACGTCGCTGTTCAGAGGGAGCAGGGCGGCGCACAATGCCACTGTCTCCTATTGCCCCAGGTGGCTCGCGCCTGTAGAAATGCGCCACTCACCGCCGCTTCGTGTGGGGTCCCGTGCCGATACACCAGGGTTCTGGGGCCTCCCAGCAGAGGCTCCCAGCCTCACCCTCAAGTCGCACCAGCAATTTTCATAGCCTTCGGACTGCGCCACACCACATGCAACGGGCGCACTCCTCTCCCCGCCTCCACCGGCTCCACGGATCTTCGGCAGCCACGGCAGGCACTCCCAATGCGCGAGCCGAGGCCGCCAGTCACGCTGTCGCCGCAAGGGGGGCAAAGCGGGAGTCAGGATCCGCCCTCGGGACCACGATCTCTGGCCGTCCAGCACCACCACCGGCCCGCCGGGCGAAGGCTCCGTCACGCTGGCTCAGAGCCTCCCTTGATCCGCTCCGGCCGCCATCTTGGGAGCTGCGCGCCAACTGCCGCGCCGACAAAAGCTCCGATTCCAGTGATGGAGGAGCCACAAAACTTCCCGCCAGGCACACCTTCGCTTGCACAACCTCGTCAGGCACAGGTACGTTTATTTAGTGGCTAGGAGGAACAGGATTTGTGCAGGATTTGAAACGGGGCCAGCGGAGCTCGCGGATAACGCGGCTACCCAGCCATGCTGTTGGCCACACCCCCATCGTGGGACAAGATTCATTTCAAGACACAACTTCTTCTTCGACCGTATGGGCACTCTGGACTTCGCTCTGGGCTTCAAAACTGCAACTAGGAAGACTCCTGCTGCTCCTGGTCTCGTCGCCCTGCTCGTCTGCTGCAACGTCCATGCCTGTGCTCCATACAGGAACCTTCCAAGGCATGTGGGCATCCAAGACACCTGAAGGAATCTCCCTCAAAGTGAAGGAGTCACCTCCCTGCATCTGCAGGCGCCGCAATGAAGCTGACCGGTCTGCTGATCCCAAGGTCCCACGGACTCCGAAAGGCTCAGCAACACAGGTGGTAGTTCTTCACATTCCTTGAGGCCTACCCTGTCCTCTCACCAAGTTTGAGGCCAGTATCCCTCGTCAGAGCCGCAGGAACTGAACCCCTGTGCACCGTGTCAACTTGCTGTTGCAAAGGCTTGTTAACTTCCTTCCTCCAAGATCTTCAGGCTCCAAGTAGCCCCAACCTCAAGCATTTTCAGCAACCAAGATCTTTGACCTCACCTCAACTCTTGCATTGTGGGCTTGCATCTTTTGTGAGCTGCTTGAGGTCCTCTCATGACTCCTGTGCCTCCGGCCTGTGGGTCCACTTGAGGGTCATCTTTAAATTCTGCAGGCTCCCCTGATTGCTTGGGACTTGCCCTGACTCCCCTGCTTGTGGTGAGTCACCTGGACCTTGCTTGTCCCAACACCGGACCTTCTTCATTTTCCACATTGGTTGCAATTGCAAAGGCCTGTTGGTGCTCTCGACGGACACCGACCCCTCAACTCTCAACATCCAACGTGGGACAGCTTGTGCATGGCTCCTAGTCTTCCACAGCATCGCCTGGTCCACACAGCTGCAGTTCCAAGATCACCACCAGCTCTCCTGCAACACTCGACATCGGTGGGCATCGTCTTCCGTGCCCCCCTGGTCACTCCTGAGTGGCATAGACTCTGTCACCTCTGCTTGCAGGTTCTTTACATCTTGAATCCACCTTTGGGTTTCACCGGACACTTTCACCTTCTCCAGCAGCGGCATCTTCCTGAAGTCCTCCATTGAGTTCGATGGCAATTTCCAATGCCACTTAACACCTATGCACGCGGCTTCGCTAGTGTAGGTATCCTGATTCCTAGGGTATCCACGGGTGTAGTGCCTCTCCAATCTTGTGTCTTTCACAGGGTTTCTTCAGTGTCCATTGGGAAGGGTCCTTTTTATTTAAAATTGCAACGAGACTTACCCATTGACTTGTATTGAGCCTGTAGTTGTGTTCCCACTCTGCACACGGCCTCCGTGGGGTTACTGATTACTTACCTTGGTTGGTTCCTTGGTTCCCCGGCACTTCTACATCTTCTGGGTATAGTCTTGACTTGAGTCGTGGTTCGCATACCACTATTTTAGTATATGGTTTGGTCTCCCCCAGCGACCACTGTGTATTGTGTGCTACTTACATGTTTTCTTGCAAAGTATTGTGTGCATTGCGTATATCTCCAGGTAGGAGATATTTGTATGTGTTAGTGAGTGTCTTATAATAAATACATATTTTTATAAATACACTGTGTGGTTCTTTCCCACTTAATCTATACCAATAAGATTATGTTCTGGTAAAACAAGCTGCTTTACACTCCGTCTGGACTAAGCCTGAAGTCTCCTCTCCACAGCTACCACTTAGAGAGCTTTATAAGGTTGTCTAAGACCACTAAAGTCACCATAAGGGTTGTCTAGATTAGTGCAAGGTGCCCACTTACATAAGTGTACACCATATACTAAGCCATCTACTCACAAGTGGTTTCTGGAATTTCCTGCCTCCCTGCCCTGGCCCCAGCTTGTCTGTGGGCAGAAGAGACTAGTGTGAAACCCTTTGTGAGTGTGCTGAAGCAGCGCCTTTGTGATGTGCAAGTGTGGTGGGTGACAGCTACGCTCCCCTATCAAGTCAGAGATGGCCCATCGTGCCATCACCTATTCCCCTTTGTCTCACTGTCTGGGAGTAATACACAAAGACCAACTGCCAGCTACACCCACTTATGTGACTCAGAATTTAGGCTGCAGCACCGAATGATTAGGATAAGAAAATGCCAGCTTTCCAAAAATGGCATTTTCATAATTTTAACTTGAAATCCAACTTTACCACTAAAGAGGGTTTAAAAGTACGATTCTTTAGCCACCAAACTCAACATTCCTACTTGCACCCAATTGAAAGTTATCACTTCATAAATGTGATAATGTAACTCAATGTTATCCTATGAGAGAGACAGGCCTTGCAGTAGTGAATAACTAATTTAAGAGTTCTTCACTATCAGGACATGTAAAAGGTAAAAAAACATGTCCAACTTTTTACATACACTGCACCCAGCCCTATGGGTAATTTAAGACTCACCCTAGAGGTGACTTATGGTACTTAAAAAGGAAGGTTTAGGCCTTGCATAAGGTTTATTTTGCCTGGTCAAAATGGCAGTTTAAAACTGCACACACAGACTGCATTGGCAGGCCCGCAGCATGTTTAAAGGGCTACTTAGGTAGGTGGCACAATAAATGCTGCAGGCCCACTAGTATCATTTAATTTACAGGCCCTGGACATAGTTAGTAACACTTTACTAGAAATGTACAACTAAATTAAATATGTCATTTGGGTGTAAGACAATGTTACCATGTTTTAGGGAGAAAGCACAAGCACTTTAGTACTGGTTAGCTGTGGTAACATGTGCAGAGTCCTAAGCCCAGCACAAACAAAGTGAGCTAAAACAGGAAGATTGAAGGTAAAAATGTTGGGGGGGGGAACCATGCCAAGGATGTCAGGTCCAACACTGCCCAAAGAGGACACTTGAGGGAACAACAAATAAGACCACCCTACACATCTTCAAATACCATTCAATACCCTCCCTTGAGCTTTTTGGTTAAAAGGGATCAACAATTATTATTACACAAAATGTGAGTCTGAAAATAAAATCACACAGCAAAAAAGTTTAATTGTGATGGATTTAGTGTTACTTTCTTTACGCTATAATTGCTAGCATACGTACCACTACTGGGAAATTCATTCCTGCAATGACATTCTTCAACACCATTGACGATCCTGCATTCTTCTTCTTCAGTACAGTCAGAGCATCCAGGTAAAGTATAATTCGGATCTGTAGTAGTCAAAATATAATTTTTTTAAATGTTTATGGTAATTGTTTCTTACAATCTGTGTAGATCATACTTTGATTGGTCAAACATATTGTATAATTTCTAACCAACACTTTTCTGACTTTTGCAGACCTTGTTTAAAAACTGATTTATTACCCTCATCCCTCCCACCCCAAAGAGCCCTCACCGGCCTACGATGATTTGATCTTGTTATGCAAAAAAACCTAATGGGAAGATTTATTTTAGCATGGTTTATGTATATGAAACAATATACATTTACATAGCGGTAAGGTTCTCTGCCTTTGAAAATAACAATCCCTCGCTTTGTATGAAGTGACAAACCTAACATCCAAGCACGGCAGAGCTGATAGGGACTTGCACTGCCCCTTCTGGAATATAAAAAGTAGAGTTGTGCTTGATGTACTGTCTCTGGAGACAATTCTCCTTTTGTATCGAGACAATCTCAAGGTAATTAAGCAAATGCTTCAGTTGTCATTATAATTCTGTTGCAAAGACTCCACTCGCACCTGCACTTATTCTTCAACCAAGGTATCCTGCTGTAGGTAAGAGAGTCTCATTGGCCAACCTGGTATTCCCTTAGAGAGTGCCGCTTTCTGGGCCAATCAGTAAATGCATCAATGAGATGTCAAACAGAGAACATCTAAGAAAGTAGGTAGGGCTGCAACTCAAAGAGTGTGAGACCAAACCCCAGACTCAGCTTTGGTGGTGGACCAATAGGCCTGTGGTCTTCCTGCAAAGGTTAGGGAAATTCCACTGAACATTCTTTTAACAAGAACTTCCACAGTGCTCCGCACAGCAAATGCATGTAATATGGTATGCAGAATATTATTGTGCAGGGCATATCATATAGATCTTTCGTGTATGTCCCAGATTTCACATATAACAACCTAATGAATCTTGGAGTCCAGGAATTTCCCTGGTGCCTCATTTGCCCATTTATAGTATCATGTCAGTAAGTATTTCTGCACTGTGACCCTAGGATATAGGCCATCACAATCACTGTTAAGAGGACTTAGTCAGCAGGTATTCACTTCAGTAACAGAAGGCCTTTAGATTGAGGCCTTTCAGTTAGTGAGCACATTACTCTGCTAAATGTTTAATGACAACAGTGTATTCCTGAGTCCTCTGACCATCTGACTTTTACTTGAAAGGAAAAATAATGAAAGACCATTGTGTAACTTTCAGCAGCTCTGTGTTAAACATCAACACACTAGGCTCTGTCAAGAATATGGCAGCTGCTTCAAGAAATGTGTGAGATTTTGTAAGAAGATTTGTTTAGGCCTTTCTTTAAATCAATTACCTGCCCACTTGTGCTTCTGACATTAATAAAAGTCACACTGACGTTTAAAGCAAACACATCATACACTTCCCATAACCGCACACATTACTTCACTTATGACATGTTATAATTTATTTTTAAAAGGGACAAGAATGTGGGTTGGGCGTTTGCAGAGCGATGAGTGCAGCACCTCTGGGTGACTCATGCAGCATATAGCCAAAGGTGTAAGCACAAGTGGGACAGCTGAGCATAGTAACTGCCCGAAAGCCAATGATGGACCACAAGTTATAGTTGGTTAGTTGACTAAGCTATAACTGGTGCATTTGAGTGCTTATATTTATTTTGTTAACGTTAGCTCATGTCCCATTCGAGCACCTAACTATAACATCGCTTTAACCTTTGGTTTCTTTTCAGTGAATATATATATATATATATATATATATATTTTCACTGAAAAAACCATAGGTTTTAGGGAAAGTTATAGTTAGTTGGACATTTCACTCGTACAAAACCAGAGAAATTCCCCCGTTATAGTTAGTTCAGCTAACTATAACTCGCGCCCCCGCAATGCACTGCTGATGACGTCACATATTACATCACTCATGACATGGTCAGTGACATCACTCATGACATCACTGATGACATCTCAAATGACATCACTGATGACATCATCCATGTGCTAATTTCATGCATCTTCTCTCACCCTAATATAACTTTTGATACACCCACTCTAAATTACAGACTGCCATTCCCAAAATCATAGACACTCCAACACCAATAACCACATACCCACTCACTGATTCTTAGGTCTACACACACATCCACTCACTCACCCGTACAGTCACTCATACTTACGGTCACTCAGTACAGGACTATCATATGCACTCATACACCTATATAGACACTCACACACCGCCACTCGTCCATAGAGGTACTCACACACCTAGTCAGTCATGCAAATAATTAATCACACTCCCATTTACTCACCTATACAGTTATACACACACCAGCTCACTTACTCATACAAATACTAGCACATTCTTACGCTCTCATACAATCACTGATACAAGCACACACTCATCCATACAGCCACTCTCACAATCACACACTCTCACGTATAGCCATTTATATACTCTAACACACATATATACTGCCTTTCACATATGTAGTTACTCACACATGTACCACTGAGATATACATTCACTCACTAACACACCCATACACAAACTCACCCACCCATACAGTCCATCACAGATGCACTCTTGAAACCATGCACCAAGTGAATCACCCACTCACACATCTATGCACAGAGTCACACACACCCCACCCACACAAACACTCAGGCACCCATACAGATACTCAGACAACCAATCAATAACTCATATAGACACTCATCTAGCTATTCACAAACCCATGCAGTCGCTTACACACCAACAGACATTCACACAGTTTAGTCACTAACCCATGCATTCAGTAAAATACGTTTGATCACTCACTTATAGAGTCAGTCACTCACCTACTAAATCATCCATTCAGACACTAATACACCCACTCATTCTTCTATACGCCTTTCCCTATATATATTAAACATATTTAAACCTTACAGAAACACACAGTCAGTGGATGATGTCATCAGTGATGTCATCAGTGATGTCATTTGAGATGTCATCAGTGATGTCATCAGTGATGTCACTGACCATGTCATGAGTGATGTAATATGTGACATCATCAGCAGTGCATTGCGAGGGCGCGAGTTATAGTCAGCTGAACTAACTATAACGGGGGAATTTCTCTGGTTTTGTACGAGTGAAATGTCCAACTAACTATAACTTTCCTAAAACCTATGGTTTTTTCAGTGAATTTCTAAGGTTTTTTAAATGCTAATTTCTAACTATAACGTGCCTGAAACCTATGGTTTTTTCAGTGAATTTCAAAGGTTTTTTAAATGCTAATTTCTATCTATAACGTGCCTGAAACCTATGGTTTTTTCAGTGAATTTCAAAGGTTTTTTAAAATGCTAGTTTATAACTATGCCTACAGAGGTAGGACATGTGAAGAAAGAAGAAAAAACGCACAGAAAGAAGCAAAAGAAATGCAGAAAGAAGCAACAGAAGTCCACAAAGACGAACAAAAGTGCAGGAAGAAGCAAGACATGTGCAGAAAGAACCAACAGAGGAGCAGAAAGAGGCCTTGTTGCAAAATCATCCTGTGCCCACAACTTTTTCAGACGGGTACTGATGGTAACTGACTCTGACTAACCAGGCCTAGAGCCAGTGCTATGCTAAAAGACACTTAGAATACAGTGAAAACACCTACATACACTAGGGAACACTATGCGTTGGGGTACCCCTGTGATTAGCATGACCTCCTCTGTAAGGCCCTAGTACATAATAGGGCAGGGGGAATAAAACTACCTCTAAGTCAGAGGTGCAGAAATATGCTACTTTAAGTAGTAGTCGCTTATGCAGAGTTGTGGAGAAAGGGTGCTGGACATCCAACCAACGCTCAGGAATTCCGCTGCGTAGGACTTACAGGAGGTACCAGGAGGGATTCTTGGCCCCCAAACTCCCTCAGGACTAAATTGGACTTCATCCCCCATCCCGTAGTCTGCCACAAGGCACGTTTGCAGAGTGGTAGAGAAAGGGGGCCATGGCCTCCGAAGACGTCTTAGCAATCCCACTGTGTGGGACTTACTGGAGGTAACTAGAGGGTAGTTGGCCCCCAAGGACATCCTTGGGGGCCAACTCCCAAACTAATACCTCCAGTCAGTCCCACACAGCAGCACTGGTAAGTACTCGTACCAGGCCACGCCCACTTTGCCCACCACTCTACAGACGCACTCCCTGGCACGCTCTTGGATGGGGATTGGAAGTCCCCTTCACTGCTGGGGGTCCTTTAGGGGCCAACTATCCTACCTTTTACCTCCAGTAAGCCCCACGCAGTGCGGATTGAGTGAGAGGTGGACAAAGGCCATGCCCCCTTTCTCCACCACTCTGCAAACGCGCCCCCTGGCATGTTGTAAGTTGGGGGATAAGTCCCCTTGAATCCTGAGGGTCCCTGGGGTCCAACTAGCCCACCAGGTACCTCCAGTAAGCACCACAGAGCTGTGTTGCAGAGAGGTGTAAAAAGGGGCGTGGCCTGGACCACCTCTCTGCAACGCAGGCCTGTGGCTGCTGGAGGTACCTGGTGGGCTAGTTGGCCTCCAGCGGCCCTCAGGATTGAAGGGGAATTAATTCCCCAACCTAAAAGCGCGCCACAGGGCGTGTTTGCACACATGTCACCTCAGGCCCCGCCCCTCCCTTCACCACTGTGCAAACGCGCCCCATGGCATGTTTTAAGTTGGGGGATAAAGTCCCCTTGAATCCTGAGGGTCCCTGGGTCCAACTAGCCCACCAGGTACCTCCAGTAAGCGCCAGAGGGCTGCGTTGCAGAGAGGTGGTCCAGGCCACGCCCCTTTTTACACCACTCTCGGCGATGCAGTCTTTTTTAAAAAAAATTATTTTTAAGAAGGGGAGCTGTGTTGCCCCCCTTCCTTTCCTATTTTATGGGCCCTGGGGACCCCAACCCCCAGGGCCTGACCCCTATTTTTATTTTTTTTTTCAAAAATGGAAGGGGGCCGCGTGGCCCCCCTCCAGAGGCCATATTCGGCCCCGGGACCCCCTCCCCTGGGGCATGGGCAGTGTTTTAAAAAATATATATATTTGGAGGGGGGCTGCGTGGCCCCCCTCCTCAGGCCATTTATGGCCCAGGGGACCCCCTCCCCCGGGGCCGGCCTTTGCGTGTTTTTTTAAAACTTTTATTATGGGGGAGGGGGGCCATGTGGCCCCCCTCCCGGGCCACTCCTTGCCCCAGGGACCCCATCCCCCGGGGCCTGGCCTCTCATTGGGGACCGTGGGGGGAGCCCCAATGCCCCCACAGTCCCGGCACCCCGGGACACTGCAGGAGCCGGCCCTGGGGGGTGGCGGTCCCCAGGGCCATCACTGGCTCCAGGAGGGGGGCCGCGGGTGGTGGTCCCCGGGGCTCGGGGGTCTGTAACGGACCCCCAAATTAGCATTTTAGTGCCCCGGGGAGGTGGCGGTCCCCGAGGCATGTGGGGGGGCTTGAGCCCCCCCACACAGGTTTATTTCTTTTTTAAAAACAAGCCCCGGGGGTGGCGGTCCCCGGGGCTGCGGGGGGTCCTTGTGATCCCCGCAAATATTTGATAAAAGCCCCAGGGGGTGGCGGTCCCTGGGGCTTGAGGGGGCCTTGGAGGCCCCACCAACATTAAAAAAACAAGCCCCGGGGGTGGCGGTCCCCGGGGCTGCGGGGGGGCCGTGTGCCCCCCGCAAATATTTAAGAAAAGCCCCGGGGGGTGGCGGTCCCTGGGGTTGCGGGGGTCCCCCTGGGCCCCCGCAATTATATTTCCCCAAGCCACCGGGACTTGGCCCACCCGGGGGCTAAATAATAACAAAGCGCAGGAGCCCGCGCTTCATTTTTTTAAATTTTTGGCCGGATTCGCACACCCAGCAAGAATTCGGGGGAATTTTTTTTTTTTTTAAATGCTTTTTGGGGCCCTGGGGGTCCTTGTGGGACCCCCTGAGCAGGCCTAGGGGGTCAGGGTGTTTCTACCCTTCCCCCTTTTCTTGTTTTTCGCGTTTCTTTTTCTCTTTTCATGTGCCTCGGTTACCGAGGCACAAGATGGCTGCCAACACTTCCTGGTTTGGAGTGTTGACAGCCAATTAGAATAAAGCTCGTGGTCGGGAGGGTGCCCGGATCCTCCGTGCCTCTATATATCAAAACTTTTATTTTTTGATTTTCTCAGCAACTACTGAACTGATTTACACCATTTAAAAAAAGGGTGCTTTCTGAACCAAGCACTACCTTTTTGAAAAATTTGGTGTAATTCCGTTCAGCAGTTCGAGCTGTAGCCGTGTCTAAAGTTTCCTATGAGAAATGCATTTTTCAACCACTTTTTTTAAAATTTCTCAGGAACTACTGAACGGATTTACACCATTTAACATAAAGGTCTCTTTCTGAAACAAGGGCTACCTTTTTGCCAAATTTGGTGTAATTCCGTTCAGCAGTTCGGGCTGTAGCCGTGTCTAAAGTTTCCTATGGGAATTAACATGGAGAAAACACGTTTTGGGACCCCCCTTTTTTCTCGGCCCCCGCTTTCCGAATCACCCCGAAACTTTCAAGACAGGAGCTGACCGGAGCGGGCTACGAGTTTTGAAAATTTTGCGAAGATTCGTCATCCGGCGCCAAAGTTATTGGGAAAATAAAAACGCTTTTCCTATGGAAAC
The DNA here is from genome assembly GCA_963921515.1 of Calotriton arnoldi. NCBI lineage: Eukaryota > Metazoa > Chordata > Amphibia > Caudata > Salamandridae > Calotriton > Calotriton arnoldi. The sequence goes on from CAWUFW010008540.1 coordinate 146,831, forward strand.
TAGGTCCTAACTATAACTATCTACTGGCGACCGCCAGTAGATAATATATATATATATACACACACACATATATATGCATATATATATACATGTAGATAGATATATATACATTACCTACTGGCGGTCGCCAGTAGGTAGTTATAGTTAGAACCTAGTTTCCATAGGAAATGCGTTTTTTATTTTGCCAATAACTTTGGCACCGTTTGACGAATCTTCTCGAAATTCTCCAAAAGAATGTTTCATCCAGGTCAGCTCCTATCCTGAAAGTTTGGGGGTGATTTGTCAAGTGGGGGCTGAGAAAAAAAGGGGGTTACAAAAAGTGTTTTCTCCATGTTAATTTCCATAGGAAATTTTAGCCAGGGCTACAGCTCGAACTGCTGAACAGAATTACATGAAATTTGGCAAAAGGTAGCTCTTGGATCAGAAAGCGACCTTTTTTTTAAATGGTGTAAATCCGTTCAGTAGTTGCTGAGAAATTCAAAAAATAAGAGTCAAAAAATCAATTTCCCATAGGAAACTTTAGCCAAGGCTACAGCCCGAACTGCTGAACGGAATTACACCAAATTTGGCAAAAAGTACTGCTTGGCTCAGAAAGCGACCTTTTTAAAAATGGTGTAAATCCGTTCAGTAGTTGCTGAGAAATTCAAAAAATAAAAATATCGATATATAGAGGCATGGAGGATACGCGGACCCTCCCGACCATGAGCTTTATTCTAATTGGCTGTCAACACTCCAAACCAGGAAGTGTTGGCAGCCATCTTGTGACTCGGTAGAACCGAGTCACAAGAAAACAGTGAAACAAACGCGAAAAACAAGAAAAGGGGTCAGGGTAGAAACACCCTGACCCCCCAGGCCTGCTCAGGGGGTCCCACAAGGACCCCCAGGGCCAAAAAAAGCATTTTTGTTTTTTTAATTTTGGCAAAATTCACGCGGGGTTCGCGAATCCCGCTGAATTTTTAAAAAAAAATGAAGCGTGGGCTCCCGCGCTCAATTAATTGAGGCCCCCAGGTGGGCCAGGGGCATTTCCCAGAAATATATGCGGGGGCCCACGGGGGCCCCCGCAGCCCCTGGGACCGCCACCCCCCGGGGCTTGCTTACAATTATGTGCAGGAGGGCATTCGGCCCTCCCGCAGCCCGGGGACCGCCACCCCCGGGGCTTGCTTACAATTATGTGAGGGAGGGCACTCGGCCCTCCCACAGCCCCGGGGACCACCACCCCCAGGGGCTTCGTTTTTAATGTGTGGGGGGCCTCCAAGGCCCCCCAAGCCCCAGGGACCGCCACCCCGGGGCTTTTTAAAAAAATTAAATAAACCTGTGTGGGGGGCTCGAGCCCCCCACACGCCCCGGAGACCGCCACCTCCCCGGGGCACTAAAATGCAAATGTGGGGGTCCGTTATGGACCCTCGAGCCCCGGGGACCACCACCACCCCGGGGCTTCAATCACATTGGGAGGGGGGCCGCGCGGACCCCCTCCTGGAGCCCTTGATGGCCATGGGGACCGCCACCCCCCAGGGCCGGCTCCTGCAGTGTCCCGGGGTGCCCACCCCCGGGACACTGCTGTTTGCTATGGCAGGGCGGGAGCCGTGCGGCTCTCGCCCTGTCATTGCAAACTTGCTTTGGATTTTGGAAGCAAGAGCAGGGAAACCTGCTCTCGTTTCCAAAATCCAAAGCTGATTGCTTTTCCACACGGGGAGCTGCATGTCTGCAGCTCCCCATGTGGAAAAGGAATGCCGGCTCCCGCAGGAGGCGGGGAGCCGGCGGCACCGTGGGGGCATTGGGGCTCCCTCCACGGTACCCAACGGATAGGGCCTGCCCCGGGGGATGGGGTCCCCGGGGCTAGAAGTGGCCCGGGAGGGGGGCCACGCGGCCCCCTCACCCCCCCAAAAAATATATATATTTAAATAAATGCCGGCCCCAGGGGATGTGGTCCCCGGTGCCAATAGAGGCCACAGGAGGGGGGCCACGCAGCCCCCCTCCTTTTAAAAATAAATAAATGTGGCAATGCCCCAGGGGATGGGGTCCCCGGGGCCGGAAGTGGCCATGGGAGGGGGCCCACGCGGCCCTCTTCTCGTTAAAATTTTTTAACATTTTTTTAAAAAGGGGTCAGGCCCTGGGGGATGGGGTCCCCAGGGCCCAAAAAACGGGAAAAGAAGGGGGGCCACACAGCCCCCCTTCCAACAAAAAAGAAATTAAAAAAACGACCGGCATCGTGCCGAGGCTCCACCCCCTCCGAGCAACACTCTGCAAACGCGCCCTGTGGCACATTTTAAGTTGGGGAATTAATTCCCCTTCAATACTGGGGGTCCCTGGGGGCCAACTAGCCCACCAGGTACCTCCAGTATGTGCCACAGGGCCGCCTTGCAGAGAGGTGGTCCGAGGCCACACCCCTTTGAACACCTCTCTGCAACGCAGCTCTGTGGCACTTACTGGAGGTACCTGGTGGGCTAGTTGGACCCCAGGGACCCTCAGGATTCAAGGGGACTTAATCCCCCAACTTAAAACGCACCACGGGGCGCGTTTGCACAGTGGTGAAGGGAGGGGGCTTGGCCTGATATGGCAAGTGGGCAAATGGGCCCCCTGGCGCGTTGTAACTTGGGGGATTAAGTCCCCTTGAATCCTGAGGGTCCCTGGGGTCCAACTAGCCCACCAGGTACCTTCAGTTTGCACCACAGAGCTGCGTTGCAGAGAGGTGTAAAAAGGGGCATGGCCTCAGACCACCTCTCTGCAAAGCAGCTCTGTGGCACAAATTGAAGGTACATGGTGGGCTGAGTTGGCCCCAGGGACCCTCAGGATTGAAGGGAATTAATTCCCCAACTTACAACACGCCAGGGGGCGCGTTTGCACAGTGGTGCAGGGAGGGGGTGGGGCCTGATGTGACAAATGTGGAAACACGCCCTGTGGCGCGTTTTAAGTTGGGGGATTAAGTCCCCTTGAATCCTGAGGTTCCCTGGGGGCCAACTAGCCCACCAGGTACATCCAGTAAGCACCACAGAGTTGCATTGCAGAGAGGTGTAAAAAGGGGCGTGGCCTCGGACCTCTCTGCAACGCAGCTCGGTGGCGCTTACCGGAGGTACCTGGTGGGCTAGTTGGCCCCCAGGGACCCTCAGGATTCAAGGGGAATTAATCCCCCAACTTAAAACATTTGCACAGTGGTGAAGGGAGGGGGCATGGCCTGATGTGACATGTGTGTACTTATGCAATCCCTCCGCCAAAACCCAAGTACTTATAAATTCACAATGCACTCTCCTTGCAGTACTCTAATCATCCAGTCACTACCCATGCACTCATGCAATGACCCATGCACTAACTCATGCACTGCTACAATACCCTGAGCAGTACACATGCAGTCCAGCCATCACCCTGTCACTACCCATGCACTCATCCAATCACCCAGCCAGCACCATGTACTTATCCAATCACTCCACCAAACCCCAAGCACTTATAAATTCACCATGCACTCTCCTTGCAGTACTACAATCCCCTGTGCACTACCCATGCAGATCTCTAACCACCTACACAGTACTGATTCACTCCTCCAATTACCCAGGTTGTACCCATGCTCTCCAGAAATCCCTCTGTCGCTACCCATGCACTCCTCAAATCACCCATCCAGCATCATGTACTTATCCAATCACTCTCCTTGCAGTACTCTAATCATCCACTCAGTACCCATGTACTCATGCAATGACCCAGGCACTAACTCATGGCAAATACAGAGGAGGTCATGCTAATCACAGGGGTACCACAATGCACAGTGTTCCCTAGTGTATGTAGGTGTTTTCACTGTATTCTAAGTGTCTTTTAGCATAGCACTGGCTCTGGTCCTGGTTAGTCAGAGTCAATTACCACTAGTACCCGTCATTAAAAAGTTGGGGGCACAGGAGGACTTTCTGCTCTTCTGTTGGTTCTTTCTGCACATCTCTTGCTTCTTCCTGCACTTTTCTTCGTCTTTCAGGACTTCTGTTGCCTCTTTCTGTATTTGTCTTGCTTCTTTCTGCGCTTTTCTTCCTCTTTCTTCACATGTCCTAACTTTGTAGGCATAGTTAGAAATTAGCATTTAAAAAACCATTGAAATTCACTGAACAAACCATAGGTTTCAGGCACGTTATAGTTAGAAATTAGCATTTAAAAAACCATTGAAATTCACTGAACAAACCATAGGTTTCAGGCACGTTATAGTTAGAAATTAGCATTTAAAAAACCATTGAAATTCACTGAAAAAACCATAGGTTTCAGGTACGTTATAGTTAGAAATTAGCATTTAAAAAACCTTAGAAATTCACTGAAAAAACCATAGGTTTCAGGGACGTTATAGTTAGTTGGACATTTCACTCGTACAAAACCATAGAAATTCCCCCGTTATAGTTAGTTCAGCTAACTATAACTCGCGCCTCACAATGCACTGCTGATGACATCACATATTACATCATTCATGACATGGTCAGTGACATCACTGATGACATCACTGATGACATCTCAAATGACATCACTGATGACATCACTGATGATATCATCCACGTGAAAATCTGATGCACCTCCTCACACCTGAATATAACCTTTGATACACCCACTCTAAAATACAGACTACCATTTTCGAAAAAATAGACACATCAATACCAGTTACTAAATATGCACTGACTGATTCCTAGGTCTACACACACATCCACTCATTTACCCATACAGTCACTCATACATGCAGTCACTCATCAATACAACACTATCATATGCACTCATACACCTATACAGACACTCACACACCACCACATATCCAGAGTTACTCACACACCTAGTCAGTCATGCAAAGAATCAATCATACTTCCATTTACTCACCTATACAGTTATACAGACACCACCTCACTTATTCATACAGATACTAACACATAATTACTCTCTTACAGAATCACTGATACAAATACACACTCATCCATGCAGCCACTCTCACAATTAATGACTCTCACATATAGTTATTTATATACACCATCACTCACATATACTGCCTTTTACATATGTACTTACTTGCACATGTACCACTGAGACATCCATTCACTCACCAACACACCCATACACACATTCACCCACCCATACAGCTGTTTCCACATGCACTCTTGAACCCATACACCCAGTGAATAAACCACTCACACATCTATGCACAGAGTCACACACCTCCCACCCACCCACACACACACTCAGGCAGCCATACAAATACTCAGGCAAGCAATCAATAACCCATATAGACACTCATGCAGCTACTCACCAACCCATGCAGCAGCTTACACAACAACAGACAGACTGATACAGACTTTCACACAATTTAGTCACTAACCCATGCATTCAGAAAGACACATTTAATCACTCACTTATACAGTCAGTCACGTACCTACTAAATCCTCCATACAGACACTTATACACCCACTCATTCTTCAATACAGCTTGGCATATATATAAAACAAATTTAAACTTTACAGAAACACACAGTCACTGGATGATGTCATCAGTCCTAGTTGGCCCCCAGGGACCCTCAGGATTCAAGGGGACTTAATCCCCCAACTTACAACGCGCCAGGGGGCGCGTTTGCACAGTGGTGCAGGGAGGGGGCAGGCCTGATATAACAAGTTAGCAATCCTGCTGTGTGGGACTTACTGGAGGTAATAGGAGGGGTAGTTGGCCCCCAAGGTTGATGTTGGGGGCTAACTACCCCTCCTGTTACCTCCAGTAAATCTCACACAGTGGAATTGCTAATAGGTGTATGGAGGCCACGCTGACCTTTCTGCACCACTCTGCAAATGTGACTGCTATGTTATAGGTAGTAATTAGCTTTTAAAAAACCTTTGAAATTCACTGAAAAAACCATAGGTTTCAGGGACATTATAGTTAGAAATTAGCATTTAAAAAACCTTAGAAATTCACTGAAAAAAACCACAGGTTTCACAGACGTTATAGTTAGTTGGACATTTCACTCGTACAAAACCAGAGAAATTCGGCCGTTATAGTTAGTAGAGATAACTATAACTCGCGCCCCCGCAATGCACTGCAGATGACGTCACAAATTACATCACTCATGACATGGTCAGTGACATCACTGATGACGTCTCAAATGACATCCCTGATAACATCACTGATGACATCATCCATGTGATAATCTGATGCACCTCCTCACACCCTAATAAAACCTTTTATACACCCACTCTAAAATACAGAATACCAATATCGAAATGATAGACAGACCAATAGCAGTTAGTAGATACCTGCTCAGTGATTCCTAGGTCTACACACACACACACATCCACTCATTCACCCATACAGTAACTCATACATGCAGTCACTCATCAATACAGCACTATCATATGTACTCATACTCCTATACATACACTCACACACCGCCACTCATCCATAGACTTACAATACTCACACACCTACTCAGTCATGCAAAGAATCAATCACACCCATTTAATCACCTATACAGTTATACACAGACCACCTCACTTATTTATACAAATACTAACACATACTTACTCTTTTATACAATCACTGATACAAGCACCCACTCATCCATACAGCCACTCTCACAATCACTCACTCTCACGTATAGTCATTTATATACTCCAACACTCACATATACTGCCTTTCACATATGTAGTTACTCACACATATACCACTGAGACATCCATTCACTCACCAACACACCCATACACACACTCACCCACCCATACAGCCCTTCACAGATGCACTTTTGAACCAATACACCCAGTGAATCACCCACTCACACATCTATGCACAGAGTCACCCACCCCCACCCACTCACACAGACACTCAGGCACCCATAGAGATACTCAGACAACCAATCAATAACCCATATAGACAGTCATGTAGCTACTCACCAACCCATGCAGCCACTTACACACCAACTGACAGACTGATACAGACATTTCCACAGTTTACTCACTAACCCATGCATTCAGTAAGCCACGTTTAATCACTCACTTATACAGACAGTCACGCACCTACTAAATCATCCATTCACACACTTATACACCCACTCATTCTTCAATACACCTTCACATATATATTTATAAAACTTATTTAAACTTTACATAAACACACAGTCACTGGATGATGTCATCAGGGATGTCATTTGAGATGTCATGAGTGATGTCATCAGTGATGTCACTGACCATGTCATGAGTGATGTAATATGTGACGTCATCTGCAGTGCATTGCGGGGCGCGAGTTATAGTTATCTCTACTAACTATAACGGCCAAATTTCTCTGGTTTTGTACGAGTGAAATGTCCAACTAACTATAACGTCCTTGAAACCTGTGGTTTTTTCAGTGAATATATATATATATATATATATATATATATATATATATATATTCACTGTGGTTTCAGGGACATTATAGTTAGGAATTAGCATTTAAAAAACCTTAGAAATTCACTGAAAAAGCCAAAGGTTTCAGGGACGTTATAGTTGGTCTGACATTTTACTTGTACAAAACCAGAGAAATTCAGCCGTTATAGTTAGCTGAGCTAACTATAACTCGCACTCCCGCAATGCATTGCTGATGATGTCACATATTACATCACTCATGACATGGTCAGTGACAGCACTGATGACATCCCTGCTCTCGCTTCAATGAAGCAAAGCAGAGTTTGCAATGACAGGGAGGGAGCTGCACGGCTCCCGCCCTGTCATTGCACACAGCAGTGTCCCGGGGTAGGCACCCCGGGACACTGCAGGAGCCGGCCCTGGGGGGTGGCGGTCCCCAGGGCCATCGAGGACTCCAGGAGGGGGGCCGCGCGGCCCCCTCCCTTCATTTTAAAAGCCCCGGGGAGGTGGTGGTCCCCGGGGCCTGGGGGTGGGCTCGAGCCCCCTCCACACATATTTTCACATTTTAAAAAAGAGCCCTGGGGAGTTGGCGGTCCCCAGGGCTGCGGGGGGGCCGCGTGCCCCCGTGGTTCATTATCAAAGCCCCGGGGAGGTGGTGGTCCCCGGGGCAGCATGGGGGGATTGGGACCCCCCCACGCTTTTTTATTCTAAGCCCCGGAGAGGTGGCGGTCCCAGGGGCTGCAGGTGGCCGTAGTGCCCTGCATACATTGTAATAAGCCCAGGGGAGGTGGCGGTCCCCGGGGCTGCGGGGGCCCCTGTGGGCCCCCACTATTAGTTTTTTTGGCAATGCCCCTGGGACCTGGCCCACCCAAGGGCCTCATTTAAATGAAGCGTGGGAGCCCGCACTTCATTTTTTTTAAAATTTCGGCGGGATTCGCAATGCCAACGTGAATTCCACCAAAATTTTAAAAAAATAATGCTTTTTTTGGCCTTTGGGGTCCTTGTGGGAACCCCTGAGCAGGCCTAGGGGGTCAGGGTGTTTCTACCCTGCCACCTTTTCTTTATTTTTCACTTTGTTTTACTGTTTTCTTGTGACTCGGTTCTACCGAGTCACCTGATGGCTGCCAACACTTTCTGGTTTGGAGTGTTGGCAGCCAATCACAGTGAAGCTCGTGCTCGGGAGGGTACGCGAGCCCACCGCTGCCCTAGATATTGAAACTTTTTTCTTTTTCTAATTTCCCAGGAACTACTGAACGGATTTACACCATTTAACAAAAAGGACTCTTTCTGAACCAAGGGCTACCTTTTTGCCAAATTTGGTGTAATTCCGTTCAGCAGTTCGGGCTGTAGCATTGTCTAAAGTTTCCTATGGAAAATAACATGGGGAAAACGCATTTTGGGACCCCCCTTTTTTCTCGGCACATGCTTGACGAATCACCCCGAAACTTTCATGACTGGAGCGGGCCACTAGTTTTGAAAATTTCATGAAGATTCGTCACCCGCCGCCAAAGTTATTGGAAAAACAAAAAACGCTTTTCCTATGGAAACTAGGTCCTAACTATAGCTACCTACTGGCGACCGCCAGTAGGTTATATATATATATATATATATATATATATATATATATATATATATATTCACTGAAAAAACCATAGGTTTCAGGGACGTTATAGTTAGTTGGACATTTCACTCGTACAAAACCATAGAAATTCCGCCGTTATAGTTAGTTCAGCTAACTATAACTCGCGCCCATAATGCACTGCTGATGACATCACATATTACATCATTCATGACATGGTCAGTGACATCACTGATGACATCCAAATGAGATCACTGATGACATCACTGATGACATCATCCACGTGAAAATCTGATGCACCTCCTCACACTCTAATATAACCTTTGATACACCTACTGTAAAATACAGACTACCATTTTCGAAACCATCGACACACCAATACCAGTTACTACATACGCACTCACTGATTCCTAGGTCTACACATACAACCAGCTACCTTCTACCAGCTACCCTGTATTGACCACCATGTCACCGCTCGTATCAGTTTAATTTCTGATTATCCCGTATCCTGAGTGAGGGACAATTCCGTTTGTCTCTCTGCTGACATTCTTATCGTTGACGGATGTTTGGCTTTCCAGTATTTATCTGGCCTGCTCAGATTTTCGCTATTTGGACATCTCCCCATTTTCCGCGTCCTGCTGCCGCCTTCTGCACATCGGCCTGCAGACCCGTGTTGCCATCCTTGGACCTCCCGGGTCAGCCCATTCCTAGTTAACCGGCGGCCTGTTCTCCCCACTGCATCACCTTGGCTGCAGCTTGACCCCTGTTGCCACTCCAGCTCAGGTTTTACTCCATTTCTACCTGTGCAGTATACCACGCTGCATGACACTCCTTGCCTGCTTAAATAGAAGTTTCCCTGACCTGTAGAACTTCTCTCACCTCTCCACTGTCTTGTTACCCACGCCCTGAGGAAGGTGTTTGGCCATATCCGGTCTCCACACCGAAACGCGCGTCGGCGTTTTGTGACACTTCTACTCTTGATTGAGATTTGTTCTACCCTTGATTCCCCCCCCTTTCTAAATAACCACTGTATTTGCCAATTTATTTTTCTTATTATTGCTTTATGTTCATACCTATGAGATGTACTGAACACATTGGCGTCTTCTAAAAAAACTTTTTGGTCCACAACTTTGTGGACACTGGGGGATACTTTGTTATTTATGTTGTTTTGCTAAACTGTGTATGTCACTGTATGCGTGTTGTGAGTTTGAATGAAAGAGGTATGATAGGATGCTCGTTTGTGTGAATGGTATTGAATGAGTGGTGGGACTGTATATATTCTCTGCTCTGTATATATTGCTTGTTTTACATTTGTATATCTTTTCATTGACATTGAAATAATACATTTATTTTGTGATACTTCTGTTCTCCCTATTCTTCAGCACTGCTTAGACCATTACATCACATGACGTTATGCATATTGTAAAATAAATAGGTTGGGGCCTTTCCTGTTTGATTGTACTACACATACAACCACTCATTCACCCATACAATCACTCATACAAGCAGTCACTCATCAATACAACACTATCATATGCACTCATACACCTATACAGACACTCACACACCACCACTCATTGCTAACTTGTTATATCAGGCCCCACCCCCTCCCTGCAGCACTCTGCAAACGTGCCCCCTGGCGCGTTCTAAGTTGGGGGATTAAGTCCCCTTGAATCCTGAGGGTACCTGGGGGCCATCTAGGCCACCAGGTACCTCCATTAAGTGCCACAGAGCTGCGTTGCAGAGAGGTGTAAAAAGGGGCATGGCCTCAGACCACCTCTCTGCAATGCAGCTGTGTGGCGCTTACTGGAGGTACATGGTGGGCTTGTTGGCTCCTAGGGACCCTCAGGATTGAAGGGGACTTAATCCACCAATTTACAAAGTTCCAGGGGGCGCATTTGCACACTTGCTATGTCAGGCCCCGCCCCCTCCCTGCACCACGGTGCAAATGTGCCCCCTGGTGCTTTGTAAATTGGGGGATTAATTCCCCTTGAGTCCTGAGGGTCCTTGGGGGCCAACTAGCCCATCAGGACCTCCAGTAAGCACCACAGAGCTGCGTTGCAGAGAGGTGTAAAAAGGGGCCTGGCCTCGGAACACCTCTCTGCAACGCAGCTCTGTGACACATACTGGAGGTACCTGGTAGGCTAGTTGGCCCCCAGGGACCCTCAGTATTCAAGGGGAATTAATTCACCAACTGACAATGCGCCAGGGGGCGCGTTTGCTGAGTGCTGCAGGGAGAGGGAGGGGGCGGGGCCTCTGGCACGATGCCGGCTTTTTTTTTTTTTACAAGGGGGGCTGTGTGGCCCCCCTTCTTTTACATTATTTGGGGCCCTGGGGACCCCATCCCCCAGGGCCTGCTCTTTTTTTTACATTTAAAAAAAAAAAACGGGAAGGGGGCCCTCCCGAGGCCAATTTCAGCCCAGGGGACCCCATCCCCTGAGGCAAGGCCACATTTTTTTTTTGTTTGTTTTATATTTTTTAAGGAGGGGGGCTGCGTGGCCCCCCTCCTTAGGCCTGTATTGGCCCCGGGGACCCATCCCCCGGGGCTGTGCCTCTTTATTTTATTTTATTTTTAAAAAATGTAATATTGAAGGGGGGCCGCATGGCTCCCCTCCTGGGCCACTTCTGGCCCCGGGGACCCCATCCCCCTGGGCCGGCCCTTTGTGTTAGGGACCATGGGGGGAGCCCCAATGCCCCCACAGTCCCTCCGGCTCCCGGCCTCCTGCGGGAGCTGGCATTGCTTTTGAGCAAGGGGAGCTGCTGACATGCAATCCTGCTTTGCTTCATTGTAGCGAGAGCAGGTTTTCCTCTCTCTCTGTCAGTCAGTCAGTCTCTCTTAGACAGTCAGTCTCTCTCTCTGTCAGTCAGTCTCTCTCTCAGTCAGTCAGTCTCTCTCTGTCAGTCAGTCTCTCTCTCAGTCAGTCAGTCTCTATGAGTCAGTCAGTCTCTCTCAGTCAGTCAGTCTCTTTCAGTCAGTCAGTGTCTCTCTCTCAGTCAGTCAGTCTCTCTCTCTGTCAGTCAGTCTCTCTCACTCAGTCTCTCTCAGTCAGTCTCTGTCAGTCAGTCTCTGTCAGTCAGTCTCTCTCTCTGTCAGTCAGTCTCTCTCTCAGTCAGTCAGTCTCTCTGTCAGTCAGTCTCTCTCACTTAGTCAGTCTCTCTCAGTCAGTCAGTCTCTCAGCCAGTCAGACTCTCTCAGTCAGTCTCTCTCTCTGTCAGTCAGTCTCTCTCAGTCAGTCAGTCTCTCTCTCAGCCAGTCAGTCTCTCTCAGTCAGTCAGTCTCTCTCTCTGTCAATCAGTCTCTCTGTCAGTCAATCAGTCACTCTCTGTCAGTTAGTCTCTCTCTCAGTCAGTCAGTCTCTCTCTCTGTCAGTCATTCTCTCTCTCTGCCTGTCAGTCTGTCAGTCAGTCTCTCTCTCAGTCAGTCTCTATCTCTGTCAGTCAGTCTCTGTCAGTCAGTCTCTCTCTGTCTGTCAGTCTCTCTCTCAGCCAGTCAGTCTCTCTCTCTTTCAGTCATTCTCTCTCTCTCCCTGTCAGTCTCAGTCAGTCAGTCTCTCTCTCAGTCAGTCTCTATCTCTGTCAGTCAGTCTCTGTCAGTCAGTCTCTCTCTGTCAGTCAGTCTCTCTCTCTGTCAGTGAGTCTCTCTCTCTGTCAGTCTCTCTCAGTCAGTCAGTCTCTCCAGTCAGTCTCTCTCTGTCAGTCTCTCTCTCTGTCAGTCAGTCTCTCTTTGTCAGTCAGACTCTCTCTCTCTCAGTCAGTGTCTCTCTGTCAGTCAGTCTCTCTCCCAGTCAGTCAGTCTCTCTGTCAGTCTCTCTCTCTCTCTGTCAGTTTCTGTCAATCAGTCTCTCAGTCAGTCAGTCTCTCTCAGTCAGTCAGTCACTCTCTCAGTCAGTCACTCTCTCTGTCAGTCAGTCTCTCTCTGTCAATCAGTCACTCTCTCCGTCAGTCAGTCTCTCTCAGTCAGTCAGTCTCTCAGTCAGTCAGACTCTCTCAGTCAGTCAGTCTCTCTCTCTCACTGTCAGTCTCTCTCTCTCTGTCAGTCTCTCTCTCTCTGTCAGTCTCTCTATGTCAGTCAGTCTCTCTCTGTCAGTCAGTCTCTCTCTCAGTCAGTCTCTCTGTTAGTCAATCTCTCTATCTTTGTCAGTCTCTCTCTCTCTGTCAGTCTCTCTCTCTCTGTCAGTCTCTCTCTCTCTCTCTCTCTCAGTCAGTCTCTCTGTCAGTTAGTCCCTCTCTGTCGGTCAGTCTCTCTCTGTCAGACTCTCTCTCTGTCAGTCTCTCTGTCAGTCAGTCTCTCTCTGTCAGTCAGTCTCTCTCTGTCAGTCTCTCTCTCTGTCAGTCTCTCTCTCTCTGTCAGTGAGTCTCTCTCAGTCAGTCAGTCTCTCTCAGTCAGTCAGTCTCTCTCTCTGTCAGTCAGTCTCTCTCTCTGTCAGTCAGTCTCTCTCTGTCAGTCAGTCTCTCTCTCAGTCAGTCAGTCTCTCAGTCAGTCAGTCTCTCTCAGTCAGTCAGTCTCTCTCAGTCAGTCTCTCTCTCTGTTAAACAGTTGCTCTCTCAGTCAGTTAGTCTCTCTCTCTCTGTCAGTCAGTCTCTCTCTCAGTCAGTCTGTCTCTCTCTCTCAGTCAGTCAGTCTCTCTCTTAGTCAGTCAGTCTCTCTCTCAGTCAGTCAGTCTCTCTCTCTCTGTCAGTCAGTCTCTCTCTCTCTCTCTCTGTCAGTCTCAGTCAGTCAGTCTCTCTCTTAGTCAGTCAGTCTCTGTCAATCAGTCTCTCTCTGTCAGTCAGTCTCTCTCTCAGTCAGTCAGTCTCTCTCTCTGTCAGTCTCTCTCTCTGTCAGTCTCAGTCAGTCAGTCTCTCTCTCTGTCAGTCAGTCTCTCTCTCTGTCAGTCTCTCTCCGTCAGTCTCTCATAGTGAGTCAGTCTCTCTCAGTCAGTCTCTCTCTCTCAGTCAGTCTCTCTCTCAGTCAGTCTCTCTCTGTCAGTCAGTCTCTCTCTCATTCAGTCAGTCTCTCTGTCAGTCAGTCTCTCTCTCTCTGTCAGTCTCAGTCAGTCTCTCTCTCTGTCAGTCACTCTCTCTTAGTCAGTCAGTTTCTCTCAGTCAGTCAGTCTCTCTCTCTGTCAGTCTCTCTCTCTCAGTCAGTCTCTCTCTCTGTCAGTCATTCTCTCTGTCAGTCAGTCTCTCTCTCTCTCTCTGTCAGTCTATCTCTCTGTCAGTCTATCTCTCTGTCAGCCTCTCTCTCTCTCTCTAAGTCAGTCTCTTTGTCAGTCAGTCTCTTTGTCAGTCAGTCTCTCTGTCAGTCAGTCAGTCTCTCTGTCAGTCTCTCTGTCAGTCTTTCTGTCAGTCAGTCTCTCTCTCTCAGTCAGTCAGTCTCTCTCTCTGTCAGTCTCTCTCTCTCTGTCAGTCCCTCTCAGTCAGTCAGTCTCTCTGTCAGTCAGTCTCTCTCTCTGTCAGTCTCTCTCCGTCAGTCTCTCATAGTGAGTCAGTCTCTCTCAGTCAGTCTCTCTCTCTCAGTCAGTTTCTCTCTCAGTCAGTCTCTCTCTGTCAGTCAGTCTCTCTCTCATTCAGTCAGTCTCTCTGTCAGTCAGTCTCTCTCTCTCTGTCAGTCTCAGTCAGTCTCTCTCTCTGTCAGTCACTCTCTCTTAGTCAGTCAGTTTCTCTCAGTCAGTCAGTCTCTCTCTCTGTCAGTCTCTCTCTCTCAGGCAGTCTCTCTCTCTGTCAGTCATTCTCTCTGTCAGTCAGTCTCTCTCTCTCTCTCTGTCAGTCTCTCTCTCTGTCAGTCTCTCTCTCTGTCAGCCTCTCTCTCTCTCTCTAAGTCAGTCTCTTTGTCAGTCAGTCTCTCAGTCAGTCAGTCTCTCTGTCAGTCAGTCAGTCTCTCTCTCAGTCTCTCTGTCAGTCTTTCTGTCAGTCAGTCTCTCTCTCTCAGTCAGTCAGTCTCTCTCTCTGTCAGTCTCTCTCTCTCTGTCAGTCCCTCTCAGTCAGTCAGTCTCTCTGTCAGTCAGTCAGTCTCTCTGTCAGTCAGTCTCTCTCTCAGTCAGTCAGTCTCTCTGTCAGTCAGTCTCTCTCTATCAGTCTCTCTCTCTCAGTCTCTCTCTGTCAGTCTCTCTCTCCCTCTTACTCTCTCTCTGTCAGGTTCTCTATGTCATTCAGTCTCTCTCTTAGTCAGTCAATCTCTCTCTACCCCAGTCAGTCAGAATATCTCTCTCTTAGTCAGTCAGTTTCTCTCAGTCAGTCAGTCTCTCTCTCTGTCAGTCTCTCTCTCTCAGGCAGTCTCTCTCTCTGTCAGTCATTCTCTCTGTCAGTCAGTCTCTCTCTCTCTCTCTGTCAGTCTCTCTCTCTGTCAGTCTCTCTCTCTGTCAGCCTCTCTCTCTCTCTCTAAGTCAGTCTCTTTGTCAGTCAGTCTCTCAGTCAGTCAGTCTCTCTGTCAGTCAGTCAGTCTCTCTCTCAGTCTCTCTGTCAGTCTTTCTGTCAGTCAGTCTCTCTCTCTCAGTCAGTCTCTCTCTCTGTCAGTCTCTCTCTCTCTGTCAGTCCCTCTCAGTCAGTCAGTCTCTCTGTCAGTCAGTCAGTCTCTCTGTCAGTCAGTCTCTCTCTCAGTCAGTCAGTCTCTCTGTCAGTCAGTCTCTCTCTATCAGTCTCTCTCTCTCAGTCTCTCTCTGTCAGTCTCTCTCTCCCTCTTACTCTCTCTCTGTCAGGTTCTCTATGTCATTCAGTCTCTCTCTTAGTCAGTCAATCTCTCTCTACCCCAGTCAGTCAGAATATCTCTCTCTCAGTCAGTCAGTCTCTCTCTCTCTGTCAGTCTCAGTCAGTCTCTCTCTCTGTCAGTCACTCTCTCTTAGTCAGTCAGTTTCTCTCAGTCAGTCAGTCTCTCTCTCTGTCAGTCTCTCTCTCTCAGGCAGTCTCTCTCTCTGTCAGTCATTCTCTCTGTCAGTCAGTCTCTCTCTCTCTCTCTCTGTCAGTCTCTCTCTCTGTCAGCCTCTCTCTCTCTCTCTAAGTCAGTCTCTTTGTCAGTCAGTCTCTCAGTCAGTCAGTCAGTCTCTCTCTCAGTCTCTCTGTCAGTCTTTCTGTCAGTCAGTCTCTCTCTCTCAGTCAGTCAGTCTCTCTCTCTGTCAGTCTCTCTCTCTCTGTCAGTCCCTCTCAGTCAGTCAGTCTCTCTGTCAGTCAGTCAGTCTCTCTGTCAGTCAGTCTCTCTGTCAGTCAGTCTCTCTCTCAGTCAGTCAGTCTCTCTCTATCAGTCTCTCTCTCAGTCTCTCTCTGTCAGTCTCTCTCTCCCTCTTACTCTCTCTCTGTCAGGTTCTCTCTGTCATTCAGTCTCTCTCTTAGTCAGTCAGTCTCTCTCTACCCCAGTCAGTCAGAATATCTCTCTCTTAGTCAGTCAGTCTCTCTCTGTCTGTCAGTCTCTCTCTCCCTCTGTCAATCTCTTTCTCTCTCTGTCAGTCTCTCTCAGTCAGTCAATCTCTCTGTCAGTCAGTCTCTCTCTGTCATTCAGTCTCTCTCTCTCAGTCAGTCAGTCTCTCTCTACCTCAGTCAGTAAGTATCTCTCTGTCTGTCAGTGTCTCTCTCCCTCTGTCAGTCTCTCTCTCTCTCTGTCAGTCTCTCAGTCAGTCAGTCTCTCTGTCAGTCAGTCTCTCTCTGTCAGTCAGTCTCTCTCTCAGTCTCTCTCTCTGTCAGTTTCTCTCTCTCTCACTCTCTCTCTGTCAGGCTCTCTTTGTCATTCAGTCTCTCTCTCTCAGTCAGTCAGTCTCTGTCTGTCAGTCTCTCTCTCTCTCTTTCAGTCTCTCTCTCTCTGTCAGTCTCTGTCAGTCAGTCAGTCTCTCTGTCAGTCAGTCTCTCTCTCAGTCAGTCTCTCTCTCTGTCAGTCTCTCTCTCTCTCTCAGTCTCTCTCTCAGTCAGTCAGTCTCTCTGTTAATCAGTCTCTCTCTCTCAGTCAGTCAGTCTCTCTCTCAGTCAGTCTCTCTGTCAGTCAGTCTCTCTGTCAGTCAGTCTCTCTGTCAGTCAGTCTCTCTCTCAGTCAGTCAGTCTCTCCCAGTCTCTCTCTCTGTCAGTCTCTCTCTCTCTCTCTGTCAGTCTCTGTCAGTCAGTCAGTCTCTCTGTCAGTCAGTCAGTCTCTCTGTCAGTCAGTCTCTCTCTCAGTCAGTCAGTCTCTCTGTCAGTTAGTCTCTCTCTGTCTGTCAGTCTCTCTCGCCCTCTGTCAGTCTCTCTCTCTCTCTGTCAGTCTCTCTCAGTCAGTCAGTCTCTCTGTCAGTTAGTCTCTCTCTGTCTGTCAGTCTCTCTCTCCCTCTGTCAGTCTCTCTCTCTCTCTGTCAGTCTCTCTCAGTCAGTCAGTCTCTCTGTCAGTCAGTCTCTCTCTGTCAGTCAGTCTCTCTCTCAGTCTCTCTCTCTCTCTCAGTCTCTCTCTCTCTGTCAGGCTCTCTTTGTCATTCAGTCTCTCTCTCTCAGTCAGTCAGTCTCTCTCTGTCTTTCAGTCTCTCTCTCTCTGTGTCAGTCTCTCTCTCTCTCTGTCAGTCTCTCTCTCAGTCAGTCAGTCAGTCTCTCTCTCTTAGTCAGTCTCTCTCTCTCTGTCAGTCTCTCTCTCAGTCAGTCAGTCTCTCTGTTAATCAGTCTCTCTCTCAGTCAGTCAGTCTCTCTCTCAGTAAGTCTCTCTGTCAGTCAGTCTCTCTCTCAGTCAGTCAGTCTCTCCCTCTGTCAGTCTCTCTCTCTCTCTGTCAGTCTCTCTCAGTCAGTCAGTCTCTCTGTCAGTCAGTCTCTCTCTGTCAGTCAGTCTCTCTCTCAGTCTCTCTCTCTCTCTCAGTCTCTCTCTCTCTCTCTCTGTCAGGCTCTCTTTGTCATTCAGTCTCTCTCTCTCAGTCAGTCAGTCTCTCTCTGTCTTTCAGTCTCTCTCTCAGTCAGTCAGTCTCTCTGTCAGTCAGTCTCTCTCTCAGTCAGTCAGTCAGTCTCTCTCTCTTAGTCAGTCTCTCTCTCTCTGTCAGTCTCTCTCTCAGTCAGTCAGTCTCTCTGTTAATCAGTCTCTCTCTCAGTCAGTCAGTCTCTCTCTCAGTAAGTCTCTCTGTCAGTCAGTCTCTCTCTCAGTCAGTCAGTCTCTCTGTCAGTCAGTCTCTCTCTCAGTCAGTCAGTCTCTCTCAGTCTCTCTCTCTGTCAGTCTCTCTCTCTCTCTCTCTCTCTCTCTGTCAGTCTCTCTCAGTCAGTCAGTCTCTCTGTCAGTCAGTCAGTCTCTCTGTCAGTCAGTCTCTCTCTCAGTCAGTCAGTCTCTCTGTCATTCAGTCTCTCTCTGTCAGTCTCTCTGTCAGTCTCTCTCTCACTCTCTCTCTATCAGGCTCTCTCTGTCATTCAGTCTCTCTCTATCAGTCAGTCAGTCTCTCTCTACCTCAGTCAGTCAGTTTCTCTCTCTCTTAGTCAGTCAGTCTCTCTCTGTCTGTCAGTCTCTCTCTCTCTCTCTGTCAGTCTCTCTCTCTCTCTGTCAGTCTCTCTCAGTCAGTCAGTCTCTCTGTCAGTCAGTCTCTCTCTGTCAGTCAGTCTCTCTCTCAGTCTCTCTCTCTGTCAGTCTCTCGCTCTCTCTCACTCCCTCTCTGTCAGGCTCTCTCTGTCATTCAGTCTCTCTCTCTCAGTCAGTCAGTCTCTCTCTACCTCTGTCAGTCAGTATCTCTCTCTCAGTCAGTCAGTCTCTCTCTGTCTCTCAGTCTCTCTCTCTCTCTGTCAGTCTCTCTCAGTCAGTCTGTCTCTCTGTCAGTCAGTCTCTCTCTCAGTCAGCCAGTCTCTCTCTCAGTCAGTCAGTCTCTCTCTCTCAGTCAGTCTCTCTCTCTCTGTCAGTCTCTCTCTCTCTGTCAGTCTCTCTTTCAGTCAGTCTCTCTGTTAGTCAGTCTCTCTCTGTCATTCAGTCTCTCTCTCTCTCAGTCAGTTTCTCTCTTTTTGTCAGTCTCTCTCTCTCTGTCAGTCTCTCTCTGTCAGTCAGTCTCTCTCTCTCAGTCAGTCAGTCTCTCTCTCAGTCAGTCAGTCTCTCTCTCTCTCTACAACATACCTTAGAAACATGCCAATATCTCTGGCTAAACACTTATAAGGTCTAAACGGCTAGACCTATTGGCGATGCCAATGCTTGTTTTTTTATTTTTTATTCCAGATTCACACACCCAGCGCGAATTCGGACGTTTTTTAAAACGTTTTTGGGCTGGGGGTCCTTGTCGGACACCCTGAGCAGTCCTAGGGGGTCAAGGTGTTCCTACCCTGCCCCCTTTTCTTGTTTTTCATCTTTGTTTAACTGTTTTTTTATGACTCTGGTTCAACCTAGTCCCAAGATGGCTGCCAGCATTTCCTGGATGAAGTGCTAACAGCCAATCAGATTTCACAATGACATGTGTGGTTAGGCTCCGCCCAGATATCGATATCGATATTTCTTTTTCCTTTAATATTTCAAAAACTACTGAACGGATTTACACCATTTAAAAAAAGGGCACTTTCTGAACCAAGGGCTACCTTTTTGCCAAATTTGGTGTAATTCCGTTCAGCAGTTCGGACTGTAGCTTTGTCTAAAGTTTCCTATAGAAATTAACATGGGGAAAACATGTTTTGGTACACCCCTTTTTTCTCGGCCCCCGCTTGACGAATCACCCCAAAACTTAAGACAGGAGCTGACCGGAGTGCTCCACTAGTTTTGAAAATTTCGCAAAGATTCGTCAACCGGCGCCAAAGTTATTGGGAAAAGAAAAACGCTTATAGAAACGAGGTCCTAACTATAACTACCTACTGGCGACTGCCAGTAGGTAATATACATATATATATTCACTGAAAAAACCATAGGTTTCAGACACGTTATAGTTAGAACTTAGCATTTAAAAAACCTTTGAAATTCACTGAAAAAACCATAGGTTTTAGGGACAGTTATAGTTAGTTGGACATTTCACTCGTACAAAACCCGTGAAATTCCCGCGTTATAGTTATTTCAGCTAACTATAACTCGTGCCGCCGCAATGCACTGCTGATGACGTCACATATTACATCACTCATGACATGGTCAGTGACATCACTGATGACATCACTGATGACATCTCAAATGCCTTAATCAGCCCCGGGGACCCCATCCCCCGGGGCATGGCCTTCTTTTTTTTTTTTAACATAACTTATGGAGGGGGGCTGCATTGCCCCCCTCCTCAGGCCACTTATGGCCCCGGGGACCCCATCCCCCGGGGCCGGCCTTTGTTTTATTTTATTTTTTTTAATTAAATTTTGGGGAGGGGGGCCACGTGGCCCCCCTCCCGGGCGACTACTTGCCCCGGGGACCCCATCCCCTGGGGCTGGCCCTCTCCGTTGGGGACCGTGGGGGGGTCCCCAATACCCCCACCGTCCCGCCGGCTCCCCGCGTCCCTCGGGAGCCGGCATTGCTTTTCCACATGGGGAGCTGCTAAGATGCAGCTCCCCGTGTGGAAAAGCATTTGTCTTTTTTTTTTGGAAGAGAGAGCAGGTTTCCTGCTCTCTCTACACAACCACAGAAAGAGAGGTAAGAGGAAATAGTCCCAAGTCGCCCTCCTACAAAGCCTTAAATCACACAACAAAGAAAAGGGACTATGTAAAAACTAATGTAGTGAGTGAACAGAGGAGAGGTGTGAAGCAGGGCACACACTGTGTATATAAAACTGCCCTCACACACAGCAAGCTGTGTCATGCTTCATCATAGGGCCTGCTAACACACCTCCGCGCTAACCAACGCTGGAGGTGGAGCAATAGGGAGGGGAAGACAAACACCATGTAAGAGGAGACGAAATAGTGAGGGATCAAAAAGTGAAAAAGGATGGCAGAATAAGTTGATAAAACTGGTAACAGTGTATCCCTGCTATACCTTTAATACTGGGTACACTGTCCAGGTGCAAGAGATGGTCTAATCCAGACCCGTGGATGGTGGTAATGGCTACTCATTAATAGAGCCCTACCCCTCCACTCTGCTAAGATGTCGACATGTTTCAGCCGGCAGGTGATAATACCCCGGCTTTCTTCAGGACTTCCACCTGATCAATCCCAAGAGAAAAAGCTGCTGTCCCTACCTCCTTATAATCCAGGGGTGAGAAAAAAGAAGAGCACCAGGTTCAGTGCAAAACTCTGGAATATGGTATGGTAGAGCCCTTTGCTCTCCATGAGGAACCGAGTTTACCAAAAAGTCAAACTGGAACTGGCGGAGGGGTGCGAATAGCTCCCTGTAGTCACACATTCGTCAAGGTGAGCTTATGTGCAAATCCACAACACACTCCCGGCACCGCGATGGTTAGCGCGGAGGTGTGTTAGCAGGCCCTATGATGAAGCATGACACAGCTTGCTGTGTGTGAGGGCAGTTTTATATACACAGTGTGTGCCCTGCTTCACACCTCTCCTCTGTTCACTCACTACATTAGTTTTTACATAGTCCCTTTTCTTTGTTGTGTGATTTATTTCCTGCTCTCTCTTCCATAAACCAAAGCAGTTTGCTTTGGCAGGGCGGGAGCGGCGAGGCTCCCGCCCTGCCATAGCAAACTACAGTGTCCTGGGGTGGGCACCCCGGGACACTGCAGGAGCCGGCCCTGGGGGGTGGCGGTCCCCAGGGCCATCACTGGCTCCAGGAGGGGGGCCGCGCGGCCCCCCTCCCACCAACTTGAAAGCCCCAGGGAGGTGGTGGTCCCCGGGGCTCTGGGGGTCCGTAACGGACCCCCATATTTAAATCTTTAGTGCCCCGGGGAGGTGGCAGTCCCCGGGGCATGTGGGGGGCTGGAGCCCCCCCCACACAGGTACTTTGAATTTTTTTTAAAAAGCCCCGGGGGGTGGCGGTCCCCGGGACTTGAGGGGGCCTTAGAGGCCCCCCATACATTAATTTCATAAACCCCCGCATGCCCCCGGGACTTGGCCCACCCGGGGGCCAATTAACAACGAAGCGCGGGAGACCGCGCTTCGTTTTTTGTTTTTTTACGGCAGGATCCGCGCACCCTAAGCGCATCCCTCTGATTTAAAAAAAATTAAATACATTTTTTTGGGCCCTGGGGGTTCTTGTGGGACCCCCTGAGCAGGCCTAGGGGGTCAGGGTGTTTCTACCCTGCCCCCTTTTTGCGTTTTTCGCAATTGTTTCTCTAATTTCTTGTGTCTCAGTTCTACCGAGGCACAAGATGGCTGCCAACACTTCCTGGTTTGGAGTGTTGACAGCCAATTACCATACAGCTCGTGATCGGGAGGGTACGCGGACCCTACGCGGCCAAAGATATATATGTGATTTTATTTTTGATTTTCTCAGGAACTACTGAACAGATTTACACCATTTAAGCAAAAGGCACGACTCTGAACCAAGGGCTACCTTTTTGCCAAATTTGGTGTAATTCCGTTCAGCAGTTCGGGCTGTAGCTGCGATGAAAGGTTCCTATGGAAAATTGCATGGGGAAAACACGTTTTGGGACCCCCCTTTTTCTCGGCCCCCACTTAACGAATCACCCCGAAACTTTCAGGATAGGAGCGGACCAGAGCGGGCCACAAAGTTTGAAAATTTTGCGAAGATTCGTCAACCGACGCCAAAGTTATTTCAAATAGAATGTTGCGGATTTCCTATGGAAAATAGGTCCTAACTATAACTATCTACTGGCGACCGCCAGTAGATTATATATATATATATATATATATATATATATATATATATATATATATCCCAATGAAGAGTGCTCGCACAATTGAGGGCCCCACACACAGCGTGAGTTTTTCAGTAACCCACTGCGGTATTTTATAACTTTTGAGGAGAAAATTGCACCCACTATGACTGTAAATAATGAACTATACAAACCAGAATGCAATTGTGCACATGCCTACTGAAGGCGGGACTTGAACTCTTCATTACAAGTGTGATGTGATTTGTGCAGCTGGTTCTCCCACAAGCCATGTCAGAGACCAAGGGCGAAGGAACGCCCGAAACGCGTATGACATTATTGGCGTATTGATACTGGAACAGCGATTTTTGTTTGCTCAGCAGTCCTGCAATTAAAATGAAGAATACACGCTGTGTGTGGGGCCCTCAATTGTGCGAGCACTCTTCATTGGGATATATTACGGCCTGCTCCAGGTCGTGAGGGCTCCCCGCTGCTGACAGTGCGGGCCGAAGCGCTGGTGATTTTAAGCGCCGAGGAACAGCGTGCCAGGTTGTGAGGATATGAAAAGAAGCTGGGCACCAACCTCGTGAGTTTTTCAGTAACCCACTGCGGTATTTTATAACTTTTGAGGAGAAAATTGCACCCACTATGACTGTAAATAATGAACTATACAAACCAGAATGCAATTGTGCACACGCCTACTGAAGGCGGGACTTGAACTCTTCATTACAAGTGTGATGTGATTTGTGCAGCTGGTTCTCCCACAAGCCATGTCAGAGACCAAGGGCGAAGGAACAACCAAAACGCGTATGACATTATTGGCGTATTGAT
Organism: Calotriton arnoldi; assembly: GCA_963921515.1. Lineage (NCBI taxonomy): Eukaryota > Metazoa > Chordata > Amphibia > Caudata > Salamandridae > Calotriton > Calotriton arnoldi. The sequence continues at coordinate 170,131 of CAWUFW010008540.1, forward strand.
ACTGGAACAGCGATTTTTGTTTGCTCAGCAGTCCTGCAATTAAAATGAAGAATACACGCTGTGTGTGGGGCCCTCAATTGTGCGAGCACTCTTCATTGGGATATATTACGGCCTGCTCCAGGTCGTGAGGGCTCCCGCTGCTGACAGTGCGGGCCGAAGCGCTGGTGATTTTAAGCGCCGAGGAACAGCGTGCCAGGTTGTGAGGACATGAAAAGAAGCTGGGCACCAACCTCATGAGTTTTTCAGTAACCCACTGCGGTATTTTATAACTTTTGAGGAGAAAATTGCACCCACTATGACTGTAAATAATGAACTATACAAACCAGAATGCAATTGTGCACACGCCTACTGAAGGCGGGACTTGAACTCTTCATTACAAGTGTGATGTGATTTGTGCAGCTGGTTCTCCCACAAGCCATGTCAGAGACCAAGGGCGAAGGAACGCCCGAAACGCGTATGACATTATTGGCGTATTGATACTGGAACAGCGATTTTTGTTTGCTCAGCAGTCCTGCAATTAAAATGAAGAATACACGCTGTGTGTGGGGCCCTCAATTGTGCGAGCACTCTTCATTGGGATATATATATATATATATATATATATATATATATATATATATATATATATATATATATATATATATATATATATATATATATATATATACAGGAAAAGGGGTGATGACCAAAAGATTCAGGGAATGAGGCTACAATAATAAAATCATTCAGCAAGCCAGTACTATAGTTGACACTCTACCGAGGTCCAACTTACTCCACCCGAACAAGAGAACCACAGAAGATGAGCAATACTAGATTAGGTTTATTTACATACTCTCATCAGTCATTCAAAATTAGAAAGATTTTCTACAAGAGCTGGCACATCTTACAAACTGATCAGGTCCTGAACAGATACCTGCATGATACACCACAAATAACATTCAGAAGAAGTAGATCCCTAAAAGACGACCTAGTTCATAACATGATTACATCCAATGGGGCACGCCATCAGATTAATACAGACATAAAAGGCTTCTCGTGTTGCATGAGATGCAAGGCTTGTGTACCATGTTCTGACTGCACCAAAATCAAGGTCCCAAATAGTAACAGAGAATATGAGATTAGAGGGAGCTTTGATTGCAACACAGTTTTTTCCGTCTACTGTCTCGTTTGTCCTTGCAGGAAGTACTACATTGGCAGTACCATCCACAAGGCGCAGAAGAGGGTGTTGGAACATAAGAGAGCCATAAGACGGAATGATGAACATTACCGAGTGGCCGGATACTTTAAGGAAAAACACTCACAAAATGATAAACTTTTGTCATTTTTTGTGTTAGATTCCATAAGAACACAAGAGAGAGGGGGTGACAGGGAACGTAAACTGAGGATTTTAGAATCCACATTTATTATTGACTTCAAAACACTTACACCTATAGGACTTAACTCCAGTCAAGAGTTGGCAGTGCACCTGGGATAAGTATATAGATATTATGAATACAATACAATCCAGTTGGACAGTATGGGTTGTTAAATTATGTATGACTTAAGACCCTCATTTTTAACAATGTGAATATGATCCGCCTGTGTAAGATACAATGTGTTCTCTTTTTAATATTATGTATTCTCTTTGTAAAGTTTTATGCACTCTTTATCACTGTGGTTTTTCTGTAGAGCTGATTTAATGAAATTCAATTTTAAGATAAATGGCATCACCTATTATTTTTCATTTTCTATTCTTTTACACTAGGTTTTGGGCACTAAAGTGAATATGGAGAGTAGTGAGATGAGTACCGTTCCTGTTCAAGGGCGAAGAACATTGTAGCAAGCTCAGTTTTAAGAAAGCATTACAAGATTAGCCCACTTGGGCTAGACACCTGCTTGCTTTGTTGGCAGAGGGGTATACAGAGCTCCAGTGAGTGGTGACTGGTAGGACAATCCCATTTAATAATTTTGTGAGTCAGTAATACAGTACCTAGTGTGGGATCAGATACCCAGTGTACTTTGTATGTGGGATGTCATTATAGGAACTCAATTGAATTAGTTCTGTTGCCACTGCAGCCCACTTGGGCTACATGCCTACTATAGACTATAGGTCAGTAGAATAGAAATGCTTAATATTTGTTAGCTAATATGGGTGCCATCTGGTACCACACAGAAACCCATTTTGGCGACCGCTTTCACCAGCAATGCGTTATTTCTGGAAGGCTACGATCATACATTGTATGAGTAGAAAGAAATTCATCAAAAAGAGTGAATAGGTAATGTTTACTACACAATTGTATGTCAACAGGGACCAAATAATTTGTGACCTGAATATGTTAATATCTTATTTACTAATTTTTAATCTTGCAATAATATTGAGCAAAATGATTCCATTTCTATTGCTTGGGATAGACAGAATATACATGTTAAGATGGTGCCTATTATGCAAAACTCTCCTGACACTGAACACATTTGTAGTCCATTATCGATTGTAATGACTCTGTGTATGTAACAAGCCGTGTCCGCTCTCGCAGCACACCGTGAGAAAGGCGAAAGCCGAAACACGTTGGTGACGAGGCATCAAAAATAAAGAATTAATTAAGAATCCCGGAATGTCATGGTCATCTCTGTACGGAGGGTATTTGTTGGTGTAGGATAGTGCTGCCGGAGCCCATCCAGGACTGCCACGACATGCAGCTCAGGTCTCAGGGTTTCGTTGAAGTAGACATATAAATATATATCTGTGTGTGTATATATATATATTCACTGAAAAAAACCACAGGTTTCAGGGACGTTATAGTTAGAAATTAGCATTTAAAAAACCTTAGAAATTCACTGAAAAAACCACAGGTTTCAGGGACGTTATAGTTAGTTGGACATTTCCCTCATACAAAACCAGAGAAATTCGGCCGTTATAGTTAGTTGAGCTAGCTATAACTCGCGCCCCCGCAATGCACTGCTGATGACATCACATATTACATCACTCATGACATGGTCAGTGACATCACTGATGACATCTCAAATTACATCGCTGATGACATCATCCAGTGACTGGGTGATTTTTAAAAGTTTAAGAATGTTAATTATAGATACGCAAAGGTGTATTGAAGAATGAGTGGGTGTATGAGTGTCTGAATGGATGATTTAGTGGGTGAGTGACTGACTGTTTAAACGTGTCTTAGTGAATGCATGGGTGAATGACTAATCTGTGTGAATGTCTGTATCAGTCTGTCAGTTGGTGTGTAAGTGGCTGCATGGGTTGGTGAGTAGCTACATGAGTGTCTATATGGGTTAATGATTGGTTTTCTGATTACCTGTATGGGTGCCTGAGTGTCTGTGTGGGTGGGTGGGGGGTGTGACTCCCTCCATGGATGTGTGAGTGGGTGATTCAGTGGGTGTGTGGGTTCATGAGTGCATCTGCGAGGGGCTGTATGGGTGAGTGAGTGTGCGTATGGCTGTGTTGGTGAGTGAATGGATGTCTCAGTGGTATATGTGTGAGTAACTACATATGTGAAAGGCAGTATATGTGAATGTTGGAGTATATAAGTGACTATATGTGAGAGTGAGTGATTGTGAGAGTGGCTTTATGGATGAGTGTGTGCTTGTGTCAGTGATTGTATAAGAGAGTAAGTATGTGTTAGTATCTGTATGAATAAGTGAGGAGGTGTATGTATAACTGTATTGGTGAGTAAATGGGAGTGTGGATGAGTCTTTGGGTGACTGACTAGGTGTATGAGTATCTCTGTGGATGAATGGCAGTATGTGAGTGTCTGTATGGGTGTATGAGTGCATATATCAGAGGCTGTATTGATGACTGACTGCATGTATGAGTGACTGTTTCGGTGAGTGAGTGGATGTGTATAGACCTATGAATCAGTGAGTGGATATGTACTAACTGGTATTGGTGTGTCTATGGTTTCGAAAATGGTAGTCTGTATTTTAGAGTGGGTATATGAAAGGTTATATTAGGGTGTGAGGAGGTGCATCAGTTATTAAATGGATGATGTCATCAGTGATGTCACTTGAGATGTCATAGTGATGTCACTGGCCATGTCATGAGTGATGTAATATGTGACCTCATAAGCAGTGCATTGCGGGGGCACGAGTTATAGTTAGCTCAACTAACTATAACGGCCGAATTTCTCTGGTTTTGTATGAGTGAAATGTCCAACTAACTATAACGTCCGTGAAACCTGTGGCTTTTTCAGTGAATTTCTAAGGTTTTTTAAATGCTAATTTCTAACTATAACGTCCCTGAAACCTGTGCTTTTTTCAGTGAATTTCAAAGTTTTTTAAATGCTAATTCCTAACTATAACATCCCTGAAACCTCTGGTTTTTTCAGTGAATTTCTACGGTTTTTTAAATGCTAATTTCTAAATATGCCTACACAGGTAGGACATGTGCAGAAAGAGGAAGAAAGGCGCAGAAAGAGGCAACAGAAGTCAAGAAAGAGGAAGAAAGGTGCAGAAAGAAGCAAGAGAAGTGCAGAAAGAACCAACAGAAGTGCAGAAAGAGGCCTACTTTGACTGTACCTTATCACAGACTCATACAAAGTAGACTAAGCACTAATCCTTCTCCCAAGATGTCTTAAACCTCAGTTTTCTCTTGAAGGTTCACTATTAATCGACTGCTCAGAATGTTAGGCCTACCTACCAAATATAAAACAGCAATCCTAAGCATATCACTGTTGTAAGTCTGACCAAGTTTGTGATGGTATGCATGCGTGTCTCTGCTTTTACCGAGTGACATGTTACATAAAAATAAACATAGAAATACTTGAATACCTGTGTTTCAAACAGCATACTCTGTAAATATGTGTACAAAAAGGTATATGTTAGGCCTTGGCGGTGAACTGCGCTCCGTTCGCGGAGTTTGCTGAGTTTTCCGCACTTTGCGAAGCTCGCGGAGTGCAGAAAACTCCGCTTCGCGATGTGCAGCAGAGTTTGTTCCCCTCTCGCGATCGCGATCGGTAAGTTCGCGAGCGCGAACAGTAAGTTTGCGAGCAGGAATACCAGCACAAACTGCAGTTCGCACTGTACTCGCCACTCGCGGAACTTCGCAGTTTTTGTGTAACTTCGCGTAGTTCCGCGTAGCAAAACTCCGCGAACTACGCCCAGGCCTAGTGTATGTATTTCTTTCTGCTCATAATACAGGGCACATGAGTATTCAATAGTATATTTGAGGGGCTCTATAACACATATATACATAAGACATGTCTGCCTGTGCAGCAGAACTGAGAACATTTAACCACCTATAGAAGAAGCTACCCACTTTTTAAGCTACCATCTTCAGATGCATAACACATGTGAGAATTCACGAGGGGTGCAGAATGAGGCAAGAGAGGTACAGAAATAAACAGAAGTACAGAAAGAAGCAACAGAGGTGCAGAAAGATGGATGAGGGGCAGAGAAAGATGCAAGCAAAGTGCAGAAAGAAGCAACAGAGATGAAAAAAGGGGGAAGAGGGGTGGGGAAAGAAGCAAGAGGGGTGCAGAAAGAAGGAAGAGGGGTGCAGAAAGAGACACGAGGAGTCCAGAAAAAAGCAAGAGAGGTGCATAAATAAGCAAGAAAAGTGCAGAAAGAAGCAACAGAGTTGCAGAAAGACGGATGAGGGGCGGAGAAAGATACAAGCGAAGTGCAGAAAGAAGCAACAGAGATGAAAAAAGGGGGAAGAGGGGTGGGGAAAGAGGCAAGAGGGGTGCAGACAGAAGCAAGAGAGGTTCAGAAAGAAACAAAAGAAGTGCAAAAAGAAGCAACAGAGGTGTAGAAAGAAGCAAGAGGAGTGAAGAAAGAAGGAAGAAGGGTGCAGAAAGGGGCACGAGGCGTGCAGAAAGAAGCAAGAGAGGTGCAGAAAGAAGCAAGAGAAGTGCATAAAGAAGCAACAGAGATGCAGAAAGGGGGAACTGAGGTGGAGAAAGAGGCAAGAGGCATAAAGAAAGAAGCAAGAGAGTTGCAGAAATAAATTTTAAAAAGTGCAGAAAGAAGGAACAGAGGTGCAGAAAGAGGCAAGAGGGGAGCAGAAAGAGGGAAGAGGGGTGCAGAAAGAGGTACAAGGGTTGCAGAAAGAAGGGACAGAGGTGCAGAAAGAAGCAAGAGAAGTGGAGAAAGAAGCCACAGAGGATCAGAAAGAGGGATGAGGGGTAGAGAAAGAGGCAAGAGAAGTGCAGAAAGAAGCAAGAGAGATGCAAAAAGGGGGAACAGGGTTGGAGAAAGTGGCAAGAGGGGTGTAGAAAGAAGCAAGAGAGGTGCAGAAAGAAACAAAATAGGAGCAGAAAGAAGGAACAGAGGTGCAGAAAGAGGCAAGAGGGGTGCAGAAAAAGGGAAGAGGGGAGCAGAAATAAGCACGAGTGGTGCAGAGAGAAGCAAGAGAGGTGTAGAAAGAAGCAAGAGTAGTGCAGAAAGAAGCAACAGAGGTGCAGAAAGAGGCAAGAGGGGTGCAAAAAGAGGGAAGAGAGGTGAGAAAGAGGCATGAGGGGTGCAGAAAGAAACAACAGATGTGCAGAAAGAAACAAAAGAAGTGCAGAAAGAAGGAACAGAGGTGCAGAAAGAGGCAACAGGTGTAAAGAAAGAGGTTAAGAGGGGTGGAGAAAGTGGCAAGGGGGTGCAGAAAGAAGCAAGAGAGCTGCATAAAGAAACAAAAGAAATGCAGAAAGAAGGAACAGAGGTGCAGAAAGAGGCAAGAGGGGTGGAGAAAGAGGCACGACGCATTCAGAAAGAAGAGAGGTGCACAAAGAAGCAAGAGAAGTGCATAAAGAAGCAACAGAGATGCAGAAAGGGGAAGTGGGGTGGAGAAAGAGGCAAGAGGGATACAGAAAGAAGCAAGAGAGTTGCAGAAGGAAACAAAAGGAGTGGAGAAAGAAGGAACAGAGGTGGTGAAAGAGGCAAGAGGGGAGCAGAAAGAGGGAAGAGTGGTGCAGAAAGAGGCACAAGGGTTGCAGAAAGAACGGAGAGAGGTGCAGAAAGAAGCAGGAGAAGTTGAGAAAGAAGCAACAGAGGTGCAGAAAGAGGGATGAGGGCAGAGAAAGAGGCAAGAGAAGTGCAGAAAGAAGCAAGAGAGATACAAAAAGGGGGAACAGGGGTGGAGAAAGTAGCAAGAGGGGTGCAGAAGAAGCAAGAGAGGTGCAGAAAGAAACAAAAGAAGTGCATAAAGAAGGAACAGAGGTGCAGAAAGAGGTAACAGAGGTGAATAAAGAGGGAAGAGGGGTGGAGAAAGAGGCAAGGAGGTGCAGAAAGAAGCAAGAGAGCTGTAGAAAGAAACAAAAGAAATGCAGAAAGAAGGAGAAGAGGTACAGAAAGAGGCAAGAGGGGTGCAGAAAGAGGCAAAGGGGGTGCAGAAAGAAGCGAGAGGTGCAGAAAGAAATAAAAGAAGTGCAGAAAGAAGGAACAGAGGTACAGAAAGAGGCAAGAGGGGTGCAGAAAGAAACAAAAGAAGTGCAGAAAGAAGCAACAGAGGTGCAGAAAGAGGCAAGAGGGGTGCAAAAAGAGGGAAGAGAGGTGAGAAAGAGGCATGAGGGGTGCAGAAAGAAACAACAGATGTGCAGAAAGAAACAAAAGAAGTGCAGAAAGAAGGAACAGAGGTGCAGAAAGAGGCAACAGGGGTAAAGAAAGAGGTTAAGAGGGGTGGAGAAAGTGGCAAGTGGGTGCAGAAAGAAGCAAGAGAGCTGCATAAAGAAACAAAAGAAATGCAGAAAGAAGGAACAGAGGTGCAGAAAGAGGCAAGAGGGGTGCAGAAAGAGGCACAACACATTCAGAAAGAAGCAAGAGAGGTGCACAAAGAAGCAAGAGAAGTGCATAAAGAAGCAACAGAGATGCAGAAAGGGGAAGTGGGGTGCAGGAAGAGGCAACAGGGGTAAAGAAAGAGGTTAAGAGGGGTGGAGAAAGTGGCAAGGGGGTGCAGAAAGAAGCAAGAGAGCTGCATAAAGAAACAAAAGGAGTGGAGAAAGAAGGAACAGAGGTGGTGAAAGAGGCAAGAGGGGAGCAGAAAGAGGGAAGAGTGGTGCAGAAAGAGGCACAAGGGTTGCAGAAAGAACGGAGAGAGGTGCAGAAAGAAGCAGGAGAAGTTGATAAAGAAGCAACAGAGGTGCAGAAAGAGGGATGAGGGCAGAGAAAGAGGCAAGAGAAGCGCAGAAAGAAGCAAGAGAGATACAAAAAGGGGGAACAGGGGTGGAGAAAGTAGCAAGAGGGGTGCAGAAGAAGCAAGAGAGGTGCAGAAAGAAACAAAAGAAGTGCATAAAGAAGGAACAGAGGTGCAGAAAGAGGTAACAGAGGTGAATAAAGAGGGAAGAGGGGTGGAGAAAGAGGCAAGGAGGTGCAGAAAGAAGCAAGAGAGCTGTAGAAAGAAACAAAAGAAATGCAGAAAGGAGAAGAGGTACAGAAAGAGGCAAGAGGGGTGCAGAAAGAGGCAAAGGGGGTGCAGAAAGAAGCGAGAGGTGCAGAAAGAAACAAAAGAAGTGCAGAAAGAAGGAACAGAGGTACAGAAAGAGGCAAGAGGGGTGCAGAAAGAAACAAAAGAAGTGCAGAAAGAAGCAACAGAGGTGCAGAAAGAGGCAAGAGGGGTGCAGAAAGAGGCATGAGGGGTGCAGAAATGAGCAAGAGAGGTGCAGGAAGAAGCAAGAGAAGTGCAGAAAGAAGCAACAGAGATGCAGAACGGGGGAAGTGGGGTGGAGAAAGAGGCAAGAGGGATACAGAAAGAAACAAGAGAGGTGCAGAAAGAAACAAAAGAAGTGCAGAAAGAAAGAACAGAGGTGCAGAAAGAGGCAAGAGGGGGGCTGAAAGAGGGAAAAGGGGTGTGAAAGAGGCACGAGGGGTGTAGAAAGAAGCAAGAGGGGTGCAGAAAGAAGCAAGAGAGTTGCAGTAAGAAACAAAAGAAGTACAGAAAGAAGGATCAGAGGTGCAGAAAGAGGCAAGAGGGGAGCAGAAAGAGGGAAGAGGGGTGCAGAAAGAGGGGCAAGGGTTGCAGAAAGAAGGGACAGAGGTACCGAAAGAAGCAAGAGAAGTGCAGAAAGAAGCAACAGAGGTGCAGAAAGAGGGATGAGGGGTGGAGAAAGAGGCAAGAGAAGTGCAGAAAGATGCAACAGAGATGCAAAAAGGGGGAACTGGGGTGGAGAAAGTGGCAAGAGGGGTGCAGAAAGAAGCAAGAGAGGTGCAGAAAAAAACAAAAGAAGAGCAGAAAGAAGGGACAGAGGTGCAGAAAGAGGCAAGAGGGGTGCAAAAAGAGGGAAGAGGGGTGCAGAAAGAAGAAAAGAGGTGCAGAAAGAAGCAACAGTAGTGCAGAAAAAAGCATTAAAGGTGCAGAAAGAGGCAAGAGGGGTGCAAAAAGAGGGAAGAGGGGTGCAGAAAGAGGCATGAGGGGTGCAGAAAGAAGCAAGAAATGTGCAGAAGTAAGAAAACAAAGAAGTGCAGAAAGCAGGAGCAGAGGTACAGAAGAAGGCAAAGGGGTGAAGAAAGAAGGAAGAGGGGTAGAGAAAGAGGCAAGGGGGTGCAGAAAGTAGCAAGAGAGCTGCAGAAAGAAACAAAAGAAGACCAGAAAGAAGTAACAGAGGTGCAGAAAGAAGCAAGAGGGGTGCAGAAAGGGGCAATAGGGGTGCAGAAAGAAGCGAGTGGTGCAGAAAGAAACAAAAGAAGTGCAGATAGAAGGAACAGAGGTGCAGAAAGAGGCAAGAGGGGTGTAGAAAGAAACAAAAGGAGTACAGAAAGAAGCAACAGAGGTGCAGAAAGAGGCAAGAGGAGTGCAGAAAGAGAGAAGATGGATGCAGAAAGAGGCACGAGGGGTGCAGAAAGAAGCAAGAGAGATGCAGAAAGAAACAAAAGAAGTGCAGAAAGAAGGAACAGAGCTGCAGAAAGAGGCAACAGGGGTGAAGAACGAGGTAAGAGGGGTGGAGAAAGAGGCAAGGGGGTACAGAAAGAAGCAAGAAAGCTGCAGAAAGAAACAAAAGAAATTCAGAAAGAAGGAACAGAGGTTCAGAAAGAGGCAAGAGGGGTGCAGAGAGACACGATGCATGCAGAAAGAAGCAAGAGAGGTACACAAAGAAGCAAGAGAAGTGCATAAAGAAGCAACAGAGATGCAGAAAGGGGGAAGTGGGGTGGAGAAAGAGGCAAGAGGGATACAGAAAGAAGCAAGAGAGTTGCAGAAAGAAACAAAAGTGCAGAAAGAAGGAACAGAGGTGCAGAAAGAGGCAAGAGGGGTGCAGAGAGACACGATGCATGCAGAAAGAAGCAAGAGAGGTACACAAAGAAGCAAGAGAAGTGCATAAAGAAGCAACAGAGATGCAGAAAGGGAGAAGAGGGGTGAAGAAAGAGGCAAAAGGTTTGCAGGAAGAACAGACAGAGGTGCAGAAAGAAGCAATAGAAGTTGAGAAAGAAGCAACAGAGGTGCAGAAAGAGGAATGAAGGGTAGAGAAAGAGGCAAGAGAAGTGCAGAAAGAAGCAAGAGACATGCAAAAAGGGGGAACTGGGGTGGAGAAAGTGGGAACGGGGTGCAGAAAGAAGCAAGAGAGGTGCAGAAAGAAACAAAAGAAGAGCAGAAATAAGGAACAGAGGTGCAGAAAAAGGCAAGAGTGGTGCAGAAAGAGGTAAGAGGGTACAGAAAGAGGCAAGAGAGGCACAGAAAGATGCAAGAGGGGTGCAGAAAGAAGCAAGTGAGGTTCAGAAAGAAGCACGAGAGGTGAAGAAATAGGCAATAGAAGTGCAGAAAGAAGAAACAGAGGTGCAGAAAGAGGCAGGAGGGGTGCAGAAAGAAGGAAGAGAAGTGCAGAAAGAAGCAATGGAGGTGCTGAAAGAGGCACAAAGGGTGCAGAAAGAGGCAAGAGAAGTGTAGATTGGAGCAACAGAGGTGCAGAAAGAGGGATGAGGGGTGGAGAAAGAGGCAAGAGAAGTGCAGAAAGAAGCAAGAGAGATGCAAAAAGGGGGAACAGGGGTGGAGAAAGTGGCAAGAGGGTGTAGAAAGAAGCAAGAGAGGTGCAGAAAGAAACAAAAGAAGTGCAGATAGAATGAAAAGAGGTACAGAAAGAGGCAAGAGGGGTGCAGAAAGAGGGAAGAGGGGTGCAGAAAGAAGCACGAGTGGTGCAGAAAGAAGCAAGAGAGGTGCAGAAAGAAGCAAGAGTAGTGCAGAAAGAAGCAACAGAGGTGCAGAAAGAGGCAAGAGGGGTGCAAAAAGAGGGAACAGGGGTGAGAAAGAGGCACAAGGGGTTCAGAAAGAAGCAAGAGATGTGCAGAAAGAAAAAAGAAGTGCAGAAAGAAGGAACAGAGGTGCAGAAAGAGGCAACAGAGGTGAAGAAAGAGGGAAGAAGGGTGGAGAAAGAGGCAAGGGGGTGCAGAAAGAAGCGAGAGGTGCAGAAAGAAACAAAAGAAGTGGAGAAAGAAGGAACAGAGGTACAGAAAGAGGCAAGAGGAGTGCAGAAAGAAACAAAAGAAGTGGAGAAAGAAGCAACAGAGGTGCAGCAAGAGGCAAGAGGGGTGCAGAAAGAGGCACAAGGGGTGCAGAAAGAAGCTAGAGAGGTGCAGGAAGAAGCAAGAGAAGTGCATAAAGAAGCAACAGAGATGCAGAAAGGGGGAAGTGGGGTGGAGAAAGAGGCAAAAGGGATACAGAAAGAAACAAAAGAGGTGCAGAAAGAAACAAAAGAAGTGCAGAAAGAAGGAACAGAGGTGCAGAAAGAGGCAAGAGGGGTGCAGAAAGAGGCAAAAGTGGTGCAGAAAGAAGCGAGAGGTGCAGAAAGAAACAAAAGAAGTACAGAAAGAATGAACAGAGATACAGAAAGAGGCAAGAGGGGTGCAGAAAGAAACGAAAGTGGAGAAAGTAGCAACAGAGGTGCAGAAAGAGGCAAGAGGGGTGCAGAAAGAGGCACAAGGGGTACAGAAAGAAGCACGAGAGGTGCAGGAAGAAGCAAGAGAAGTGAATAAAGAAGCAACAGAGATGCAGAAAGGGTGAAGTGGGATGGAGAAAGCGGCAAGAGGGATACAGAAAGAAACAAGAGAGGTGCAGAAAGAAACAGAAGAAGTGCAGAAAGAAGGAACAGAGGTGCAGAAAGAGGCAGGAGGGGTGCAGAAAGAGGGAAGAGGGGTGCAGAAAAAGGGACAAGGGTTGCAGAAAGAAGGGACTGAGGTGCAGAAAGAAGCAAGAGAAGTGCAGAAAGAAGCAACAGAGGTGCAGAAAGAGGGATGAGGGGTGGAGAAAGAGGCAAGAGAAGTGCAGAAAGATGCAACAGAGATGCAAAAAGGGGAACGGGGTAGAGAAAGTGGCAAGAGGGGTGCAGACAGAAGCAAGAGAGATGCAGAAAAAAACAAAAGAAGAGCAGAAAGAAGGGACAGAGGTGCAAAAAGAGGCAACGGGGGTGCAGAAAGAGTGAAGAGGTGTGCAGCAAGAAGCAAAGAGGTGCATAAAGAAGCAAGAGTAGTGCAGAAAGAAGCAACAGAGGTGCAGAAAGAGGCAAGAGGGGTGCAAAAAGAGGGAAGAGGGGTGCAGAAAGAGGCACGAGGGGTACAGAAAAAAGCAAGAGATGTGAAGAAGAAAGAAAACAAAAGAAGTGCAGAAAGCAGGAACAGAGGTACAGAAGGAGACAACAGAGGTGAAGAAAGAAGGAAGAGGGGTAGAGTAAGAGGCAAAGGGGTGCAGAAAGAAGCCAGAGAGCTGCAGAAAGAAACAAAAGAAGACCAGCAATAAGGAACAGAGGTACAGAAAGAGGCAAGAGGGGTGCAGAAAGGGGCAACAGGGGTGCAAAAAGAAGCGAGAGGTGCAGAAAAAAACAAAAGTAGTGCATAAAGAAGGAACAGAGGTGCAGAAAGAGGCAAGAGGGGTGTAGAAAGAAACAAAAGTATAGAAAGAAGCAACAGAGGTGCAGAAAGAGGCAAGAGGAGTGCAGAAAGAGGGAAGATGGATGGAGAAAGAGGCACAAGGGTTGCAGAAAGAAGCAAGAGAGATGCAGAAAGAAGCAAGAGAAGTGCATAAAGAAGCAACAGAGATGCAGAAAGGGGGAATTGGGGTAGAGAAAGAGGCAAGAGGGATACAGAAAGAAACAAGGGAGGTGCAGAAAGAAACAAAAGAAGAGCAGAAAGAAGGAACAAAGGTGCAGAAAGGCAAGAGGGGTGCAGAAAGGCAATAGGGGTGCAGAAAGTGTCAAGAGGGATGTGAAAGAGGCAAGAGGGGTGTAGAAGAAGCGAGGGGTGCAGAAAGAAACAAGAGAGTTTCAGAAAGAAACAAAAGAAGTGCAGAATGAAGGAAGAGAGGTGCAAAAAGAGGCAAGAGGAGTGCAGAAAGACGCAACAGAGATGCAAAAAGGGGGAACAGGGGTGGAGGAAGTGGCAAGAGGGGTGCAGAAAGAAGCAAGAGAGGTGCAGAAAAAAACAAGAGAAATGCAGAAAATAGGAACAGAGGGCAGAAAAAGGCAACAGGGGTGAAGAAAGAGGTAAGAGGGAAGCAGAAAGGGGGAAGAGGGGTGAAGAAAGAGGCAAAAGGGTTGCAGGAAGAACAGACAGAGGTGCACAAAGAAGCAATAGAAGTTGAGAAAGAAGCAAGAGAGGTGCAGAAAAAGGGGTAGAGAAAGAGGCAAGAGAAGTACAGAAAGAAGCAAGAGAGATGCAAAAGGGGGGAACAGGGGTGGAGAAAGTGGGAAGGGGTGCAGAAAGAAGCAAGAGAGGTGCAGAAAGAAACGCATAAATAAGGAACAGAGGTGCAGAAAAAGGCAAGAGGGGTGGAGAACGAGGTAAGAGGGGTGCAGAAAGAGGCAAGAGAGGCGCAGAAAGATGCAAGAGGGGTGCACAAAGAAGCAAGTGAGCTGCAGAAAGAAGCAAGTGAGGTGCAGAAAGAAGCGAGAGGTGCAGAAAGAAACAAAAGAAGTGCAGAAAGAAGGAACAGAGGTACAGAAAGAGGCAAGAGGGGTGCAGAAAGAAACAAAAGAAGTGCAGAAAGAAGAAACAGAGGTACAGAAAGAGGCAAGAGGGGTGCAGAAAGAAACAAAAGAAGTGCAGAAAGTAGCAACAGAGGTGCAGAAAGAGGCAAGAGGGGTGCAGAAAGAGGCACAAGGGGTGCAGAAAAATGCAAGAGAGGTGCAGGAAGAAGCAAGAGAAGTAAAATAAAGAAGCAACAGAGATGCAGAAAGGGTGAAGTGGGACGGAGAAAGAGGCAAGAGGGATACAGAAAGAAACAAGAGAGTTGCAGAAAGAAACAAAAGAAGTGCAGAAAGAAGGAACAGAGGTGCAGAAAGAGGCAAGAGGGATGCAGAAAGAGGGAAGAGGGGTGAGAAAGAGGGACAAGGGTTGCAGAAAGAAGGGACTGATGTGCAGAAAGAAGCAAGAGAAGTGCAGAAAGAAGCAACAGAGGTGCAGAAAGAGGGATGAGGGGTAGAGAAAGAGGCAAGAGAAGTGCAGAAAGATGCAACAGAGATGCAAAAAGGTGAACGGGGTGGAGAAAGTGGCAAGAGGGGTGCAGAAAGAAGCAAGAGAGATGCAGAAAAAAACAAAAGAAGAGCAGAAAGAAGGGACAGAGGTGCAGAAAGAGGCAACAGGGGTGCAGAAAGAGGGAAGAGGGGTGCAGAAAGAAGCAAAGAGGTGCAGAAAGAAGCAAGAGTAGTGCAGAAGGAAGCAACAGAGGTGCAGAAAGAGGCAAGAGGGGTGCAAAAAGAGGGAAGAGGGGTGCAGAAAGAGGCACAAGGGGTACAGAAAGAAGCAAGAGATGTGTAGACGAAAGAAAACAAAAGAAGTGCAGAAAGCAGGAACAGAGGTACAGAAGGAGGCAACAGGGGTGAAGAAAGAAGGAAGAGGGGTAGAGAAAGAGGCAAAGGGGTGCAGAAAGAAGCAAGAGAGCTGCACAAAGAAACAGAAGAAGACCAGAAATAAGGAACAGAGGTGCAGAAAGAGGCAACAGGGGTGAAGAAAGAGGTAAGAGGGGAGCAGAAAGGGGGAAAAGGGGTGAAGACAGAGGCAAAAGGGTTGCAGGAAGAACAGACAGAGGTGCAGAAAGAAGCAATAGAAGTTGAGAAAGAAGCAACAGAGGTGCAGAAAGAGAGATGAGGTATAGAGAAAGAGGCAAGAGAAGTGCAGAAAGAAGCAAGAGAGATGCAAAAAGGGGGAACAGGGGTGGAGAAAGTGGGAAGGCGGTGCAGAAAGACACAAGAGAGGTGCAGGAAGAAACAAAATAAGAGCAGAAATAAGGAACAGAGGTGCAGAAAAAGGCAAGAGGGGTGCAGAAAGAGCTAAGAGGGGTGCAGAAAGAGGCAAGAGAGTGCAGAAAGAGGCAAGTGAGGTGCACAAAGAAGCAAGTGAGCTGCAGAAAGAAGCAAGAGAGGTGCAGAAATAGGCAATAGATGTGCAGAAAGAAGAAACAGAGGTGCAGAAAGAGGCAGGAGGGGTGCAGAAAGAAGGAAGAGAAGTGCAGAAGGAAGCAACAGAGGTGCTGAAAGAGGAACGAAGGGTGCAGAAAGCGGCAAGAGAAGTGTAGATAGAAGCAACAGAGGTGCAGAAAGAGGGATGAGGGGTGGAGAAAGAGGCAAGAGAAGTGCAGAAAGAAGCAAGAGAGATGCAAAAAGGGGGAACAGGGGTGGAGAAAGTAGCAAGAGGGTGTAGAAAGAAGCAAGAGAGGCGCAGAAAGAAACAAAAGAAGTGCAGATGGAAGGAAAAGAGGTGCAGAAAGAGGCAAGAGGGGTGCAGAAAGAGGGAAGAGGGTTGCAGAAAGAAGCACGAGTGGTGAAGAAAGAAGCAAGAGAGGTGCAGAAAGAAGCAAAAGTAGTGCAGAAAGAAGCAGCAGAGGTGCAGAAAAAGGCAAGAGGGGTGCAAAAAGAGGGAACAGGGGTGAGAAAGAGGCACAAGGGGTTCAGAAAGAAGCAAGAGTTGTGCAGAAAGAAAAAAAAAGTGCAAAAAGAAGGAACAGAGGTGCAGAAAGTGGCAACAGAGGTGAAGAAAGAGGGAAGAGGGGTGGAGAAAGAGGCAAGGGGGTGCAGAAGAAAGCACGAGAGGTACAGAAAAATACAAAAGAAGTGCAGAAAGAAGGAACGGAGGTGCAGAAAGAGGCAAGTGGGTTGCAGTAAGAGGGAAGAGGGGTGCAGAAAGAAGCATGAGTGGTGCAGAAAGAAGCAAGAGAGGTGCAGAAAGAGGCAAGAGTAGTGCAGAAAGAGGCAAGAGTAGTGCAGAAAGAAGCAACAGAGGTGCAGAAAAAGGCAAGAGGGGTGCAAAAAGAGGGAAGGGGGGTGAGAAAGAGGCACGAGGGGTGCAGAAAGAAGCAAGAGATGTGCAGAAAGAAACAAAAGAAATGCAGAAAGAAGGGCAGAGGTGCAGAAAGAGGCAAGAGGGGGGGTGCAGAAAGAGGCAAAAGGGGTACAGAAAGAAGCAAGAGATGCAGAAAGAAACAAAAGAAGTGCAGAAAGAAGGAACAGAGGCGCAGAAATAGTCAAGAGGGGTGCAGAAAGAGGCACGAGGGGTGCAGAAAGAAGCAAGAGAGGTGCGGGAAGAAGCAAAAGAAGTGCAGAAAGAAGCAACAGAGATGCAGAAAGGGGGAAGTGGGGTGGAGAAAGAGGCAAGAGGGATACAGAAAGAAACAAGAGAGGTGCAGAAAGAAACAAAAGAAGTGCAGAAAGAAGGAACAGAGGTGCAGAAAGAGGCAAGAGGGGTGCAGAAAGAGGGAAGAGGGGTGTGTAAGAGGCACGAGGGTATAGAAAGAAGCAAGAGGGTGCAGAAAGAAGCAAGAGAGTTGCAAAAAGAAACAAAAGAAGTACAAAAAGAAGGAACAGAGGTGCAGAAAGAGAGGAGAGGGGTGCAGAAAGAGTCACAAGGGTTGCAGAAAGAAGGGACAAAGGTGCAGAAAGAAGCAAGAAAAGTGCAGAAAGAAGCAACAGAGGTGCAGAAAGAGGGGTGAGGGGTGGAGAAAGAGGCACAAGGGTTGCAGAAAGAAGGGACAAAGGTGCAGAAAGAAGCAAGAAAAGTGCAGAAAAAAACAAAAGAAGAGCAGGAAGAAGGAACAGAGGTGCAGAAAGAGGCAAGAGGGGTGCAGAAAAAGGGAAGAGGGGTGCAGAAAGAAGCACCAGAGGTACAGAAAAATACAAAAGAAGTGCAGAAAGAAGGAACAGAGGTGCAGAAAGAGGCAAGTGGGTTGCAGTAAGAGGGAAGAGGGGTGCAGAAAGAAGCATGAGTGGTGCAGAAAGAAGCAAGAGAGGTGCAGAAAGAGGCAAGAGTAGTGCAGAAAGAAGCAACTGAGGTGCAGAAAAAGGCAAGAGGGGTGCAAAAAGAGGGAAGGGGGGTGAGAAAGAGGCACGAGGGGTGCAGAAAGAAGCAAGAGATATGCAGAAAGAAACAAAAGAAATGCAGAAAGAAGGGCAGAGGTGCAGAAAGAGGCAAGAGGGGTGCAGAAAGAGGCAAAAGGGGTACAGAAGAAGCAAGAGATGCAGAAAGAAACAAAAGAAGTGCAGAAAGAAGGAACAGAGGTGCAGAAATAGTCAAGAGGGGTGCAGAAAGAGGCACAAGGGGTGCAGAAAGAAGCAAGAGAGATGTGGGAAGAAGCAAAAGAAGTGCAGAAAGAAGCAACAGAGATGCAGAAAGGGGGAAGTGGGGTGGAGAAAGAGGCAAGAGGGATACAGAAAGAAACAAGAGAGGTGCAGAAAGAAACGAAAGAAGTGTAGAAAGAAGGAACAGGGGTGCAGAAAGAGGCAAGAGGGGTGCAGAAAGAGGGAAGAGGGGTGTGTAAGAGGCACGAGGGGTGTAGAAAGAAGCAAGAGGGGTGCAGAAAGAAGCAAGAGAGTTGCAAAAAAAAACAAAAGAAGTACAAAAAGAAGGAACAGAGGTGCAGAAAGAGGGAAGAGGGTTGCAGAAAGAGTCACAAGTGTTGCAGAAAGAAGGGACAAAGGTGCAGAAAGAAGCAAGAAAAGTGCAGAAAGAAGCAACAGAGGTGCAGAAAAAGGCAAGAGGGGTGGAGAACGAGGTAAGAGGGGTGCAGAAAGAGGCAAGAGAGGCGCAGAAAGATGCAAGAGGGGTGCACAAAGAAGCAAGTGAGCTGCAGAAAGAAGCAAGTGAGGTGCAGAAATAGGCAATAGAAGTCCAGAAAGAAAAAACAGAGGTGCAGAAAGAGGCAGGAGGGGTGCAGAAAGAAGGAAGAGAAGTGCAGAAGGAAGCAGCAGAGGTACTGAAAGAGGAACGAAGGGTGCAGAAAGAGGCAAGAGAAGTGTAGATAGAAGCAACAGAGGTGCAGAAAGAGGGATGAGGGGTGGAGAAAGAGGCAAGAGGCAAGAGAAGTGCAGAAAGAAGCAAGAGAGATGCAAAAAGGGGGAACAGGGGTGGAGAAAGTGGCAAGAGGGTATAGAAAGAAGCAAGAGAGGCGCAGAAAGAAACAAAAGAAGTACAGATAGAAGGAAAAGAGGTGCAGAAAGAGGCAAGAGGGGTGCAGAAAGAGGGAAGAGGGTTGCAGAAAGAAGCACGAGTTGTGCAGAAAGAAGCAAGAGAGGTGCAGAAAGAAGCAAGAGTAGTGCAGAAAGAAGCATCAGAGGTGCAGAAAGAGGCAAGAGGGGTGCAAAAAGAGGGAACAGGGGTGAGAATGAGGCACAAGGGGTTCAGAAAGAAGCAAGAGATGTGCAGAAAGAAAAAAGAAGTGCAGAAAGAAGGAACAGAGGTGCAGAAAGAGGCAACAGAGGTGAAGAAAGAGGGAAGAGGGGTGGAGAAAGAGGCAAGGGGGTGCAGAAAGAAGCAAGAGTTGCAGAAAGAAACAAAAGAAGTGCAGAAAGAAGGAACAGAGGTACAGAAAGAGGCAAGAGGGGTGCAGAAAGAAACAGAAGAAGTGCAGAAAGTAGCAACAGAGGTGCAGAAAGAGGCAAGAGGGGTGCAGAAAGAGGCACAAGGGGTGCAGAAAAAAGCAAGAGAGGTGCAGGAAGAAGCAAGAGAAGTAAAATAAAGAAGCAACAGAGATGCAGAAAGGGTGAAGTGGGACGGAGAAAGAGGCAAGAGGGATACAGAAAGAAACAAGAGAGTTGCAGAAAGAAACAAAAGAAGTGCAGAAAGAAGGAACAGGGGTGCAGAAAGAGGCAAGAGGGATGCAGAAAGAGGGAAGAGGGGTGAGAAAGAGGGACAAGAGTTGCAGAAAGAAGGGACTGATGTGCAGAAAGAAGCAAGAGAAGTGCAGAAAGAAGCAACAGAGGTGCAGAAAGAGGGATGAGGGGTGGAGAACGAGTCAAGAGAAGTGCAGAAAGATGCAACAGAGATGCAAAAAGGGGAACGGGGTGGAGAAAGTGGCAAGAGGGGTGCAGAAAGAAGCAAGAGAGATGCAGAAAAAAACAAAAGAAGAGCAGAAAGAAGGGACAGAGGTGCAGAAAGAGGCAACAGGGGTGCAGAAAGAGGGAAGAGGGGTGCAGAAAGAAGCAAAGAGGTGCAGAAAGAAGC
Organism: Calotriton arnoldi; assembly: GCA_963921515.1. Taxonomy (NCBI): domain Eukaryota; kingdom Metazoa; phylum Chordata; class Amphibia; order Caudata; family Salamandridae; genus Calotriton; species Calotriton arnoldi. The sequence continues at coordinate 189,457 of CAWUFW010008540.1, forward strand.
AAGAGTAGTGCAGAAAGAAGCAACAGAGGTGCAGAAAGAGGCAAGAGGGGTGCAAAAAGAGGGAAGAGGGGTGCAGAAAGAGGCACGAGGGGTACAGAAAGAAGCAAGAGATATGTAGACGAAAGAAAACAAAAGAAGTGCAGAAAGCAGGAACAGAGGTACAGAAGGAGGCAACAGGGGTGAAGAAAGAAGGAAGAGGGGTAGAGAAAGAGGCAAAGGGGTGCAGAAAGAAGCAAGAGAGCTGCACAAAGAAACAGAAGAAGACCAGAAATAAGGAACAGAGGTGCAGAAAGAGGCAACAGGGGTGAAGAAAGAGGTAAGAGGGGAGCAGAAAGGGGGAAGAGGGGTGAAGATAGAGGCAAAAGGTTGCAGGAAGAACAGACAGAGGTGCAGAAAGAAGCAATAGAAGTTGAGAAGGAAGCAACAGAGGTGCAGAAAGAGAGATGAGGTATAGAGAAAGAGGCAAGAGAAGTGCAGAAAGAAGCAAGAGAGATGCAAAAAGGGGGAACAGGGGTGGAGAAAGTGGGAAGGCGGTGCAGAAAGACGCAAGAGAGGTGCAGGAAGAAACAAAAGAAGAGCAGAAATAAGGAACAGAGGTGCAGAAAAAGGCAAGAGGGGTGCAGAAAGAGCTAAGAGGGGTGCAGAAAGAGGCAAGAGAGTGCAGAAAGAGGCAAGTGGGGTGCACAAAGAAGCAAGTGAGCTGCAGAAAGAAGCAAGAGAGGTGCAGAAATAGGCAATAGATGTGCAGAAAGAAGAAACAGAGGTGCAGAAAGAGGCAGGAGGGGTGCAGAAAGAAGGAAGAGAAGTGCAGAAGGAAGCAACAGAGGTGCTGAAAGAGGAACAAAGGGTGCAGAAAGCGGCAAGAGAAGTGTAGATAGAAGCAACAGAGGTGCAGAAATAGGGATGAGGGGTGGAGAAAGAGGCAAGAGAAGTGCAGAAAGAAGCAAGAGAGATGCAAAAAGGGGGAACAGGGGTGGAGAAAGTAGCAAGAGGGTGTAGAAAGAAGCAAGAGAGGCGCAGAAAGAAACAAAAGAAGTGCAGATAGAAGGAAAAGAGGTGCAGAAAGAGGCAAGAGGGGTGCAGAAAGAGGGAAGAGGGTTGCAGAAAGAAGCACGAGTGGTGAAGAAAGAAGCAAGAGAGGTGCAGAAAGAAGCAAAAGTAGTGCAGAAAGAAGCAGCAGAGTTGCAGAAAAAGGCAAGAGGGGTGCAAAAAGAGGGAACAGGGGTGAGAAAGAGGCACAAGGGGTTCAGAAAGAAGCAAGAGATGTGCAGAAAGAAAAAAGAAGTGCAGAAAGAAGGAACAGAGGTGCAGAAAGTGGCAACAGAGGTGAAGAAAGAGGGAAGAGGGGTGGAGAAAGAGGCAAGGGGGTGCAGAAAAAAGCACGAGAGGTACAGAAAAATACAAAAGAAGTGTAGAAAGAAGGAACAGAGGTGCAGAAAGAGGCAAGTGGGTTGCAGTAAGAGGGAAGAGGGGTGCAGAAAGAAGCATGAGTGGTGCAGAAAGAAGCAAGAGAGGTGCAGAAAGAGGCAAGAGTAGTGCAGAAAGAGGCAAGAGTAGTGCAGAAAGAAGCAACAGAGGTGCAGAAAAAGGCAAGAGGGGTGCAAAAAGAGGGAAGGGGGTGAGAAAGAGGCACAAGGGGTGCAGAAAGAAGCAAGAGATGTGCAGAAAGAATCAAAAGAAATGCAGAAAGAAGGGCAGAGGTGCAGAAAGAGGCAAGAGGGGTACAGAAAGAGGCAAAAGGTGTACAGAAAGAAGCAAGAGATGCAGAAAGAAACAAAAGAAGTGCAGAAAGAAGGAACAGAGGTGCAGAAATAGTCAAGAGGGGTGCAGAAAGAGGCACGAGGGGTGCAGAAAGAAGCAAGAGAGGTGCGGGAAGAAGCAAAAGAAGTGCAGAAAGAAGCAACAGAGATGCAGAAAGGGGGAAGTGGGGTGGAGAAAGAGGCAAGAGGGATACAGAAAGAAACAAGAGAGGTGCAGAAAGAAACAAAAGAAGTGCAGAAAGAAGGAACAGAGGTGCAGAAAGAGGCAAGAGGGGTGCAGAAAGAGGGAAGAGGGGTGTGTAAGAGGCACGAGGGGTATAGAAAGAAGCAAGAGGGGTGCAGAAAGAAGCAAGAGAGTTGCAAAAAGAAACAAAAGAAGTACAAAAAGAAGGAACAGAGGTGCAGAAAGAGGGAAGAGGGGTGCAGAAAGAGTCACAAGGGTTGCAGAAAGAACGGACAAAGGTGCAGAAAGAAGCAAGAAAAGTGCAGAAAGACGCAACAGAGGTGCAGAAAGAGGGGTGAGGGGTGGAGAAAGAGGCACAAGGGTTGCAGAAAGAAGGGACAAAGGTGCAGAAAGAAGCAAGAAAAGTGCAGAAAAAAACAAAAGAAGAGCAGAAAGAAGGAACAGAGGTGCAGAAAGAGGCAAGAGGGGTGCAGAAAAAGGGAAGAGGGGTGCAGAAAGAAGCACGAGAGGTACAGAAAAATACAAAAGAAGTGCAGAAAGAAGGAACAGAGGTGCAGAAAGAGGCAAGTGGGTTGCAGTAAGAGGGAAGAGGGGTGCAGAAAGAAGCATGAGTGGTGCAGAAAGAAGCAAGAGAGGTGCAGAAAGAGGCAAGAGTAGTGGAGAAAGAAGCAACAGAGGTGCAGAAAAAGGCAAGAGGGGTGCAAAAAGAGGGAAGGGGGTGAGAAAGAGGCACGAGGGGTGCAGAAAGAAGCAAGAGATGTGCAGAAAGAAACAAAAGAAATGCAGAAAGAAGGGCAGAGGTGGAGAAAGAGGCAAGAGGGGTGCAGAAAGAGGCAAAAGGGGTACAGAAAGAAGCAAGAGATGCAGAAAGAAACAAAAGAAGTGCAGAAAGAAGGAACAGAGGTGCAGAAATAGTCAAGAGGGGTGCAGAAAGAGGCACAAGGGGTGCAGAAAGAAGCAAGAGAGGTGTGGGAAGAAGCAAAAGAAGTGCAGAAAGAAGCAACAGAGATGCAGAAAGGGGGAAGTGGGGTGGAGAAAGAGGCAAGAGGGATACAGAAAGAAACAAGAGAGGTGCAGAAAGAAACAAAAGAAGTGCAGAAAGAAGGAACAGAGGTGCAGAAAGAGGCAAGAGGGGTGCAGAAAGAGGGAAGAGGGGTGTGTAAGAGGCACGAGGGGTATAGAAAGAAGCAAGAGGGGTGCAGAAAGAAGCAAGAGAGTTGAAAAAAAAACAAAAGAAGTACAAAAAGAAGGAACAGAGGTGCAGAAAGAGGGAAGAGGGGTGCAGAAAGAGTCAGAAGGGTTGCAGAAAGAAGGGACAAAGGTGCAGAAAGAAGCAAGAAAAGTGCAGAAAGAAGCAACAGAGGTGTAGAAAGAGGGATGAGGGGTGGAGAAAGAGGCAAGAGAAGTGCAGAAAGATGCAACAGAGATGCAAAAAGGGCGAACAGGGGAGGAGAAAGTGGCAAGAGGTGTGCATAAAGAAGCAAGAGAGGTGCAGAAAAAAACAAAAGAGCAGAAAGAAGGAACAGAGGTGCAGAAAGAGGCAAGAGGGGTGCAGAAAAAGGGAAGAGGGGTGCAGAAAGAAGCAAAGAGGTGCAGAAAGAAGCAAGAGTAGTGCAGAAAGAAGCAACAGAGGTGCAGAAAGAGGCAAGAGGAGTGCAAAAAGAGGGGTACAGAAAGAGGCATGAGAGGTGCAGAAAGAAGCAAGAGATGTGCAGAAAAAAACAAAAGAAGTGCAGGAAGAAGGAACAGAGGTGCAGAAAGAAGCCAGAGGTGTGCAGAAAGAAACAAAAGAAGTGCAGAAAGAAGCAACAGAGGTGCAGAAAGAGGCAAGAGAGGTGCAGAAAGAGGCACAAGGGGTGAAGAAAGAAGCAAGAGAGATGCAGGAAGAAGCAAGAGAAGTGCATAAAGAAGCAACAGCGATGCAGAAAGGGGGAAGTGGGGTGAAGAAAGAGGCAGGAGGGATAAAGGAAAGAAACAAGAGAGGTGCAGAAAGAAACAAAAGAAGTGCAGAAAGAAGGAACAGGATTGCAGAAAGAGGCAAGAGGGTGCAGAAAGAGGGAAGAGGGGTGTGAAAGAGGCACGAGGGTTGTAGAAAGAAGCAAGAGGGGTGCAGAAAGAAGCAAGAGACTTGCAGAAAGAAACAAAAGAAATACAGAAAGAAGGAACAGAGGTGCAGAGAGAGGCAAGAGGGTTGCAGAAAGAAGGGACAGAGGTGCAGGAAGAAGCAAGAGAAGTTCAGAAGAGAGATGCAAAAATGGAGAACAGGGGTGGAGAAAGTGGCAAGAGGGGTGCAGAAAGAAGCAAGAGTGGGGCGGAAAGAAACAAAAGAAGAGCAGAAAGAAGGACAAGAGGTGCAGAAAGATGCAATGGGGTGTAGATAGAAGGAAGAGGGGTGCAGAAAGAAGCAGAGTGGTGCAGAAAGAAGCAAGAGAGGTGCAGAAAGAAGCAAGAGATGTGCAGAAAGAAACAAAAGAAATGTAGAAAGAAGGGCAGAGGTGCAGAAAGAGGCAAGAGGGGTGAGAAAGAGGCACGAGGGGTACAGAAAGAAACAACAGATGTTGAGAAAGAAACAAAAGAAGTGCAGAAAGAAGGAACAGAGGTGCAGAAAGAGGCAACAGAGGTGAAGAAAGAGGGAAGAGGGTTGGAGAAAGAGGTAAGGAGGTGCATAAAGAAGCAAGAGAGCTGCAGAAAGAAACAAAAGAGCAGAAAGAAGGAACAGAGGTGCAGAAAGAGGCAAGAGGGGTGCAGAAAAAGGGAAGAGGGTGCAGAAAGAAGCAAAGAGGTGCAGAAAGAAGCAAGAGTAGTGCAGAAAGAAGCAACAGAGGTGCAGAAAGAGGCAAGAGGAGTGCAAAAGAGAGGGTACAGAAAGAGGCATGAGAGGTGCAGAAAGAAGCAAGAGATGTGCAGAAAAAAACAAAGAGGTGCAGGAAGAAGGAACAGAGGTGCAGAAAGAAGCCAGAGGTGTGCAGAAAGAAACAAAAGAAGTGCAGAAAGAAGCAACAGAGGTGCAGAAAGAGGCAAGAGAGGTGCAGAAAGAGGCACAAGGGGTGAAGAAAGAAGCAAGAGAGATGCAGGAAGAAGCAAGAGAAGTGCATAAAGAAGCAACAGCGATGCAGAAAGGGGGAAGTGGGGTGAAGAAAGAGGCAGGAGGGATAAAGGAAGAAACAAGAGAGGTGCAGAAAGAAACAAAAGAAGTGCAGAAAGAAGGAACAGGATTGCAGAAAGAGGCAAGAGGGGTGCAGAAAGAGGGAAGAGGGGTGTGAAAGAGGCACGAGGGTTGTAGAAAGAAGCAAGAGGGGTGCAGAAAGAAGCAAGAGACTTGCAGAAAGAAACAAAAGAAATACAGAAAGAAGGAACAGAGGTGCAGAGAGAGGCAAGAGGGTTGCAGAAAGAAGGGACAGAGGTGCAGGAAGAAGCAAGAGAAGTTCAGAAAGAGAGATGCAAAAATGGAGAACAGGGGTGGAGAAAGTGGCAAGAGGGGTGCAGAAAGAAGCAAGAGTGGGGCGGAAAGAAACAAAAGAAGAGCAGAAAGAAGGACAAGAGGTGCAGAAAGATGCAATGGGGTGTAGATAGAAGGAAGAGGGGTGCAGAAAGAAGCAGAGTGGTGCAGAAAGAAGCAAGAGAGGTGCAGAAAGAAGCAAGAGATGTGCAGAAAGAAACAAAAGAAATGTAGAAAGAAGGGCAGAGGTGCAGAAAGAGGCAAGAGGGGTGAGAAAGAGGCACGAGGGGTACAGAAAGAAACAACAGATGTTGAGAAAGAAACAAAAGAAGTGCAGAAAGAAGGAACAGAGGTGCAGAAAGAGGCAACAGAGGTGAAGAAAGAGGGAAGAGGGTTGGAGAAAGAGGTAAGGAGGTGCATAAAGAAGCAAGAGAGCTGCAGAAAGAAACAAAAGAAATGCAGAAAGAAGGAGCAGAGGTGCAGAAAGAGGCAAGAGTGGTGCAGAAAGACGCAAAAGGGGTGCAGAAAGAAGCAAGATGTGCAGAAAGAAACAAAATAAGTGCAGAAAGAAGGAACAGAGGTGCAGAAAGAGGCAAGGGGGTGCAGAAAGAAACAAAAGAAGTGCAGAAAGAAGCAACAGAGGTGCAGAAAGAGGCAAGAGGGGTGCAGAAAAAGGGAAGAGGGGTGCAGAAAGAAGCACGAGAGGTACAGAAAAATACAAAAGAAGTGCAGAAAGAAGGAACAGAGGTGCAGAAAGAGGCAAGTGGGTTGCAGTAAGAGGGAAGAGGGGTGCAGAAAGAAGCATGAGTGGTGCAGAAAGAAGCAACAGAGGTGCAGAAAAAGGCAAGAGGGGTGCAAAAAGAGGGAAGGGGGTGAGAAAGAGGCACGAGGGGTGCATAAAGAAGCAAGAGATGTGCAGAAAGAAACAAAAGAAATGCAGAAAGAAGGGCAGAGGTGCAGAAAGAGGCAAGAGGGGTGCAGAATGAGGCAAAAGGGGTACAGAAAGAAGCAAGAGATGCAGAAAGAAACAAAAGAAGGGCAGAAAGAAGGAACAGAGGTGCAGAAATAGTCAAGAGGGGTGCAGAAAGAGGCACGAGGGGTGCAGAAAGAAGCAAGAGAGGTGTGGGAAGAAGCAAAAGAAGTGCAGAAAGAAGCAACAGAGATGCAGAAATTGGGAAGTGGGGTGGAGAAAGAGGCAAGAGGGATACAGAAAGAAACAAGAGAGGTGCAGAAAGAAACAAAAGAAGTGCAGAAAGAAGGAACAGAGGTGCAGAAAGAGGCAAGAGGGGTGCAGAAAGAGGGAAGAGGGGTGTGTAAGAGGCACGAGGGGTATAGAAAGAAGCAAGAGGGGTGCAGAAAGAAGCAAGAGAGTTGCAAAAAAAAAAAAAAAGAAGTACAAAAAGAAGGAACAGAGGTGCAGAAAGAGGGAAGAGTGGTGCAGAAAGAGTCACAAGGGTTGCAGAAAGAAGGGACAAAGGTGCAGAAAGAAGCAAGAAAAGTGCAGAAAGAAGCAACAGAGGTGCAGAAAGAGGGATGAGGGGTGGAGAAAGAGGCAAGAGAAGTGCAGAAAGATGCAACAGAGATGCAAAAAGGGCGAACAGGGGAGGAGAAAGTTGCAAGAGGGGTGCAGAAAGAAGCAAGAGAGGTGCAGAAAAAAACAAAAGAGCAGAAAGAAGGAACAGAGGTGCAGAAAGAGGCCAGAGGGGTGCAGAAAAAGGGAAGAGGGGTGCAGAAAGAAGCAAAGAGGTGCAGAAAGAAGCAAGAGTAGTGCAGAAAGAAGCAACAGAGGTGCAGAAAGAGGCAAGAGGAGTGCAAAAAGAGGGGTACAGAAAGAGGCATCAGGGGTGCAGAAAGAAGCAAGAGATGTGCAGAAAAAAACAAAAGAAATGCAGGAAGAAGGAACAGAGGTGCAGAAAGAGGCAAGAGGTGTGCAGAAAGAAACAAAAAAAGTGCAGAAAGAAGCAACAGAGGTGCAGAAAGAGGCAAGAGAGGTGCAGAAAGAGGCACAAGGGGTGCAGAAAGAAGCAAGAGAGATGCAGGAAGAAGCAAGAGAAGTGCATAAAGAAGCAACAGCGATGCAGAAAGGGGGAAGTGGGGTGAAGAAAGAGGCAGGAGGGATACAGAAAGAAACAAGAGAGGTGCAGAAAGAAACAAAAGAAGTGCAGAAAGAAAGAACAGGATTGCAGAAAGAGGCAAGAGGGGTGCAGAAAGAGGGAAGAGGGGTGTGAAAGAGGCACGAGGGTTGTAGAAAGAAGCAAGAGGGGTGCAGAACGAAGCAAGAGACTTTTCAGAAAGAAACAAAAGAAATACAGAAAGAAGGAACAGAGGTGCAGAGAGAGGCAAGAGGGTTGCAGAAAGAAGGGACAGAGGTGCAGGAAGAAGCAAGAGAAGTTCGGAAAGAGAGATGCAAAAATGGAGAACGGGGGTGGAGAAAGTGGCAAGAGGGGTGCAGAAAGAAGCAAGAGTGGGGCGGAAAGAAACAAAAGAAGTGCAGAAAGAAGCAACAGAGGTGCAGAAAGAGGCAAGAGAGGTGGAGAAAGAGGCACAAAAGGTGCAGAAAGAAGCAAGAGAGATGCAGGAAGAAGCTAGAGAAGTGCATAAAGAAGCAACAGCGATGCAGAAAGGGGGAAGTGGGGTGAAGAAAGAGGCAGGAGGGATACAGAAAGAAACAAGAGAGGTGCAGAAAGAAACAAAAGAAGTGCAGAAAGAAGGAACAGGATTGCAGAAAGAGGCAAGAGGGGTGCAGAAAGAGGGAAGAGGGGTATGAAAGAGGCACGAGGGTTGTAGAAAGAAGCAAGAGGGGTGCAGAAAGAAGCAAGAGACTTGCAGAAAGAAACAAAAGAAATACAGAAAGAAGGAACAGAGGTGCAGAGAGAGGCAAGAGGGTTGCAGAAAGAAGGGACAGAGGTGCAGGAAGAAGCAAGAGAAGTTCAGAAAGAGAGATGCAAAAATGGAGAACGGGGGTGGAGAAAGTGGCAAGAGGGGTGCAGAAAGAAGCAAGAGTGGGGTGGAAAGAAACAAAAGAAGAGCAGAAAGAAGGACCAGAGGTGCAGAAAGACGCAATGGGGTGTAGATAGAGGGAAGAGGGGTGCAGAAAGAAGCAGAGTGGTGCAGAAAGAAGCAAGAGAGTGTGAGAAGTTGGCCTGGCATATGCTGTCCACTAATTATAGTGGGCACCTTGCACCAGTCCAAACAACCCCTTATTGGAGATAGGTTAAAGACAACCTTTATTGAAAGCTATCCTAGTGGTAGCTATGGAGAGCAGCCTTCAGGCTAAGTCTTGAAGGAATGTAAAGCAGCTTGTTTTACCAGTCTATAATCTCTTGAGTGACCAAATGAAAGAGGACCACACCAGGTATATATTCAAAATATATGTATTTATTGCTAAACACACCCCTCTAGTCTCTTTATGAGGCTAGAGTTCGAAGTACATAAGTTATAAGTTAGTTATCTACAGTAATAGCACAAATACACGTTTGAGCCCTAGGGGCGTACCAAACCATATACCAATAAAGTGGTATAAGAACCACGACTGAGCTAGACACAGGGCCTAGAGCCTGTAGAAGTGCTTGGACCACATGGAACCACCCAAGGTAGTGACACAGGGGACCCACGGGGGACGCGTGCAGTGTGAGAACACAGCCGCGAATCGCCGTTGACTTCTATGGGGAAAGTCGCGGTTGGAAGTTTAAAGAAAAGGGACACTTAGAGGAGGACTTGGAGCAAACCCTTTTAGAACTAGGCTGTTCTAGTGTCAATACCCACGGGAGCACCGGAGTACTCGAGTTACCTCACCCAGGGAGCCGGGTGCATAGGTGTCTTTCGGGGTCGGGTTTCGTCGTCGTTTTCAATGGCGATCTGCTGCAAAGTGCTGCTGGCGGCCAAGTCGAAAGTGTTCGGGTGGATCCAAAGGTGGATTGAAGATCTGAAGAACCTGAAAGCAGAGGGGGCAGAGTCTGGGTCACTAGCCAGTGACCAGGAAGGCGATGAGCAGATGCCCACCGATGTCGAGTGCTTCAGGTAGGTTGACGGTCATCTTGACTCTTCAGCCACGAGGTCCAGGAGGCGTCAACGACAACCAGGAGCTGGATTCGAGCTGTCCCCCATCGTCTGTCGATTGCAGGGGTGTCAGCGACCGGATTGGACCCAACAAGCCTTGGTAACGGCAAGTCTCATGGAAATGGAAGAAGGACAATGGTGCAGACCAGCAAGGTCTGTGGGACTCACCCAGCAAAGGTAAGTCAGGGCACTCCTGGAGCAACCAGGGAGCCCCAGCAGAAGAAGATTGGCCTTCGGGAGGGCCTACTAGCCAACAGACTAGCGACCGTGAAGGAGCCTCGAGTTGACGCACGTGGAGCTGGCTCACAGGACACTCGTGGAGTGAAGGCCAGTGATCTTCGGTGCAGTCGGTGCTGGAGGCTGGGGCTACTCGGAGCCCAAAGCACAACTTCGTGGGAGACCCAGAAGAGGATGCACTTGCAAATGCAATTGGTGTCCAGGGGTCATGGTTCCACATTACCCACGACAGCTACGGGCCTCAGCTTTGCTGGGGACTCAGGGCAGCCTCGGGGAAGTCTGGAAATCCACCTCTGGTGATGCAAAGACTTTGGCGTCCGGCGGGAGCTTCAGCGATGCAGACCGGACAATTGCTTCTTTGGTGCCTGCCAAGCAGGGAGTCACTCCTTGACCCCAAGGGAGATTCTTCAGTCCTCTAATCTTGAAGTAGAGCGTCGAAGGTCCAGGATTCTGTGTCAGAGTTTTGTCCAGGTTAATCTAAAGTCCTAAGGACTGGGGTCCCATACTTATACTAAGATAGGGGGTTGGACCTACTCTGGGGACCCACCTATGGGAGGGTCAGGGCAGAGGGGTGGTTACACCCCTTTCTCTTTGTCCAGTTTCGCGCCAGAGCAGGGGCTGGAAGCCCCTGAGCCGGTTTGAACTGGGGTATGCACAGGGACACCAAATGTGCCCCCAGTGCAGGACTTCAAAGCACCAGAGAGTGCTCCCGCCCAGCCCCAATATACACTATCCTGTCTGGGGAGGTGGTTACACCTCCCTGGGACAGGAAACCTATTGTCCAGGCCTCCCCTGCCGGAGTTTCGGTCAGCAGCAGGAGGCCAGACTCGTGTCTGTGGCAGCGGCATCCATTTTGTGATGCCAGGGCTCTGGAAAGTCAGTACCAGGTATACCGGTGTGTACATGTCTCTCCTCTAGAAGGGTGGAATGCTACCCCGCCACCAGAACTGGTGGGGGGTAGTATTCCAAGATGTTTGACACCAAACACGACATGTTTCCGTGCAGCCATCCCAAAGTTAGCATTTAACACGAGGTTATAATGCGCTTAAGAGTATATGGTCGGGCTGCACTACAAACAGCATCAGAGAAGGGTCTCCGAATGCTGCAGAGGGGCCCAGCTCATGCAGGGGCACCCTCTCACATAGGAACCACGCACTCTGCCTTCAGGATTGATAAGACCTGCCATAGGAGTGACTTATAGGTTGATATGTGTGTATGTATGTAGTGATATAGGTAGCCTAAATCTCAGTAAGGGGTGCATGCACCACCTTACCCAGGCTGCAGTAGCAGACCTGTGGTGTCATTTTGGCTGGCCTTCCAGGGGTGGCACAATACATGCTTCAGCCCCTGGCAGGCCCCTGAGGTACCGATGCCCTGGGTACATAGTATACCATATACTAGGGACTTATAAGGGCACTCCAGATTCCAATCAGAGATGTGCCTAAGGCACATGGAAACCATTTTAGAGAGGAAGCAGCTAGGCTGGGGTTCTGATTAGCAGGGCCCCAGCCAGACTAAAGTCGAAAAACAGTGAAGCATCAGCAAAAAGTGGGGGTACCCATGTGAAGCAGATCCTACTCTCCTACAGAGAGGTGCAGAAAGAAGCAAGAGATGTGCAGAAAGAAACAAAAGAAATGCAGAAAGAAGGGCAGAGGTGCAGAAAGAGGCAAGGGTGGTGCAGAAAGAGGCAAAAGGGGTACAGAAAGAAGCAAGAGATGCAGAAAGAAACAAAAGAAGTGCAGAAAGAAGGAACAGAGGTGCAGAAATAGTCAAGAGGGGTGCAGGAAGAGGCACGAGGGGTGCAGAAAGAAGCAAGAGAGGTGCGGGAAGAAGCAAAAGAAGTGCAGAAAGAAGAAACAGAGATGCAGAAAGGGGGAAGTGGGGTGGAGAAAGAGGCAAGAGGGATACAGAAAGAAACAAGAGAGGTGCAGAAAGAAACAAAAGAAGTGCAGAAAGAAGGAACAGAGGTGCAGAAAGAGGCAAGAGGGGTGCAGAAAGAGGGAAGGGGTGTGTGAAAGAGGCATTGGGGTATAGAAAGAAGCAAGAGGGGTGCAGAAAGAAGCAAGAGAGTTGCAGAAGGAAACAAAAGAAGTACAGAAAGAAGAAACAGGTGCAGAAAGAGGGAAGAGGGGTGCAGAAAGAGTCACAAGGGTTGCAGAAAGAAGGGACAAAGGTGCAGAAAGAAGCAAGAAAAGTGCAGAAAGAAGCAACAGAGGTGCAGAAAGAGGGATGAGGGGTGAGGGGTGGAGAAAGAGGCAAGAGAAGTGCAGAAAGATGCAACAGAGATGCAAAAAGGGCAAACAGGGGAGGAGAAAGTGGCAAGAGGGGTGCAGAAAGAAGCAAGAGAGGTGCAGAAAAAAACAAAAGAAGAGCAGAAAGAAGGAACAGAGGTGCAGAAAGAGGCAAGAGGGGTGCAGAAAAAGGGAAGAGGGTGCAGAAAGAAGCACGAGAGGCACAAAAAAATACAAAAGAAGTGCAGAAAGAAGGAACAGAGGTGCAGAAAGAGGCAAGTGGGTTGCAGTAAGAGGGAAGAGGGGTGCAGAAAGAAACATGAGTGGTGCAGAAAGAAGCAAGAGAGGTGCAGAAAGAGGCAAGAGTAGTGCAGAAAGAAGCAACAGAGGTGCAGAAAAAGGCAAGAGGGGTGCAAAAAGAGGCAAAAGGGGTACAGAAAGAAGCAACAGAGGTGCAGAAAGAGGCAAGAGGGGTGCAGAAAGAGGGAAGAGGGGTGTGTAAGAGGCACGAGGGGTATAGAAAGAAGCAAGAGGGGTGCAGAAAGAAGCAAGAGAGTTGCAAAAAGAAACAAAAGAAGTACAAAAGAAGGAACAGAGGTGCAGAAAGAGGGAAGAGGGGTGCAGAAAGAGTCAGAAGGGTTGCAGAAAGAAGGGACAGAGGTGCAGAAAGAAGCAAAGAAAAGTGCAGAAAGAAGCAACAGAGGTGTAGAAAGAGGGATGAGGGGTGGAGAAAGAGGCAAGAGAAGTGCAGAAAGATGCAACAGAGATGCAGAAAGAGGCGAACAGGGGAGGAGAAAGTGGCAAGAGGGGGTGCAGAAAGAAGCAAGAGAGGTGCAGAAAAAAACAAAGAGAGCAGAAAGAAGGAACAGAGGTGCAGAAAGAGGCAAGAGGGGTGCAGAAAGAGGGAAGAGAGGTGCAGAAAGAAGCAAAGAGGTGCAGAAAGAAGCAAGAGTAGTGCAGAAAGAAGCAACAGAGGTGCAGAAAGAGGCAAGAGGAGTGCAGAAAGAGGGGTACAGAAAGAGGCATGAGGGGTGCAGAAAGAAGCAAGAGATGTGCAGAAAAAAACAAAAGAAGTGCAGGAAGAAGGAACAGAGGTGCAGAAAGAGGCAAGAGGTATGCAGAAAGAAACAAAAGAAGTGCAGAAAGAAGCAACAGAGGTGCAGAAAGAGGCAAGAGAGGTGCAGAAAGAGGCACAAGGGGTGCAGAAAGAAGCAAGAGAGATGCAGGAAGAAGCAAGAGAAGTGCATAAAGAAGGAACAGCGATGCAGAAAGAGGGAAGTGCGGTGAAGAAAGAGGCAAGAGGGATACAGAAAGAAACAAGAGAGGTGCAGAAAGAAACAAAAGAAGTGCAGAAAGAAGTAACAGGATTGCAGAAAGAGGCAAGAGAGGTGCAGAAAGAGGCAAGAGAGGTGCAGAAAGAGGCACGAGAGTTGCAGAAAGAAGCAAGAGGGTGCAGAAAGAAGCAAGAGAGTTGCAGAAAGAAACAAAAGAAATACAGAAAGAAGGAACAGAGGTGCAGAGAGAGAGGCAAGAGGGTTGCAGAAAGAAGGGACAGAGGTGCAGGAAGAAGCAAGAGAAGTTCAGAAAGAGAGATGCAAAAATGGAGAACGGGGGTGGAGAAAGTGGCAAGAGGGGTGCAGAAAGAAGCAAGAGTGGGGCGGAAAGAAACAAAAGAAGAGCAGAAAGAAGGACCAGAGGTGCAGAAAGACGCAATGGGGTGTAGATAGAGGGCAGAGGGGTGCAGAAAGAAGCAGAGTGGTGCAGAAAGAAGCAAGAGAGGTGCAGAAAGAAGCAAGAGTAGTGCAGAAAGAAGCAACAGAGGTGCAGAAAGTGGCAAGAGGGGTGCAAAAATAGGGAAGAGGGGTGAGAAAGAGGCACGAGGGGTACAGAAAGAAACAACAGATGTGCAGAAAGAAACAAAAGAAGTGCAGAAAGAAGGAACAGAGGTGCAGAAAGAGGCAACAGAGGTGAAGAAAGAGGGAAGAGGGTTGGAGAAAGAGGTAAGGAGGTGCATAAAGAAGCAAGAGAGCTGCGGAAAGAAACAAAAGAAATGCAAAAAGAAGGAGCAGAGGTGCAGAAAGAGGCAAGAGTGGTGCAGAAAGATGCAAAAGGGGTGCAGAAAGAAGCAAGACGGGCAGAAAGAAACAAAATAAGTGCAGAAAGAAGGAACAGAGGTGCAGAAAGAGGCAAGGGGGTGCAGAAAGAAACAAAAGAAGTGCAGAAAGAAGCAACAGAGGTGCAGAAAGAGGCAAGAGGGGTGCAGAAAGAGGCACGAGGGGTGCAGAAAGTAGTAAAGAGAGGTGCAGGAAGAAACAAAAGAAGTACAGAATGAAGGATTAGAGGTGCATAAAGAGGCAAGAGGGGTGCAGAAGGATGGAAGAGGGGTGCTGAAAGAGGCACAAGGGTTGCAGAAAGAAGGGACAGAGGTGCAGAAAGAAGCAAGAGAAGTGCAGAAAGACGCAACAGAGGTACAGAAAGAGAGATGAGAGGTGGAGAAAGAGGCACAAGGGGTGCAGAAAGTAGCAAGAGAGGTGCAGAAAGAAGCAACAGAGATGCAGAAAGGGGGAAGTGGGGTGGAGAAAGAGGGAAAAGGGATACGAAAGAAACAAGAGAGGTGCAGAAAGAAACAAAAGTAGTGCAGAAAGAAGGAACAGAGGTGCCGAAAGAGGCAAGAGGGGTGCAGAAAGAGGCAAGAGGGGTGTGAAAGAGGCACGAGGGGTGTAGAAAGGAGCAAGAGGGGTGCAGAAAGAAGCAAGAGAGTTGCAGAAAGAAACAAAAGAAGTGCAGAAAGAAGAAACAGAGGTGCAGAAAGAGGCAAGAAGGGTGCAGAAAGAGGGAAGAGGGGTGGAGAAAGAGGCAGGGGGGTGCAGAAAGAAGCAAGAGAGCCTCACAAAGAAACAAAAGAAGTGAAGAAAGAAGGAACAGAGGTGCAGAAAGAGGCAACAGAGTTGAAGAAAGGGGGAACAGCTGTGGAGAAAGTGGCAAGAGGGGTGCAGAAAGAAGCAAGAGAGGGGCAGAAAGAAACAAAAGAAGAGCAGAAAGAAGAAACAGAGGTGCAGATAGAGGCAAGAGGAGTGCAGATAGAGGGAAGGGAGGTAGAGAAAGAAGCAGAGTGGTGCAGAAAGAAGCAAGAGAGGTGCAGAAAGAAGCAAGAGTAGTGCAGAAAGATGCAACAGAGGTGCAGAAAGAGGCAAGAGGGGTGCAAAAAGAGGGAAGAGGGGTGCAGAAAGAGGCACGAGGGGTGCAGAAAGAAACAACAGATGTGCAGAAAGAAACAATAGAAATGCAGAAAGAAGGAACAGAGGTGCAGAAAGAGGCAACAGAGGTGAAGAAAGTGGGAAGAGGGGTGGAGAAAGAGGCAAGGGGGTGCAGAAAGAAGCAAGAGAGCTGCAGATAGAAACAAAAGAAATGCAGAAAGAAGGAGCAGAGAGGCAGAAAGAGGCAAGAGGGGTGCAGAAAGAGGCAAAAGGGGTGCAGAAAGAAGCAAGATGTGCAGAAAGAAACAAAAGAAGTGCAGAAAGAAGTAACAGAGATGCAGAAAGTGGGAAGAGGGGTGCAGAAAGAAACAAGAGAAGTGCAGAAAGAAGCAACAGAGGTGCAGAAAGAGGCAAGAGGGGTGCAGAAAGAGGCACAAGGGGTGCAGAAAGAAGCAAGAGAGGTGCAGAAAGAAGCAAGAGAAGTGCATAAAGAAGCAACAGCGATGCAGAAAGGGGGAAGTGGGGTGGAGAAAGAGGCAAGAAGGATACAGAAAGAAACAAGAGAGGTGCAGAAAGAAACAAAAGAAGTGCAGAAAGAAGGAACAGGATTGCAGAAAGAGGCAAGAGGGGTGCAGAAAGAGGGAAGAGGGGTGTGAAAGAGGCACAAGGGTTGTAGAAAGAAGCAAGAGGGGTGCAGAAAGAAGCAAGAGACTTGCAGAAAGAAACAAAAGAAGTATAGAAAGTAGGAACAGAGGTGCAGAAAGAGGCAAGAGGGGTGCAGAAAGAGGCACAAGGGTTGCAGAAAGAAGGGACAGAGGTGCAGAAAGAAGCAAGAGAAGTTCAGAAAGAGAGATGCAAAAATGGAGAACAGGGGTGGAGAAAGTGGCAAGAGGGGTGCAGAAAGAAGCAAGAGTAGTGCAGAAAGAAGCAACAGAGGTGCAGAAAGAGGCAAGAGGGGTGCAAAAAGAGGGAAGAGGGGTGAGAAAGAGGCACGAGGGGTGCAGAAAGAAACAACAGATGTGCAGAAAGAAACAAAAAAAGTGCAGAAAGAAGGAACAGAGGTGCAGAAAGAGGCAACAGAGGTGAAGAAAGAGGGAAGAGGGGTGGAGAAAGAGGCAAGGGGCTGCAGAAAGAAGCAAGAGAGCTGCAGATAGAAACAAAAGAAATGCAGAAAGAAGGAGCAGAGGTGCAAAAAGAGGGAAGAGGGGTGAGAAAGAGGCACGAGGGGTGCAGAAAGAAACAATAGATGTGCAGAAAGAAACAAAAAAAGTGCAGAAAGAAGGAACAGAGGTGCAGAAAGAGGCAACAGAGGTGAAGAAAGAGGGAAGAGGGGTGGAGAAAGAGGCAAGGGGGTGCAGAAAGAAGCAAGAGAGCTGCAGATAGAAACAAAAGAAATGCAGAAAGAAGGAGCAGAGGTGCAGAAAGAGGCAAGAGGGGTGCAGAAAGAGGCACGAGTGGTGCAGAAAGTAGCAAGAGAGGTGCAGGAAGAAGCAAGAGAAGTGCATAAAGAAGCAACAGAGATGCAGAAAGGGGGAAGTGGGGTGGAGAAAGAGGCAAGAGGGATACAGAAAGAAACAAGAGAGGTGCAGAAAGAAAAAAAGAAGTGCAGAAAGAAGGAACAGAGGTGCAGAAAGAGGCAAGAGGGTGCAGAAAGAGGGAAGAGGGGTGTGAAAGAGGCACGAGGGTGTAGAAAAAAGCAAGAGGGGTGCAGAAAGAAGCAAGAGAGTTGCAGAAAGAAACAAAAGACGTACAGAAAGAAGGAACAGAGGTGCAGAAAGAGGCAAGAGGGATGCAGAAAGAAGGAAGAGGGGTGCAGAAAGAGGCACAAGGGTTGCAGAAAGAAGGGACAGAGGTGCAGAAAGAAGCAAGAGAAGTGCAGAAAGAAGCAACAGAGGTGCAGAAAGAGGGATGAGGGGTGTAGAAAGAGGCAAGAGGGATACAGAAAGAAACAAGAGAGGTGCAGAAAGAAACAACAGAATTGCAGAAAGAAGGAACAGAGGTGCAAAAAGAGGCAACAGAGGTGAAGAAAGAGGGAAGAGGGGTGGAGAAAGAGGCAAGGGGGTGCAGAGAGAAGCAAGAGAGCTGCAGAAAGAAACAAAAGAAGTGCAGAAAGAAGGAACAGAGGTGCAGAAAGAGGCAACAGGGGTGAAGAAAGAAGGAAGAGGGGCAGAGAAAGAGGCAAAGGGTGCAGAAAGAAGCAAGAGAGCTGCAGAAAGAAACAAAAGAAGTGCAGAAAGAAGGAACAGAGGTACAGAAAGAGGCAAGACTGGTGCAGAAAGAGGCAAAAGGGGTGCAGAAAGAAGCAAGAGGTGCAGAAAGAAACAAAAGTGCAGAAGGAAGGAACAGAGGTGCAGAAAGAGGCAAGAGGGGTGCAGAAAGAAACAAAAGAAGTGCTGAAAGGAGCAACAGAGGTGCAGAAGGAGGCAGGAGGAGTGCAGAAAGAGGGAATAGGATGCAGAAAGAGGCCCGAGGGGTGCAGAAAGAAGCAAGAGAGATGCAGAAAGAAGCAAAAGAAGTGCAGAAAGAAGCAACAAGGATGCAGAAAGGGGGAAGAGTGGTACAGAAAGAGGCACGAGGGGTGCAAAAAGAAGCAAGAGACGTGCAGAAAGAAACAAAAGAAGTACAGAAAGAAGGAGCAGAGGTGCAGAAAGGGGCAAGAGGGGTGCAGAAATAGGGAAGAGGGGTGAAGAAAGAGGCAAGGGGCTGAAGAAAGATGCATGAGAGCTACAGAAAGAAACAAAAGAAGTGCAGAAAGCAGGAACAGAGGTGCAGAAAGAGGCAAAAGTGGTACAGAAAGAAGCGAGACGTGCAGAAAGATACAAAAGAAGTGCAGATAGAAGCAACAGAGGCGCATAAAGAGGGATGAGGGGTGGAGAAAGAGGCAAGAGAAGTGCTGAAAGTAGCAAGAGAGATCCAAAAGGGGGAACAGGGGTGGAGAAAGTGGCAAGAGGGATACAGAAAGAAGCAAGAGAGGTGCAGTAAAAACAAAAGAAGGGCAGAAAAAAGGAGCAGAGGTGCAGAAAGAGGCAAGAAGGGTGGAGATAGAGGGAAAGAGATGGAGAAAGAAGCACGAGTGGTGCAGAAAGAAGCAAAGAGGTGCAGAAAGCAGCAAGAGTAGGTAAGAAAGAAGCAAGAGAGGTGCAGAAAGAGGCAAGAGAGGTGCAAAAAGAGGGAAGAGGGGTGCAGAAAGAGGCACGAGGGGTGCAGAAAGAAGCAAGAGATGTGCAGAAAGAAACAAAAGAAGTGCAGAAAGCAGGAACAGAGTTGCAGAAAGAGGCAACAGGGGTGAAGAAAGAAGGAAGAGGGGCTGAGAAAGAGGCAAGGGGGTGCAGAAAGAGGCAAAAGGGGTGCAGAAAGAAGCGAGAGGTGCAGAAAGAAACAAAAAAAGTGCAGAAAGAAGGAACAGAGGTGCAGAAAGAGGCAAGAGGGGTGCAGAAAGAAACAAAAGAAGTGCAGAAAGAAGCAACAGGGATGCAGAAAGGGGGAAGAGTGGTGCAGAAAGAGGCACGAGGGGTGCAAAAAGAAGCAAGAGACGTGCAGAAAGAAACAAAAGAAGTACAGAAAGAAGGAGCAGAGTTGCAGAAAGGGGCAACAGGGGTGGAGAAATAGGGAAGAGGGGTGAAGAAAGAGCCAAAGGGCTGCAGAAAGAAGCATGCGAGCTTCAGAAAGAAACAAAAGAAGTGCAGAAAGCAGGAACAGAGGTGCAGAAAGAGGCAACAGGGGTGGAGAAAGAAGGAAGAGGGGCAGAGAAAGAGGCAAGGGGGTGCAGAAAGAAGCAAGAGAGCTGCAATAAGAAACAAAGGAAGTGCAGAGAGAAGGAACAGAGGTACAGAAAGAGGCAAGAGGGGTGCAGAAAGAGGCAAAAGGGGTGCAGAAAGAAGCGAGAGGTGCGGAAAGAAACAAAAGAAGTGCAGAAAGAAGCAACAGAGGTGCATAAAGAGTGATGAGGGGTGGAGAAAGAGGCAAGAGAAGTGCAGAAAGAAGCAAGAGAGATGCAAAAAGGGGGAACAGGGGTGGAGAAAGTGGCAAGAGGGATGCAGAAAGAAGCAAGAGAGGTGCAGAAAGAAACAAAAGAAGTGCAGAAAGAAGGAACAGAGGTACAGAAAGTGGCAAGAGGGGTGCATAAAGAGGCAAAAGGGGTGCAGAAAGAAGCGAGAGGTGCAGAAAGAAACAAAAGAAGTGCAGAAAGAAGGAACAGAGGTGCAGAAAGAGGCAAGAGGGGTGCAGAAAGAAACAAAAGAAGTACAGAAAGAAGCAACAGAGGTGCAGAAGGAGGCAAGAGGAGTGCAGAAAGAGGGAAGAGGGATGCAGAAAGAGGCCCGAGGGGTGCACAAAGAAGCAAGAGAGATGCAGAAAGAAGCAAGAGAAGTGCAGAAAGAAGCAACAGGGATGCAGAAAGGGGGAAAAGTTGTGCAGAAAGAGGCACGAGGGGTGCAAAAAGACGCAAGAGACGTGCAGAAAGAAACAAAAGAAGTACAGAAATAAGGAACAGAGGTGCAGAAAGGGGCAACAGGGGTGCAGAAATAGAGGAAGAGGGGTGAAGAAAGAGGCAAGGAGCTGCAGAAAGAAGCATGAGAGCTGCAGAAAGAAACAAAAGTGCAGAAAGAAGGAACAGAGGTGCAGAAAGAGGCAAGAGGGGTGCAGAAAGAGGTAAAAGGTGTACAGAAAAAAGCAACAGAGATGCAGAAAGCGGGAAGAGGGGTACAGAAAGTGGCATGAGGGGTGCAGAAAGAAGCAAGACAGGTGCAGAAAGAAACAAAAGAAGTGCAGAAAGAAGGAACAGAGGTGCAGAAAGAGGCAAGAGGGGGTGCACAAAGATGGAAGAGGGGTGTGAAAGAAGCACGGGGAGTGCAAAGAGGAGTGCAGAAAGAAGCAACAGAGGTGCAGAAAGAGGCAAGAGGGGTGCAGAAAGAGGCAAGAGGGGTGCAAAAAGAGGGAAGAGGGGTGCAGAAAGAGGCATGTGGGGTGCAGAAAGAAGCAAGAGATGTGCAGAAAGAAACAAAAGAAGTGCAGAAAGAAAGAACAGAGGTGCAGAAAGAGGCAACAGGGGTGCAGAAAGACGGTGGATGGGTGGAGAAAGAGGCAAGGGGGTGCAGAAAGAAGCAAGAGAGCTGCAGAAAGAAACAAAAGAAGTACAGAAAGAAGGAACAGAGGTGCAGAAAGAGGCAAGAGGGGTACAGAAAGAGGGAATAGGGGTGCAGAAAGAGGCAAAAGGGATGCAGAAAGGGGGAAGAGGGGTGCAGAAAGAGGCAAGAGGGGTGCAGAAAGAGGGCAGAGGGGTGCAGAAAGAGGCAAGAGTGGTGCAGAAAGAGGGAAGAGGGGTGGGGAAAGAGGCAAGAGAAGTGCAGAAAGAAGCAACAGACATGCAGAAAGGGGGAAGAGGGGTGGGGAAAGAGGCAAGAGGGGTGCAGGAAGAAGAAAGAGAGGTGCAGAAAGAAACAAAAGAAGTGCAGAAAGAAGGAACAGAGGTGCAGAAAGAGGCAGGAGGGGTGCAGAAAGAGGTAAGAGGGGTGCAGAAAGCGGCAAGAGAGGTGCAGAAAGAGGCAAGAGGGGTGTACAAAGAAGCAAGTGAGGTACAGAAAGAAACAAGAGAGGTGCAGAAAGAGGCAATAGAAGTGCAGAAAGAAGGAATAAAAGTACATAAAGAAGCAACAGAGGTGCTGAAAGAGACACAAAGGGTGCATAAAGAGGCAAGAGAAGTGCAGAAAGAAGCAAAAGAGGTGCTCAAAGAGGCAAGAGGGTGCAGAAAGAGGCAAGAGCAGTGCAGAAAGAACCAAGAGAAGTGCAGAAAGAAGCAACAGAGGTGCAGAAGGAGGCACGAGGGGTGCAGAAAGAAGGAAGAGAAGTGCTGAAAGAAGCAACAGAGGTGCTGAAAGAGGCACGAAGGGTTCAGAAAGTGGCAAGAGAAGTGCAGAAAGAAGCAACAGAGGTACAGAAAGAAGCAAAAATGGTGCAGAAAGAGGGAAGAGAGGTATAGAAAAAAGCAACAGAGGTGCCGAAAGAGGCAAGAGAGGTGCAGAAGGAAGCAAGTGAAGTGCAGAAAGAGGCAACAGAGGTGCAGAAAGACGCAAGAGAGGTGCAGAAACAAGCAAGAGAGTGCAGAAGGAGGCAAAAAAATTGCTGAAAGAAGCAACAGAGGTTTAGAAAGAAGCAAGAGAAGTGCAGAAAGAGGCAAGTGAGGTGCAGAAAGAAGCAAGAGCAGTGCAGAAAGAACCAACGGAGGTGCTGAAAGATGCAACAGAGGTGCAGAAGGAGGCACGAGGGGTGCAGTTAGAAGGAAGAGGAGTGCAGAAAGAAGAAACAAAGGTGCTAAAAGAGGCATGAGGGGTGCAGAAAGAAGGAAGAGAAGTGCAGAAAGAAGCAACAGATGTGTTGAAAGAGGCAAGTGAGGTGCAGAAAGAAGCAAGAGCAGTGCAGAAAGAACCAACACAGGTGCAAAAAGAGGCAAGAGGGGTGCACAAAGAGGTAGGAGAGGTGCACAAAGAGGCAAGAGAGGTACAGAAAGAGGCAGGAGGGGTGCAGAAAGAAGGAAGAAAAGTGCAGAAAGAGGCAAGAGAATTGTTGAAAGAAGCAACAGATGTGTAGAAAGAAGCAAGAGAAGTGCAGAAAGAGGCAAGTGAGGTGCAGAAAGAAGCAAGAGCAGTGCAGAAAGAACCAACAGAGGTGATGAAAGAGGCAAGTGAGGTGGAGAAAGAGGCAAGAGATCTGCAGAAAAAAGCAACCAAGGTGCTGAAAGAGGCAAGTGAGGTGCAGAAAGAAGCAAGAGAGGTGCAGAAAGAAGGAAGAGAAGTGCAGAAAGAAGTAACAGAGGTGCAGAAAGAGGCAAAAAGGGTGCAGAAAGACATAAGAGGGGTACAGAAAAAGGCAAGAGAGGTGCAGAAAGAGGGAAGAAGGGTGCAGGAAGAGGCAAGAGGGGTACAGAAAGAAGCAACTGAGGTGCAGAAAGAGGCAACAGACGTGCAGAAAGAAGGAAAAGAGGTGCAAAAAGTAGAAGAGATTTGCAGAAAGAAGCAACAGAAATGCAGAAAGAGGCAAGAGAGGCGGAGAAGGAAGCAAGAGTGGATTGCACACCATTAGTACCAATTTAACACCCACATTTAGCGATAAGTAACAGGTGACTATTCTAGGTTTGCAAAGGGCCTTCCACCATCCTATAACACTTTTCACTGCATTTTTGGTAACGTTTGAACCGTTTGAGCTAGAAACAAGGCTTTTTTTGTTCAAATCTGCAGATTAGGGAGCAGATGATGAATTATGTGGCTAATGCAGAAAATGTATAATCGTGCGAAAGTCGGTGCAGCCAAACAGTCGCATAATTCCAGTGGCCCTGCTCATACCTCTGACTAGGTCCACAAGTGCTCCTCAGTGATTCCTTCTTTTTTTGTCTCACTGAGTTCATAGTTGAGCTTCTAAGGAAACGAGGAAGACTAAACCTGAGGTTACCAGTCTACAACACAGACTACCATACCACATAATCTCTCCATAACACATAATCCCACTCTACATAATACCTATACACTAAATACCACATACTTTCTATCCACATAATTTCACTGCACAACATACCACATAATTCCACAACACACAACGTACATCCACTCCACTCCAAAAAACATTAGTAAAAAACGTTTACATTTAAAACACCAATAACTCTAACTCTCGCAACTGCGAAACCTATTACATTGCAAACACTTCTTTAACTAGTAGTCGCGTTTGCAGAGTGGTGGAGAAATGGTGCTGGGCCTCCAACCAGTGCTCAGGAATTCCACTGCGTAGGATTTACAGGAGGTACCAGGTTGGCTTCTTGGCCCCCAAAGTCCCTCAGGTGTAAATTGGACTTCATCCCCCAACCCGTAGTCTGCCAGGTGGCGGGTTTGCATAGTGGTGGAGAAAGGGGGCATGGCCTCCGAAGACGTTTTAGCAATCCCACTTTGTGGGACTTACTGGAGGTAACAAGAGGGGTAGTTGGCCCAGTAAGTCCCACACAGCAGGATTGCTAAATTCTCATAGCATGCCACGACCCCTTTGGCCACCACTCTGCAAACGCGCTCCCTGATGCGCTCTTGATTGGGGATTGAAGTCCCCTTCGCTGCTGGGGGTCCTTTAGGGGCCAACTAGCCTACCTCTTACGTCCAGTAAGCCCCACACAGTGGGGTTTCTGAGAGGTGGACACAGGCCATGCCCCCTTTCTCCACCACTCTGCAAACGCGCCTCCTGGCGCGCTCTTGGTTGGGGTATGAAGTCCTCTTTCCTCCTGAGGGTGCCTGGGGGCCAACTAGCCCTCCTGTTTCCTCCAATAAGATCCATACAGCTGGATTGCTGAGAGTGCTCAAAGGCCATACCCCCTTTTTACACAACTCTGCAAACGCAGCTCCTGGCGCACTGCTCCTCGGGGGATGAAGTCCACTTGAGTCCTGAGGTCCTCAGGACACAAGAGGACCTCATCGCCCCACCAGCAGTGCGCCAAGAGGCGCATTTACAGAGTGGTGTAAAAAGGGGCGTGGCCTCGGACCACCTCTCTGCAATCCAGCTGCGTTGCGCTTACTGGAGGTACCTGGTGGGCTAGTTGGCCCCCAGGGACCCTCAGTATTCAAGGGGACTTAATTCCCCAACTTAGAACGCACCAGGGGGCGCGTTTGCAGAGTGCTGCAGGGAGCGGGCGGGGCCTCCGGCGAGTTGCCGGTTTCTTTTTTCTTTTTACAATTTTTCTTATTTTATGGGAGGGGGGCTGTGTGGCCCCCCTTCTCTGGGCCACTTTTGGCCCCGGGAACCCCATCCCCCGGGGCCTGGCAGCCTTTTTGGTTTCTTTTTATAATTTTGGGGAGGGGGCCAATTATGGCCCCAGGGACCCCATCCCCCGGGGCCTGGTCAGACTTCATTTCTTATGTGTTTTTTTGGGAGGGGGGCCATCCCCCGGGGCCGGCCTTTCTATTTCTACATTTTTTTCCTATATTTAATTACAGGGGAGAGGGGCCGCATGGCCCCCTCCCGGGCCACTTTTGGCCCCGGGAACCCCATCCCCCGGGGCCTGGCCTCACCATTGGGGACCGTGGGGGAGCCCCAATGCCTCCACGGTCTCAGCCAGCTCCCCGCCTCCTGCGGGAGCCGGCATTGTTTTTGCACAAGGGGAGCTGCTGATATGCAGCTCTCCTTGTGCAAAAGCAATCTCCTTTGGTTTTTGGAAGCGAGTGCAGGTTTCCTGCTCTCACGTCCAAAAACCAAAGAAGAGTTTGCTATGACAGGGCGGGAGCTGCACGGCTTCCGCCCTGCCATAGCAAAGCAATGTCCCAGGGGTGGGCTCCCCGGGACATTGCAGGAGCCGGCCTGGGGGGGTGGCGGTCCCCAGGGCCATCAAGGGCTCCTGGAGGAGGGCCACGAGGTGGGTCCCTGGGGTCGGGGGTCCGCAACGGACCCCCGAATTTAAATAAACAGTGCCCCGGGGAGGTGGTGGTCCCCGGGGCTTGGAAAGCCGCGAGGCCCCCCCACCATACGTGCACTATGCCCCCGTGCATAAATTATAAAGCCCCGGGGAGGTGGCGGTCCCCAGGGCTGCGGGGGCCCCCGTGGGCCCCCACTACATAAAACAGCATTGCCCCGGGACCTGGCCCACCCGGAGGCTTAAGAATAACAAACGACCCACAGGCCCAAAAAAAGCATTAAAAAATATATATTTTTTTAGAAATGGGGTCTCTAGTTGGCAGTGGCTTGCACCCTGTCAAAGTAGGGACCCACACTCTATTCAGGGCAAGGGAGTCACACAGCTAAGATAACTCCTGCTCACCCCCTTGGTAGCTTGGCACGAGTAGTGAGACTTATCTCAGAAGCAATTCGTAAAGCATTTGTACATACACACAGTAATACAATGAAAACACTACAAAAGGAGTCCACACCAGTTTTGCAAAATAACAAATATTTAACTGAAAAAACAATACCAAAATGACAAAAATCCAACATACACAAGATATTACTTTTCAAAGCTTAATTAAGTTCAGGCCATAGAAATCTATGAATGCGTTTCTTTTAGCACAAAGTACCTTAGATGCGTCAAAATTCAAAGAGGAAACAGGCGCAGGGAAGGTGAGGCACCGAAAAAGCAAAGCGATGCGTTGGTTCCTAACTCTAAGGGGAAGTGATGCGTCTGTTCCTTACTGCCAGGGAAGTTGATGCATCGGTTCCTTAGTGCTAGGCAGGGGAGGTGATGCGTAGGTTCCTTACTGTCAGGTGAGGTGATATGTCGGTTTCTTACTGTAAGGGGTGGTGATGCATCAATCTTCGGACATGTGGGCTTGTTCATTACTGCTTGGCGTCGTCAATGAAGAGACGGCATTGAAGGATGATGCATCGAAAATCCAGATGCGCTGCGTCGATGCAGCAGTGTCGAAGCGTGTGCTGCGCTGATTTCACAGCCCCGAAGCAGGCGATGGGTTGATTCTTCAGCGGCAAAGCAGGGGCTTTGTCGGAGTCTGAGTGGGTGCCATGGACATCCGTGACACGATGCTCGGGACTCGGGCTGAGTAGGGTTTTTCAGCTGCAAGGCAGGTGCTGTGTCGGTTCTTTAGACGCACTGCATTACTGCGTCAAGAAAACAGCTACTGAGAGTCAATGCGTGTATTTTCTCACCAGATTACACTTCCAAGGGCCCAGAACTGGATTTGGCACCACTGGAAAGTCAGGGCTCTCAGCAGAAGAGCCCAGGCACTGGTAGGTGAAGTCTTAGATGGCCCCTAGACTTCTTAACAGAAGTCAAGCACGCACAAGCCCTTGAAGAACCTTGGAAGCAGAATACAGAAGCAAACTCCAGACTATTTACTCCCAGGACAGAAGCACCAAGCCAGCACAACAAAGCAACATGCAGAGTGGCATCCCTCCTACAGCATCCAGCTCTTCTTCCTGGCAGACTGTTCTCAGTCCAAAAGTGTTCTGCTTTTGGTGTGTCAGAGGTCCAATACTTATACCCCTTTCTGCTTTTGGAGTAGGCAAACTTTAAAGTAAAGTCTTTGTAGAGCACAAGAAACTGCCTTTTTCTCACCTGGCTCCAGACACACTACAGGGGGGTGGAGACAGCTTTGTGCGAGGACAAGCGCAGCCCTTTTCAGGTGTCAGTGACAACTCCTTCCACCACTCTAGCTCAGGAATAATATTATAGTTTATAAAGAAGCACACACCTATGCACACACAATTCATGGAAAATAGTATGAGTGGAAGTTAATTGGCTTCTCTGGGCCGGAGTCATAAAGGTAAACTTACACATTTGTGTTTAGTATTTTTCAGGTTTTTACAAACTACAACTTTAATTTTACTAATAGTAAGTTTACAACTGCGGAGACTCCAAAGTCGGGGTGGAGAACTCCGCACATAAAAAGCCAGGACTGCCAGAATGTTCTTTTACATTTTTATTTTTTAGTTCCCAAACACTCCAGAAGTGCACCTGGAAAGCTGCACCCGGTGCAGGTTTCCAGACTTCCTGCTGGCGGCGTAATGTGACATCTCCTTTTATTCCACTATGAATAGTGTAGATTTAAAAATAGGGGAAATAAGCCTGCTGCACATGTCTTTCTCCACAGGAAAATATTCTTCCCCATGGAGAAAGCTCTACCCTACACTCCCAAACAAATTTAAGGATGATGTGTTACCCTTCCATCTTGGAAGGCAGTTGCCCGTGGCTGGATGAAATTTCCAATCATTTTCAGAGTGGAAAGAGTACAAATGAATGCACACATAGGTACATAACAGACATTTACTGAAAAATACAGTTAAGAGTTAGATATATTTCTTCAAACACAAAACCAACCCCCAACCTAAATTCACTAGTTGTGGCATGCAATGCATGGCCAACCCCTACCCCCCCCTCCCCCCAGACAATGGTAACAGCATATCCCGCGAAGAACATACATATGTATGGATAATGCCATGCTGTTTTCTCATGTGCAGTAGTTCTAAATAAAAGTATATAACCTTAGCCAGAAGACAAAGAGTTAAATGTGAGATCAAACCCGAATAACTAGGACTTGTGAGTATAGACCCAGTTGTTATCTTTTGTGAAGTAATTTATACCTGAACGTGTGAGACATCAATCGGTGTTTCTTCAAGTCATTTAGCTCTACCCATATTTCACAGGGTCCCATGAAATATTTTTCATGTTTCACGGAAGTTGCATCATAATTACAGCCTCTGCAGAACTGCCTCATTCCTCGTGTCATTAGAAACAACTGTACTAATAAACCTGCATTACAGCATTCACACGTTTATTACTACATTGCAAGTGTCAAATTTAACCTATCACCACACTCTAGGCCATCTTTACTGAAGAAAACACCTTATCTCGCAGAGGAGGTCTATTCACTTGGATTTAATGTCACTCCATTCCTTTGGCCCCCTGTGCCTCTTTCTGGTTAGCTCCCTTTACTTATAATTTTTATAGATGGCAAACTGGAATACTGAAGAGTGCATGGAGAACCGCAGAAAATAATTTGCTATTTATTAACATTGTTGAGGGAGGGGAGAAGTATCATGGCTCGCACGAGGACTGTAAGGGCCCTACCTTCAGTCAACATTAGAAATGAAAGGCAGCATGCGTTTGACGCACCTGTGTAAATGCTATGTAGGAAATATTTTCATTTTTACAAAACAAATGTTAAGACTGACCATAGACTACTTGACTCCTACCACGCTGATGTCTCTAATAGGTATTAGAAAGTAGAAACATTACACAGTGTTCAAAGATCATATGTTTCCGCACTAGGCATGCTTGCTCTATTGAGTTGGCGACGGTATTGAGATAAAATGATTAAACTATTTGTTTATGTGTAGGTCTGTTTGGAAAGAACAATCACAAATCAGCTCTCAAATCATTTTACGAATAGATTAAAAGCGTTGAATTAGTTGTACTTACCAGTGCAATAGGATAGAGTACATACACCTTGTGGTGTACCTTGTAGCTTGTAAACATAGAATCCTGCAGGACACTGCCTGACCTGTATAGTGGATGACCACAGACAGCAGTCCGTCTCCGGATTCCACCAATACCACCAGTTATACCACGAGGCACAAGCTGTCCTACTAACAATGCCATCTTCAGTTGTCGGGTGTATTCCATTCAGCCACACTGGAGCGTGTGTATTGCATCTATAGGGTTGTACGCAGGTCTCTGGCATCCGAATCCCGCCGCTGCCTGTGAACCGGTACCATCCATACAAATAATTGTCACAATTATAAAAGGACACACCAAAGGACGAGCTTCTCCAGTAATCATTCAGTGCGGTGTGATTCTCACATGGATCAAGGCAGATGTAGGAGTCAGGGGTTTCTATGCACTCAGTGTCAGAGGGACAGGGATTCAGAGTACACGCAGGCAGGCGGCAGTGGTAGCCGTCTCCCAAATACCCTTCATTGCACCAACAGGAATAACTGCCATAGTAATTGTAACATGTTGCGTGTTCATCACACTGGTTCAGATCAGGGCTAGAACATTCATCAATATCAATACATGCTCCATCGAAGTGCTGGAAGCCACTGCTGCAACGACAAACATAGGACCCAACCGTGTTTTCACAGTAGCCTGAGTAGCAGCTATAGGTCCACCAGTAGGCGCACTCATCGACGTCACTGCAACTGAAGCCGTCACCAACGAAGCCATCGTTGCACGTACATTCTCCAACACCAGCGTATACTTCGCAGGTTGCATTGGCAGCACAGGAAGTGCAGTCATCTGTGGCTGTGAAAGAAAGGACAAGGAAAACCTTTTAGTCCATGGCTTTCTGAACGTTCAACGAAACGAGGGGCATATTGGCAACAACTAGCGATAAATATCGCAAACCGCGCTTAGCGCGTTTTTTTTTAACGCCGCCTATCGCTGGATATTATCGCGGAGATAACATGCTATTAGCAAGGTTTATCTCCAATGCGATAAAATATCCAGCGATAGCGGCGAAATGCGTGAACATCGCTGGAAATCCAGCGATATTCACGCATTAACGCCATGGTGGACTTAGCCTGACAATCCAACTCCCATTGAACAAACAGGTAAGTCATGTTTTTAGCAGGTGTTAAATTCTAGCGATAATCGCGCTTAGTGTGACTTTTTTTATCGCTTCGCCTGCCTTGCTGATAGGGGGAAGTTGTGTTAGCGACTGTTTTCAGTCGCTTTTAGTTGGGAACGCCTACCTTGCATGTCATTAGCGATAATTATCGCTGGCATGCAAGGCGATGGGAAAACCGGCCGCTATCGCCAGAAAGCTGTCGCTTGCTTGCTGATAGGGGGATAAAAAAATCGCTGCTTTAGCGGCAAAAAGTGCCGCTAAAGCGGCGATAAAGCCCTTGCTAATATGTCCCTGAGTGTGGTAGACCTACCAAGCATATTCTGGAATGAATTAAGGTCGGGTGACATGTTGATAAATTGGCCAAATCCCACACGAATATTGCTCTACTTTGCAGTTTATTCTGAGTGCTCCAGTAAAAGACTGGGGTAATACTACATAGGAAATTACCAATATCAGAGCTTTTGTTTTTACTCACATTTGGTATTACTATTTAATTACCAGTGCCACAGTTTGGAAAATGGGACAACATGGTAATGCTTCATGTTGCCCCCATTCCGTGCTGAGAACTTGCATTTTCCCCACATGAGAGTTACTTGGCAAACTATCGGTGGGACTACCGACTCTGCTTGCAGTTTGTACAGAACTCGTAACACAGATTTGAGAGCTAGCATCCCTTTGCAGGTAATCAAATTGAGGGTTTAGTCTTTAGATGGTGTGATTCAACCTGGTTGTCTTGATGCCTCTGCTGACATCACAAGGAAATAAAACATCACAGAGAAATAAACCACCAT
Organism: Calotriton arnoldi; assembly: GCA_963921515.1. Lineage (NCBI taxonomy): Eukaryota > Metazoa > Chordata > Amphibia > Caudata > Salamandridae > Calotriton > Calotriton arnoldi. The sequence goes on from CAWUFW010008540.1 coordinate 219,394, forward strand.
TTTAATTACTACTATCCACTCCTGGGGCCTGTTTCATTCTTCTTTATACTGTAATAAAGACACATACAAAATAACTCTAACTATGAAAGGCAAGAAAAAAAATGTGGAAAACCCCTATGCAACAGTGTGGTATAAAAATGTCCTTCTGTGTAACTAAACCATCTCCTCTTGCTGCGCTTTAGCAAACGTTTTCACCTGTATGTCAAGGCTCACGACATTTGGAACTCTATGTGATTCTAACAGCCTCGTTCTGAGTCCTGTGCAGGGCCGTCTTAACGGCATTATAAGCCATAGGGCAAAGCAGTGCCCTGGGCCCTGCCTACACAACTACTCACAGGAATAAAAATGTTTAACGTAAAATTAGTGTTAAATTCTGGTCTGCATGGGGCCCCTATGCTCGTGGGGCCCCCGCGCAACTGCCTACCGTGCCCATGCCTTAAGACGCCATTGGTGCTGTGGTGATCCTGATTCGGGTGCAAACTGGAGCTTGTGCCCGAATTGGGATCAGAATTTGTGCAGTTATACCGCAGTCCTTCCCTGCACACGGTTTACCTTGTGGAATTTGTGTGGGAAAATTACCACACATTCTGTGCTTTGTGGCTTGGAACAAGGAAAATATGCATATTACCATATTACAACCCAATCCTGTGGTCTGGAATTCCGAATGAGTAGGTAATAACACACCTGATAACTATCACACCCATATGCGTACTATAACAATCAATAACGGACAACCACTTCTATCAGAGCTTGAATGTGTTTGTTATCTGCCTACATATTGTTAGATTTTTTATCCATATCCACTTCATATAATGTCATTAGGGGATGGAGGTGCTTCATATTACCTATTGTGACGTCATGCGGGTCAAAAGCCATGCAAGTGTCATCAGGGAACAAAGTCCAGATGATGTCACATCTGCTACCTTCTGATTTTGGAGAAATGACATCAATAGTACTTGTGTTTATGGCTGAGGTATGAGAGTTAACATAATGCAGACAGGTGGGTTTATGTATCGAATTATTTTGTGTTTATAAGCCACGTTCACATTTATTTAGAAAAGTATTGGTTTTAAATAATGTTTAATCATGAGGCATAGCTGTGACTACATACCTGATATATTTATCGCTGAAATAGAAAAAAAATAACAATTAGACATATGGTCTCCAAGATGAATTTAGAAATATGATTTATTTTTCTCTGGACTGTACCTGTAAAACCTTCAATTCGAACCGCGAATGCACTCCCAGCACCAACATTGAGCGACCAGCTTCCGGAGGGAGGATTTGAGACCTGGAAGATAGATCCCCATTGCTCTGATAAAATAGTGACGATTTCTGCTTCTTTGTCTAAGAAGAAAACAAATGCATGTTTAATGTTATACCAGGAAAGATAATCCTTTCATTTCAGAATAAATCTCGTGAATCGGATTTCGGAGCTTGTTGCTAAAGTTTGAAAAATTAACATAACTCCAAAAATAGACTGCATTTCCAAATGGACATCATATCTTTTAATATTTCTTTAAGTTTTTGATTGGCAGATTTGAGGATTCAGGAATAGATGAGAGCTGTTTTTCTGTGTTACATTGTCATTAAGACTTTGTATCAACTTACATCTTTTAAATGTTGATTAGAAACAATGTAGCTAAACACACATGGGGCCTGTTCACAAGCATGTTTCCTACATATGAGATGAGAAAAATGCTTTTCATAAATGCTTTCACATTTTCTATAGCCATATCTCTCAATTATCAGGAGGCACTTGCAGCCTGGGCTTCGCTGGGTAGTAAACACATATGCTGGTATCACATTTCTGGCATGGCAGTTTATGGGTAGGACAGTAGTAGGCAACTTTGGGCCACACCCTTATTCAGTCGTTCCCATGAGCCACTTGGGCAAGGTGACAGGCGCCTTGTCATGTTAGCAATCTGTCCCACCATACTCTGGTGACATTTAGTACAATTTTTCAGAGGAACAGTTCTGAAAGGGTCATACAAGTCAATGCTTAGATTTGCATTTTCCTGTCTTTGCCTGCTTACTCCTCGCTACCAGCCCCCTAAAAAAATGTGAAAACTAAGTATATAAAATTCATTTTGGCTGACCATTATTGACAGGCTGGGACAAAGTAACTCTGTTCTTTTCCTGCGATGCTTGCCTGCTGATCATGCTAATCAGTGAATTTTACATCAGACTATTCTATTTATTGCATTTGCACTTTCCCTTTGTAAGTAATAATGTATGGGGCGCTATGAGCTGCTGTTCCTTGCATATACTGAATGAACTGAATGGTTACAATTTACAGGTTCATATTTTATCTCTCTTCCTCCTTTATTTATTGTATTTAACAAGTAATGTATTATGTGAAGATATGCCATGACATGTATTAATTAATCTTTGCAAATGAAAAAATCAATAAAAATATTTTTACAAAAAATAGATTTGCATTTTCACACGAAGCTAGGGGTTGGAATGTAAATCTGCACTATGAAGCGAATTAATTTTTCGATCGAGGAGTGTGGGGGCAATGCTAACAGGATCCAGTTTTGTTACTTGTCTTCTTAATGCTTTATGCAGCAGTCCTTCTCTAGGCCACAACTGCTGAATGCAGATGACAGGTGGGCCATGTGATATTCTCAGATTCCTTTGCATCCCATCAAAAATACATACACACAGAGATGCAAGCTATTTTTATCCAACTAATAAAAATAAAAGATTCAGTGGTGTTGGAACAATTTTCAAATGTTAGAAGCCATAAGGATAATGAAAAATCAAAGCCTCCTACAAAAAAACAAGTGTAGCAAATGAGCTACACCCATTCAGCAGGAGAGTGATAAGAGTGTGAAATGTTGTTGCTGCCAGTGGCGGCCGGCACAGGTAAGCGCGGTAGGGCGGGAGTGAGGGTAAGTCGACAGACGACGGAATAGGTATAATTAAATAAATAAATAAAACTTATTCCGTCGTCTGTTGACTTCCCCCTGCCGCGTCCCGCCAAACTGCGCTTACCTGTGCCGGCCGCGGCTGGTTGCTGCTGTATTTTGGTGCACACTGTTGCAGATATAATACTAAAGCATGGTGTGGTGGTGGCACACTGTTATTTAGAGACAGCATATTTCCCACTCACTTGGCCTCTAAATTTGCACACACATGCAGTTTTACTAACAAAACTATAGTACCCAAACGATGAGTGGATATTGGGGTTTAGCGTTCATTGGAGCATCACGGAGGAAAGTGTCTTAATTTGTTTTGATCCTATTAAAATCCTTCATTGAATTACTTCAGAGTTCCTAAAAAATGTGCTTCATTTGTGCTGTCCTAACTACTAATATATTCTGAAATATTTGTAGAGTTCATGTACAGGTATTTACATTTTGTTGTGTGCTAACAATGGGGCATATCTACGAGGACGGCGATAAGTCAACGCAAAGCGCGCTTAGCGCTTTTCTACTTATCGCCGTCTATCGCTTGATTATATCGCCCTGTTAGCGCGTTATCTACAACGCATTTCTCCAGGGCGATATAACTACCAGCGATAGCGGGGGAAATCGCCGTTTTGCAGGGAACATCGCTGGTTTTCCAGCGATGTTCCCTGCAAAATGGCGATAACCTTGCTGATACGACCCTGTGGTCGTATCAGCACAATCCACCCCCATATTAAGTATGCCTAAGTCTGCATTTTAGCAGACGCTAGTTTTCAGCGAAAACAGCGGTTTTCGCCCAAAACTAACGTCTGCTAAAATGCGTAGGCAGCCTTGTAAATATCGCGATGTGCACATCAGCGATATTCACAAGGTTGTACTGCCCAGTAACGCCCACTTTGCATCTCATTAGAGATGCAAAGGGAGGCGTGGGGTAAAAGGGTGCTAACATGCACTAATGCATGTTAGCACCCTCTTGTTAATAGGGCGATAGTTTTATCTCCGCCTTTTTGGCTTTAAAAGCCAAAAAAGCGGAGATAAAGCCCTTGTAAATATGCCCCAAAATTTCCATCCTACAACCTTTCCTTTCACACTCACTGTACCCCAGCAAGATTGTCACATTGCGCACTTTACAAACTCATCTCATTTTGCTGTCAGAGAAGGCAAATACCAATCTGAGTGTTAGAACAATAAGCAGCAATTTGTCAGAAAACATAACCTGACATGTGACCTCGGTCTTGGAAGGCACAACAAATGTGACTAGATAAAAACAAAGTTCAAGGCATCTTTATTGCTCATTCTCCTTCCGAACTCCAGAATCATTATTTTCGGGGTCCTGCAGCACCCCTCTCTCTCATCCTTACTTCCAGCACCTATGCCAGGATTCGAAGAAAGCCAAATGATGGCCATTATCTTTCAAAGGACAGGAACGTGCAGAGCAATGGAGATCCAATACCAATTTCTCATTGAAAACATAGACACCCTATCAACTTACAAACTAAAAAGTGGCATTGACATTTGGCTCGTATGAGCAGCCAACAAAAAGAAAACCAGCAGTATCATCCAGAGGCAAGGAAGAAAGGTGATAAGGCTTAGAGCAGAATATATACCAAATGGCAAGTAATGTGTCCCTTTCTCCCACCCACTTTCCTCCTATGTATTCCATTGCCTGGGTTATTTTACCTCCCACTCCAAATAACTTGCACATACTTTAGCTCGGTGCCTTCCATCCACCCTCTCCTCCTTAATTGTTTTCTGGTGCTGCTCTGTCTCTTTTATCTTTCTCAATTTTTGCGTTGAAAAATGATAGAAATACACCAAAGATTACCACGGCTCGAAGCACTTTGCGGGTTTTCTAAGGTATTGTGGCCTGGTGGCCAAACTGCTGTAATTTCAGAGGTATTGCCTCTGCTGCTCACATGCCAAGGGAAAATGCTTCAATTGGCCCAGTGGAGTCATATTCAGTGAAAATGAGCAATGCTGGATGGCCTGCCGTGTGATGGTGGTATTTCAGACCAGCTGTAAATTTTAACATTTTCCATTGACAAAACTCAAAGCTTGCAGTTTCTTTTTAGAAAACGTAAACTCCATGGGCCAGATGTACGACCGTTTTTTGCGGTCGCAGAGGGGTTTTAGACCCCTTTGGGACCGCAAAAAATGTGTTGGCCATGTACTAATCCTATTTTGCGACTCGCAAAATAGGATTAGCGACTCACTATTAGGAAGGGGCGTTCCAAGGGCGTCCCTTCCTATTAGCAAGTCCTCCAGCTATGTATGACTCTTTTGCGACCACAATTGCGGTCGCAAAACAGTCGCAATTTACCACCCTTCACAGAAGGGTGGTAAAGCACTCGCAAACGGGAAGGGGTCCCCAGTGGACCCCTTCCCCTTTAAGAATGCATGCGAAAATATTTTGCGGAAAGTTTCATTTTTATTTTTCAAATGCATCCCGTTTTCCTTTAAGGAAAACGGGCTGCATTTGAAAACAAGCATTTGCAATGCAATCGGTCTCGCCTTTGGGACCTTATAAGTATTTATCCATGCAGCACATTATCCTGGGTGCTGCAACCGCTGGCTCAAATTAAGCAGAGGGAGAGTGGAGCAATGAGGGAGGGACGAGAAGCCTGGAGGGAGAGTGTAGCAACAAGGGAGGGACGAGAAGCATGGAGGAAGATGGGAGGGACGAGAGGCCTGGAGGGAGAGGAGAGCAGCAGAGGAAGGACGAGAGGCCTGGAGGGAGAAGAGACCAGCATGGAAGGACGAGAAGCCTGGAGGGAGAGGGGAGAAACGAGGGAGGGATGAGAAGCCTGGAGGGAGAGGAGAGCAATGAGGGAGGGACGAGAGGCCTGGAGGGAGAGGGGAGGGACGAGAGGCCTGGAGGGAGAGGAGAGCAGAAGAGGTATGCTTTAGACAGGGCGCGCTTCTGCAAAAAGTACAATGATGCAAGGATTACTAACTGTGGGGCACCCAGGAGACAACAGGCCACAAAGCAAACAGCTGAAATATGCCATCAAACCCCACCTTGGACAATAAAAGACAATCACATTTGAGGTGCAACTGCCCCTTTAACACTTGGGTCCCGGCGCCAGTGCACCTGGTGCACTATCGGTAACTACGACCCTAGTTACTAAGGTTAAAAAGAACCGCAAAATGACACCAAAATAATAAACGTGATGCCCCTTCTCCACGGTGATAATGTTTGCCACATAATATTTGATCCAACTATTGTATATCAGCCCCGGACGCACTTTTTCTGTTTTACAAAATGTCTAAAAATAAAAATACATCTGTTTTGCAAACTCCCTCTGATTATTGTAAATGTTATTTTATGAAATTTTGCACACTTACTTTGTCTACTAAGCACACATGGAAACAAGACCCCCTGTGTATTGCCACAGCACAGAGAAGAGCTGCTTTTGCTGGTTGTACTTTGTAACGAGGGATATAAAACAAGTTACTTTGCCAAAACCGACACTGGTTCCGTATTTTTGAAGCAGTGCATCATACAAGATGTCCCCTGGCCCGGAAAGGCAGCAGGCGCACGCCGTACCTTATCGTTGCAGGGTCGGAGGCAGACACCAGCGCCAAACTTCCAGGGAGGGGCCTGAGGGCTCGTGCAGCAACAGCACCACGTCCGCAAGCATATCTGTTTCGGGTAATTTATTTGTCACGCATGCGTAAGATAGCTGTGAGCAGCGCGCGAAAAAAAAAAGGAGTGCGAATTCACCCAGCAAATCCGACAACAAACAAGCATTTAAAATGCAATAGGACTCGTATTTACGTGAGACCTATTGCATTCGAAATGGAAGTGCAGGCGTCCAAGAAGGCACGAACGGGAGTGGGGGAGGGCGGGGGGGCCGAAAAGTCACGGGCTGCGGGAGGGAACGGGGGGAGGTAGGGGAACAAAATAGTTTTTAAAGTAAAGGGGCCGATAGCCATGGAAGGACACAAATGACGACATGGCCATCAGGAGGAGGGACTAACAAGCCAAAAAACAATCAGAATGCAGTATTTAGGATATAAGGCAATCCGAAAGATGGGCGGAAAGTGGGCGGAGCTTCCACGAAGCTTCCACGCTATAGCGTATCCTGCATGCCTCGCATAAGGAGGGAACATGCAGGAAAGGGGGTACCCATTGGCCCATATGTAACCAATTCTGTCTCTCTCTCTACTTGCAAAGAGGCCAATGAATAGATGATCATGTAATTTGGATACTTTTCTGACCCAGTGACTAGCACTGACAAGGACATACACTAGTTTCAGTCTCAGCTCCACAGCTCTAAATCATGTCCCATCCTCAACACCCATTCACACTTTAAAGTCGCATTTTACAAGACTCATATTACATGAAAAGCAAAACTACAGAAACTCATCAGAGAAAAGGAAATTCTACTATAGGTTAGGCTCACACTTTCTTTGACCATACCCCGGTTAAGCTCGTTTTAAAAATCCCAACAGAGAGTGGGTTAGCTAGAAAATGACGTTTCTCCGACAATGCGCTTCACGATCCTGTTTTTCATTCAGAACTGAGGGACCCTTAAATGAGTACTTTACAATCAGCATTGGGCTCGTCTCCACACATGCTGCTCTCTAGGAGGCCTTCAAAGTGTATGTACATGTTGTTTGTATTGCCAAACATGCGGTTTCCTCAAAACCATCCATAGCAAGTTGGACTGGCAGGAGTTGCTTACTTTTGATCGAGACTCCATAGGACAGGGGCATGATGCCCTTCTCCACTGATGATCGGTGCTCCAGGATGAGTTTAGAGACTTAGCTGAACGCGAGGTGGCCTAACTCAGAAAATATGCACATGCCCGCAGGTATGGCAAGGGAAGAGACCAGGTCATACTCTAACTAGATTGCTTTGCCCCAACCCGCACAGCAACTACGTGACGGAAATTCACACATGCGAAGGGACAACTGTGACAGATACTGAGGGTGTGGCCCAGGTATTCCTGGCCTACTATCAGCGGCTGTACACTGCACGACCTATAGACGACCACACTGCAATTGAGACTTACCTAACAGAAGTGGCGATGGTCTGGCTGACAGATGGCCAGCAGCAGTATCTTGCAGCCCCCATCACAAGCAACAAGATTGCTCAGGCGAGTGATGCATTAGATAACTCCATAGCCCCAGGGCTCGATCGCCTCATGGGCTGTTTCTATAAGGCTTACAAACACATTCTAGCCCCACACCTTCTGGAGGAGTATGCAGAGTCTCCTGAGACTGGTACCCTCCCCCCACCCTAAGAAAAGCTGCAATCACTCTGTTGTTCAAACCTAGCAAAGACCCTCATTTATGCACATCATAGGGGCGACTTTCCCTTCTAAACCAAGATAACAAAGTACTTGCCACACAGCTATCACTTCTGACGCAACAAATCATGTCTCCATTCAAACAGACTTCGTACCACACCTCTCCACCACACTAAATCTACGCACCATTTTCGTGATAATGAACCACATCTCCCCAACTCTTCCAGCAGTGGTCACCCTTCTTGACGCTGAGAAGGCATTCGACTCGTTGTAATGGCCATTACTGAGGGTGACCCTGGCTAAATTAGGACTCCCACGAGGCTTTCTCAACCTTATTATGCTCTTGTACTCCGCCCCTGTGGCTAGACTGCGAGTGAATGGTTCCCTCACAGACCCATTTTTAGGGACCAGAGAAACTCAGCATGAATGCCGCTTGTCGCCCTTGCTTTTTTATCATTGCTCTGGACCCCTGGTCCAACAGCTTCAGGAGTGCCATCTGGATTGAGATTTCACCACAGTCCATTATTGGTCTCAATGTACGCGGACGATGTTTTGCTATTTGTCTGAAATCCCGATATCCATCTGTCTCCTATCATCTGCAAAATTATTTGATTCGGGAGCCTTTCCGGACTCTCAATAAACTGGAACACATCAGAAATCTTTACAATCACTGATGCCACGGTGCCCTGTGCTCTGGATTACCCCCTGACTTGGTGCAATGACCCGCCCCCCGCCCCCCCCAGGTACCTGGGTATTATCCTCCATAGGCAGAAAGAAATGGGGATCCATCTAAACTATGGCCCAGTGATTGACAAGCTCACCACCCAGATTGAGCATTGAATTAAGTTAGCGTTGTTCCTGGCTGGGCACATCGCCATTATCAAAATGGTTGCCCTCCCTTGTTTTTAGGTCTCGCCTACGCAGCGCGCATGCGTTGCTTAGGAGGAGACCTTTAGCCATCGGTTCCCTTTATTCCCCAAACGTGCACGCGTTCCATTGCCTTCAATGGCAACGCGTGCACGTGTGGCGATTGCCTTGCGGGAGCGAGCGGCAGCGCCATATGGTATCAATTATCACCGCTGGCTCCCGCAAGGCAATCGGCAGGCCCCCCTCCCCCCTGCTGCCGCGCGAGGCGCGCTTTTGCTTGTTTACTAATGTAACGAAATAATCAGTTACTTGTCTCTGTGGGAAAGATTGCATGCAATAATAACATGCGTCAGGGAATTCCTAAAACGAGGAATGCACTACAGTGCTAGGCGTGTGTCCGTTTTATCTGGTCTTGGTTGGTTTTAAATTCTCTTCCAGAGGCTCTGCCGGCCCCCTTTGTAACTCCTAATCTTGCAATTAGTCACGAACAAAAGTAACAAGCAAGCATTGGGGAGGGATTTAAAACCCTCCGTTTGGCCTAGCCGTGCGTAGCGCTGGGCGGGATTCCGCGATGCGCTATACCCTCCCTCCCACCCCGTTTACCGGTTTCAAGAGTGTGGTTTGCAAAGCCTCGCAGGCAAGACCTTCCTATCCTACGCCACAGTGAATCCTTTTCTAGACAATAGCTAGAAGACTGCAGCAGTTTACAAACATCTTAAGTCTACAAAAGCATGTAAAGTACAATCTGTATGCAGTTGTTGTCTACCGCCAATGTGTTTTTTCCTTTTTTTCTAACCATTTCTATTTAACATTACTTTGCGTTGTGTGTAGGGGATTGGCCGCCCCTGATTTTCCTGGCCAATCCCGGATTTTCAGAGGACTGTCCCGACGCTTCTCTTGCATTTGAATACATGATCCAGTTTTTGGGGCAAAGGTCAATTCATTCTGCAGAGCATAATTGAAATGAAACTCTCTCTGCTCTTCTTTCCACAAGCGTTTTAGAAGTCTGAAACAATTTAAGCATTTTAGTTGTTTCTTTCAGGCAGCGCATGAGGAGATGGGTGCATGCTCCCAGCAGAGGGCAGGCAGAGTGGGGAGAAGGGCAGGGGGACTCAGGGTGGAGGTCCAGCCATAGCTAATGTCATGGAATCATGTAAACGTAGCCTTGTGAATATTAATGTGTACATGCGTGTATGTATATACATGTGTGTATATATAGATCTGTGTCTGAATATGTGCGTGTGTGTGTGTATATATATATATATATATATATATACACACACACATTTACAGCGGTATGCAAAAACTGGGACATGCCTGACAGTAGTAAGTATAAAGGCTTTAGTCTTACTTTTATGTCTGGCCTGGCCCAGTTTTTGCTTCCAAAATCTGGTCGGTCTAGTTGTGACTTATGCCTTTTCGTTTGTTTCATGCAGCAATACTGGCAAACACACATCATATTAATATTTTTCAGTATTTGGCAGCAACATTTAGTTAGAGTTGTTGTATTTGCTTCCTTTCTCCAGGGCTCCTCGTTGTTTTCTTGGGATTGTCTCCTTGCGGTTTTATGTTTGTGAGCTACTGTCTCCACCCATTTCCAAGCGCTTTCCCAGCAGTTGGGACCGTACAAAGATTAATGTGAATTTCTTCTGCTAATGTCTACTCATATCTGCTTTCCATTTAACTATTTCTGGGCTTACTTTGTGCCTCCATTGGATAGATATCCAACACTTTGCTAGGACTAGACCCAAGGACACAAAGTTATATTGTAATTTCTTTTTAGAGGGGACTTGCATAGAGACCCAGATGGCAGTGCTGTAGAGGTTGGTTAATTATGTTTCCTACAGATGACTAAAGTTTTCCAACTGTTGTTTCCCAGTATTATGTTGCAGCAATTCCGTGTCTTGTGGATTAAGTCTTGACTGGGCCTGCTGCATCTGGCACCTGTATCTGACCTGTGCGGGTTTATTTTATGAAGATCTATTGGTCCATAATATCACAGTTACTGTTCTTTAAACAAGTGCTAGCCCATTCTCAGATGAGGAGTTGCGTTTTTCCTTGCACTTCACTTATACATAGTCTAATATTGTACTATGTAAACAAACCTTTTGTAAAGGATATTATAATATGGTCTCAGTTATTGGCTCACAAATGTTTAGCCCTGGGTGGCGGAGCTAATGTTTAGGAATTAAAATTGCATTGTTTAAAAAAAAAAACTAGGGACGGTATATGAAACGGGTAAGCAGCATACCTCTGCCACTTATAAATTACCACCTTTATGTACAGAAGAAAAATGTGTCTCTCCCTGATCAGCTCTATGGTATTTATAGCACAGAAGATGCAACAAATACAGCTTTTGAATTAATCTACCCACTGTAGAATCATTGTCCTTTGTAAAGGCTGGCTTCTGATTCGTTAGTAGGCTTGTTAGTCTCCTTAGTACCGCCTTGTCTTCATTTGTAACCTCCCATGAGGACTGGCCTTTTTACTTCTGTCACACGCTATGTCTTATTTAGTCTGTAAGCACCATTTTCTTTAATGAGTTTCTCCTATTGCAGGCACAACATGCTTTCCTGCAACATTCAGCGCGCCATGCACGCTTTCACTTTCCAAGCAGCCGGGGCAAAGCGGCCGCTTCTTTGAAGTGAAATATGTCTCGCATTTACAAGAGTTTGAGCTATTGGCATTGTAAATAACAATGCCTTTTATTTATGTGTAAATTATCAAAACGGATAAATAAAGGCATTGTCCTTTACAATGCCAATAGCTTAAACTCTCGCAAATGCGAGACCTATTGCATTGCAAATGCTTGTTTATAATAGTTTTTGAACATTCCAATCCCTCTGACCAACAGGTTTTTTTTGCAACTTTGCGAAGTCTTTTATTCTGGTTGATCTGGGCAGGTCACTGACCCAGGATTCGCTGGGATGTCCTGACACTTTCTTATGAGCAAGGCCGTTTACATGAACCGGGTTTACAATTATCTGGTGGTGCAATGCCATTTCTCCTACTATTGGTTACATCACCATGTCCGGCTTCCCTATTTGAAACTGCAACGTGACCAAGCAGGACAAATCCCTCTCTCCTTTATCCTACCCCTAGGGCTCCACGGACCCCGACGCTATCCACTACCAGCTGGGCATGGATGAAACTACGCAGGTATTTGGGAGGTGGACTGCTTTATTTCTCAGCTTTGTCACTAACCTATAATCCTTGGTTATCCCTGACCCAGGAACGGCTAGTGAAGCACAGTCTCAGGACCACAACTTAACCACAATGGGAGACCTTTTCCCAGATGGACAAGTTATTACGCACACTGCACTCACAGTCACGGGAGTATCCACCCATTTGAATCACTTCATCCTCAGGAGACTTCACAGCACATTGCACGACAGGTTACCATCTTACCCGGTGGAGCCTGACGACTTCCCACCTTTGACGCTGGTGATCGGGTCGACGGATTGTTCCCGGCTAGTATCTTGACTTTATCAGGGCAGAGGATGTGGCATAATGGCCTGAGCTGCCGACTTCGGAGCCGGTGGGATCCAGGTTCAAGTCTCATGTCGTTGTCAACATTCTGTGATTCTGGGCAAATTGCTTAATCTCCCTGTGCCTATAAATCAGTGCCTTGAGAACCTCACAGGTGTTTTGTCTCGCTTTAGAAATCCTGGATTATTATTATTATCAGTCTTACTTTTTTGCTGCACTCAAACAAACTTCTCTCCAAACCACCAACATAAACTGCTGCATTATAAGTTCATACACCGAGCATACACTACTGCACAGGGCCTAGTGAAAATTGATCCTGCACATTCCCATCACTGCCCAAAGTTCGATGCTGCTCACCAGACTTTACACATCTAACATAGAACTGTCCAGTTATCCAATCATATTGGACACAGGTCCTCGCTTCACTCTCAGAGATAACAGAACTCACTGTTGAGCCCAACCCCTTGCTAGCATCGTTAGGTTCCGTCAAGGCTCTCTTACTTAATATCAGGCGTTTTACTGTTATTGCATTGTTGCTAGCCAAAAGCTGGATCGCCAATTTGATGGGGTAGAAGAGAGCCCCCACCAGGGATGCTCGGTTAAAAGAATTGATCTGTTGCGACACCACCAGCGAAGTCTATGCATCGCTGCAACCTCCAACATCCAGACCCGGTGACATTTGGCAGCCTCTGTGAGACTACCTGCTAACTCTGGAAGACAAACTTTCTGAAGGTGGTGCTAGTTCGGACCCACACCCATAGATGTACATGTAACCAGTGTTCCCTGAAGGGTGCATGCTTTCGCGCAGGCACACTCTCAACTTCCCCGAGTCCCAAGTCTTGATTCTGAAGCATGCACATTTCACATACATTTGGGGGCGATAATAAAAAAGATAAAGATCAGCCTGCGAACCCTTAATGCATCAATGCCAGATGATCAAGGACATTTTTGCGATCTAAATCATGCAGAGAACATCACCTAAACTATGATAAAGTCTCTTCAGAATGCACTTTTCATTAACGTGCCATTAAATGTCCACTCTGTACATGGCCCACATTCTTATAAATAGAGCAACATTATAATCTATTAAATTAAACACAATATGTGTGGACTCTTATTCTGAACTCACGTATTTGAAGGTGCAGTCATATGCGGTATTGAAGAAAATGGAGGTTTGCTGAAATAAAATATTTGCCTAAGGTCATACAATTTGGTTAAGTGGGGAAGCTGGGATTAGTCCTAGTTTTTCTGGTTTCACATGTACAAATAAGCCAGTAAATGGGTATCTATTTGTCTCTCCTTTTTACTTCTAATGTTAACACTTTGTTTTGTTCTCTTTTTGCCTAATTTCCACAATGCTTACCAACCATTGCAGAGACCGGCATGATGTCTCCTTCCCTTCTGCCCTCGTGCCAGCTCATTTGTCCCAGTTTGCATTGACAGTTAAATACCTCAGATTGTTAGCATTATTGTTCATTTTCTCCCTACCATTATCTTAGAATGCCCGAGGAATTTACTTTGATACACAGCACCAGTGGCGTGGCTAGTGGATCATGGGCCCAAGTGCAAGCAAGAAAATGGGTCCTTTGGCGACTGTTTTAACTGTGAAATACAGCAATAGTCAGCATTTATTTGGCCCTTCAGGCCTCTGGGCCCTGGAATCAGTGCTCAGGCTGCACCAATGGACACTACCCATCTGCACAGCACTAATTGTAGCATTTTCTTTTAGAGGCACCAGCTCACTTTTCATGTGCTGTGTATAGGCTGATGTTATTACCAGGGGTGTGGATACCATTCGTGAAGTAGATGCAGTGGCGCAGGTACCTACTGAAACATGTAAATAGCTGTATTTTACTATCTCAACAGCAGTAAAAGGGTCCATTTTGCTTGCTTGAACCAGAGCCCATGCCATCCTTGCTACGCCACTGTCTATTACCACTCTGCCTCCTAGTCTTTCCAAAAATATGCTTAATACTGAGCTACTTGTCACTGCTAGCATTGATGGAGGATTATATTTTTTGGAAGCAAATTGGATTTGCTCAGGACTTCGCACAGGTTGCAATATTATTATGAGTCACTGCAGCTCCACTGACTGAGCAGTAGTGAAACCTTTGCATACCTCTTCTTGGTTCAAAGCGTAACAAATGTTAATAAACAAACATGTGAGAACATGACTGGTTGGGCTAAACTGGAATCCCAGGTAACTACTGGAGGCATGATCGGTTTGTTGGTGCACATAGATTTGGCTGGGTGCACAGAGACCTTGCACTGCTGCACACAAAGGAAAAAAATTAGAGGGAACATTGCATGTAACCTATATGTTTTCTCTCCCTCTCGTTTATACATAGACCCCCAACCCCACACTGCCTGCCCTTATTGTTTACATATTATTTATATTGTACCCCACAGCCAATTCAGTTTTCATTTTGCTCCTTTACTGCTGTCACATTAGTAAGTTTGCATGCCTATCCTTGGTGCTCACTGGTGCCCAATGTGTATCTTCAGTAATCTTGTTCCATGTTTGTCTTTTTGAAAAAACTTAAATAAAGTCTTTAAAAAAGATAGACCATCGAGCCCTAAGTCAGGGTGCTATATATTAAAAATCAGAAAATGTATTTACATGTTCTTACAGTGAAAACCCCCAAATTGTTGTTTTTACTGTAGTAAGGCTAGTAGTAGCAATGGCTAGGACAGGGTTAAACTTCGACAACTCAGCTGTGCTAACTTCTGAATGGGACTACTAAAGTTGGTACTTCAAGGTATCAAAAGAATCGTTGCATTAAACCCAGCCTGATGCCCAAGTCAAATTTAATGTAACTTTTAACCGCTTCGCCGCGATCGGAATTCCGCCCAGGTGCTGGACATTCCGATCGCGGGTGCGGTCGTGACAAGCTCAGCTCGTCATGCGCACAGCGTGACCGCTCAGCATGACGAGCTGAGCTCATCATGAGCATCGAAGGGGTTAAGTAAAGGCAATTTTAGAAAGTTGTCACTCGGTTGCCCAAGTTTTTCAGTGACCGTTTATGGTTGCTGGCCACAAGGCGGACTTCTGCCTTCCTGAAGGGAGGTGTGAATGACTCTCAGGAAGGAACGCAAAGGGCCTGCAATTGGACGAGGTGTTACTTCTCCCTGGCAGGAAGGCGAAACAGGGTGTGAGCCAAAAAGGCGAGCTTCCAAAGAGAAGCCACCTTTGAGGACAAATGGTGGGCACACACGAGAGGGGCTGCTCTTGTTTGTTATAGCAGACAGGCTGGAGTCGGGGACAGAGAGTGGGAAACAGTTGCCAAACCAGTTTTCCCATGAGCGTGTAGCCCTCATATAGCCTCATCTCTAGGGTGGCCTATCAAGCTCCACACATCAAGAGAAGGGTTCTGTCATCTTGAGAGTGGGCAGAATATTGTATTCTGGGATAGATAGATAGATGCACACACTTCCAGGAAATCAGCATCAGGTGGGAGGGGACCCGATACTAGTTCATTAGCTAGTAGTCACTGCATCCCCAGAGGGCAAGTTAAAGGCATAAAAGTGGCACTCCTGGCAAAAGAAGGACTGCTGTGCTGTTCTTGGACCCAACAAAGAGAGGCTGCACCAAAGACTGGACTGCACCTGCTGATCCTTGGGCTAGCAAAGAAATGACTGTGTCCGTAATGCCCTGATGAGAAAAGTCATCCCTGAGCCCTTGACAGCAGAGGTGACTCCAAGAGTAAGTTGGATGACTTCCTGTTACAGCTCCAGTGCCACAAAAGCTGAAGAAGCCTGCCTTGGTGAGTTGGCAGCCACAATCGCTTGATCAACACTGACCACTAAGGTGCAGCCTGGGGGACTGAGTCTCAACACTCCAAAGTGGCACCCAAGTCTGCTGGATCTGGAAGAGTCGTCAGAGTGCAGTTTGGTCACCCAAGATGGACACTAGCCTCAGTTGAAGGGAACTGCAGGTTTCTCTGTAACCGGAGACCAGTAAGCCATTGGCAACTGATTTTTGGCTGGACTTCACCAGGACATCGAAGGACATTGCTCCATGTGGCGAAAGTCACCCCACCATGTTCGTGGACAGAGCGGTGGCCACAGAAAGACACCAGTCACCGGTTCAGCATCCTTCAGTATTTTCAGCATCCTGTATCTCTTGTATTAGGACCATTCCATTAAAGTCTATGGCAGTTCACCCATAGATTCTGGAACTGGACTGGGGGCTGCTTTGACTGCAAGGTACCGGTCTTACCAAGCCTTATTGGGCCCTGGGGCTTGTTCCCTGTTGGAGTTGGTCAACCAAAGCGACTGGAGTAGCCAAGCCCAATTTTACAAACATTTTCAAACATTTTGACAGTATCCGCTAACCGCAGTATTCGTCTATGGTTGTTTGCAATTTTAGTGAAAAGCAATGATTTGTTATTTGCTTAATAATTTATATCACATTAATCAAGAAGAGGGAGTGAGAGGTACGTAGTGGACCTTGCCTCCTGTATCAAATAGATAATCAAAAGAAATCAACTAGAAAGCTTAAACTGATATCCTTCCAGATATAGTAGTATTCCTTAAAGGAAAAGATTTACTTTTCTTAAAATAACCCTCACCCACCAAAAGGTCCCTTGTGGCATGCTTCATCATCGGGTTCTTACCGCCCCGCTGTGGGACGGGGCGTGCTGCACCGACGGAGACGTGGGTGCACTTTCTGGAAGGTGTGCACTATATTACTAAAAAATAGGAGTGGAAGGGTCAGTGAGATAGTGAACAAAAATTCTAAAAAATACCTGGCCACTAGGGACCTAAACTTTATTGAATCCTGTGGCTGGTATTGTTAGAAACGGGGGTGTTGGAGGTGCACAATATAATGTATGTGTTACTCCTGGTCTACATGTTTCAAGCCTTCCCCTTCGGCTTTTCTTCAGGACCAAGTACGATTGATCCCTAATACCACTCCTGAATATAGGCTATTGTATTCTTTAGTGCCTATTCATGGTATATCATTGTGCGTTATATGATACCCAATCGGTTTGATGCTTCAGTACTACCTATTTGGTAAGATGTCTCAATTCTTTTTATTATTGTTCTAACTTTGCCCCATGAGCTCTGCACGGGAGGGGAGGGGCGCCTGTAGTCAAACTTGCCTCAAAGCTACTCCCTCGCCCAGCACACTTTGCCTGCCCGTGGCTCCACAATGAAATAACAAAGGTCAAGTGTAACAACATTAGGAATTGCGATTTCCAAATTACAATTCTTACCAAATTGAAAAGTGGAAATCGCAGTTCCAAATGGATAATAGTTTCATTTTTAAAATAGCACTGCCTAGTGGGTCGCAAATCAACCTACCTCATGACTATTAACGAGGTAGGTTGCAATTTGATAGCCACTAGGAATTGCAGCCATTATAGGAATGGTGGCCTTCCGCACTCAGCAGACCATCATGTCTATGATTGCAGACTTATACTTTTAAATAAAGATTGTTTCCCTTAAAGGGTAAGGGGTCACTTGGGGGCCCTTGACTTTTGTGAATGCATTACCACTACACTTATGTAGTTGGTAAAGTATTAATGTTTTGCAAACAGAGTTCGGTCACAAAACATTAATACATGCCATTCAATTCACTATTTGGAAGCGACACCATAAACACGCCCCTTCCAAATATCAAATCGGTATGTATTTGCAATTCCAAATAGTGATTCGGTAACATGTTACTGAATCACAGTTTGGAATTAATACATACCAAAATGAATTTTTGCATTCATAAACTGCCTGATTCTGTGAATTTGTGAATGTAACTAGGCTTGATACATCTGGCCCATAGTCCAGAGAAAGCTATTTAAATATATCCAGAGTTTCTTAACTTGGTTGATCCGAATTTCCTGTGGACCTATTGCATCAAGAAAAACCTATGAAAGTTAGGGGTCGTTTGTCAAAGAAGAAAAGTAATGATGGCTTGTGTGTATATGTGTATATTATGGTAATGCTGGACATATGACTCAAGCCTGTGCTAATGGCCTGAGAAGAATATTGGAAGAATACAACTATCGCCTGAGAAATACAAGAAACAGGAGTTGGTTGGATTGCAAATGTTGAATCAGCTATGAATAATACTGATGCTCATTTAGTCTATTTACCAATTGTCATAAGAATGGAAGAAGGGAAAATCGTTAATGAATCTGCAATGCTGTATAGTGGCACTTGTGAAATAGTCATTGAACAGGATGGGCCACTAGGAACAATATTTCCAAGACAGTTAAGAAAACCCTTGAAGTGATTTGAACTGCTAATGTCTCTCTGCTGAATTTAAAGTATTCAAAATCTTTATTCGGTTAAAAAACCATAAAAGAAACCATACAATTCATTGTAACAATTTCTTTAAGATCGCAACAGAAAATTTCAAAATGTTACAATCTCCATGATAAGTCATCTTAAATAACAATACTATGAATAAACAACTTACCATGAAACCATGTGCAAATATCCCAAAAAAACAGCTGCAGCTGTTGTCATCCTATGTTTGTAGCAAAGATGTCTCAATAATAGATGTACAGAATTTACAAGGGCAGCCAACACTAGCAGCATAAACAGTCTAATTTCGTAACATAACTTATATTGTGTGCATAATGCAACTCCCAATATTTCTTACCATTAATAGACCATGGGACAAAAGAGAAAGGGACAACTTGATTCTTTTATGCAGCTAGTACGGATATCTAATTATAATTACTTGCCCACTACTTTGCGCACCTTGCTGCTGCTGTGATAAATCTAGTATTTCCTTTAATTGGCACATGGCCATAAAAATACATTAAAACACATGATTAATTCAATCAACCGATACTTGGATAAAAGGCTAAAAGAATCATCCCAACAAGAACAACAATGTACATACAAAATGTGTGCAAATCAGACTGCAATGGAACCAGGATCGCTGGACTGCAGATATTTAGACCTTAATCTCCACATGCATAGCAAAAACTGTGAGACCGCAAACACTATGGATTCCCTAGAATTAGTTCTCAAAATCCGAATTACTGGGCTTTAGTCTCGTATGCCTAGAATCCGGCAAAGTGGAAACATCCATTTTTCCCGATATCCCCTGTAAGCTGGGCAAAAGAGCAGAACATGTGCAATGGTTTCATAGGATCCAGCACAAAGAGGGCAAGATCCTTCCAGGTCTCTGGAAACTCGCAGCCATTTAGAAGTAAAAGAACACAGGAAGAGTCCCATAATGAAATTTCAAATATAATTGTATTAGCTGAAAGGGGATCAACCTCATCTAAAAAGGGTTCCAGTTTAAAATCTACTTTAAATTCAAGAAAAACAGAAGCTAGGGAACCTAATCCTGTTTGCCCAATGAAAGTGAATGTCTTATGCTGCCAGTACGATCTCTCAATGGCAGCCTTAGTGACCCCACTAAGGTCTGTTGGGGTGGTCCAAAGATTCACACAGCCTAGTTGGGTAAAGGATTGTTGAATGTACCTGACCCATGGTATTTTCAGGGCACCTGGTAACCTGAGGACATCCTCTAGGCCCTGCCAATAGGCTAATAGCTCTGGTGTCACCCATATTCTGTGCCAATACAATAAAGGTCTAAGCCTTATTTTTGAACTAAGTGCTCTCATTTCGAAGTCTAGGCACAGAGGAATGAGCGGGGTACTATCAGCAAGGTCAGTCAATGAACGCATAAAGTGTTTTTTAACTTTATCCAGGTTCAACATGGGAGGTGTCTTTTCCATTGCATGTCTCTTTTAGAAATCATACGGAAGTATTATCTTTTGACATTACTGCCTCTCCAAATTAGGCTGTAATATTTAGAATTCCAAGACTAAAGAGGCATAATTCTTACACCAGTGGTCAACTGAAAAAATACATTTGTAATAAAAGTTTTGTTTTGTTCATTGCTATACTCCATTATCTATTCCATGGTGGATTAATTGTTGCTAATCCATCTTTAGTACCACTAGAGTGTTATGCATTGTTTTCTCTTTGCTAAGCTCATGGTTTGGTCAGTTTTCCAAACACACAAAAGGTGATGGGAGGAATGATTTCAATAAGTCTAACAATTGTCAATTGCTCGGGTAGCATGCCAACATATTATTTTTTTGCCCACCATACCACCTCAGTTTGGATCCAACCATATACAAAATAGTCTCAACCCTGCTCCAATCGGAACGGTCCAGTCCGATGTGCCAGGCCAGGTCCTCCCTGAACAAGAACACAAGCAACCCAAGACTATGTGTGGCCTGATTGAGGCTATTCAGTCACATGTAGCTTGTTTCCAGTGGCACAGTGAGCACAGTCCTAGATCTGGGCCTACCCTTTCTGCTTAGGGAGGTACATGAAACACACAAAAAGTGATGGGAGGTCTTAGAAATGGGGTTGTTGGTTGAGGGGGTGAAACCCTACTAAAGCAACAGTCACAATCGTTGTCAGGGTTAACCGTGTGGTAGATTGGCATAAAAGCAGTCAGGCTTAACTTAGAGGCAATGCATTAAAGTATTTTTGCAGCACTTAAACAGCAATAAAGTGAAACCACAACACAAGAAAAATTCCATTCCAATTTAGAAATATAGACTACATTTCAATCAATTATTTGACACTAATATCTCAAAAATCCAATTAGTAGAACTGGAGTTATGAAGTTTTGAACCTTAAGTGTAAAATAGCACCTGAGAGATCAAAGTGCCAACTGCGGACATCTAGTCACGTGAGACCAGGGCAAAGACGAATGTTATGGCCAACCATGATGGAGTGCCAGCTGGATACACAAAGTGGATTGGGGCCGGTCTCTGCTTACCTTCGAACATAGAAGACATTTTAAAGAAAAATGGAGGAGGAAGAGACATCGTAGTCGGGGAGCCGGTGGACTAAGTCACAGTGAAGATTTCTATTTTCAGACTTAGGGCCTGATTTAGATGTTGGCTTACAGGTTACACCGTCACAACGGTGGCTGATATCCTGTGCGGCGAAATATAAATCCCATTATATCCTATGGGATCGATATTTTGGTGGACAGGATATCCGTCACCGTTGTGCTGGAGTAACATGTCCGCCAAGATCTAAATCAGGCCCTTAGTCTCTTTTTTGGAAGTGGACATTCTCCAGTGGAATGAAGCTGCAGGCTGTAGCTGATGAAGGCTCCACGAGGCAGGATACCCCAACTAGGATCCGCTGAACATGATTTGTTGCAGCAAACAAGAATGTAGAGAAGTCAGGCACCTTGGGCGGATCAGCGAGGAAGTAGGTCCTGGTCTCCTCTTGCTTCTCAGAGCACCTTTTGGTCAAAAAGACCCAAGTTTGGGATGTGGGCTCTCTGGGCACCTTTATCACCACTTCCAAGGGTCCTGGACAGGAGGGGCACCACTTAGAGGGTCAGGACCCACCCAGGCTGGGTCCAGGTGTGTGTTCAAGATGGAGCATTTTCTGTCCCTGAGGCTCTGATCAGGAAGCCAGCCAACTAGCCTGTGGAGTCACTCTGAAAGCCCTGGGTTCAAACAGAAAAGCAAGTCTCAAGCAGCACAGCAGTCTTCTGAGGGCACTGAGCAGGCTTCAGGCAGCAGGGCAGTCCTTGGTGCAGCAGGCAGTCCTCTAAAGTACACAGCAGGCCGCAGCAGCAGGGCGTCCTCTGAGAGTCCTTCTGTTGGTCCTAAAGTGAACTGAAAAGTGGGTCTGAGGGTCAATTTTTTTTACTGGGGCCCCCTTCCAAGTAGGAGAAACTTCTGGAGTCCCACCCCCCCACAGAGGTGTCTGGAATTTCCTGCCTGCCTGTCCTTGTCACAATCTCTCTGCAGGCACAAAATGCTATTGTGATGTTTTTTGCGTGAGAGCTGAGGGACAGTCTTTTTAAGTGCAAGTGGGGCCGTGCACAGCTTCACACCCCATCTTGCCTGGGATGGCCGATCCAGGCAATGCCTAGTCTTTCTATTGTGTGACTGTCTGGGAGGAATACACAAAGGCCAACTGCCATCTACACCTAATCATGTGACCCACAAACAGGCTGCAGGCACCAAATGGTTAGGACAAAAAAATGACAACTTTCTAAAAGTGGCATTTTCAGGACTGTGACAAAGTCTGACTATACCATTTAAGAGAATTTTAAATTACAATTTCTCAGACATAAAACATGACTTTCCTACCTGCTCCTTCAAATGTTATCACCTATTAAATGTAATAAGGTAAGCCAAAGTTATCCTATGGGAGAGATGGGCCTCACAGTAGTAAAAAAAACAAATTTGTGGGTTATTCGCTACCAAGAAATGTAAAAATTAAAAGTACATGTCAAACTTTTTTATTATAATGCACCCTCCCCTATGGGCTGTCTAGGGCCTACCCAGGGTGAGTTATATGTAATAAAAAAAGGAAGTTTTAGGCTTGGCAAGGGGCAACATTGCTTTCCTACCTGCTCCCAATCAAAGGTTAGCACTTTTTAAATGTAATAAGGTAACCACATTTTATCCTATGAGAGGGAGGTCTTGCAATAGTCCAGTTTTGAAATAGCCTGCACACTGCCCTATGGACTCTTTAGAGCCTTTCCTAGGGGTGACTTGTATGTATTAAAAAGGAAGTTTAGGCCTGGCAAAAGGTTTCTTTTGCCAGGTAGAAACAACAGTTTAATCTGCACACACAGACTTCTGGAGAGATGTTGAAAAACTCTACTTAAATGGGTGGCACAACAAGTGCTGCAAGTCCACTAGTAGCATTTAATTTACAGGCCCTGGATACATGTAGTACCACTTTACAACTTACTTACAAGTAAATTAAATATGCAATTGGGTGTAAGTAAAATTTTACTAAGCTTAAAGGGGAGAGCACAGGCATGTTAGCACTGATGAGCTGTGGCAAAGGACAGAGTCCTAAAAGCCAACAAAAATGGGTTCAGAAAACAGGATTGAGGAAGACAAAAATGTTTGGGAGTGACCCCAGAGAGGGCCAGGTCCAATAACCCTGCTTCAATTGAAACTGTCCACCCTGAACTTCCTGGCCTGGCAGTTTGAGCTGGACGGTTTCTATTGAAGCAAGGTCAAAATTGATTAGAATATGACTGGATCCAAATTGAGGTGGCATGGTGGGCAAAAGAATGATGGGTTAGAATGCTACCCCGAATAATTGCCAGTGGTTAGACAAATTGCAAGCATTCCTTCCATTACCCTTTGTGTTTTGTTGTTCATTTCGCCTTCATACGACATGTGATTGTGCCATACCAATTGGACCTTGTGCAATTATTAATTTTGGTCGTATTTATTCTTTAACAGAGAAATAAAAGATATACTGATGCGGTTTCAAAATGGGTTAATTGTATCAGCTTTTTCACAAACTGGAGCACTTTGTTTTTTGTACCAAAGAAGAATTAAATCTTTGACCAGTATTGATTATAGAGGTTTAATTCAAGTTACTTTCAAGGATTAATATGCTCTGCCTCACAATAAGGACGATCAAGGACACATCTGATCTTCTCAGTGTATATTCCTTGACAATTAAATGATTACCCATCATTATTTTGTGTTTACAATAAGATATCCCAAGTCTAACATTGCCCACACAAGGGTACTGTGCTTAATTTGCAATAAGAGTCCAATTGCACCTCACCAATAAATCCAAATGAGGGCTGAATCCAGTCTGATGTTGCATGTGGTACCGTTCAAAATGGAGGTAGCATGGTAGGTCAATTTGGAGAGGTACTATTACAGAAGGACCAGAGCTGATCTGTATAAAGTTGCTCTCTATATGCAGTGAGATAGTAAGGAAAATAATGTTGCACTAGAAAATTACCTCAAGTAATAAACAGTTTCTGAAAAGAAGTGAAGCATTCCACCTAGTATTTTTTGTTCTTTTTCCAATCAAATTCCTGCCATGTTTTAAATCTTTTCTCAGCATATCAGTGGTATAGTTCATTTTGCATGTAAGAACTAGTCATCAAATAGCAGCATAAATGTATCCTCCAGCTTTCCTTGGGGACTTCATAGATCAGAGAACATTACTCATCTTTGACCTTTGCATAACAGTTTTCTCTGCTAGATCTTTTAACAATGCTCCAGTTTTACAAGATCAGGTGCTGTAGAGATTCTGTAAAAATACCTCTTACTTTAAAAGAGGTTAATTCACTGTGAGCAACATTTATTATTTTAGTAGACCAAAGTAGATAAAATGGAACATTGACCCACCACACCAAGATGAGCCTTTTTAGCTGTTTTTGTCAATGTGGATGTGGTGATGTCATTAAGTACTACAATGGGTTAGGGCTCTAGCAGCCCAAAAGAAATTCCACCCACTCTAGGAAAGATCGGGAACATATCATCCTGTGAAGTTTGTGTTTCAAGTATATCTGCCGTTGTAGAAGGTGTGGGGTTAGGATGGAAGGGTATTATTTCCCACCAGCAATAACTTTATTGCTGTTAGAGGTGATGGGTAAGCATAATAAGGTGGCATGGCTGAGGGAAATGCTTAAGGCGATGCAGTGTCATCGGGCTGAATCCATGTGTTGGTTAAGGCTGTGAAGCATAAACAGGTGTTTGGGCATACAAATGGACAGTAATGGAGCTTATTGATCTCAATGTTATGGGGCTGAAACATGAAACATATAATTTCCTCTGAAAATACATTTACCACTGACATTGATAAAGTGCATATGCTTAATGCAAGGTACAGGTGAAGATCTGCCATTTGAACTCTGCTTAGATTACAGAGAAGAAACCCCATTTCATTGTTGATCCTGATACTTTTGCACATACTGCAGCTTTGTATATGGGAGAATGATCTTAAGCAAAACAGTAAACATGGATGTTTGAAGATATAGATCCAGAAAGGCTAAAACCAATATATTTTCAACAGAAGTTTGACTGCTTGTCTTTGTTTGTCCTGCATGCCCCCCTCAGCATGAGAAATGACTCTAGAATCAATCTTTCAGATTTTCTAATGCAAAGTCCTTAAGAATTGATTAAATTCCTCTTGTTCTGAGAATGGTCAGTGGGGAAAACACCTGAACTCTCAAAAACATGTGCCCAAGGTCAACAATTGTAAAAGTTCTAATGTAATCTTCATTAATTTTGGTAAAAAATGTCCAGTTTCCAGTCAGAATCTTTAACCATATTCAACTGGTCCAATGAGGTTCAAAGGAAAATTCATACTGAAACAGAATTTGCATGTCAGAATGTACGCTTTACAAATCAGACAGTCGACTCTTCCCTCACATTGAAATTTGGACATGTAGAGAATTTTATTATTCCTGTACAACACATGGTAGGGACTGAATTGCTTTAAGTATGCCTAGCTATTGGGATAAGGGAACTGAGGCTTACGCAATTAGTCATTTGAAAAGGATCAGAGAAATAGGTCAAGTAGAATGAGTGGAAGTTGAACTTGCACCCACCTGGTTACAAAGCCTCCAGCATAATCATTATACAATATCCAGAACAAGTGGATGTGAGGTAGTAAACAAAGGTGCGGTAACAGAGATGCAACAGTACCACATATGGCTCCTTCAGACCTTTATCTTTTATACCAAAAAACGAACATAGCAAACAATGAAGATTCAGAACCTCAACACCCAACCTTGCCCTGCAACCCTTAATCCAATAAAAAAAACTCCCCTCTCTGATCTCCTTCTGCACCACACTGTGGCTATTGGAAAGTGTCATTTTTGTGTGGTCACCCCCATTTTTTTGTGAACTGATGCTGCTGTTTTGTTTTACTCTGTGCACTGGGACTCTTCTAACTAAGCCCCCGTGCATGCGCACTGATTTCTTAAAACATGTTGTCATTGGTATACTGCTAATTAGAATATTTACCATACCTATAAGTCCATGGTACCAAGTGTATCCAGGGGCTATAAGTTAAATGTCACTAGTGGACTGCAGCACCTAGTGTGCCATCCAATACATTCACAATGTAAACATGGCTTCACGTCTACCACTGTAGCCTAAATGTGGCAGTATAAAAACTGCAATTTAACCTGTCACAATTAATGCTTTTGCTACTTCAAAATCTTCCTTTTAATTATTAACAAGTCACCTCTAGATAGGCCTTTTATCCCAGAAGGCACAGTGCATGGTATTTAAAAGTAGGACATGTAGAAATGTAATGTTACACATATCCTTATAGTGACTGGTCCCCACGTGCTATTTTCAGTCTAGCAAGACTGGCTGTTCCACAGAGAAACACTGTGATGCACTATTACATTAAGTAATGCTATCTCCGGCTAGGAAAGAGCTACAAAAATATTTCAAGGAGTTTTTTTAATTAATTATTAAAAACAATTGAATGGTAAAGTAGCATTTTTAATAATTATTAAAGAAAATGTACTTTTAAAAAGTTACTTTTATCTGCCAAAAGCCTATGGCAACTCATTTGCATTAACTTCCAGCTGCAGCCCTCTGAGTACTCATGTTCTGTTAAGGTGTGAAAGCTGTTTCCAGAGCAGAGAACAAGGCCCAAAATCTGGAACAATGTCCCAGGTTCCAACAAACAAGAGGAAAGGCAAGAAGCTCAAGAAACCAGCCTTCAAACTTCCAATGGCCCAAAAGGAATCTGGCCGCTAAAGGGAAAATATGGGGCCTAAAGGGAAAAAACAGCCTACCCTGAGAGATCTGCCAGAACTCTCTGAGCTGCATGGGGCAGGAGGACTCTTTAGGGAGAAATTCTGCCAAGAGCAGAGAGAGTGTTGGCCATGGGGACCTGCACCATATCTGTGCCAGGCTGAATTCCAGGAGCAGGGGAAACCAGTGGCACCCATATGACCCATTGGGAACAAGGTGTCTTCTACAGCAAGGCTAGGAACACAAAACCAAGAGATAACCAGGAGACTGGTGGTCATTCCTCTTAAACTAAGCCCATAATATTCCCTTTGCTAGGCATCTGAGGCAAACCAAAACCTAGGACAGGTTGGGCAACCACTTTTACTGGCCACAGATGTCTGAGAAGGAGTTCTGTCACTCCTGCAGCACCTATCAAGCCAGTGGCAAGATAGGAGGACAACCCAAGGTTCCGCTGATCCCACTACCTGTGATGTGGATGCTTTTGAGATGGTGGGGATTGACATTTTCTGGACCCTGAACCCTAAACATCTTCAGAGAACAGTTTCATCATATTTGTTGTGGATCATTCCTCTAGGTGCCCTGAAGCCATAACTCTGAGGGCAGTATCTGTGCCTGCTGTGGCCAGGGTCCACCATGGTATCTTTACTAGGGGTGGGTGGAACTTGCGGAGTTTCACTTGGTGGAATTCTGTGAAGTTACATAAAAAGTCTGCGAGATTCTGTGGAGTTCCGCAAACAGGTGGAAAATATGCATGTTGCATTGCTTGCTCTGCAATTTAGTGCCAGTAGCTTGAACAGTGCTCTAAAATCTGCATGAACAGCACCATGCGGTTTGCAAGAGCATGCACCCATTCAAGTTGATTCTGCTGCCACTAAAGTAGAAAATGTACTAGAGCGTCAGCAACTCTGCTCGAGAAACAGCCCTCTGAATGTAACCGCTAGCGACCACCCGTGTTAGAAAATGGTGCGAGGGGATGCCAAAGCTTGCATGCGCTTGCATTTCTGGAGCCAAGCAGGAAAAAATTCCACCACACGGCGATTGGTGGAATTTGTCGGGAACTTCGCATTACAAGAGTAATGCAAAGTCACCAAATTCCGCCAATTCTGTGGACAGATTCAAACATTCTGCCCACCCCTAATCTTTACCATAGTAGGATTGCCCAAAGAATTTTTCTCAGAGAGGGAGACAAACTTCATGTCTGCGTACTTGAAGGCTTTGCAAAATGAGTGTGGGATGACTTACATGTTCACTACCCCCTACCACCCTCAAACCAATGGGCTTGTGGAGAGACTCAACAAGACCCTAAAAGGTATGATTATTATGGGGTTGTCTTAAAAAGTATATAGGAAGTGGAATGTCCTATTCCCATACCTGTTATTTGCCTATATGGAGGTACCACAAGAGGGAGTGGGCTTCGGCTCCATGGAGCTCTTGTATGGACACCCTGTCGGAGGTCCCTTAAGTCTTTTCTGAGAAGGGTGGGAGAAACCTCTCAAGGAACTCAAACAGGTAATTGTGGACTACATACTGGGCCTATGTTCCCTCATGGCTGAGTACATGAAGAGGAATAACAAAAAACTCGGGGGCAGCCAGAAGGTTGTTAAGCATGGGTAGGACCAAAAGCAACCTTGGTGGAGTACCAGTCAGGTCCGAAGTGTGGGTTTGGAGCCTGAGATTCATAAGGCCCTCCTGGGAAAATGGGCTAGGCATTACATGGTACTGGACAAGAGTGAGGGTCACCTACCTGGTAGATCTTGGTACCCACAGCTACCCCAGAGGGTGAGCCATGTCAACAGCCTGAAGCCCTACTTTGACAGAGCAGGTATGACCATGTTTATGGTCACTGATGAAGGGGAGGAAGAAGAGAATGAGCCTCTACCAGACCTCCTATCCAACAATGTCAATGATAGTTCAGTGGAGGTAGTAGTGCTATCCCCTACAGTGACGGAGCAGTCATTGGGACACTGTCACCAATTGTTGGGGCAGCTTACTGTCGTGTTCTCCCTGACACCTGGACTGACCCGGTGATGTGTTCACGCCTCTGACACTGGTGATGACTTAGCTGTCAAAAACAAAATATACAGGTTGTCAGACAAAGTAAGGACTAGCATCAAGGAACAAGTTTCCAAAATGTTGTTCCTGGGGCCGATTGAGCCATCCAGTAGTCCGTGGGCCAGCTCAGTGGTGCTAGTGCTCAAAGCCAACCCAAAAAGGGGACCCCAAAACTCAGGTTCTGCATGGACTGTAGAGGACTGAATGACATCACCAAGAGTGACATACACCCCATCCCCAGAGCTGATGAGCTGTCAAGTATTACAGTACATTTGATCTAATTTCTAGGTATTGGCAGATTGCCCTGACTGAGGGATCAAAGGGGACATCAGCATTCTCCACTCATGAGGGCCACTTCCTAAAGTAATGCCCTTTGGATTGAAGAATGCCGCTGCCACCTTCCACAGGTTGGTAAACAGGGTCCTGTCTGGGCTGGAGACCTTTAGCTGCAGAATATTTAGATGATATCATTGTATCCGGTACCTGTAAGTTAAATGTCACAAGTGGACTGCAGCACCTATTGTGCCATATATAACAGTGATAATCTAAAATGGCTTCAGACCTATCACTGTACCCTGACTGTGTCATTTTAAAAACCGCAATTAAACTTGTCAAAATAACCCTCTGTGACAGGTCAAAACCTTCCTTTTAAATATTAGTAAGTCCCTCCCATGTAGGCATTATAGCCCATAAGGAAGAGTGAATAGTATTTAAAAGTAGGACATGTAGATGCTTAATGTTACATAAGTCCAAACAGTGACTAGCCCCCAAAAGCTATTTTCACTGTAGCAAGACTGGCTGTTCCTTAGGGAAACACTAGGGTAAACTACTACATGTAATAATGCTATCTCTGGCTGTGAAACATCTAGAAATGGAATTCAAGGACTTTTTTTAATAATTATTGAAAATCCAATTGCATGGTAAAGACGATTTTTTATTTAATAATGATTAAGCAAAAGGAATGTTTAGAAAGTTACCTTTTCTCTGCATAATTTGCCAATGTTTCACTGTGTAACTGGCATGACTCACTCTTGATGCTGGTGTTTTCCCTGCTGTGATTGCCCCTCCCATGTACCCCCACTCCCTTTCTCAACTTGCTGACGGAGATTACCCCACCTACAACTGTAGTGCTTCAGTGCAGGGGGTGAAATGTCTGTCTGCAGAAATGATGCAACACAAAGTCTTTATATCTAACTGCATAAAGCCTCTGCACGCTAATTTGCATAAACTTCTAGCTGCTGACCTCTGAGTGCTCAAGCCCTGATGAGTTGCAAAACTGTGCACAGAGCAGAGAACAAAAGTCTGCATGTAGGGCCGTGTTGTTGCTACCGTACCTTGACAGGATGACCAGTGGGGTTGGGTCCAGGAGCTTCATTAACTTCAAAGACCCCTCCCCTGTCACAGGAAAATGTTAGCTAACACATGAGCAGGCTCATTCCTTTGTCCACCGAGCCATGTTGGCTCCAATTACAGTGGGAGGGGAGTTGCCCCCAGAACTGGTTTGGAGTGACCAACACAAGAGGGGACTGCTCATTACCACCTCTGGGCAGGGATACAGGCTTTGCCCAAGGGGGAAAGGGATTCTCCATATTGGATTTAGGCAATGAGAGGCACTATGGGATTGCTTTCAGTGATGCACACAGGAACTGCTGCAAAAGTGGGTAGGGGTAGCCCTGGGAACTTTTACTCTAATGGTTAGGAAGTGGGCAGGAGTCCACCCCATCCACAGGCTAGTGCCAGACATAACTGTGACCCCTGGGCACCTTCTTCAGTACACTCTTGACCTGTGGAAGAACAGAGGAAGTACTGCAACTTGACCTACACCCACATGTACCTAGGACAGAGAAGTGGACTATAAGGGTCAACTGGCTGACCTCCTGTTAAGCTACAGGGATACAACAAATGGCAAGAAGCCTTTTTCTGAAGAGCCCAGCTGACCAGTTTCAACTGGACCTGCCTTGGACCCTGCTGTTGGCTTTTCCTGAGGTGAGTTTTGACCCCCAAGTGCTGATCCTGAGGTTCTGGGGTCCTGGGACCTATGGCTGTGTCAAAGTGTATTCCTCCCAACATTCTGAAAAACCTGGGACTTAGAAACATTTTGTCTCCAAAGACCTCCAAAGGAGTAGGACATACCTCCCAAGTCAATCCTATCAAGGTGCATTACTGATGGGTGAAAGATTTAGGTGTCTCCTACTTGGAGCATTGCGCAGCAGCAAATCCATTTAATCAGGACCTCATAGAAAAGGTATCTGCCCTTGTGGAGCCTTCTTTGGCTACAACCTGCAGCCTTGCCCCGTTGAGCTCCAAAAAAGTTACTACGTCCGACCATAGAAAACTTGACTAGGGATAGTACCCTGCTGGACTTCCTAGGGCACGAATGTTGAATTTCCCCACTCAGAACTTTTCTCACCTAAACCAAAAGCTTCACTGGGACTTTGTCCAATGCTTATCCAATGTCATGTAACACAGCATGCTGCCTTGCACCGCTGAGGGACTTTCACTTACATTTTCAAGACTAGGCGCCGGATTTATATGTTGGTGGTGTGTATACATACCACCAACATGGAGGTTCGCCCACCCGATTTAAATGTGGGTGGACCTTCAGTTTGACTACAGTGATGGCTACTCTTTTTGGATTTTTGTTGTTTTGGTGTCATTTTGTTCTATAAATTACTCTATATTGTTTTATAAACTGGAGGGGATTTTTACTATGATGTGCTGTTGACTTTTTAACCATTTTGTTACTTCTAAATGCATTACACATTTTTTAAGTTAAGCCTGTCTGCACTGTGCCATAGCTACCAGGGGTAGAGCTCTGGTTTAAATTACTGACATCTTTACTAGTCCTAACAAGAATAGTAACCTTATTACTTGTGGTGGTCTACCACCCCCAACTAATAATCTACTTTCTTACTGTGAAAGATTGTTTAAGTTTGTCAGGCTGAGGCAATCTATGAAGTTTGTTTTCCTGCATCTTCCTCTGCCTTAAAGAACTCTGCAAAACAATTTACTTTTGAGGAGCTCGGGAAGGGACAGGAGGCAGGTTTCTTTCTACTGACTGCACCACACCTCATTGAAGGAAACCTTTGATGGGAAGAAAGATCCAGCATTTCTTTGTCGCTGCAGCTGCCCCAACATGAAGATAGGGAGCATATCTGATGTATGTGTGTGTGTCACTTCACTGCCACCCCAAACCTTTGGCCCATGGGTTAAAATACAAGTGAAAATTATTAGCTCATGCTTGCTCACTCTCCAGAAGGTGACAGACTTTTTAAGTGCTCTACTGCTGTAAGGGTGGCTGCATGCTTATAAGTACACTGAACCAACACCTCTAGACTCAGGGCAGAAAGTTCCATACAAGTAACGAGAAAGGGTGTAAAAGCTGTATACGGCTTTACCTGTGTAGATGAAACTGTCCCTGGGAAGAGGAACATTTCCTTGAGTATGAATCATTACATGGAAATTAGAGGCTGTACAGGACACTAGAGGCTGCACCTTTGCATTTGAGGCTGTGCATGGCTTTTTAAAGAGTTCTTTGGGCATATGAGAAGTGTTTATGTCTGACCCTAAGCAAGCATTTCAGAATGTCGAATTACATGGAAATTAGATGCTGTACAGGGCACTAGAGGCTTACATGGAATTACATGGACATTACATTAGAGAATTACATGGAAATTAGAGGCTGTACAGGACACTAGAGGCTGCACCTTTGCATTTGAGGCTGTGCATGGCTTTTTAAAGAGTTCTTTGGGCATATGAGAAGTGTTTATGTCTGACCCTAAGCATTTCAGAATGTCGAATTACATGGAAATTAGAGGCTGTACAGGGCACTAGAGGCTGCACCTTTGCATTTGAGGCTGTGCATGGCTTTTTAAAGAGTTCTTTGGGCATATGAGACATGTGCCTGAGTGTTTGTGTCTAACGACAAACATTGCAGAATATGACGTTTGTGATTAAACTTTCAATATTGTGCCTTTGTACATTAGACTGTTCCTACATATTTGAAGCTGTAGCTGGGTATTTGAGGCTCTATTCTGATATCTGATGGCTGTGAATGTGTATGTATTCTTGTGCTTGGTTATATAATGGCAGTGCATTGGCACATAAGTCTGCAATTTGGGATTTGATGTTGTACATAGAAACAGGACTGGGTCTGTGATGGTTGCATCCCTTTCTTATCATAGTTACTTGCCTGACATGTCTTGGCCCTAGCCATGACATATCATGGCAGCACAAGGGAACAATTTGTGCATATGTTTGCAGGCATTAATTTTTGGGGACCAGGACTTATTTTTCATTCTCAGACTTTGACCAAGAGAAAGCAAGCGAAAGGCTGAAAAGGCAGGAAAAAAGAAGAGAAAGTTAGGAAAACAGTGACAAAATAAAAACACAGGGATGAAAAATAACCCAAAAGAGTAGGATTAAGAGACAGAAAGTGTAGAGTAGTAGAAGTAAGGCGTGAACTGTCATCACAACTAGGCAGCCCTGGTATTCATCAACCATGAAATTCGTCAGCACTGATGGAGGATGCTTTTGGAAATCTTTGGGCCCCTGTACTCTGTTTTCCCAAATGAGGCATCTGAGAGCACCTTGTTTTATATGCATTAATTGTTTTATTATTTTATTAACGCTGCACTTTTTCAGCTTTTGTATTTAAATATCACTTGCCCTGATGTTGTTCTGGCCAAAGATAATGTTACATCTCTCCATGACATATCATCAAGGTCACAGAACAGACTATGTCGCTTCCTGGGGAATCATCATAGTCAAATTGTGTGAGCTGTCATTTCTGCTAAATTGTGGCATTTTGGTGAATCAATATCCATGTACGTAGATACGATCCACAAACTGGTAATATACTGCTAAATGTGTGGGAAAATATAATTGGGACAAACAGCAGACAAGTATAAAGCGTGGCATGCTATTAATTTTAACTTGAGCAGATATAGATGAAAAAGTCAAAAAGCTCAAAAGCAAGATGCTAGTCATCTCTTGCATAGACACAGATATGGCCCCATGCCATTTGCTTACCACCAAAATAATATATGTACCTTATGTGGACTGAGATATTGACACATGTTTTTGTGTTCTCATTGTGCTTGATAACCCATAAATCTGACCACTTTTGTGTTGTATTAATTTTTTCATCTTCATATAGCCTACTTCACTGCATAGCTAGCAATACCCAGAACAATTTAACATCAGTGTGGCATGAGGGAAGCATGTATGTGTGTCAAAAAGGAAGAATTTATGGATTCAAGCGCTGATCTGAGTGCTTTCTGTGTCCCACACTAATGTTAACTGAAGTGGGGTACATCTCTAACATGTAGCCATTTTGCAGAACCTTGTAGAGGTGTCACTTTACGCAATTGAGCAATGTAAGTTTCAGTCCTCAACGTTATGGGCTATGGCACTTCCAGTGGGGCAATACTGAGCCGTTAAAGGAGGTCAACATCTAGATTTGGTGCGATTCAAAACATTGAGGGTGATTTCATTTTGTTTTCCTCCAGATTTTAGGAATATTACAGCTTGCCAAGCTAAGAGTTTGTGCTATTTTCATACCATTTTATTATTGAGTACATGTGTGGCCATTTATTTGCCATTTAACATGCCCCTGTGGTTATTTTTGACTTTGCCTCCAAGTGACACTCAGAAATGTGGTGTTTGGACTTGGGTATTGTAGTGTTTTGTGAGTTAGAGATGACGGGACCCTTTTGGTTCCTGACGGACTCCGCAGAATAGTGACATAAGTGTTCGGGTGTGGGGATAGAGTTCATGATTTAGAATGCTGCCTTAGCGGTTTCATGCTGAGGAATAAAGACATGCAGTACCAAGCTCTGTGTGTGGCATAATCATTTACATGTACAGAGGCTGGGGAGGATGCTACAACTGGTGATGATATAGGGGATACTCAACTCGTAGAATCAACAGTGCTCTTCCAGAGAGTTTGCCGTGGGCCAGCAAACTGCTCGTATGTGCATCGCGTGCCTCAGTCAAAGTGAAGATTGACGTTTGGCATATATGGAGTCAAAGTGCCACCACAGCCAGTGTGAAACTTTCGAAGAGAATGAAGGCCTCTCAGAGAAGTTTGAAGGACTTGATACGCTCATCGAACATTGTAAGTTCAATTTATTTGATGATGAAGAAGCCATACATCTCAGAGTTACAGATGGTTGTTTGCCCGATTCATTCAGGCGACGAATGTCGAGAGAAACACTCAGTCTGGAGTGAATACTCACAGCTGCCAGAGCATGGAGGCCAGAGGTGGCCAAA
Organism: Calotriton arnoldi; assembly: GCA_963921515.1. Classification (NCBI taxonomy): domain Eukaryota; kingdom Metazoa; phylum Chordata; class Amphibia; order Caudata; family Salamandridae; genus Calotriton; species Calotriton arnoldi. The sequence goes on from CAWUFW010008540.1 coordinate 254,740, forward strand.
GTGAGTCAGTCATGAACATGAAAAGCAAGCAGAAACACAAGGCTGAAGGTCCCACAGTGATGTCTCCAAAGAAAAAAAAACTGTCCTTCAGATGCGGATTTTAATTTCCACATGAAGGTAAATGTCCCGCCTTTGGAAAAGTATGCAAGGGCTGTGGGAAAGAGTTCAATTTTGTAACAGTTTGCAAAGGGATGAAAAAACTAAATGCGTCACACCGAGAAAACAAAATGGAAGCCCGGACTTCTACTCATGCCCACAAGGCAACATCAGCTGAGGAAAATCGACACCATATGAAGTCGATCGTCCTCTAAATCTTTGTCTGAAAGTTTTCAACGTCATTGTCAAGCAACAGTGAAGAAGATGGATATCTGATGTCGAAGTTTACCTCAGACAAACGAGCGCATGTCGGATTGGCCGCATGCAAGGAAGAATGTGAGTCAAAGAAAAGCCGACAAGTAAAATCACAAAAGTCATTCAGACATTGTCCTAAAATCACACTAAAGGTGAATGGCTTTTCCATACCTTTCATCATAGACAGTGGTGCATTGATAAACATCATATGCCTGAGGAGAAGTACAAAGAACTGTCTCGAATGCCCCGTTTACATCGTCAAAGACTAAAGTGTATACATGGGCTGCTTCGATGCCAACAAAACGTGAAGGTTTAATCGTAGCAACCATGAAGCACAAAAAGACAGAAGTACAAGTACCCATTCACGTACTTCACGGTACTGCGTCAAGTGCCTGTTTACTCAGTTCCAGTATTGCTGCTGAAATGGGACCATTATCTGTAAACTACAACATGAAATTGTAAGTCAGTTTCCATCGATATTTCATTGATTAGGAAAAATTAAAACAATGAAAGTGCAACTGCATATCAATGAGGACGATCGTCCTGTTGCTCAAAGACATCGTTGAATTGCATTTTATCTACAGGAAGCTGTTGAAAAAGAACTTGAGACCTTACTAAAGTATGATATCACTGAACTATCTACTGTTCCGACGCCATGGTTTTCACCCACAGTAGCAGTGCCCAAAAAGGACAGTGAAGGATCTGCACGCTTCTGAGTTGATATAAGTCAAGCTAACAAGGCAATTGAAAGAGAACGACATCCAGGTCCAAACATTTCAGATATGATCACACAGTTGAATGGTGCTAAAGTCTTCTCTCGCCTTGATCTGAACAAAGGGTATCATCAATTGGAACTTGAAGAAAACTTCAGGTACATTACTACCTTTTCTACCCATATTAGTTTGTTCAGATATAAAAGATTACGCTTCGGTGGGTCATCAGCTGCAGAACGTTTCCACAATGTAATTTCACTGCCTAATATAGCTTCTAATGTTTTCAATTACAGTGATGATATATTGGTCTATGGGGCTACACGAAAGGAACATGATAAAGCTCTTACACAAGTGTGCATTTACCTGCTGATGCAGGTCTAACTTTGAATACAGAGAAGTGTGAGTTTCTCAAAGCAAAGTTCAAATTCTTTGGCCATATTTTCTGTGATGGGGGAATGACTCTAGATCCAGCTAAAGTACAGGCTTTGTCACCCACATGTCCTTCCCAAGATGTTACCATGTTAAGCTCATTTCTTGCCATGGCCAGTTACTGTTCTAGATACATGCATGACTTTGCCACAGTGTGTGCTCCATTAAGAGACTTAACGAAACACAATGCTTTATTTACTGGTCAAATGAATGCGAACAAAGCTTCAAGAAAATCAAACATGCAATTGAGAACGCCACTGAAATGGCCTACTTTGATCCGAAGTTGCATACAGAAATTGTTGTTGATGCAAGCCCGGTAGGGTTGGGCACGATACTTGCACAACGCAATGGACACCCGAAGGCATTATGTGGCTTATACTAGCAGACGTTTGTCATAAACTGAACGTGCCTATTCACAACCTGAAAAATAAAGCTTAGATGTGGTGTGGGCTTGTGAACAGTTCCAAGTGTTGTTATATGGAAAGCATTTCACTCTTGTCACAGATCATCAAGCATTGCTTGCCATCTTTGGCAATCCTAAAGAGAAGATGCCTCCTCGTATTGAACATTGGGGTTTGCGACTACAGGAATATGACTACACTATTGTGCACTGACAAGGGAAAGATCAAAACCTTGCTGACTATTTTTCACGAATGCCAGTATTGTCATGGTACCACTTCCAAAGCGGCTGAAGCCTACATTAATTTCATTGTAAAGTCCAGTACACCTACCACTATATCCTTGGAACAAATCGTTACTGCCATGAGTACAGATAGTGACATGCTAATAGTCAAGTGTTGTTATATGGAAAGCATTTCACTCTTGTCACAGATTATCAAGCATTGCTTGCCATCTTTGGCAATCCTAAAGAAAAGATGCCTCCTCGTATTGAACTTTGGGGTTTGCGACTACAGGAATATGACTACACTATTGTGCACTGACAAGGGAAAGATCAAAACCTTGCTGACTATTTTTCACGAATGCCAGTATTGTCATGGTACCACTTCCAAAGCGGCTGAAGCCTACATTAATTTCATTGTAAAGTCCAGTACACCTACCACTATATCCTTGGAACAAATTGTTACTGCCATGAGTACAGATAGTGACATGCTAATAGTCAAAGACATTATTGCACATCAATCCCTGTAAAGAGCACACTCGACCTCTTACAACTGACAGTGAATATCAAAAATTCAAAATTGTGAAAGATAAACTTACCGTTACTCAAGAAAGTATTATTTTTAAGGTTCAAGAATGGTCATACCAAAGAGTCTGAGACAAGTCATTGAAGTGGCCCATGAAGGACATTGTGGAATTGTCACCAATAAACGATCTCTCTAAGACTGAGTCTTGCTTTCTCATCTTGATGAAAGAGTTGAAAGGGAATTAAAGGCCTGTCATTTGTGCAACTCTCTAGCTCCCAAAATAACCCAGCATCCATTGTACATGTCTGATCTTCCAAAACATTTATGGAGAAAATTGCTGTTGACTTCTTTGGAGCCCTTAACAATGGATATCATCTAATGATAGTCATTGACTCATTTCCCTCTGGTAAAAGACCTCTCATCGATCACTCATGAAAAAGTCATCGAGAGGCTAGATGGTATTTTTGCAACATGGGGTGTTTGATTTTGAAGTACGCCAGCAGCCCACCTTTCAACAGCCGAGAATTAAAAGACTTTCTTACTCATCTAAATGTCCAGCATCAGAAAAGCACACCTTTTTGGCCACAAACAAATAGCGTTGTCGAGCATTTTATGAGTACCCTTAAGAAGACCGTTCAGCGTGCTGCACTAGAAAAGCTTGAACATAAGTTAGCTCTTCACTCTGTTCTTCGTGCATACCGGTCGACTCCTCATTCAACTACATGCAAAAGTCCTGCAACCCTGATGTTCGGGAGAGCCATAACGACCAAGTTGCCAAAAAGGACCATTAAAAGATCAACTTATGATGGTGAACATCATCAAACAGATCTGTGTCACAAGCACAAAAGAAAAATCTGCACAGAAGAACGCTGATGTGCTAAGAACACTGTATTTACAGAAGGAGATCGAGTCCTTGTACGACAAAAAAGAAAACACAAGTCTGATGCTCCATTTGATGCTAACCCCATTAAAGTCGTGACTGGTAAAGGACACATGATGACTGCTCACTGTCCTGGAAAGTTCATTGCGCCAGATTCTTTGCATTTCAAGCATCTGCCTCACCATTCTCCAATTCAGATGTCAGAAATGAGACTGCTTCAGTTGAGACCTCTGAGAGCCCAACAACTGCATCTGTCTCTGTATCACCAGTGCCAGTCATGGACACTTCTCCGATCTCTTCACAGCCTCATAGGACAAGATCTGGGCGATTGATTCGAGCTCCACAACAACTTTTTGAAGAGTTGTGATGTTTATATATGTAATATTTGTACTTTTTATTTAACAAAGAGGGAGATGTAGTGTTTTGTGAGTTAGAGATGATGTGGTTTTTGGTTCCTGATGGACTCCGTAGAACAGTGTTGAAAATGTTCGGGTGTGGGGATAAAGTTCAGAATGTTGAGTTAGAGGCTACATGCTGCGGAATAGAGGCATCTAGGCATGTAGTACCAAGCTCTGTGTGTGGCATAATCATTTACATTTACATGTACTAAGGCTTTCGGAGGCGCTACAGATATCATGTTGGATCCTGAAGAGAGCTTGTTTTTATCTGTTTAGATAAGAGGGCATCTAACCCATGCATTTCTCAGGCCATGAAGGACAAGATGTATATGAGAAATTACCTCTAAGGTAACATGTTAGACCTGACAGCCTAAGAGTGGTATTCCCCACATTTTTTCCTGCCTCCCTCCCTCCATTTATCTGTAATAGTTTTTTCTGGCTTTAGGACTCTGCACACTTTACTACTGCTAACCAGGGATAAAGTGCATATGCTCTCTCCCCAAAACATAGTAACATTGCCTCATACTCAATTGGCATATTCAGCTTGCTTGTAAGTGCCTAGTAAAGCACACTACATGTGCCCATGGCCTGTAAATGAAATGCTACTTGTAGGCCTGAGGCACTGATTGTGCCACCCACATAAATAGCCTCTTAACCATGTCTCAGGCTGCCACTGCAGGGCCAGTGTGTGCAGTTTACTGCCACTTCGATTTGGCATTTAGAACTACTTGTCAAGCCTTAAACTCCCCTTTTATTACACATAAGTCACCTCTAAGATCGGCCATAGGCAGCCCATGGGGCAGGGTGCTGTGTAAGTAAAAGGTAGGACATTTACTTTTAAGTTTTACATGTCCTGGTAGTGACAAACAGCTAAATTCACTTTTCACTACTTTGAGCCCTACTCCTCTCATAGGCTAGGATTGGGAATTCCTAAAAATATCTTTAAGCTGTAATTCCTGATTAGAAAGGAGTAGCTGCATCGTGTTTCATATCTTTGGAATGGTAATGATAACTTCTCTTCACTGGTAAAGTCAGATTTTACATGACTATTTTAGGAATGCCACTTTTAGAAAGCGGACATTTCTCTGCTCTTACTGCTTTGCGTGCCTTGCAGGCTGTTATGTTATGTTATGTTATACCTAATTTATATAGCGCTCGTACACCGGATTGGTTTCTTGGCGCTGCTCGGGAAGGTGATGGGTGAAAGTTTGTTCGAGTGATTACGCGAATGCCTGTTTAAAGAGCCATGTTTTTTGGAGTTTGCGGAAGGTCATGAGGTTTGTGCAGGATCTGATCTCTAGGGGCATAGAGTTCCAATATCTTGGGCCCAGTGTGGAGAACCTGGATCCGCCAAATCGTTTCTGTTTAAAGGAGGGTGTTGTCAGGAGGTGCATGTGGGCGGATCTCAGGTTACGGGTTGGATTATATCTGTTAATCAGGCTGTTAATGAATTTGGGGTTTCTGCCATTCAAGGATTTAAAGATGATGCATCCCGTCTTGAAGGCACATCTCTGTGATATAGGGAGCCAGTGTAGTTTCTTCAGAAGGGGGGAGACGTGTTGGCGTTTGTTTTCCCGCAGAATCAGTCTGGCCGCCAGATTCTGTATCAGTTGGAGACGGTGGATGAGATAGGCCGGGATGCCAAAGTATAAGGAGTTAGCATAGTCAATATGTGAGATCACCATGGCGAGGACTGCCTGCAGTTTTGCTTCCTGAGTTAGGAACCTGCTGATTTTCTTTATTTTCCTTAATTGGAAGAAGCAGGTAGAAATTACAGGTCCTATTTGGGTTTTCATGGTGAGGTCATTATTGACTATGACTCCCAGGGTTTTGGCATGATTGGATGGGGTCGGGGGTTGTCCCAGTTCTTTAGGCCAGAATTGGGAACTCCAGGGGTTAAGTGAGCCTCCCGTGAGGATCAGATCTGTTTTATCTGGGTTCAATTTCAGTTGGTTGCTGTTCATCCAGTCACGGATGAACAGCATTGTCGACTGGCATTCGTGGATGGAGGCCGGGGAGTTATTGATAGGGAGTACTAATTGGAAATCATCCGCATAGTTGAAGGTTTGAATATTCCTTTCTTTTAATGCGTGGATCAGGGGGAGAAGATATAGGTTGAATAAGTGAGGGGAAAGTGAGGATCCCTGGGGGACTCCACAGGTAGTTTTAATCATGGGGGTCGTAAAACCGCCAAGATGGACTGCCTGAGATCGGTTTGTTAGGAAGGATCTGGTCCATTCAAGGGCTGTTCCTTCGATACCCGCATCCCTGACACGGTCGATCAAGATGTTATGGTCGACCGTGTCAAAGGCAGCGGAGAGATCCAATAGCACCAGGGCTTGGGGAGACCTTTGTCCGCCTTTTCTCTCAGAGTATCCAATACTGATAGTATCACTGATTCTGTGGAGTGAGCTGGGCGGAAACCTGCTTGATGTGCATCCAGGTATTCAGATTGCTCCAAAAAGGCGGATAGGCTTTTTTGTCTCCAATACACGTCTGGGCTGGGTGACAGATACACTTTGTGCATTCCCTCTAGACAGCCACAAACACAGGAAGGCTAGGTGTGGCTGAGTACCCACCTACATACATCTGCATTCTGATAGTCCTTCCTAGGCAGGAAGGGAGAAAGGGGCACTCACTTACACTTACACTACAAAGGGTAGTGGCCTGACCCCATACAAAGGACTGATTACCCCCACAAATAGCCTGGCAGACAGGACTGACTTGAAAGTAATACTTGTGCACTTTAAAATCACTCTTTGAAGTTTTTCCTCTTCAAAGGCAAATTTGGATAAAAGTACTGGGTCTCTGACCCCATCAAATCAGACACTTCTGGACCTACACCGAACCACTGTCAGAAGAACTGCTGTGCTGCTGAAAGAACTCAACTGGACTGCTAATCTGGAATGCCTGCTTTTCTGTTTGTTGCCCTGCTGCCTGCTGCTGTCTGACTCTGCTGAAGGAGAGCTGGACTATGCCTTCTTCCAAAGTGATCTCCAAGGGCTTGTTGACTTGCCTCCTGTTGCTTGAGACCCAGGGAAATCAAAGTCTCTTCCCCTGCTCCTGTGCCTGACTTACTGAAAGTGGCCCAGGTACTTGCAACACAATTCCGACTCATCTCCTGCCTGCGTATAGCAGAACTGGCGCATCGACCCAGTTGCAGGAGTAAAATTGTCGCATCTCATCAAAAACAGCGCTTTGCCTCCAGAGATCGATGCATCAGACAGCGTATCACCGCCACTGCAGCTTGGTGAGATCTATGCATCCCCTCGACTGTGTGGCAGAATCAAGCACATTGCTCGATGCCTCACGACTCCGGCACACATCTTCAGAACTGATCCATTGCCTTCACTGCATGGAGAAGATCAACACATCTCAATGCTTGTGACCAGGAAAGGTACTTTGTTCACTGGGGCCTGCGTGGGTCCTGTAGCCGACCAGGACTCCATCATGGTCAGCCCAAACTTTGACTTTGCCCCTGTCCAGCGTGACCTAAAGTAACCTTTTTTAGTGCTACTTGCTTCTAAGTGTTTTTTGTTTTACTGCATTTTTTTCTTCAAAATTAAATAACTCGACTTCTATACATTGGATTTTTCTCATTTTGTTCTTGTTTTGTTTATAAAGTCATACTTTATTTTTTTAGACGGTCGTGGAGTCTTTTTGTGGTGTTTTCACTGTGTTACTTTATGAGTTATTGCACAAATACTTTACACATTGCTTTCTAAGTTAAGCCTGCCCGCTCTGTGCCAAGCTACCAGAGAGTGAGCACAGGATAATTTAGGTTGTGTTGTAACTTACCCAGACTAGAATTGTGGTCCCTACTTGGACAGGGTGCATACCTCTGCCAACTAGAGTCCCAATTGCTAGCAGAACATGAGAGCATACTTCTGAACTCTGCCTACAGAACGTAGCTGACAAGTATCTGCCTATATGTAGTGTGATTTTAGAGTGCCATTACTTTGGCAGTCAAAAAAACTACTAGGGAGTTTCGTAGAATGCTTTATTACAGGAGAATGAGGAAATGTACCAAGAGATCAGCCAAGCAGGCATGCAATGTTTCACATGTCAGAAAAAAGTTATGGCTGAAAGGAAATCCAACTTTGCATGCGGTGCTGCAAATAGTAAATAAAGTGGAATATTCAGTACTGACTGTTAGTGAAAAAACATAAGAGCATGAAAGTGCGTGCATGACTTAAAAAAGGTGCTGTGAGCAGTCATGGTCAAAGAAGACATAATACCAGAAGGTTAAAAAATTATATGAGTTTTTCAGGAAATATAACATGCTACTGGTGTGGTTGTGAGAACCATAGGGCCAGTAGTGGTTCATATTCTGCCTTGAGAATGGAGTGTAACCAGCGTATTAAAGAGGGCACAGGTTGAGATGCTGCAGGATGGAGAAAAGAAAGTGATAGGAATGTGCGAAGACTTGTAAGAGGTAGTATGAATGGTTGGAAATTGTGACAAAGATACTCCCCAAGATGTTGTTGAAGTGAGTAGGGTGCATCTGTCTGAGTGGATACGGAGGACCCTCATAATAAGCATTTATTTTGGTCAGGGATTGCTTTTAGTAAGAAACAGATTCCAGGAAGAGTATATGATGCTAAGAGAGATGACGATTTATTAGGATGGCCTCATCAAAATAAGTTAGGGCCAGATATTACAATGTTTAGAATAGTGATTTCCAAATAGCAATTTGTTCAAAATCACTATTTGGTAATTGCTATTCTTAATGTATGAAAGCTCTCTTTTAAAATTTACAGATTCCTAGTCGGTCCCCTACCTTATGAATATTAATGACATAGGTTTCAATTTGCAACCCATTAGGAATGGCAGTTATCACTGGGATGATGGCGGGGGCAAGCAGAATACCATATCTATAATTGCTTTTAAATAAACATTTTTAAAATGCAACCTGTTTTCCTTGAAGGAAAACAGAATGTGTTATAAAAAAAATTAACCGTTTAACTTTCATTTTTTAAGAGTAGCTAGCGGTCTGTGGGACCACTGCCTACTCCTAAAAACATATTTTTTAACATTCGCAAAGGGGAAGGGGTCCATTGGGGACCGCTTTTTTTTTGCAAATGGCTTATAACCTACTTTGAGGAGGATTGTTCACCAATTATTTCTTATTCCTATGGTGTTGTTCACAGTGTCATGTAGCAGTTAGGGGAGGGGGTTAATTACTTGAACTGTATGATTTTTTGACTATATCAATAAAAGGTGTAATCATAGAACCAGTGCACTCAAGTTAGTGGATTAGCTTGATCATGAAAGCACACAAATCTATGACAAGATTAGGCTCTGTATTGATTAACATCTGCTAAATAATTGGGTTGTGGAAGAAAGGCATCCCTTGCCTAATATCTGGAAATGGTCACCTTAAAGAGTGACCAATGTTTTTGTCTACACTGGATCTAATGTGTGGTTAAACTCTATCCTAAAGTGAAGAGATTTAACCGCTTTTATTGCACTGAAATGTTTCTTTACATTTGTAAGGATACTGCTTGGTTTAGTGTCGGCAACGTTAGTGTTCCAGCATGTGATCCACCATTTATTCAGTGATTTACTCATGGTATCTTTATTCCAGGATAACATCTTGGAAGGTGGCAAAGGTATTGAAGAACATGACTTTAGACTAAGGTGAGTTATCTAGTTAACTAGAAATTTTAAAAGAAGATGGTCTCATCTAGAAACTGAGTAAGTGAATATGTAAGGACAAATTGTAGAATATCTTGGGCATGAGAAAAGTCATGATGTGGTGAAACCTTAAGAGTAGTCTAGTGGACATGATTTGCAAAACTCTGAAACCAAGTAGCATAGTCTTTCTTAGGACTTATAGAATTGTATTTCAAATTAATTAGTAACGTAGCCGAAACATCATTAATCTTCAGGAAATGAATGAGAAAAGGAGATAATATTGACAGATTTATGTGAAAAGAATGTTCTGTAGAAAGAGTTGTATAAGTCCCCTGTGTTTGGAAGATATCACTTTCCCAATGATTGGGTGTTGACCAGGAGCAATGTAGTTATATAATAGGTGAAGTAGTGAAAGTATTCCAGAAAAAGCACGTCCGAGTGACATGTTAGAAAACAGTGAATCCAGAGAGGTGAGAACATGGGCTCAGTAAGGAAAACTGTGTGGGAATAAAGTTTCATGATGTAAGTCAAAAATTGTGAGAAATTAAGATGTCGTTTTCTGTGGAAATAGAATTTTTTCACCAGTAAGTTTGAGAGAGGATTTTGTAAAGGAAGCTCATAGAGGTCATTCTGGAATAAGTAGTACAAAGTAGAGAATTGCAACAGGGAGATGGATTTGGAAACAGAGTAGCATGAAAGAATGTTCTGAGTGTGTTGTAAGCAATATAACTGAAAAAAAGTCATTCTGGGGTAACTGTGTAGGAGTTAACCAAAGGGGCACTGGCATAGTGTTGGTTGGACTCTTACACTGTAAAGGAGTGGTACATTACATTATTGTGTAGCAATATTGTGTAGCAATATTTTGATTGTAAATGGCTGGAGTATAATGCAGTGAAGGATATTTTGCCAAGGTACTCTGATCAAGTTCCTAGAGGAGAAGTTCTAGAGACAAGAGTATCTGGTGAAGATTTTAACAGATAATGGAGTACAAATAGTTTCGAGTGGAGGGGAAAGATTTCTAAGAAGAATGGAATTGTTTATAAGTTAGTGGCATTTATCACACTGGGGCTAAAGGGATGATTGGGAGGCTGAACCAGAAGTTGAAGGAGAGTTTTGTCATAAGATGAATGCAGGAAGAGATTGAAAGTCGTGTTGAGTGAACAACTGACAAGTGACCGATATACACCACGTCGAACTCTGGCCTAATTCCGATAGAAATTCTGCAGGGAAGAAATCCAAACACTAGATGATGTCATGCTTGGTTGAGTGAAACAAAAAGGGGTGGAAGTTCATGATTCCGAGTTGAGACATAAGATAATAGACAAACATCAAAAAGCTGATTCTAAAGATAATACTAGAAGAGCTGCTAAATGGGTGAATGTGTCAGAAGGAGACTGGGTGAAAATAAAGTTGCCTGTTTTTGTGATTAAAAGAAATAGTGCAGGGGGCGAAGTCAAGGCGGCCAAGATGGTGGGTGCTCTTTGCTGAGCACCTGAACACCGAAGCTCATCAAACGATTCATCCTGTTGCTGGCCCTTGCTGGGGGATCCGCGGTAAGACCATCATGTGCGGGAGCACCAGCGACCCACTAGGCTGAATTTAGTGCCCCAGCGGTCTGAGGTGGGGTGTACTAAGCGGAGACGATGCGGCGCAGCTGAGACTATAAGGGGGGAGTTGGGGTGCAGGGAGAAGCCGGTGTAGAAAGTAAATACTCCCAGGGTGCTTTACTGTGGGCCCCTGGGTTGTGGAACAGGCTTGGGCTCCCGCTGGATGCAGCCCGCGAGAGCTCTGAGGCAGTGAGAGAGGACCCGGGTTGAAATACATCCAGTGGTAGACCCCCGAGTGAGCGCACAGGGACTGGAGCCCACCCCGGATAACCTCGGAAGAAGGCCAGTGAGTGGGAAGCCCTGCCCCTGCATTGGAGTCGGGGGCACCCTCTTCCTTGGCTTGGAAGGAGGGAAAATGCCTCGGTGTGTGGCCTGACTGCTCGAGCTGCCATGGTGGGCCCAGTCGCTGGGTAAGCAGGTCAGTGTGCCCCCCCTTCATGGTCACCAAAGCAGATGCCGAGGAGACACGATGCTGCCTGTACTGCATCACAAGCCGGAGCACCCAGTGACAGCGCACAGAAGGACCCAGGATACAAACTGACTGCATGTGTCCGTGAGGACACCACCCTGGACAAGCAGGTCAGGAGAGGCCCCATCTTCCCCCCACCGGATTCCACAGACCATGAGGAGGCTCAGCTTTATGGGTACCTGGGACTCCTGGGGCCCCAAAGCTGAGCTAACTTACATCCTGGAGCGCATGACTACCATGAAGCCTGCGCGGGGTACGAGGCCAGGACACAAAACGCAGGGCGTGATGGCCTCCCCCGACCCAGGCAGAAATGGCCATTGACCATAATACTACATCTCACTCTGAGGTCCCCAGACCAGCCAATGGAGGGGGAACGTGCCAACAAAAACTGGGCTCACCGGACAACCTGCTGGAAGCCATATAAGCATCAGTTTGAGATTTGCATATTCTTAGTGAATTTACCCTGTTTGTAATCCCCAATGAATGGCATAAACCCACAATCCATCTGGCCGTCTTTATTATGAGCATTACAAAAAAACAGCACATACTCCTCCGATTGTACAGAATGGCCACATAAAGGGAACAATTTAGTTTTACTAACAGTGGACGTCCATGAGGATGTAAATCTAGCTATAGGGAGGAAATTGCAAATGCAGGGATAATACAATCTAAGAATTCCTCTTGCTTAAATACGCCTGGTGGTGCAAGAAGGCTTGAGACTGGCTACCAAGGGAATCCAATGTTTCATGATGTGCCATGGCGAGACCCCAGTACTTCTCTTTTGCAATGGTAACTAAAGCTTGTCTTGTGTACGGTGGATTATACCAGCACTCGCTCAAGCCCATGTCAAACAAAAACCTCTTCCCATGTATGAACTATGCAATCCTATGGATCCCTGGTCGACTGATGATGTCATTGAGTGCAGGTCTGTACGCAATAGCTCATCCGTTGACCAAATGAGAAGCCTATACAGGGCTGGCCTTAAATTTGCAGTCCCTAGAATAGATTTCAAGGCTAGATCTAATCTTAACTGCAATATTGGAATACCTTAGTCTAAATTCAGTAGAGACCAGACAAAGTTGTTCTCTTTTACCCCTAACTTTGATACATCGCAGTGGACCCAGAGTTCTGTGCCATAGAGAGTTGCATTTACGCCTTCTGTTTTATAGATTTCTATAGCAGGAGAAACCAGGTAGTACAATGCCCTCTTGGAAAAGCCTAAGTATTGCACAGCCCTATGTTCCATCAGAAGAATGTTCTTAGTAATTTGTGACCCTCAAGAATTGGAATCAGCTAATTTGATTCTCAAATAGCCAAATTAATTTGCTCGATCTAGCATATTGTCACTCAGCCTTATATTTCCCCTGTAGTTCTTCACCGGTTGAAGGTCATAAATTCGTTTTTCTGCGTGTTAACCATTAATCCCATAGAAAAATGAAATCATTTGTAAAAGAATTTGTAGGCTGATGGGAGATTAAGGAAAAAAAGAAGGATATCATCAGCAAAGAGTAACACGGGAAACTTCTGACCATGAAAAGTAGATGAATCATTTTCGCAATCTAACAAAAATCTGCGCAGCCGTTAATGAAAAGCAGTAATGAAGTAGGATCCAGAACGCACCTCTGGTGAACTCCTTTGTTAGTATCAATTGTATGGGTGATTTCACCATTTGTGTGCCATCTAACCTGTGCATAATTTCATTCATAGATGCGTATAATTAATTTCAAAAGATTTTGTGGGAATCCAATAGTGGCTAAGACATCCCATAATCTCACTCTAGGGACCAAGTCAAAGGAGACTCAGAGATCAACAAAGGCGACATAAAGTCTCTCCCCATTGATATCCAAAGTTCACTACTTGGTCAAAAGAAAACTAAACACCTTATCCACGGTTCCTGTTCGTGGCCTGAATCTAGCTTAGACGTGGCTTATCAGTGACCCAACCGGTTGCAATCTTTTAAATATTGTCCAAAAGGCTAATTGGACAAAGTTGCCCAGGGCACAATGCCAACCCTTTTTAAAAACAAGAATAATCTCTGCACCCTTCCATGAGGTGGGTATTGATGCACTGGCAGCAATAGCATTTGAAATGACGTTGACATACAGAACCCAGATATTGGGTAACTTCTGAATGGAATACGTCTGTGGGAAACTTGTTCAAGCCAATGGCTCCCCTGCCTCTGGGAGATTTCTGCTTTCTCGGTCTCTAGCAGCGAAAACATAATAAAGTGGCTGGTGACATTCGTAAGCATGAGGAAGGGACATTCTTCTGGGTTTTTTGGTAAAAGGAGTCGGCAATGCTAAAGAATCAAGAGATTTAAAATGATTGACCCATAGGCGTGGTTGAATACACACCTCTAGTTTCATAGCTATATGACGGCCTCTATTGGAGAACATATGCCAAGCTGCTTCTAGCAAATTTTCCCAGGTTCTCAATTCCCAATCTGACTTTGCGTTCTGTGTGATTTTTTTTAATTGGGCCCTAGCTTCAGCAATTTTTGGCAGTAGCACCAAGCTTAATGGCACTTAAGAGTGCTGTCTTGGCTGCTCCACATGCTGGATTATTCTATTCCTGCAACTTGGGCACCCTAGCGACCGGTTTGTAATACTTTTGATAGAACTCTTCGAGTTCAGATAACAGGATGTTATGAATCTCAATGGTCTTTTCGGGATGGCCCATTTTCTTAATCATCGAGCCCAAATGAATGGATGCCAGGTCATAAATATTAGCAATAACTACAGGGAAACAGCATTCAATTATATGTTTCTATGGGCCAGATGTACGACCGTTTTTGCATGCGCAAACGGGTTTGCGAACCCGTTTGCGCATGCAAAAACAGCATGGGCCATGTACAAAGCCTATTTAGCGAGTTACAATTTATTTGCGACTCGCTAAATAGTTTTTGCGACTCGCTATTAGGAAGGGGCGTTCCCTTCCTAATAGCGAGCTCAAGCCCATGTATGAATGTTTTGCGACTGTGGTGGACCACTGCCTGCCCTTAAAAAATGAAACGAAAACGTTTAATTTTTTTCATTTTTAAATGCATCCCGTTTTCCTTTAAGGAAAACGGGCTGCATTAAAAAAAAAAAACTGCTTTATTTAAAAGCAGTCCCAGACATGGTGGTCTGCTGAGCCGAGCAGGCCACCATACCTGGGAAGGCCTGCCATTCCCAATGGGGTCGCAAAGTGCGTGAGGCTCATTAATATTCATGAGCCTCTCAATTTGCCACCCCATTGGGAATCGCAAACAGTGTGATACACACTGTTGTACATCCAAAATAGCGCCTCGCAAATTGCGAGTCGCAAAAAACTCGCAATTTGCAAGGCACTATTTTGCGCGTCGTACATCTGGCCCTATGTTTGTTACATGCTGACATAGCTGCAACACCGGAATAAGGTGTTGACACTGAAGCATTAATCGGTTGTGTGCTGAGGACAGAACGGTTCCATCCTCGGCCATGGTGGGCGTGTGCCGAGGACGGAACTTCCTGGCACCCACCCACGGGGGAAGTGCTGGTGCCCCCCATGCAGGGATGGCAGCAGAAACACTTCTGCAGCCACCCTCTCCCCCTTGGCATCTGATAACGTCAGCGCGCATGTACGTCAACTTCATTAGAAAGTGCCGGGAACGTGCTGGAAGCAATTTGCTTCCAGCAAGCTTTGGAGAAGGAGATAAGTTTCTCCTCCTTGGGGGGGGGGGGGGGTGAGGAGTGCACAAAGGCATCGAGGGAAAGGAAAGGGCTTTTCCTTTCCCTCAATGTCTCTTTGCAGTGCATTTGTGCGGCTGTGTTTGGGGAGCGGCCCCTTAGGCAAGGGTCGCTCCCCTTTAGGGGGTAAATGTTTTGGCTGTTTCTGCCCCCATTGGGGGCAGATAGGCCATATAGTTTTTAGCCGATCTGCCCCCAAGGGGGCAGAAGCCATAGGACAGCAGGAATCTTTTTTATTCCTGATTGTTGTGTTTGGTAAGCGGCCCTTTGGACAAGGGTCTCTCCCCTTTAGGGGGTAAATGTTTTGGCTGTTTATGCTCCTCTTGGGTGCAGGTCCGGCATATATTTTTAGGCCGATCTGCCCCCAAGGGGGGCAGAAGCTACTAGGCCACCAGGGATCTGTAATATTGTGGACTGCTGTGTTACTGGTGTGGCCCCTTGGGCAAGGTTTGCTCCTCTTTACGAGGTAAATGTTTTGACCATTTGGGGGCAGGGCCATATATTATTTGGCTGATTTGCCCCCAATGGGGGCTGAAGCCACTAGGACACCAGGGATTTTTTGTATCATTAACATTGTTGTTTTGGGAAGCGGCCCCATGGGCAAGGGTTGCTCCCCATGAGGGGCTATATAGTTTGGCCATTTCTGCTTCCCTTGGGGGCAAAACAGCCATATTTTTAGGCCGATCTGCCTCCAAGGGGGGCAGAGGCCACTAGGCACCAGGGAGATTTTTATTTGGGCATGTCGGGGAGCAGCCCCTTGGGGAATGTTCACTCTCCCTTATTGGGGCATGTATTTTGGTCGTTTCTGCCACCTGTGGGAGCAGATCGGCCATATTTCTAGGCCCATCTGCCCCCAAGGGGAGCAGAAAGCCACTTGCAACCAGGGATTGTATTTATTTATATGTTGGGGAGCAGCCCCTTTGGCAAGGGTCGCTCCCCTTCTTTGGGGCATATATTGTGGCCGTTTTGGCCATATTTTTAAGCCCATCTGCCCCAGGGGGAGCAAAAAACCAGTAGACACCAGGGAAAGTTTCTGTGTGTTTGTGAACTGGAGTTCGACTGACGGTCTGCGTGTCCTTGGTGTGTGTGGGCTAACACTTGGCTGGCGGTGTGTGTGAACTGGCACTTGGCTGGCAGTGTGTGTGTGGACTGGCACTTGGCTGGCGGTATGTGGGGACTGGCGGTTGTATGGCGGTGTGCGTGAAGTAGTGCTTGGCTGGCGATGTGTGTGGGCTGGCACTTGGCTGGAGGTGTGAAGGACTTGCGCTTGGCTGGCGTTGTGCATGATGTAGTGGTGGGCTGGCGGTGGGTGTGGACTGACGTATGGCTGGCGGTGTGCGTAAAGTGGCACTTGGCTGGCAGTGTGCATAGACTGGAGCTTGGCTGGCGGTGTGTGTTAAGTGGCACATGGCTGGTGGCTGGTGGTGAGCATGGAATGGCATTTGACTGACTGTGTGGCTGGCATTTGAATGGTGATTAGCAGACTTCATAGTGTTTTATAATGTTAACTGTTTTACTTCTTGTCATTATTTGTGATCGTAATGTTTTTTTTTCCTTTTTTTCTAGCGCAAAGCTTTTGTTTTCCTTTGGTCTGACTTGTGCTTGCGGTTTCAGCACTGGTAGGTCTGCAACTTGTGTAGTTGCTAGTGTTTGGTAAGAAAAAGTCCTGCCCTGCATTTAATGCATTTTTTAGGAAATGCTATAATAATAGCAGCAAACTTGGCTTCTGTTTGATTGTGTGTGAAATTCTACTTGTATTTGTGGACAATGTGTATTGTGTTGTCTTATGTGTAATTTGCTTTTGTTTTTCCTTTCTAGTTAAATATCGTTGGTGCTTGCTGTGCCTGCGCTGGTGAGTCTAGCTGTCTCTTACAAGTGAGTTGTATCGATTGACTTTAACTTGCAATTGCAATATGCCAGTAGTTTTACTTTTTGTTTGATAAAGCCACACTTTGTTTATTATTTATTGTACTCTGTGTTGAGTATTATTGACTTGTTTGTCAAGTTACTTTTCTTAGTAAGGATTATAGCTAGCAGCAGGATGACGGCTCAGCAGGTTGTTGTTATGCTGTATGAGTCTTCCTCTGACCATGATTATGAGACTGACTCTGCATCTGAGGCCGAGGAGGAGGTCCAGGATTTTGGCAGTAAACTTTCTGCCCAAGAGGAAGCATTTAATGATAAAGCCATTCTCAGTGCGGAGGAAGTGCCTGTTTTAGAGGAGAACCCCAATGTGCCGATAGTGCAGCAAGAGGCATCTGGATTGCAGCCTGGGGCTGAAAGGCTTCCCATTAGAAGGCCTGAACTCTGGGTTGTTCCAAACATGGTCCAGCCGGTGTTGCCTGCCTTTAATGTGTCGCAGGGTGTAGAGTGAATATGAAAACTTTTCGCCTATAAATTTCTTTCAGTTGTTTATAGACGATGTATTTTTGGATGAGATTGTTGACCAGACTAATTTGTATGCTCAACAGTATTTGAGGGACAACAGTGCCAAGCTTAAGCCCCACTCTAGAGCTAGCTGGTGGACTCCCACAAATCTGGATGAGTTTAAGAAGTTCTCGGGTTTAACTTTTTTGATGGGCTTGATAAGGGAATTCGTCACTGTCTTCATATTGGTCTACTAGTCACTTGATTGCAAATGGCTATATTTCCTGCAACCATTAGTCATAATCCGTATTTGCTTCTTCTTTGGATGCTGCATTTTGTTGATAATGCTTTAGCGTTGCCACAAGATCACCCTGATTGTGATCATCTTTTTAAGATTTGGCCTCTCCTTGATCATTTTGTAGATCGATTTTTGGAGATCTATGTTCCAGGGAAAGAAATAGCTGTGGATGAGTCTTTGGTCCTTGTCAAGGGCAGATTGTTTTTTAAGGCAATACATTCCTAGCAAGAGGGCACATTATGGAATTAAGATGTATATGCTGTCTGAGAGTATTACTAGATATGTCTATAATTTCGGGGTGTACACAGGTAGGGATTCCAGTATTCACCCCCTGGTTGTCCGTCCACTTTTGAAGTTAGTGAGAAAATTGTGTGGGAACTTAGCAGAGGATTTTTAACAAAGGTCACAATTTATACATAGATAACGTCTACGCTGGTGTTCAATTGTTCAGGGATTTGGTCAAAGTGGACAGTATTGCTTGTGGCACAATCTGCTCTAACAGTAAAGGTTACCCAAAAGAGCTTGTATGTAAAAAACTTGAGGGGACAGTTCAGTTCCTTGAGTAGTGATGAACTTCTAGCTGTGAAATTGTTAGATGGGTGAGATGTCTACATGCTGACAACCATCCATGATGAAAGTACTTCACCTGTGACTGTTTGGGGTTAGGTTGCTGAAGTGTGCAATCCTGTGTGCATTTTAGACTACAAAAAGCACATGGGTAGTGTAGATAGAGTAGATCAGAGGATAGAACTTTACACTGCTTGTTCGTAAAGCTTACATTTGGTATAAGAAATTAGCTATCTATTTATTTCATTTAGCAACCCTCAATGCTTTTGTTGTATTCAAGGATAGTTCTCCAGAGTCAAAGATGACATTGTTCTGTTTCAGCAGTCTGTGACAGGCAGCCTTGTTTTAGTGGAACAGGCAAGAGTTCCTAGAGTTGCAGCAGTGAATGATGTGGCTAGATTGAAAGATCGCCACCTTCCTGATCACATTCCTCCCACTTTCTCAACAGGAGATGTAGAGTCTGTGTCTGAAGAGGTACGCGGAAGAAGTCTCGTATGTACTGCCCCGATTGCCCTTCTAACCCTGGAGTGTGTGTGCACACATGTTTTAGACTGTACCACAAGCATCAGAGATTTTGGGAGCAACTGTGAGCATAAAAGTAAATGGACTGGTCTGTATCGTTTTATATTTTTTGGTCGTATTTCACGGTTGGCATTAGTGTGATATATTTAGTTAGAGCTGTAGTTTTGTATCTACCTCCAATTGGTTTGTGTTTTCATTTTTGTTAAAAAAATGTGATGGCGGTGTGTGTGGACTGGTGCTTGTCGGGCGATGCGCGTGTACAGGCATTTGGCTGGTGGTGTGCATGGAGTGGTGTTTGGTTGGCATGTGCGTGGACTGGTGCTTGGCTGGTGGTGTGTATGGACTGGCGCTTGGTTGGTGGTGTGCATGGACTGGTGGTGTGCGTGGACTGGCACTGTACTTGGACTGGGGCTTGGCTGGCAGTGTGTGTGGACTGGTGCTTGGCTGGTGGTATGCGTGAACTGGTGTTTGGCTTGTGGTGTGCATGAACTGACATTTGGCTGATGGTGTGCGTGAACTGGTGTTTGGCTTTTGGTGTGCGTGAACTGACACTTGGCTGACAGTGTGCGTAGACTGGCATTTGGCTGGTGGTGTGCGTGGACTAGTGTTTGGGTGGTGGTGTGCGTGGACTGGTGTTTGGCTGGCGGTGTGCATCAACTGGCGCTTCGCTGGCAGTGTGCGTGGACTAACGGTATGCATGGACTGGTGCTTGGCTGGTGGTGTGCGTGGACTGGTGTTTGGCTGGCAGTGTGCATAGACTGGTGCCTGGCTGGCGGTGTGCATGGACTGACGTTTGGCTGGTGGTGTTCACACACTCTGTCGCCAGCCGGTTTGATTGTGGAGATATCAAAATTATCTATCACAAAACGACCTGGTTTTGCAAGGGGGTCAACTTCATTTTTGGTCCCGGGTTCAGCAGCCATCTGGGAAATCTACCAAACCCAGACAGTTCCCTAATGTTTTCTTACCCAGAATCCCCTGCAAACCTCAAATTTAGCTACAAAATCACATTTTCCTCACATTGCTGTGTTGGAAATTTGTGGGATCATTGGGACAGCAAAATTTCCTACCACCCAACATTTCCCCAGGTCTCCCCATAAAAATGCTCCCACACTTGTGTGGGTAGGCTAAGTGCCCCCCTACAGGGAAGGGCCCAAACATATGCTGGAGACATTAAATTTATCACAAAACGGCCTGGTTTTGCAAAGTGGGTCACCTGCAATTTTGGTCCCAGGCTTCGCGGCCATCTAGGGAAACCTATCAAACCCACATATTTCTAAAAACTAGAGACCCCCAGGAGTCCAGGAGAGTATGGCTTGTGTGGATCCTCCAATGTTTTCTCACCCAGAATCTCCTGCAAACCTTAAATTTAGCTAAAAAAATCACACTTTCCTCTCATTTCTGTGTGGGAACGTTGTGAGATCACTGGGCCAGCACAAATTTCCTACCAGCCAGCATTCCAGCTGGTCTCCCAATAAAAATGCTAGCTCACTTGTGTGGGTGGGCCAAGTGCCCTCAACAGGGAAGAGACCAAATTGTATTGTTGAAACATCAAAATTATCTATCACAAAACAACCTGATTTTGTGAGGGGGCCACTTGCGTTTGTGCTCCCAGGCTCAGCGTCCATCTACGGAAACCTAACAAACCCAGACATTTCTGAAAACTAGATACCCTAGCGAGAGCAGGGAGGTATTGCTTGCGTGTATCCCCCAAAGTTTGCTTACCCAGATTCCCCTGCAAAACCTCAAATTTAGCTACAATAAAAATCACATTTTCCTCACATTTCTGTGTGGGAAAGGTGTGGGATCACTGGGCCAGCACAAATTTCCTACCAACAAGTGTTCCTCCAGGTGTCCCGATAAAAATGCTACCTTGAAAAACCAGGTCGTTTTGTGATAGATAATTGTGATGTCTCCACAATACGCTGTGGGCCATTTTCTTTTGCAGGCACTAGGCCTACCCACACAGTGAGGTGCCATTTTTATTGAGAGACTTGGGGAAATGCCGGGTGGATGGAAGTTTGTGGCTCCTCGCAGATTCCAGAACTTTCCATCACAGAAATGTAAGAAAAATTTGTTTTTTAGTCAAATTTTGAGGTTTCCAAACGATTCTGGGTAAAAAAAAGTGGTGAGAGCCACACAAGTATGCCTACCCTGGACACCCCTAGGTGTCTAGTTTTAAAAACTGTGCAGGTTTTCTAGATTTCCCTAGGTGCCGGCTGAGCTAGGGCCCAAAATTCACAGCTAGGCACACTGCAAGAAAAGGGTCAGTTTTAAATGGAAAAATGTGATGTGTCCACGTTGCGTTTCGAGCCGAATCCTGTTGTGGGCACTAGGCCTACCCACACAAGTGAGGTACCATTTTTATTGGGAGACATGGGAGAATGCTGGGTGGAAGGAAGTTTTTGGCTCTCCTCAGATTCCAGAACTTTTCATCACAGAGATGTGAGGAAAATTTGTTTTTTTAGACAAAGGCTGACAGCAATACATAGGGGTCAGATATGTGCTAGAAGGGATGTAGCCAGGGTATGCTTGCACATATATGTTGGTCTTATCCACGATCCCAATCCTTTTTGGAGGAAATCTTCTCTCTTTTTTTGGGAAAAATAACCTGTTTGCATCTCCTGATGGACCTATTGATAATAGTATTTCGGTATGTCGGATTACCCTTTGCTGTCACCACTGAGTACCTTGCAACATGTATGCTACTGGCAGAAAGACTTGCTCTTCCAGTGTTCTTGTGGTGCTTAGCCTTATTTACAAGGCAGCTTAACACCGTTTTGTAAATAAGGCACCCTTTCACGCTATACGTTGCGTGAAAGGGGTGGACAATCGGTGTTGCGGTGGGAGTTCCGCGGCAACACCCATTTATTTTTATGCTGCCCCCTATTTAAGGGTGGCGTAAATAGGAGGCAGTGCCAAAATTAAGAACAAGGAAAACCTGGTCTTAACATGGCGAAATGAGGAGAAATGCTTTATTTCTCCCTCGTTTTTGCTGTTTCTATGTGCACTGCATTGTGCAGCACACATAGAAACAGCAAAATGCCATGAATGATTGTTTATGTGCAGGAAGGGACACATGTGCAGGAAGGTGTCCCTTCCTGCACATAAACAATCATTTAAAAAAATGACAATTTGCAACTTCTATGTGTGCTGCATAATGTAGCACACATAGAAACAGAAAAAACGAGGAGAAATAAAGCATTTCTCCTTGTTTTGCCATTTTAAGACCAGGTTTTCCTTCCACCTTGCTGCACATAAAAATCATTCCCTCAACGCAGACACCCTTGCACCATACCTAGGCACCCTTGCACCATATGCAGGCACCCTTGCACTATGGTGCAAGGGTGCCTGCGTTGTCGCTAGGCAGCTTAATTTAGCGCACGCACTACGGAAAATGCAGGGATGTGCCGTATCGTTGTAAATACGGCGCATCCCTGCGTTTTTGGAATGGCGGAGCATGGCGTTAGCATTTTGTGCTTAACGCAATGCTCTGCATTCCCTTGTAAATATGTCTCCATGTTTTTTAATGACCTTCATGAGCAGCAACAGGATCAGTAGCGGCTCGTGGAGGGAGTGCCGCGGGGCGGCGGGGCGGGGAAGGAGCAGGGTGGGGGGTAGTAAACTACGGCATACGGCCGAACAGAGGTAAGTAAACAAATAAATAAATAAAATTAATTTCGTTGCGCGCGCTGCATCGCATTTGTCAATGCAGCGCGCGCAATGAAATTCGTTTTATTTATTTATTTGTTTACTTACCTCTATTCGGCCGTATGCCGTAGTTTACTACCCCCCAGCCTGCTCCTCCCCCACCCCGCCCCACCGACCCGCGGCACTCCCTCCACGAGCCGCTACTGAACAGGATCAGTGCGACCTGATTTGATACGAAGATAAGGAGGAGAAGAGTGCATGGTTCTGACTCTTCTGCTTCAGAACCATAATGTTATTACATGTTTACTTTCATTTTGTTAATTTAATGAGTCTCTCTATGATGTGAAGACCTTACTCTCTGGAAGGCTTAGGGGAACCACATGCCCTAGAATATTTAATCCCTATTACTGCATTGATACCTTCCTTCTTTTCGACAAATAGCAAATGAAGTTGAGCACCTTCCTCCCATACATTTTCCTTTTTTTTTCTCTTCTCAATCTTCTCTTCTTTTATTGCAGTCCATAAAATGCCAAAACTTTGAGAAATAACTTCATAACAAGATATTCTATGGTGACTGCCCACAACTGTTTAACAATCAATGTTGTTGTTGTTGTGCTTGTGTGTGTGTGTGTGTGCTTGTGTGCTTGTGTGTAAGCGTACTCTTAAATACTGACAGCAGAACACTTACCATTTGGGCCAAAGATTCTGCAATAAAAAATAAGACCATCAAAAGTCAGGAGGAATGCAGCAAAGGTGTCTTCAACTTCAAAATAGGAATGATATTCTCCTGATGCACTATAATCTCCAGAAAACAAGCGCATTGAGCTGTCGACCGGCCTTGCAAGTGTGAAGTCCAAGTACCTAACCACCTGAGGAGAAAAAAAATCGAATAATTGTACACAAATTTTTTTTTTTGTACATCTCTGTTATTCCAAGGAAAGCACAGTGTTAGAAATTGGGTTTCTGGTTGGCAGAGGTATGCACCCTGTCCAAGCAGGAACCACCATCCTTGTCAGGGTAAGTCAGACACACACCCTAAATTAACCTGTGCTCACCCTCTGGTATTTTGGCACAGAGAAGTCAGGCTTAACTTAAGAGGCAATGTGTAAAGCATTTGTGCAACACTTAAAAAACAAAACAGTGAAAACACCACAAAAAACAATACCACACCTGGTTGGAAAAATAGAGCTTCATTTAATGAACAACCAAGACCAAAACAACAAAAATCCAATAAGTAGAACCAGAGTTATGAATTTTTAAAGAATAAACTGAAATGTGGTACTTAAAAGCATAAAGCGCCAACCAGGGATATCTGGTCACGCATGAACTGGTCAAATCTAAACGTTCAAGCTGAATGTGATGGAGTGTGGGTCAGATACAGTCCCAGGCAGTGGCGACTGGCACAGGTAAGAGCGGTGGCCAGTGGGGCGGGGGCTGGGCGGGGTGAGGGGGAAGCTGACAGATGACGGGATAGGTAAAATTAAATAAAAAATAAAATAAAACCACTTATCTTGCGCTTGCCGCATTGCCGACTCGGCAATGCGGCGAGCGCAAGGCAAGTGTTTTTATTTTTTTTTCAATTTAATTTGACCTATCCCGTCATCTGTTGACTTCTCCCCCACCCCGCCCTGCTCCTGCCCTGGCCCCACCAGCCCACTGCTCTTGCCTGTGCCGGCTGCCACTGCTCCCAGGTAAGTCCTGCTGAAGTTTTCCCTTTCGCGGGGAAGACGTTTGCCGGAAGCAAGGAGATGGTCGATGGCAATGGTCCGCAGGGTGCACAGAGCAGCCAGGTGTCACGGACAGACTGGCTGCAACCTCTTAATCATGAGCAGCGATGATTATTATGTGAAGAGACGAAGTTGGCACCCGCTCGAGCTGATCCTTTCTGCTTGCTGCGTGGTTCCAGAGTGAACGGGCCCATTTGCGTTCACAAAGAGCCCAAAAGCTTGATTTCAGGAGCTAAAAAATACTTCTAATGCCTCAGGATATGAGAGGCACTTCTTAGGGGTCAGTAGCTCATTAAAGATGGGTCCAGGAGCTGTGAGTTATGTCCCTAAGGGTCAGTCAGGAGGCCAGCAGACTAGCCCTTTAAGCCACTCTGGGGTCCTGGATTCAAGATGGGTTCCAGGTCCAGTTCTATTTCCCCAGGCAGGAGGGTAGTTGGCAGCAGGTCAGCACAGCAAGGCAGCAGCTCCTTCAGAGTAGCAGTCCAGCAGAATGGCAGTCCTTTCAGCAGCACAGCAGTCCTTCTTCCAGGCAGAGTATTGACGTGTCCAGAAGTGTTTTGAGTTGGTGGTGTCAGGTGTCCAGTACTTATACCCAGTTGTGCCTTTGAAGTGGGGGATACTTCAAAGAGGGGCTTTGAAGTGCACAGACATCCTCCCATCCTGCCCTTGCTCCAGACTCACTACATGGAGTTGAGCAGTCCTTTGTGTGGGGACAGGACACACCCTGTCCAGGTGTAAATGTGAGGCAGTGCCCAATTCCTCCCTCTCATCCTGCCCAGCATGGCCCATCAGGATTTAGATGGCCCATCAGTCACACCTAGGCTCGCTTTGTGTGTGACCTTCTAGAGGGAATACACAAAGCTCAGCTGTCACCCACCCCAGACGTGTATTAGAGACAGGCAGCAGGCACACAGGGCTTAAAAGCAGAAAAATTGCAACTTTCTGAAAGTGGCATTTTTAAAGTTGTAATAATAAATCTAACTTTGCCATTAAAGAGGATTTTTCATTAGAAGTCCACAGGTATCAAACAAGGCAGATTTACTCTGTCAAGGAGGCCATTACTCATCAATAATCACATCACTCAAATTTACAAGGCTGCCCTTCGCCTGCCAAAGAGAGCATCCCCAGCACAAATAAGACTCGAGTTCAATATAGTGAAACAACACTGGGCGAGAAGCAGTTCATTTTTAAACTTTTGCCACAGGTTTAGACCTGTTCCACAAGACTCTATGCGAGGCTTAATCTGGCTGGAATTAGCAGGCTCAAGCTCAACCTCATCCTACAAGCGCTGCCTCCACCATAAACTAACTGAACTCTCACTCACGGAGGCATGGGGCAAGCATATTTCACAGCAGGTCTTTAATAAGCTACCAGCAGCCACCCCAAAAAAGCTGTCAAGGCTAGAGGATTTGGCAACAAAGAGTAAGTGCTCTCATGCCTGGTCAACTCCTGTACCTCCAGCAAACAACCAAACTATATTACCTGTACATACCCGCAGTGGATAAAGGCCATGCTAGTTGGGGGAGTGGAACATGCGGGCTCACCTTCCGGTATGGCTCCGCTCAGAAACCCACGATGTAATTTGCTGACTCTGCAGACTGGAAAAAAAACCTATCACTGCATCTGTCCCTCCTTGCTGCAGCAAAGAAAATTCTTCCTTCATAGCGATTTTGTTCGTGTAGGAGTTCGAACTTGGCGTCAGGTGTAATAGCTAGTCTGAATCCTGTAAATACTATACTGAACATTAAAACTGTTAAGTTCCTTCTGAAAATGGGCTCTGCAAATTCTATTTGTGCTGCAAAAACCTGATCTTTAAAATCTGATCACTTTAGCCACTGTACCATTACAACACCTGAGGCACTCTTTGGGTACTCTGTGGCACCATTTTATATTTGCCAGCCCCCAAGTGGATCTCTGCGTGGCACACTTCTGGGAAGCTGCCACTTAACCTTGGGGCAATCTGCCGCTCACCCTAGCACTTTTTATACTTTGCTTGAATTATTTTGACAAACTGCTGCTTTACACCCAAGGCAATACTTGAAGACTCCTTAGGACATTTCTTGCCTCCACATTTAATTGTGGGATAAGTGTCTCGCTAGTACCAGCACTTTCAATGCTTGTCTGCATCCTTAGAAGGTATTCTTGTGGAGCCCTCCGAGTTTACACCTGAAGCAATGAAAGGACAAGGCTTTACTGTCTGCACATTGCACTTTATGGAATGCCTGGAGAGCTTGTCCGAGGCAATCCTGGGATATTCCTTTTTTTGCTCATTGCACAACACACTTTTTTCTGTGCGTGTTAGAAATAAATATTGCAATACTCCTGTCACTCTTCTTATGTGCCGCAATATGGGCACACTCCTTCATTGTCCTACGCACACTGCACTTTTTTTTTTAGTGCATCACAAACGAATGTCACTATAATCCTGGCATACTTGTTATGTGCAGCTTGCATTACGACTCTCCATGCTTACTTGCAGTCTCTTAAACGTACTTTGCAGATCATTTTGAGACAACTTCTGAAGCAATTTAAAGTTATCTCTTTTATTGGCACTGTATAATGCATTTTGTTTTTTTATATTGGAGCAACCTTGGGATATTCCACCATTGCCCTTTGACATTGCAATCCTTTTCGGAGTTAAAATGATTGTCATGATATACTTGTCATTTATCAAAAATGCTGCTGTGCACCTACCACTTTATTGAACTGTTTGCTTTCATAATGGACTTTTTGGTTTTAATTGCTGTGCTGATCATCCACCATTATGATACTTGCTTGTTAAGGTTTTAATTAACTGTACAATAAAATAGATTGAATAAATTGACAGCTCTACTCCCTTCCAATTAGGAATTACAACTTATTAGATGTAAAAAGGAATCCCCAATGTTACCCAATGAGAGGAGTAGGCCTCACAGTAGTGAAAAACGAATTTTGGAGGTTTTTTTAAAATGTAGAAGTACATGCCCTACCTTTTAATTACACAGCACCCTGCCCTAGGGGCTACCTACGGTCTATCTTGGGGCTGACCTGTATATAATGAAAGTGGTGTTTAAGGCTTGGCAAGGGTTTTTAAATGGCAAGTGGAAAAGGGCAATGTAAACTGCACACATAGGCTCTGTAGTGGCAAGCGTGAGGCATGTTTAAAGGGCTACTCGAGTGGGTGGCACAATCAGTGCTGCAGGCCCACTAGTAGCATTTAATTTACAGGCCCTGGGCACAAGTGGTGCACTTTACTAGGGACCTATAGGTAGATAAAATAAGCCAAACAGGTGTAAACCAATTACACCATGTTTTAGGGGGAGGAGGAAGGCAAAAGGTTTGGGGTGACCCTACAGAAAGGGCCATTTCCAACCCACAGAATCTAATTTCTTTAATTTACAGGACCGAAATGACTTTTCTAAAAACATGCTCACCTGCTCAGCACCTGCATACCCTTAGGGGTAACAAGCAGTGCTCTTCAAATCCACCTTACATTACATTACAGATCATTAATTGGGCATGCGTAGACACAATGTCAGTTTTTGACTGGACAAGTAGTGATAACAAGTACTCCGTCGGTATTCAAATTTGAACATACAAACCATTTCATTATCTTACATATCTGAAAAATAAATTAACGCACAACCCCCATCAAGTGTCTTTGTGTACCAAAGATGAATGAATGAAATATGTATATTTTTGTCTATTCCTAAAAGCTATTATACAGCATTTTTGGATATGATGCGCTCGGTTTTAGCGCCTGCTTTATGTGCCTGCAGTGCATAAAGTGAATTAATTTAACCCGATATTTCTCTGAGTGAGTACTTTGTTTTCAGACAGTAAAGCTTGGCAACAGTGATCGAAGTTTGCCTCTTTCTATTCCTGAGCTGTGTTATCTGAAAATAGGGTACTAACGCAGAGAAATATCTGGTAAAGTGATTTCCCTTTAGTATGCAGGTCCATAAAACAGGACCGTGCCTCTCCGCAGAGCCAACAAAGCCCATCATGATATGGCCCCCAAAGTTATGGTCATGTGAAGCTCCTGTTCTGTCCTGACTACATCCCTGGATGTGCGTACAATATTTTAAACAAGGGTAACATTTAGAGACAGTTACACTCTCAAAACAAATTAACGCATATAATCTGGAATTAATCCTTTGGCCTGGAAAGAGACCCTATGGTGTACACACGGGAAAACAAGCATTACTGAGGGTGCATTATGAAGGCTGATGTAAGGCATTAAGTTCTAATAAGTGCAACAAATAGTGATAACCTTTTAGGGTGATATGCAGCTCAATGATGACCAATTAGAGGGTGAGTTTGCAACCTGCAGGATGACAATATAGTGACGGTGGACTGGGGCAGGACAGAGGCGTACTGGGGCAGAAAATAGGGCTGGGCACACAAATGAAAATGGTCTCCAGTAGCAAATCAGGTAGCTTAAAAAGTGGTCCACATTTTGCAAATCAGGGCAGCATTGAACTTGTAAAAATATGCTGTATATGTGATTTGCAATGTATGGGCGGCTGCATGCACGTGTGCTTGCTGAAGGAAATGTTTGTGGTAATGACAGGAAATCAACAGTACAAACAGGCACACCACACCAAAAAACAGGACAACAAACAGCCAAAATATTGGCCCACACACTGAACTGTCAGCACAGCCAAATTGCCCTATAGGCCAGTCCATCCTTGGGACTGAGTCACTGCCACGCTTGGCAACAACAAACGACGTCCCTTCTACAGCACCACAAGCAGTGGTGTAGCTATGTTGCATAGGGCCGTAGTGCAAGCAAACTAAGTGGGCCCCCTTAAGCGGTCCCCCTTACTAGGATGACATATTAGTCTGTCTGCTGCCCCATCACTCCTCAACCTCTTTCAACCGAGCCTGCATCTGCCATATCAAAACTCACTACCATTCTTACACACACACTATTGTATTTCCACTACCTGTACTGCATTTCTGCAACAAACAGCTGCCTCACTCTGCATTCACACAGGCACAACTTTCATCCTGTAGACCACTTACCCTGCACTCATGAAATACAGTGTTAATCCTACATTCACATAGGTGCATCACTTACAATGTACCCACAAAACATCCTGCAATCATTTAAGTACACTGCTCACACGCACATAGACTGCTTACTAGAAAGGTGCAGAGTTTGGACAGATGGTGGCATAGGAGGTACAGGTTGAGTAGCTGGTACATCTGTCCACTAGTGTAATTCAAAACTCTTGAAGTAAGCTACACTGAAGCCTGAGTATCCCTTTACGTTATCTTATCTCCCATAATCCAAACTTGGACTAGCACGGCAGATTATGTGAGTTTGATCTCCGTGGACTTCTCCAGAGAAGAGTCTTGGCATCAAAACAAAAAGTCCCACTTGCCTTCTAAAACACAATATGGTGGTTTCCTTTATAGCTTGAGCATATGCTAAAATAAAGAAAAAACAAAATAAAGAAAAACAAAAGAAAATGATGCCAATTAAATATGAAGGGCATGTGCTTCAATAAAAAAATAAAAAGCTCTGCACTGGTCTGCCATCTTGTAACAGTTAAAACTGAAAGCATATGCAGAATACCAGTACACAATCTTCCCATAAAGACATTGAGCAAGTGTGACTCTGCAGGAGCAGTGCAAGTTTCCTTTAAAGACAAAGAACAGGTGTGCTAATACAGGGGAAGTCAGTGCATGCTTCCATCAAAGATATGGAACAAATATGGTACTTCAGGGCCAGACATAGAACAAGTGTTGAACTCAGGAACAGTGCAAGCTTGCTTCAAAGACATGGAACAAGTGTGGCACTGGGCAGCAGTATTTAACGCCTCCCTTACATACAATGGACAAGCCGCATTTCAGATTTGCTACTTTTGGTAAGGGGCCAAAAAGAAAACTATGCAAATATGCCAACTACATGTGGTCCAGTTGCTTCTTTTCTGCTGACATGTTTTGTTATTGCACAACATAAGCAAGTGGCTGACTGGTAATCTTTATTAAAGATTGGATAGACTTTTCTATTGTCTTCCTTCCTGACAGGACGGCAGATCTAAACTCCAGATCCTTTTTTGCGGATCTTTTTTCTCCTTCTCCTCAATTTTTTCCCCCCAGAGTTGGGCTTATTACTTACATTTGTGCTGTTGTCCAAGTCTGTTAGTTCCCTTGTCTCTGATGCTAGGGCCACTGTTGAACATTCGTTTGAAGAGTGCGTCATCATTTGTATTGGGAAGACAGTGTGTTGATGCCTCTAGGGGTGGTTTTTGAAGGCATTCTCCTGTAGTTTCTTCTGAGCTATATTCAGCGTGGATTGTGCATTGCTAAGTATTTGTGCATCCTCTGATGTCCTAAATGTGGAGCCAGTGCTTCATAAGTTGGCATTTGTCTTGTTCACACGGTTAGCACTGATACCCTTTGAGGTTACTTCAACATAAGTGAGAGATCAAAGACAGAGAATCCTGTTTGCCTGTTGGGCTGTCACTTAGTTTTGTTATAAGATCACGGTTTCATCCTCTGTACTTGAATTATCACCTTTTGAGGCATTGAATCTTTGATTCCTAGGACTGGAACATTGCTTGACTTCTACTAGGCTGTTCAGTAACTGAGTACACGTATTTATCCACTTCGGGGCTGCAATGGAATGTAAAATATCCTGCCCTAGTCTTGCTCTGTGCTCAAATAATTGAATTGTTCAGGTTTTCAAGTTTAATATCTATTCCAGAGATGATCATTTGCCATGGTGTTTAATAGTTCAACCTGCAAATCTAATTTCGATGAATGACAGTGTTGTGCTTCAACTGTTGCCTGTAAGGTGTCCAATAAGTCTTCTCAACACCTGAGGACTATCGGAGCTATCCTCTTCACCATTTGCTGTCTCTGGGTCGCTTGCTGGACCCATTCTGAGCCTATCTATCTTTGGGCTGTCGGCAGGCTAATCTTTAAATGTTTTTAAGACAATGTCATTTCCAGTTTGTTCTTCAGTATCTTTTGATTGTATTAATTTTGGTCTCTGATTAGCCTAGTGTGCCTGGTCACCCCTTGGTGAGCAGTTATCCTGAACAGGTGGGGCCGATGTGTCCTGCTCTCTATTTGGGAGCCTTTGTTGAATGTCGGGATAAATCTGACATACTGTGATTCCTTTGATTGATAATAGGTTATAAAATGTGTCACAAGTTTGGGGTAAGCAGTCCTAAGTGAATTTATCAATTTTGCTGCTCGATTGTGGTTATCAAGTTGCGTGCCTATTTCCTATGGGATGATAGGATCCGTGCCTGCATAAGCTGTCCTATCATTAAACCTGCTATGCTCTAGTGAATCTGTTGTTGCCTGGGGTGTTGATGGTGGGGTTTGGTTTTTCTGGCCACCTACGATTTAGGTTTTTATCATTGTTGTTGATGGTGAAGTATGGGCCACTGGCTCACAAATGCCATAGTTGTTTGCATTACTTACCTCATTTCCAATCGGTTGTCACGCCTATTGGTTGTTGCACCATCCGGCATCCGTCTACACTCTCAACAATAGTTTTAGATCTGTTTGTTATGGTTTTATCGGTATTGATGTTATTGACTCTTTTATCTTCAGGTCTACTGTTGCTGTCCACTATATCCTCCACTGAGTTGTCTGTTGATATTTTGAAAAGGTTTAGCATTGATAAGCCTGTGCATTTGCTGTCTGGTCACTCTTGTGGTCGTTTGGTTAGACTTAGGATGAATTCCAATCCCCAATATTTTCAGCTTCCCTGCTGTCATGGGGGCTGCTGGCCTTGATCTCCCAATATATCATTATGATGTTTTGAGGGCTATCCAACGTACGAAGTAGGAACGGAGACTAGGTAATTTGTGTCCCCCTGTGTTACCTTAAGTTTGCCTCAGGCTTTTTGTCTGGCCTATTACCTGGCCTTCAGTTATGAGTGCTCTATTGCTTAGCTTTATCAGACACTTTCAAGACCTTTTGCTCCACACTGGGCTTTCAGGAAGCCAGATGAAAGTGCCCCACAACAGGATGTAGGGTGTGGGGTATAGTGGTCTCATGATCTAGGTAGGCCAGGGGCTGGCTGGTGTTTCAATGAGCTAGAATAGAACTAGAATAGAGCTGGACTAGACTATTAAATAAGGACTGCCGCAAGTCGCACCAGGGCCATATGCTGGGCATGCCTTTTTGCTAAACAGAATGCCAGCAGAAGACTAGCACACACACCAGCACTGCCCTGCCCGCCCTGACACCAGACACCCTGTGTTAGGCAAACAGTTACTGCCACACCCAACGGTTTCACCACAGCCCCCACCGACCTATCTCGCTCTGCCCAAGTAACCGCTTAGATTATTCTAGCAAGGCACAGAAGGGCTGGGTGAGGGGCAGCAAAGTCGATAATTTTTTCGACTCTACTACCTGGTTCCGAGGGAGCCCATGCTCAATACCTGTTTTACAGAGCTGCGCCAACACCTGGTACATAGCAAGCTGACAGACTCCAGGAAGCTTGTTGAGGAGGTGGACCTCTGGGTAGGCACCAGAGTGTCCAAAAAGGTACCTGGGTGACCCCAAAAGGTTGGTTCAGTGTCCCACCAGCAGAGTGAGAGGAAGGTCAAGGGAGACACTGACACGTTTCAGATCAAGAGGTAAAGAAATGGTTCCCATGCCCTTCCTGAGAAGAAGGAGGGATGTTCTGGCGAGCGGTGGCCCAGGGCACCCCATTCCTAACCCTGCTGCTTTGATTGGTCTCAGCTAGGAAACAAGCAGGGAGACTCTCTCTGTGTTAAGAAACCGTGAATGCAAAAGAGAGAGGCCCCGCTACTCCAAGAGACAGGGTTCCTTATTAGTTCCGTATTAGACTTAACAGTCACAAATATTTTCCCTTGGAGACCTTAAATCGCACACCTCAACTACCAAAAACTTCTTCAATCACCACACATTCATACAACCAGTCTTGAAAGAGCCAAAATAATTTTTTAACAAACAGGTTTATATTACCACATTTAATACCACAGGGCTAAAGCTGGCTTGGGTCTGCGTTATTTTCAGGAGCTGGTGGTTACTTATCAGCCCACACGTATGCTAAGATCAATGAACCAGGACCTGTGTACTGTGTCTAGGTTTAGACTGGCCCGTATGGGCGGCCGTTCTTTCACTGTTTTGGGCTCCAAACTGTGGAATGCTCTTCCTGAGTCTTTGAGAAAGTGTACCTCACTTCTTGTATTTCGAAAAAAGCTGAAGGCCTGGTTATTTCAAACAGCTGCTATGTCACCTTACCTTCTTGATCAGTGCTGGGAAACCCTCTGTGGGTAGCTGTTGCACTTTATAAGATTATAAATAAATAAATAAAATAAATAAGGAAAGTGGAAAAAGGGTGCCTAAAACTGGGGACTGTTGCCCCCCACTCTGAGAATCAACAGAGGTCAGGGATCCCTGGATGGGTAAGGGCCTGGCTCTTGACACTGGCAGCTTTCAGTGGCCTCTGTTGGTTGCTTTTCTTATGGGGAGAGTTTTCCTTGCGTTGGTGACAGAAGTCTGATCCAAGGAGTGGAATGGGCCACATCACTTTGTTGGCCATAGTGGTACTGTCTGCCTACTGGGATGCATCTGTGAGAAAGTTATGGCTAGGAGCTACACTGATGGGGTCCACAGGTGGGAAAAAGGGTTGCTCATGGGTCAGTTCTGTGACTCAGGAGACTGTAGACAGAAGGATCCAACTGAATTCAGATGAGTGTAAAACTGATAAGTGCCCCTGCAGTAGAGGTCCGTTGTCCACGCTCGATCACCTAAGCATGGACAGCCCATCAAGGTATTGGTTAGTCTCCCCAGGCTTTAGGGTGGAGGGGGTTGTGTTGGACCTGGCCCTCTCTGCAGGATCACCTCCAAATATTTTGCCTTTTACCCTCCACTTTTTGCTGAATTTGTTTTTGTTGGCCTTAGGACATACTTTACCTCTGCTAACCAGTGCTAAGGTGCTTGTGCTCACTCCCCTAAACAGGCTTAAATTGGATTATACCTGATTGCTATATTTAATTTACTGATAAGTCCCCAGTAGAGTGATAGACCATATACCCAGGGCCGGTAAATTAAATGCTACCTGTGGTCCTATATCAATTATTGTGCCACCCACTTCAGTAAACCCTTAAAACATGTCCCAGTCCTGCCATTGCAGCCTGAATTAAGTTTCAAAGTGCCATGCCGACTTGACAATAAACCCCTGTGCCAAGCCTTCAACTCCCCTTTTATTGCATATAAGTCACCCCTAAGGTAGAGCCCAGGTAGCCCATAGGGCAGGTGTATTGTAATTAAAAGGTGACACATGTACATTTAATTTTAACATCTCCCGGTAGTGAAAAACTCCTAAATTCATTTTTCACTACCTTGAGGCCCACCCCTCCCATAGGTTAACATTGTGGTTAGCTTATTACATTTAATAAGCTGTAACTTCCAATTGGGAACAGGTAGCCAGTTCATGTGTAATGTCTTTGCAATTGTAATAAAAATCTTCTTTAAGGTAAAGTCTGATTTTAGATACAATTTGAAAAAAAGCCATTATTAGAAAGTTGGCATTTTCCTGCCTTAGCCATTTATTGCCTACAGCACGGCCTGGGTCACATGGCTGCGTTTAGGTGGACTTTGCGCATTCCTGCCAGATAGCTAACACACAATAGAAAGCATAGGTGTACCTGAATGGGCCTTTACTGGCAGGATGGGAGGCCAGAGCTGAGCACAGCCCCATTTGGCACCAGGCATACACATTGGACCTCAGACACCACCTTTTCAGTACACTTCTGGACCTGTGGAAGGACTGCTGTGCTGCTGGAAGTACTGCCACTCTGCTGGACTGCTGCCCTGAAGGACTGTTGCCCTGCTGTGTTGCTGCCCTACTGGCCTCTTGCCTGTGTACAAGTGTTGGATCTTCTCCTCCCTAAGACCTCCAGAGTGACCCACAAGGGCTAGTTTGCTGGCCTCCTGTTCAGAGCCTCAGGGACACCAAAGGCTCCCTCCATCTTGATCCCTCAGCTGGACCCAGCCTTATTGAGTCCTGACCCTCCAAGTGGTGCTTCTCCAGTCATGGACCATTGGAAGTGGTGCTAAAGATGCCCAGATAACCAAAATGTTTAGCTAAAAAGTGCTCAGAGAACCAAGAGGAGACCAGAGATTGACTTTGCGGCTTCTCCTGCTACGTTCTTCTCCACAGCAGCAAATCCTGTTTAGAGGACTTTCGCAAAAGGGGTATGCCAGCTCCTGGAACTCTCTTTGGATACAGCCTCCTGCTTTATGCCGCTGAAGATTTTCGACTTCCAAAAAGGAGATTAAGTACAAATGTAGAAATCTTCACTTCAGCTTCGATCCAAGGCTCCCTGACGATGACGCTCCCTTCTTCGACACCGCCTGCAGCCTTGTCAACTTTTCCTTCTTAGAACATTTTTCTTGAAAATTCTTCTAAGTCCGAAGCTAAGCGCTGACTGGGTGCAATCCACGTCTTGTGTCCAGCCCGTGCTCCGTATGCCATATTTTTTTTACTTTGACCTGGTCTTGCGCAACTGGATATCCGAGGTTGATGCTTTGACCTTTTAGGTGCTAATTTTTACAAATGCTTTAAAAATTCATAACTCCGGATCTACTGATTTGATTTTTGTTGCTTTGGTGTCAAATAATTTATTAAAATTTACTGTATTTTTCTAAATCAGAGTGGGATTTTTCTTGTATTGTGCTTTCACTTTATTACTGTTTGTGTGCTGCATAAATACTTTACACATTGCCTCTAAGTTAAGCCTGACTTCTTTTTGTGGCAAGCTACCCAGGTTAATTTAGTGACTTCATGGTTCACCCTGCCAGAGATTGTGACTGTTGCTTGACCAGGGTTCACTCCCCAATCAACCAACAACCCAATTGCTCACAATTAGAAGGGGGGCGTGGCCCCATGTTAATAGGAGAAACAATGTTCCTTTGTGCCTATGCTGTATTTTGGACATTGGTACAGAGGCAAAAAGATGACGAGGAGACACACTGACTGTGCACCACAGTAAAGTGGAAAATGGATCCCATCGACATCCCACTGCATATGGGTGCAGTCATTCACTGCATCCACCTGAAAGGGGGGGATCCCTGTTACCCTTTCAAAAGCCTGTCAGGTTCCGCCTGCACTGGTAAAGGTGGATCGGCTGGTTCACACAGCAAGTTCGCCTTTCACTAAGGAGCTGCTGCTCCCCATGGCAGGTGCCAATTCACGGTTGCCTTGTGAGCAGGGCATTATCTGTAAGAGGGCTCACTGTCCCTGTTTCTGTCCACACACCTACTTAAGGGTGCACTGTGGTTCAAACAAGGACAGTGACCTTTGTATATAATACATCACTATAACTCATCCCCTCTTATGAATGTAAAATGCATCAGGCATATTTAGAAACACCAGTATGCTCAGTCACAAGACATAAAATCATACACTTGCTTTTCTTCTTATCCAGATTTGTGGGTTGATTATGATGTTGTCAGGAAAGGCTCCGAATGGGATTCGATTTGTTCGAATCCGATTCGGAAGCCCTGTTTCCGACCGACTCGGAAACATTTCCGAATGACCGATTTTGATGTGCAGAAACCGTTCGGACTGTCTGACTCGGTTCTGAATGGCGTTCGGAGTAACCGAGTCGTTCGGAGCCAAATTGTAGCGGTCTATGGACCGCATTTCCGAATGAGCGATTAGGATGTTGGATTCGGACAGCCTTTCCGATTCAGTTGTACCGACACGGATCGGCTGTCGGAATCTGACTTTGGGGGCCCGTAGCAGGCCCCCCTTCACCCGGGGGTATCCGAAAGGAGCCCGCAGGGGGACCCATGGGACCCCTCTTTCCAACCATGCACAGTGTGGCAGGCACCATGGAGTGCCTGTAACAGGGTGCACGATTTTCCTCACCCAACCCTTTTTTCAATGGGAGCCTGTGTAGTCGGTTGGAACACAGGCTCCCATTGAAGTCAATGCAAGTCCGACCGAACGATGTTCAGAAGCATCGTAATCGGTTGGTTACGTAATTGGTTGGTCGGACTCGCAGAACCCGAGTCGGTCGGAAAGCATTCCGAAACTGATTCGGTCGGAATGCTTTCTGAACGACATTGTAATCGACCCTTTAGGAGTTAATAGGCAATTTGGACAACAAATGGACAAGAAGGGTGATTTCAGATTATGCTTACATGCTCCAGTGACTGCAATTTCCTAGACACAAAAATAATACTTTTGATACGCGCTAGTTTTCTGACACGTCACAAATTTTATCTAGTGTAGTCACATTTTTAGATGTGGTAATGTAGAGGCTTAATTAGCAGCATAGTCAGTTAACGCTCTTCAATATGCACTTTAAATATTATCTTTTTTACACAACTCAGGCTTAAGTGAATGCATTTTAAAGATTGTTTTTAATTACATCTAACTATACCTGAATTTTTTATTCATCCCATCCATTAAATAAGTTCTGCTTCTGATACCTTTGCAGAGTGATATCAGATTCATACTAAACTGACATTGTATTAAAATATTCAAGCTATTATGTAGAATGTCAAAGGGAACCGTGGAATGTTGATTCTTGATAACTTGATTTATGATGATGCATTAGGCAGGGCCCTCCTTCCCCCTCAGATGTTCATTGAGTTCAGTATCCCTATCCAACACCATTGGGAACACCGAGAAAACAATGTAACCAATATCATCCAGAGGGTGAAAGACTAAGAGAAAAGCAATGCAAATATTCCAAGAATCATAGTGCTATGAAAAAATGGATAGAGGGAAGTCCTCCTTTTTCCATATCTTGCAGCAACATAAATACGAATTTAAATGGGTTGTGTAATATTAAATTCATTTCAGAAGATTGCTTGTTCACCCAAGGGTCTTTTAGTGTAGGAAGGAAATTAGACTGATGACACAGGAAAGTCAGTGTTACTGGGTAAACTGATCTGTCTTGAAGTTCTTTCTAAAGAAAAGATTTTTCTGAAATCTGAAGCCTATATTCATTTCAGAAAATCGGCACAAGATCAAGGAAGCAGTAGAACACACTTACAACACAAGACTGTCAAGTTAAATGGAGGCTAAATATTTTTTTAAGGATTTAGCTTGTCTCTGTATAAATGATAGATAATCCTACGAATCGAACTTCTTTCCCAGGAGTGGGGAGACTGCGAGCTACCCCTGCTCTTCTCCCCAGGAGGGGTGACCTCAGCGACAAGCCCGCACGAGTGCACAGACTACAACTCCCAGCATTCTTTGCGCACCTACGCGCATAAAAGACACACGCCGGCACGCGGCGTGGTGTAGAGCCACATCGAACTTGTTTCCCAGGAGTGGGAAGACTGTGTGCTACCCCTGCTCTTCTCCCCAGGAGGGGTGACCTCAACGACAAGCCCGCACGAGTGCACAGACTACAACTCCCAGCATTCTTTGCACACCTACATGCATAAAAGACACACGCCGGCCCACGGGACGCGCGTGGGGACGAGCCCGGGACGCGCCCGGGCAAAGCCCAGGTTAAGGGCAGGCCCGTCCATGCCCGTCGGAGCCCGGATGAGGCTGGGCAGGGCCCCCCCTAACACTTGTTTACCGGGACAGAGAAGCTAAAAGGTACTGTTGACCCCCTTTATTTCCTGTAGGCTCCACCTTGTAGCTAGTTTCTGATTGCTTGTTTGCCATATCTGGAAATTTCTCATTTAGTATTAAAATGAGTAAAAGGAAGAGTTATAAGGAAAAGCAAGGGGGTGGGCCTGCTGGGACCCTGGACGCCTTCTTAACAAGGGCTGAATCTGTCCTTGCTCATGAAATTGAGTTAACAGAGAGAAGGCTCTCCCTGGATTCACTTATTGCTCAAAAACGCTCCTCCCTTGGAGGGCGACCCCTGGGTGTTGATCCCCCGATTTCGGGGCAATCTACAAGTGAGCCCAGCACAGCTATAGCTCCAGTGTCGAGTTCGCCCTCACCCATTGATATTACATCTGGATGTCGCATAGTAACGCAGAGGCAGGTAGCGTCCTTCCAATCGGAGAATAGTAACCCGGAGCCTCCGATTAAGAAGAGAAGGGGAGGTGGACCTTTAAAGCAAAAAACATTGAAAAGGATCTGCACAGAGAAAAGTACTGGGAATGGGGAATTGGATTCAGAGCTTCCTCTACCCTCAAGATCTACAAGAACTACAAGGTCTAAGGACACTATTATGCAACCCCATTTGGTGAATGATCATGTTCATGATTCTGATCTTTTGAAGAGAATAGAAACTATGGTGACTGTGCTTTTAAATCCCATATTGTACAAATTAACCCAAATTGAGGAAAAGCTAACTTGCATGGAGGCCGTGCGTTCATTGAACCAAACCCCCCCAAATACTACCCAGTCAAATGAGGAAGTAAGGATGTCTTCTCGGCCAGGTGGGGCGCCCTCTGTGGTAACTGATAACACAGAAAATTATGTCCCTCAACCCGTAATAGGTTGTCCACTCATACGGCGGGTCCTGCCCGAGAATCTGCTAAAATGGCAAGACCTACTGTATATAATCATCATCAGAATTTGATTCAAACCACCTTAGGTGCACCCATTCATATTCATGGTTCTACCCTGTCACATGGCGAACCTCAAGGAAATCCAAGAGGTTTAACTAATTCGCTAAGTTTATTAACTAATAGCACTGCGAACACTCATTTCCCTTCATCTCATCCCTCAGGTTTACTCCCCCCGGCTCTGCTGGCAACTGATATTCCTTATGCCCAACCCTCTATAAATTCTGTTCTTTTAGAGGGTGGAGCTTTAGCTTCCCGTTCTGGAAGGGAGGTTTCTCAGCACTCAGCTGAGGTTGTGAATCCTGGAGAAAGGTTAGATCTTCCACCAGCAGCCTGCCCTTATGTTATAGTGCTAGCAAATGTAACAGAACTGAAAGCGAATCAACAAGAATCAACGTAGCAGTTAATCCATAAAGCTCAGCACTGGCTTTTTAATTGTACAGGGGATAATTTTAATGTAGATAGACATATTATTATGGCCAGGAGGGTTAACTGGGTAGGAAGGGCTCCCAAAACTCTTAAAGGGGATTGTATTATTATAAACTTTGATAACCATTACATAGTGGGTGATTTATTAACTATGTTACCAAGCACCCCATCATTTTACTCTGAAATTTGCGCACTTACGCTTGGTTTCTTTTATAAACCTGATACCTCACCCTAGACCCCTTTCCACAGAGTAACTAACGGCCGGATGCCCTCACGTTTTCCTCTTAATCAGCCTCTTCCCCCATCTGTCTTACCTTTACCTCTTAGTAATAGATTTACTGTATTGGAAGGCATGCCTGTATGTGATTGACTGGATGAGCAGAGCCTAATAGCTAATGGTGCTGATGATACAGTATTGCAAAATGGGCCTTTTGTGGTCTTTCTCCCCTCTGTAAATTCTCAACCACACCCAAGTTTGTAGATAGGCAGTC
Source organism: Calotriton arnoldi (assembly GCA_963921515.1). Taxonomy (NCBI): domain Eukaryota; kingdom Metazoa; phylum Chordata; class Amphibia; order Caudata; family Salamandridae; genus Calotriton; species Calotriton arnoldi. The sequence goes on from CAWUFW010008540.1 coordinate 295,605, forward strand.
CGATTTTGCCCCAGACCCCGACGCATTTAGAGAGCACCCCAGGACCTGTTGCAGTGATTTCCTGGAATATCGCTGGGTACAATAAAAAAAAGTCCAATGTGGAGTGGTTGTCTTTGTTAACGACTAAGGATATATTGTGCCTACAAGAGACATGGGAAATTGACCCGATATACCTGAATGGGTATTGTTAATTTCATACTCCTGCTATACCCTCATCAGCTGGTCGTGCAAAGGGTGGTTTATTGACCTTACTTTCCAATACTTTTCCCTTAAAAGTGAAGTCCTTTTTAAATACATCACCATATTATCATATTATTGTTTTAGAGTATTGTGTTGACAAATATTGGTTGCTTATAAATTTTTATAACAACAACTTTGGTAGCAATCATGCAGCGGTGTTGGCTCCTTTGGGAAGACACATTGACAACTTGGAGAAAGTATGTAGTAAACCCCGTGATATAATCTGGCTTGGGGATTTTAATGCTCACCCTTGTGATAAGACTAATACATCAGTGTGTGGGCTGGTGGACGACGATGGGGATTATGTTCCCCATTTTAGCCACAATGACTATGGTAACGGTTTAAATAGATTACTAATTATAAAAAATCTTGTGTTTCTAAATACCTCTGAAACTTTAACTGGTCAGTTAGGATTCACTTTTTTTAGTGGTTCCCTCTCCTCCATGCTCGATTATGTCCTGGTCTCTGATTCCATAAGGAAGCTTTTCTCCCAATTTGAGATTAACTTTTATGCTTTTAGTGACCATGCTGCAATCACGTTTCTTATCCCCTCTTTAATGAAAAGGGAATGCTCTCTCAAACTTCATATTAAACCAGTAATTGCAAGGGAGAACGGGGTTGTTTTGAAGTGGGAGAGAGTTGATGCTGTAAAGTTTCTGGGCAACATAGTCTCTAATCGAGCATCAGAGATAATGGTATGCCTAGATCCTATATTTGATGATGGCATGGTTACTGCATTCGAGCTGATTTTACTGGAAGTTAAGAACAATCTAATACGTTTTGTATGCAATGGGCACCGCAAGAAGTCTAATTGGTTTGATGAGGATTGTGAAAAATCACTTAAGAATCTTCACATGGCCTTAAATTCTAAACCTCGCAACCAATCTTTGGTCAAGTCTTTACGACAGGTTTATAAGAAAGCAAGGATATTAAGGCTAAAAGCCCTAAAAGAAGATTGGTGGGAAAACCTGCAAAAGGCTGCATTATTAAACAGCTCACAGGCATTTTAGTCTGTGATTAACGCACCTTTTCTAAGAGATGAGCAGTGCATGTCTATAGATACCCATGTTGAACAGGAGGAATGGGTTACACATTTTGAAGGCCTATTCGGAACTAATGAGGAGGCAATTACCCAGTCCCCCTCCACAAGTCTAGTTGGTGTAGGAGGCAGTGCCCGGTTTACACTGGAAGAAATAAAACATGCTCTTAATCAGTGTAAACGTGCAAAGGCACCGGGACCTGATGGTGTCCCAATTGATCTTTTTTTAGATAATGAAGATCTCTGGGCCCCGCTCTTAACAAATGCTTTTAATAAAATTACCCAAATAGGTGCTCCTCCTTTGTGGAAGACGACTGTAATCGTCCAGATTTATAAAAAGGGGGATAGGTCAATCCCGAAAAACTATAGGCCTATATCTTTGGTAGACTCCACCGCAAAATTAATGGGCCGGTTGCTTTTAAATAGACTTGAGGAATGGGCTCTGGAAAAGAATATTATAATCCCATGTCAGTATGGTTTTAGAAAAGGAAAAGGCACTGTGGACCAGTGTCTGAACCTGAACCTAATAATTGCAAAATATACAGCAGCTAAGAACGGCCATCTATATCTTGCCTTCATGGATCTGTTGGCAGCCTTTGACTGCGTGGCACAGCCTAGGCTGTGGCAGATCATGGAGGCAATGGGGATTGACATACAGATGATCAACATAATTCGTGATTTGTATACTGCAGCCACAGCATGTGTTCGCTTTGGAAAGGGAGGAGAGTGCACTAGGCACTTTAAAATTACTAGAGGTGTGAGGCAGGGGTGCGTCCTCACACCCTTCTTATTTGCACTTTACACTAATGAAGTTGAATCTGCTTTATTGGGATCTACTCCAGATGTTCCTTATATCAACTCTTTACAAGTACCAATACTCCTCTACGCGGACGACGCAGTGATTTTAGCTCGTACTAACAATGCGCTGCGCCGACTCGTGATGGAGTATACGAAATTTATGAACAAGCTGGACATGAAAATTAACTATTCAAAGTCCTTTGTCCTAGTGGCAGGTCCAAACAGCAGAAACAGCCACAAATCCATATTGAAGGGGACAAGCTGGGAGTTTTGGATTCTTTTAATTACTTAGGGATTATGTTTGATTGACAGAACAATTGGCAAAGTATGGTCATAAATAGGGGGTTGCAGATGGAAAAGAATATTGGGGCTCTTTTTAAATTTGTAAAAAAAGTTGGTTCCAAACCTGTTGAAGCGATAAAGAAAGTTTATGAAGCCAAAACGGTATCTGCTGCCACATATGGAGCAGCTGTCTGGGGTACCTCAGATTGCTATAAACTGCAACGTATAGAAGACACTTTTGGGAAAAATCTAGTTTCTTTGCCAAAGTCATGCTCTAATTTTAATTTTCATATGGAGCTGAGAGTTCCCTATATTAGTGACAAAATCTGTGTGGCGCCCATTTTAATGTGGCATTCGGTCTGGCGGAAGGAGACTCTCTCACTGACTAGGGATATTATAAATGACGTTCTGAAGTTAGATGGTGTGAGTAATATCAGCTGGTTACATTATGTTGAATCCACCCTCAAAGCAGCTGGGTTACATCATCTTTTTGTAGCTCCAACAACTTGTTGGTCTATTTCTAAGAAAGATTTGAAAAATCATTTATTATCCAGATTACAGGCAAGGAGGCGGGATTCTAACCTCAGGTTGTCGACAGTTAGAGCATTTCTCGCGGTCCCGAGCATAACGCCAATGGATGTGAACTCAACGTATTTATCGTTTGTCACTAACTTAAAACATAGATCTATTTTAGTGAGATTCCGACTTAACTATATCCCCTTGATGTTGGGTCACCCTCCTAATATCTGTGCAATTTCTGAACTGCCGTTTTGCACGTGATGATCGATCTACTCAGAACGACTTACATTTTTAGTTTTTTTGTAAATTTTACTGTGAAGAAAGGAAAAGGTTTATTGTCCCCCTCATTCGCAAATTGAATTTTAGACAGTGTCGTGTGGCTCTTTATTACTTGCAGTTATTACCTGACCCTTTTACATGTTCTTCATTGGCGTCATTTTTGCTATCTGCCCTAAAAAAGAGAAGATTAACTTGCCAATCCGATATTTAATCAGGGAACTAAGTCACTGAATTGTGTAAATAACTGTGTGTATATCTGAACTGTTTTTTTTTTTTTTTACTTGTATAATAGGAATAATGTTTTTAACGTGCTCTTATTTTTTTGGTAACTTCGTTGTAACCTTTGTAATTTTAGCCTATTGCAATAATGAAAATTGTTTTATTTGTAGAATACTTTTTATGCCATCATTGTGTTGGCGAAATAAAGTTATTTCTGACTGACTGACTATGAATTGTGATTTTATACTTTTATTGTAGTATATTTAATATTTATTGTACGGATATTTTATTATTTATTATACAATAAAATTATTCATTCATTCAAAAGAAACATTAATGATGTTTACCGGAATAATGTTACAACCTAACGGGGCAAAGAGGGGAAGTATTGAAAGTAATTCGAAATATTTACGCATTAAAATTAAAAGGGGTTTGGTATGCATGCACGCTTATGAACTAGATACTATCTAGGACAAGATTTTACTAGGTTTCCAAAAGTTGAAAATATTTTTGTAGAGCAGGTAGATACTATAATGATGGCTTTGCGTTCCAAAAGAAAGTACATTTTCTGTATAGTACCCCATAAAATTAGTCTCCAAATGTTTCTTCAACTCTTAAAGAAACTTCCTCCTAACCAGGAGTGGGAACCAGAAGCAGCCCTGTTACAAATGTTCAAACCAGCCCGCTCCCTTCCTTTCCACTTTCTTTTCATCCACCCCTTCTAGGGTCTCCCCATCCTGTCACTCTTACCTTCAGCTCTCTTCTCCTCATATCTATCATTCTCTCTCTCTATCATTCTTTCCGCTTGTGCCCCTTGTGTTCCTGCTGCAATGATGAACAGAGAGCTGACATGGTATCAGTGGCAGCTATGAGCTATCAAAAACCAGCCTGTGTACTGACTTCAGACCCTCACTCAGGGCATTCACAAGAAGGATCTAAATTGTTATTCTTTGGTAGCTTATAGTAAATATTTCATGTAGGTATCTTGGTTCATAAGTTAAAACTATGCTTTCTTGATTTAATCTTGTTTATTCATATTGAGAGTTCCACTAACCTCATCAGCGGGTTTTAATATAATGGCTTTGCAGTCTTTCAGATGCTGTAAGGTTTTCAACTCAAACTGGCATAGGTTACTTGTGGTTTTCTTATCACCGTAGGACAATACTCATAATCTTTCAACTAATTATTCAAATATACAGCATCTAATGTAGTGTTTTTGTCTTGGATATAGCAGACTCTCACCACTACTTCTTGATACTGTGATGCCTTTATTCAGTTCAGTAAATTGGAAATCTCGCTCCTTTGTTAGCATCATAATGAGTTGTCCTTGCAGTAGCAATGAAAGATAAGCTGTTCTAAAATAGTTTATTTTCTGAATTTGATTTCTGATAACCCTAAAAACATTGACTGTAAAGCTTTCTTCATCGTCTTTGATCCCCTATTAACCTTCTTTCCCTTCTAACCATTTTGCCCCTACTGCTGTGCATTTCTCTAAAATAAGGGAGTGGTTGATGTAGAAGTACTTTATCATCAGCTATTGGTACTTGCAAATTTGAAAAAAATAGTTGTTTGTGTTTGCTGCTTTATCCTCAACAACTATGTAGATTCATCTGCTTCCCTGCTTCAATGTATAGAGATGTTGTCCTGTGTCTGGTTCCTTAATCTCCTTTCTACATATTTCTGAGCTGAGGTATATTTTTTGTGTAAATTATTTTTATTGGTTTGGACAAATATAGAAACAACACCGTCCATTGCTCTGCAGCACAGGGATTGGCTGGGAGTCTGTCCCAGGGGCTGCTGGGACCCAGGAAGAGGCCAGCAGGAGAGATGCAACGCAGGAGGCGACCGGTGGCGACAGGTACGTTTTTTTCATTAATATTATTAACTGGTGCCCCCTCCACGCTGCCCCCCCCGCGCTCCCCCCACCCACCTCACCACCTTTCGTTTGTTTCGGCCGCCACTGTCAACACCATTCTCTTAAGTCTCAACTCACATTTTGAGTTATGGGTAAGCACTCTACAGCCAATATATGGTTATGTGCCTTTTTGCCAGGAAACGTGATAGTGTCACTAATTTAGAATGCAGACCACCTGTTTTGGACTTGTATGTGTGCCAAGTATATATTGCTTTAAACAAACCAATTTGTCCACAGTCACACATTGGCCTGGGTTCTTTGTGTTGTGTTTCAGGGAGGACCTGGCAGTTCAGTCTGGACTGTTACCACTGGAGCAGGGTCAAAACTGATTTGGATATGGCGGGGTCCTCACTAAGGTGGTATGGTGTGCAAAACAATGATGGAGTGGGATGCAGCCCTATGTAATTATAATTACCAGTGGCTGACATTTATTCAAGCAGTCTATCCATCACTTTTTTTGTATACTTTAGTGTGTCAGCCTAAGTGGGATGGGTATACCCAGACCGGCGTTCCATGCACACAGTGTCACTGGAACCAAGCTATACGGGGCAGATAAACCCTAACCAGTCCTTGGTTGCTTGTGTTCCGGTTCAGGCAAAATCTGGCCTGGGAGTTTGGATTTTACTGTTCCCATTGGAGCAGGGTAAAGAATGATTTGCATATGGCTCGGTCCAAACTCAGGTGACATGGTGTGCAAGATAACGATGGATTTGGATGTGGCCCGAGGAATTACCAGGGGCTGAGATTAACTCAAGCATTCTGTCAATCACTTTTTTATATACTTTAGCATGTTATTCAGGCAGAACGCACCAGTCTAGTGTATATCCAAAAATGGTCTGACTGGACCCTAAACTGAGCCTTTGCATCCTTAAATATCAGAAGTATTTCCCCACTGTACAAGTTCTTTATTATTCAACATTCTCATTTCATTCACCTTATGACACTCATGTCCTTCTTCAGGCTGAAAAAAATGTGGCAGACCCCATGCCTCGGTTCAACTTAAGAATGTCATTTTCTTCATGACTGACTTCACCAATCTATTCCAGACAAAGGACATCAGGGATACTAACTAAGTGACTTCAGGACCAGGTTGTCAATAGCATAGGAACATCAACCAATAGGGGTGTCACAGGACATCCATACAGCAATGAGCATGAACAGGGTTCATCGGTTAGCCGGGTCACCACATGCTGAAGTTAGGACGCCAAGTAATAACATTTGCCGTCTGGGCGAGAAGTCCTACCTGTTTGTAGGGAAGTTCACAAGTTTTCAACTTTAATCTTGGGCAGCAGACTGACCACAACAAGAAGGTCATCACCAGATAAGATGCAATAAATATTGACCTTGGTAAAAGCACCTCACCCCCTTCAAGGAAGCATCTACCATTATGATAAGTGGCACACGACCTACAAATAAGATTGTGTGAGAGGGTCTGATCAATTATTTCATCTTCCTGCCTAACTCTCGAGGTGACTTGTTTTAAGCATTATTCACAGTGTAATTGCTTTAATAAGTCATTTGTATAAATACACGTAAGCTAATGACGCAATAGTTAAGCTCCACACTTGAATCCTCTTATGGCCAATGTGCCTTTTTGTGAGATTTCCTATGAGTCACAAATTAAACCCCCAATATATTTACTACTATTTTGGGTTTCACGTACATTGTAAGAACCGTAATGAGGAAAATAAGGGTTCTGTTTTATGGAAGTTCATCTATTATAAGTGATGACACGTGGCAGTGTCATCGTGTGGTAGCTTCCGCCTCCATTTACAATTTATTTGTGTAGAGGCGATGGCTAATTTATTATACAAAATGACCAGGACACACTGGTTTGTTTTGTGTGTGCGTCTGTGCGGGCCTGCCTCCATGCATGTGTACTATATTGCAGTCAATAAATGGAATAAAGTGGAGGAATGGGTTTGCAGTGCTGTTCAGGTGCTGTTTGTCAGTGCGTAAATTAATATATTTACAGTTTCCATCGAATAAAAAGGATAATTTCGCCGGAGGCATAAGAGAAACAAAAATTCAACTATTCTACGTTTCAGAAGTTCGTGAAATTACAAAATTATGTTTTTAGCTTACTTAGGATGACAAAATTATATTTTCGTACAACCCTCGTGCTCACATGGGGGCCGATTCACAGAACTAATCTGAGATAAGATCCTAAACTTACTACTTTTGGTATTCACAGAAGGCATTTAGTAGTAGTAAAGTTAGGACTCCTAACTTTACTACTACTAAACTGAGACAAAATCCTAACTTTACGACTTTCGGTATTCACAAAGGCATTTAGTAGTAGTAAAGTTGGGAGTCCTAACTTTACTACTACTAAATGCCCTCTGTGAATACCAAAAGTAGTAAGTTTAGGATTTTATCTCAGTTTAGTAGTAGTAAAGTTAGGAGTCCTAACTTTACTACTACTAAATGCCTTCTGTGAATACCAAAAGTAGTAAGTTAAGGATTTTATCTCAGATTAGTTCTGTGAATCGGCCCCTTTGTTTTTACTTGATAGACTTACGAACCCATGTCTATGTTTTGGCTAATGTATTTAAATGTGCTTATTTGGTTGCCAATCAAAAATACAACGTTCTAGATTTTTTTGGTTCTTGTGAGGAAACAATCACAGAAATATGCCTTGGCTACTTTTTATTTCATGTCATGAGGCTTGTTTAAGACAGGAAAACTGGAGCATATATTTTCTATTATGTTTAATACTAGTCAACGAAACACAGTTGAGATCAGGTTCTCTAAATCCGAATTTAAATATATATCATTTCTATACTCAGGTTATTTCTGATGATAAATATAAGGCACTGCTATTTTAGTTGTGGTACAAAGAATCGTAAAATAAATATTTTTCTATATGCTCCTGTTTTCATAGACTATGGGCCCGATTCTGATGCGGGTTGGAAAAGCTTCCCGACCGAGGGCCTGATTCTGATGCGGTTAGGAAGGCCTCCTAACGGCATTTGCTCCTTCCAAATCGGATCGAGAACGTGTCTTCCCGACCGAGGGCCCAATTCTGATGCGGTTAGGAACAAATGTTCCCATTGAAGTCAATGGGAGTTCAACCAAATCGTATCTGGAAGCATCCGGATGCATCCTACTCCGCCGGTCGGACTTTCCCGATCCGAGTGGGTCGGACACCATTTCCCAACCGATTCGGTCGGGAAGCTTTTCCAACCCGCATCAGAATCGGCCCCTATGTGTTTGTCATCATATGGGTTGTGAGAAAACCCCTTTCCTTATAGTAATGTTTCTTTCTTTACCTTTATACAGACCTTAAACAATTTGACAGCTTATATATGTATGGCATCTTCATTGATCCAAGGAACTAACCCACAGACCCTTTGTAATGAATATATTGGCTCACTGTTCCTGATGGAGCAAGGACTCACAAATGAGACTTGCTCGAATGCAATCTCCTCACAGTATTAATTTATTAATGTTGTATTGTGTATATTAACTTTGCATACACTACATGAATAGCAAGGAAGCTTGCCTATGTGTTCTAACTAACAAGTAACGCTTGTCCTTCTCTAAAATGGCCGCTAAAGCGCGGGAACATAACTGCGCATGTCTCATCCATATCACATGGTGTGACGTCTTTCTTTGCTTGGTGGGAAATTTCTGCTTCTGCGCAGTGTGCTTTAAAATGGCTGCTTGATGTTTTCACATGCTTCAGCTTGCTCTTGTGTTATTATTAATTTGTCGTTTTCTTAACGCTACTAATGTGGGATAGATTTATAAGTAAATGGGGATAGAGTAGAAAGAGTGGTTATACAGTGAAACATATTATTTGTGATTTTAATATTTTCTTCTTTGACTTTTATTAGTTCAGAAACTTGGGCCTGGGGTTGGTGATCTGAAACTCGAGAGACAATGATTCTGCGCATGTGTGCCCTGCTTGGCTGCCAAAGAATAAACATGAAGTCAACCTGGACATCGTCCAAGGCCACGACCTAATGGCCGATATTGATATATTCATGTGTTCTTGCCAAACTTGCAACTATGTATATGGAAAATGAATAAACTTTGTCGTGAGACGGGTGGGAAATAAAGCCAATGTATTAAAATTGATGGGCGGTAGTTTAAAAACAAAGGTCTTCAGAATTCGAACCAAATCAATATGGTGTGAGGATCAACCCCCTGTCCCTGTCCAATCAGAAGTAGTGGTCCCATATTTTAGCAACATTAAGGGGAGGTACATGGGTGTAGAAGGGTATAATAGAATATAGCATTAGTTAATTAGTCAGATCAGGCGTTCATGCTGACAAGAAGAGCTCCAGACCGTCAAGCTGATCGATTTCAGACTGAATCGCTGTCCAGAGAGGTCCTGAGGAGGGGGTGGCGGAGTCCATTAGAAGGAAGGCACGGGAGAATCGATGAGAAGCCGAGTATCAGAGAGGGGAACGACGCAGGCGTCGTTGTAGAGAGGTCACCGGTCCTGTCCTGATCCTGGAGGAGGTTTTTGCTCTTCATCCTTCCTGGGTCCTATTCTTTCCAACTCCTTGGCCAAGGGGTTTGGTTCTCGCATTTAGGTAAAAATAAATGCAACCTTTAGTTGCGCTGCTGTCTCTATCTTCTCCTTTCTGAGGGACCGTCATTAAACAATAATTATTATTCTATACTTCATCCGTGATATGCGATTAAGTACCATGTGGTTCTGTAATTTACTCTGCTAAATCTTTAGATAAACATTTTAAAACTTCCTGACTCAGAGGTTATTTCAGGATTATGTACTATAATGAATGTCACTCATTTTAAACTTCCCAATTAGCAAAGGATTCATTGGTAAGTCATTACTCTTCAATCGGAAGGTAATTGGTAGCAGGGATTTTGATAAAGAGTAACAACTGATAAAACCCAGCGTAAGTATTAGCGTAGTATGAATGTATGGGCCCAAGTGAGTATCTAGTGTATGAATGCTGTTTGCTAATATCGCGCTGTATCAGTTTTCTGGTAATCAGAGGATGGTTACTCTTTGTTAATTGGGTAATGAGAATTTTATTTTTATGAATTAACATCTGTGTATTCAAAGTTTGTTTTATGTTGTCTAGAATCCCCGGGGAAAATTGAATAGCAGATGGTAAGTGGAAGCCATACTGCAGTGAGGTTATCTGTTAGGCAGAAAAAGTACTGAAAAGTTAAGCAGGACTATCAGTACTGGTTAGGGAATCTATGCGTGTGAGTAATAGCAAAGGAATACGCTGGTGAAAATTTGATGTTATATCACCTAGAAAGGGTAACATTGAAGAAGTAACAGATACTTCTGGAGCTTGTGTGAAGAGTAAACGGAAGGGTTTTACTCGTAGTGTATGTTTAGTAAACGGAAAGGTTTTACTAAGTGTGAGAGAAAACTATCTTTTCTATTTTAGAGAAACTGGCACGATAGCGAATGTTTTATGTTGTTACTGAAATGTAATTAAAGATTTATAGAGAAAATAAAGTTTGCGTAAGATTTTGTAAAGGGAGGGTCAGCTGCTGGAGAAGGAGCTGACGTCACAAACGCCGTGCTGGGATTGGTTGAATCAGCGGGTGTGGAACGACTCTTGTAAAGGAGGGGTCAGTAGTCAGGAGCAGTACTGACGTCACAGGTGCCGCGCTGGGATTGGTTGAAACAGCGAGGGACAGAAAAGCGCAGATTGTAAAGGAGGGGTTGACAGACAAACGTCACTGAAAGGCCGCGTTAGGATTGGTTCAGAAATAAAAGTTAGCAGGCATTTGATTGGTTGAGATTCTAGAAGCTAAAATCTTAGTGGATAGGGATTGCATGTTAAAACGCGATCCGACTTTAACAGGAACTCGTCCGGATAGGAGATTCCTAGGTTTTGCAGAATATAACTTTATACACTGAAGATTAGATTGAATGTACGGAGAAAAGAGAAAAATGTCCTTTCTGCAAAAGATTAAGAACTATTTTAAAAAGGATAAACCAATCAAAACTAGGGAAGGATTTATTATTCCACCAGCTAAAACGCCCGCTTCATTCATGATGATGGAGAGAGATTATCATACTTGTGTATGGATAGAGAATTGGATAGAATATACCAAAAATGATGGAATATTAGCATTTCCCGAGAATGGTACCTTTAATGGAAGAATTCTTCAAAATTTGAGATTGAGGATGAATGACCTAGAACCCAGACCTAGATTAACTCAATACGAAGCCTTAGAGGAATGGGAAACCAAGGCATTTGAGCGTGACCGATCCAGGAGTAATAGGGGTTATCGAGGACTTTTTCCAAGAAACCAACATGAGAATAGGGACGGTCAGATGAAACAGTGGAGGAGAGCAATGCTTACAGAAGGATTATATCCAATATTTACGGCAGAAGAACTGTTAGGGAAGAAATGCACAGAAAAGACAAAACACTTAATGAGAAATGGAGATTCCGAAGATGAATTTATAGAAGAAATATTAAGGAACCCCCACCATATCAGGAAGGGACAAGTGGATGCACCCCAAGTGCCCCACTGTTAAAAACTCCATTAGTACCACGGGTAATGCATGATTTCACCCCCAGTAGGATACTTCACGATAAAGAGAAAGAAGCCCTAGAGAAGACCAGAGCAGAATTAATACAGAAAATAACACAGATAAAAGTGCATCCTGACTCTTTGACCATACCTGTAACAATTGGTCCAGTAGTTCCATTATATGGTAGTCAGGGAAACTGTCCTCCACCGTTAGTTATGCCTACTCCTGTGAATATTCCTAAACCTGAAGCAACAGTAATGGTTGAGGATCATTTTAGTGATTGTGAATCAACAATATCATTAATGGATTTACCAATTCGAGATTCTGTCAATAGTACCCCCAGAAGAACTACACCTGGGTGCTCGAAAGAGATAAACTTGATAACTTCATCAGGAGCAAAAAGTGTCACTGTAGTTAGTCCAGAAGACTTAGAAAGGTGAGCACAAGGATCAGAACAGCAGTGTACACCTCCAAAAATGTTGGATATTTATAAATTAAAAGTCGAATTAGTAGAAATAATAGCAGGAAATGTGGGGCTAGATCGCCTAAATGCTTACAATGAAGAAGAATTATTGTTCGTATGCAGAAGTATCACCAGAAATATAAAAATATTTCATGAAAAATTATCAGATTTGGCTCTGCAGATGGGAATTGAAATAGGGAGATCAAAGGTGTTGCAGAAACCCTATAGAGCAGATTTCTCAGACAAAGATTTAGAAAATATGAATGCCTCTGGAAGAAAATTACAAGTAAAAGAGTTAATGACAGTCTTGCAAAAATGGGGAGACCTAGATAAATGGAGAGTTCGATGGGCAAAGAAAAAGGAAGAGGCACGATCCAGTAGAACAGCCTCTGAATATGTGATGAAAGAAACAGGGAAGACAGATCAAATGTACCCGATGCGAGAAGTTCCAGGAGGGGGCTATGTACATGTCCCATGGAGTAGACAGGATATTTTGTCATTTACGAACGATTTTCCAAAGTTGAGAGAAAAACCAATTGAATGGTACAAGCAGGTTGAGAGGTTTGTGAAGGTGTCAAAGGTATTGTTGAAAGATTTAGATGGTTTGTTTGACATAGTGGTACCTGCCGATTTGTGGACAGATTGTAAAATTACAGTTGATTGGCCAAGTGACGAGTATCCTAGAGATCCGAAAACAGGTGCCCCGTCAAATGATGTAATGAAAAAGTATCAGCAGGTGATAACTTACCTGAAAGGCAAAATACCACCGAAAGAAACAGATTGGGTGAAAATAGACCGAACCACCCAAGAAGCTAGAGAATAGGATTACACGCCTATTATGAGCGTTTATTGCAGGTATTTAAGCAGTATAGTGGATTTGAGGACATTGGAGATAAGAACATGAGTCAGTTTGTGTATCGATTTGTTTATGGTCTGAAGCCAGAAATTTGTCAGATGATTAAGCAGCACATGTTGTGTTGGCAAGGCAAGCCCATAGACGAGATTCTGAAATATGCGAAATACTGTGGAGATGATATTGAGGATAGGCACAAGAAATTGCAGGAAAAAGTAATGTGGGCACAACTGAAAATGGCTGAGAAACAGGGAATTAATTTGGATAATCCGAGTGAAAATCAAGGAAAAGATTCTGGAACGAATGGCGATACTGGGAATGGTGGAAAAGTGAGAGGACGAATGAGTAGAGAAGAAGCTAAAAAGAAATTTCCTTGTCATGGATGCAGAAAATTGGGGCATTGGAAGGATGAATGTAAAAAGATTCGGAATAATAATGGCCCAAATCAAGATTTAAATCCACAGACGCAGAATGACTCACAGCAGGGTGTAAATCCTCAGAGTCAGTTGCCACCTGCACCTATTCAGGGTAATGTAAGCAGAGCAAACCACGGTACAGACGTCGGATCTCAAGGAGGAAGTGGTAAGAATGATTATGTAACATCACAGTTTCTTTTACAGGACGATTTCTGTCAATACAGTTCATGACGGTGCCTGGGAGAGGGGGAGAAGGAGTGCGTACTTGGCGCATCCTTATCGGTAGATCAGTCAGGTCCATATGTTGAAGGGAATGTGAAAGGTAATGATATTACTTTCCTTTTGGACACTGGTGTTACCAGGTCTACTGTGAGAACAGCAGACATTCCAGACCTTCCTCTCTCTGGAGAAGCTATCCAAGTAGTGGGAGTAGCTAATAGAAAGATTAGAACACCTCTTACCGAACCAATGGAAGTTAAAATTGGAAATTTCAGAGAAATGCATCAATTTGTAGTGTGTGATTCTAGTCCAGTAAATTTATTAGGTCGTGATTTGCTGTACAAAATGAATTGCACAATTTTCTGCACACCGGATGGTGTGGCAGTTCAGACCCCAGATGAAGATCATGTATATAAGTTTATGATTGCAAAACAAGGTACAGAGGTAGATGAGATGTTTTCTTTGATAACAAAAGATGAGTTGCCAGAAGAATTAAAAACTACAGTAAACCCCATAGTATGGGATTTCACAGGAAAGGAAGTAGGACTTATGGCCAAAATAGACCCGGTTAAAATTACCATAAAGGAAGGTGCGATTTTCCCAAATACTAGACAGTACAAAATGAGTGCAGAAGTAAAGACAGGAGTCATTGAAGAAATCAATCGAATGGTAGAACAAAACATACTAAGAGAAGTAATGAGTAGCCCATGTAATTCACCAATAATGGGTTTAAAGAAACCTAGTGGAAAATATAGGATTGTGCAAGACCTGCGCAAAATAAATAAGATTGTGGAACCTTGTTGTCCTATAGTGCCCAATCCTGCAGTAATCCTATACCAGATTCCTTGGAGTGCAGGATGGTTCACAGTGATTGATTTATGCCAAGCGTTCTTTTCAATACCATTGCATCCAGACAGCCAGTATCTTTTTTCATTTAAATTTCAGAACAAAGTCTATGTATGGAATCGTGTTCCTCAGGGGTACACGGAAAGTCCTTCTATTTTCAATCAGCTATTGAAAAAGTGTTTAGAAAAACTAGTGATGCCAGGTAGCTCAGTCCTAGTGCAATATATCGACGACTTACTGGTGGCCTCGAACACCAGAGAGGATTGTGTTGTTGATTCCATAGCACTATTAAATCATTTGGCTGAAGAAGGGCATAAAGTCTCACCAGAAAAATTGCAGTTCTGTACAACAGCTGTTAAATATCTGGGACACCAAATTGAGAGGGGAAAAGAAGAATAACCTCGGAAAGAGTACAATTGATTAAGAAAATGCAAATGCCTGTAACCCAAAGAGAAGTGAGAATGTTCCTAGGAATAGTAGGTTACTGTCGACAATGGATACTAGGATTTTCCTTGTTAGCGAAGCCCCTAATTCAAATGACAAAAAAGAAAGCAAAGGACCCAGTTGAATGGGATGATGAGAGTGTAGGAGCTTTTGTAAAATTGAGAAATGCTCTGTGCTCAGCACCAGCCCTAGGCATGCCTGACTATAAGAGAAGCTTCGCATTGTTCTGTCATGAGAGAGAAAATTGTGCACTTTCAGTCTTAACACAAAGATATGGTCTAGACAGACGTCCTATAGCATATTTTTCTGCTACATTGGATCCAGTGACAGCCGCATTGCCAGGCTGCTTGAAAGCAGTAGCGGCTACCTGTTTAAGTATTGAACAAAGTGAGTCAATTGTGATGGGACACCCAGTAAAGGTGTTTGTTCCACATGCGGTTGTGATTCTGTTGACAAGAACACGAACTCAGCATCTTACTCCTAGTCGGCTGACTAAATATGAGAGAATAATAATGGGTGCTGAAAATGTGAACATAGTGAGGTGTACAATAGTAAATCCCGCTACCTTACTACCAGACCCATATCATGAGGAAATTAAAAATGAGGAAGAAGAAGAACATGATTGTTTACAAGTCACAGAGTTATGCACGAAACCACGTCCGGACATTGAAGAACAGCCCCTTAGAAAGCCAGACAGGGAGCTGTTTGTTGATGGTTCATGCCAAAGGCATGAAGATGGTAAAATAACTGCTGCCTATGCGGTGTGTGAAATAACTGGAATAGTCGAAGCATCCTATTTACCAGGAGTAAAATCTGCACAAGTAGCTGAATTGATTGCTTTGATAAAAGCTTGCAAAATTGGGAGGAATCAAAAAGTAACTATATTTACAGATAGCCAATATGGTTACGGGGTTGTGCATGATTTTGGCCAACTATGGATGCAGAGGGATTTCATGACTTCTTCAGGATCCCCCATTAAAAATGGACAGTTTGTAAGAGAACTACTGGAAGCAATACAATCACCAAAAGAATTGGCTGTGGTGAAATGTGCCGCACACCAGTCAGGAGATGACTGGGTGGTCGTCGGCAACAGATATGCAGATCTTGTGGCTCAACATTGTGCCAGAAATAGATTATCAGTCAATAAAAGGGTGGAAAGAATGGGAATTAGCTGCCAACTTATGCTGTATATGCCACCTGAAACATGGAATGAGGTTAGAAGATTGCAAGATGGTGCTGATGAAAGTGAGAAGAAAACATGGGTCAAAGTGGGTTGTTCCCAAAGGGGAGAAGATGAAGTGTGGATTTGTGCTGATGGCAGACTAGTCATGCCTGACTGTCTGCTCTCTCAAATGGCCAGGATGTATCATGGAGACACACACATAGGGAGAGATGCAATGATTAGGCTTTTCAGACAGAACTGGTACAATCCCAAGTTCAGGGCTGTAGCAGAGAGCCTTTGCCAAAGATGTTTGACTTGCCAGATGCATAATCCAGAAAGAAAAACAATAATTGGCTTTGGGAAAATTGGAAAGGCAGAGGGTTCATTTATAAGACTACAGTTCGACTTTATACAGTTACCACCATGCAGAGGGTTGAAATATGTACTAGTCATCGTATGTCTGTTTTCAAAGTGGGTGGAGGCTTACCCTACCAGGAGGAGTGACAGCATTACAGTCGCAAAGCTGTTACTACGAGAACTCATTCCTAGGTTTGGCTTCCCAGTAACTTTGGAATCAGATAGAGGAAAACATTTTATCAGTGAAGTGATTCAAATAATTTGCGGAGCATTCCAAATTGAACAAAAATTGCACTGTGCATATCGTCCAGAGGCTTCTGGAGTGGTTGAACAATTGAATGGCACTATAAAATCTAGACTGGGAAAAATGTGTACATCAACAACATCATTGGAGTGGCCAGATGCATTGCCACTTGTCTTAAGGGGACTAAGAAGCATTCCTGATAGAAATACGGGATTGAGCCCACACAAGATAATGATGGGAAGAGCAATGAGACAAGCACATGTTCCCATAAACAAACTGCTGAATATATCTGATGATATGGTTCTGGATTATTGCAAAGGATTGGCTGACCTAGTGCGTTCTGTCTCTCATCAGGTCGGAGAAGACGCAGTTTCGAGGCAGCCTGAACAAGAAAATGATCTGAATCCTGGTGACTGGGTGGTAGTGAAGAATCACACCAGAGAGACGTGTCTATCACCTGATGGGGAAAACCTTGTCAAGTCATACTGATTACCAATACAGCAGTGAAGTGTGCAGGATTTCCTAATTGGATTCATGTAAGCCACACCAAAAGAGTACCAGACCCTGAAGAAGAAAGTCCTCAGTCAGCATCAATCACTGAGGAAGCTGAAGGTTGCCCAGCTGAAGAATCTCAGGCTCGAGATTCAAGAGAAGCTGCCGAAGAACAACCGAGCACTAGTCAGGACTGGATACCGGTGGTAGAAATTCCTGAAGTTTACTACAGAACAAGAAGTCAAACAAAATTGGAAGAAATTGAAGAAGATCAGATAGGTGAAGAAGCAGCTCAGGGAAGAGAAGAACATACAATAAAAGAACCTGAGCAGGACCAGATAGGGAAAGGAAACTGGGCTCAAAGTAACGAAAAATTGACAAATTTTGAGCAGGGACAGATAGGTTTAGAAGAATCTGGTCAGGCTGCAGAAGTACAAAGTGCAATAAGCCCTGATCAGAACCAGTTAGATCCAGAAAATCACACAGAAGAAAAAGATCTCGAGAAGCATAAACATGAAGAATTAAACAAAGAACAAGGTCAATTATTGGAAACTCACGGAGGAACTGCAGAAGAAAAACAAATAAGGCCTGGAAAAGAGCAAGAAAGAAAAACAGTAATTACAGAAAACGAAAAGGTGTCAAACAGTGAAAATAAAGAGATTGCTGAAGACATAAATAAAGAAACAGTGCAAACAAAGAAAACAAGAAAAGGTGATCATTGGCCTAGTGTCATTAAGAGAGTAAAATACCACATAACAACCAGAAGTGAAGATCCAGATCAAGTAAATGAAGTAACAAGTCAAACCGAACAAGAAAACAGAACTAAGAAAAGAAGAAGCAAGAGTCTGAAACTTGAAAATAACAAATTCAAGGGTCCTGATTGGACTTACATTATTCTTGAAGATTACGAGAGCTCAGAGTCAAGTGAAAGTGGTGACGAAGGAACAAGTGCAGAACTGACGTACGAGAAAGAAACAAGACCACCTTGACTACGAAAAAGAGTCATATAAAGAAAAGCGAAAAATAGATAAGAAGAGCAATCTTCCTTGTCGAAATGTCTGATGATAGAGTTGCTGGGAGACCAAAACAGAGATGTTGTAGAAGATGCTGTGCAATATGCATATGTAGTCTAGTAAGGGTGCTTATAGTATGGTTAGTCCTGATTGTAGCAGTCCCTTACCTTATGATAATGGATAAAAAGATTAATTACGAAACTAAAGGAAAGACAGCACACATGAAGGGAAATAGAGTAGAACTAATGGCAGAAAATGAACCAGAATTTCATTATGAAATAACTGATAACGACACTAGTTTAAATGTTTTCACAAAGTTATTATTTCAATATGTAGATACCATGGAAGTTAGTAATTGTTACCCGAATCAGTAGCAGAAGGATTAACATATCATCACTTACCATTGACATATGGTATATCATGTAGTGTATTAGCTAGTTTATTTTATAGAACAGGGAGACTTCAATATTATTATTCAAACGTAGATGTGATATTTTCTGAGGTTCCGATTCGAAAGAGTATGAACCCAGTGCTTAGTAGTCAAGACGCACAGTTTATGGGAGAATTTTTCTTAACAATGAAATCGATAGACATAACACATGCACCTAGACACAATCTAACATGTTCTTTACACGAAGAAGAAAAGATATTTTTGAATTTAGTAGAAGATAGAAGACAAGATTTTCAAAAGAAAGCTTCTGAGCATAAGGCTCATTTGCCACCTTGGGCTGAGAAAGAAGGGAGTTACACACCTGGCAAGGCTCAAGCTGCTATGGCTCTGGATTTTGAAAAGACGGGAAAAATTTGTCTACATAGATTAAGGACTGATTATAACAATGTTTTCATCGGTACCAGTGAATGTGAACACAATTTTTTAATTCTTGGAGGTTGGGGAATAAAAGGAGGAACAGATTCAGTTTTTCCTGGAATCTATTATGTATGCGGGAATAAGGCTTACTTTAGGCTTCCTGCACAGTGGTACGGAAGTTGTTATTTTGGAATAGTATTTCCAAAAATATACCACGTAAAAAGAAACACTGGGAGCAATGAAAACAATGGCGAATTAACACGTAGTAAAAGAGCTAGTTTTTCTGAAATTGTAGGTGATATATTTGGTGCATTGATACCTTCAGTGGGAATAATTCTGAACTCAAGGAAAATATGTAAATTGTCTACAGTGGTTGATCGTTTATCAACGGATACTGCTGGAGGATTTCTAATGATTAATGCGGAGATGGTTGCGATTAGATCTATGGTTATGCAAAATCGACTTGCTCTTGATATTTTATTGGCAAAAGAGGGCGGAGTCTGTAAATTACTGAAGACGAAACATTGTTGCACTTACATTCCTGATAAAAGTGCAGAAATTGGAACGTATATACAGAATATAACTAAACTTGAGAAGGAACTTAAACCACTGGAAGTTGATAGTGTATGGGAAAGATTGACAAGTAGTATTGCGTCAATTGGTACCTGGTTTTCTAATATAGGAAAAGGACTTATAGGCCAAATATTAGTACCCCTAGCAGGGTTAGCAATAATAGTACTGACAATAATAATATGGTGCAAATGTTGTAGAAAGAATGGAACATATAATGTGACAGGAAAAGGGAAGAAGAGAAAGATCGACGAAATAGAACTTGAAGAGTGGAGAAGTGAATTATACAAGAAATTGAAAGGGGATGGTAAAAATAGAAAGTGTAAAAATGAGAATGAAACTATTTGCTAGAAGTTGGCATCTGATTGAGGGTAGTATTTTGATGGCTCTTAAACGCCGTCAGAGAGGGGATTGATGGAGCAAGGACTCACAAATGAGACTTGCTCGAAGGCAATCTCCTCACAGTATTAATTTATTAATTTTGTATTGTGTATATTAACTTTGCATACACTACATGAATAGCAAGGAAGCTTGCCTATGTGTTCTAACTAACAAGTAACGCTTGTCCTTCTCTAAAATGGCCGCTAAAGCTCGGGAACCTTACTGCGCATGTCTCATCCATATCACATGGTGTGACGTCTTTCTTTGCTTGGTGGGAAATTTCTGCTTCTGCGCAGTGTGCTTTAAAATGGCTGCTTGATGTTTTCACATGCTTCAGCTTGCTCTTGTGTTATTATTAATTTGTTGTTTTCTTAACGCTACTAATGCGGGATAGATTTATAAGTAAATGGGGATAGAGTAGAAAGAGTGGGTATACAGTGAAACATATTATTTGTGATTTTAATATTTTCTTCTTTGACTTTTATTAGTTCATAAACTTGGGCCTGGGGTTGGTGATCTGAAACTCGAGAGACAATGATTCTGCGCATGTGTGCCCTGCTTGGCTGCCAAAGAATAAAGATGAAGTCAACCTGGACGTCGTCCAAGGCCACGACCTAATGGCCGATATTGATATATTCATGTGTTCTTGCCAAACTTGCAACTATGTATATGGAAAATGAATAAACTTTGTCGTGAGACGGGTGGGAAATAAAGCCAATGTATTAAAATTGATGGGCGGTAGTTTAAAAACAAAGGTCTTCAGAATTCGAACCAAATCAATATGGTGTGAGGATCAACCCCTGTCCCTGTCCAATCAGAAGTAGTGGTCCCATATTTTAGCAACATTAAGGGGAGGTACATGGGTGTAGAAGGGTATAATAGAATATAGCATTAGTTAATTAGTCAGATCAGGCGTTCATGCTGACAAGAAGAGCTCCAGACCGTCAAGCTGATCGATTTCAGACTGAATCGCTGTCCAGAGAGGTCCTGAGGAGGGGGCGGCGGAGTCCATTAGAAGGAAGGCACGGGAGAATCGATGAGAACCCGAGTATCAGAGAGGGGAACGACGCAGGCGTCGTTGTAGAGAGGTCACCAAGTCCTGTCCTGATCCTGGAGGAGGTTTTTGCTCTTCATCCTTCCTGGGTCCTATTCTCTCCAACTCTTTGGCCAAGGGGTTTGGTTCTCGCATTTAGGTAAAAATAAATGCAACCTTTAGTTGCGCTGCTGTCTCTATCTTCTCCTTTCTGAGGGACCGTCATTAATCAATAATTATTATTCTATACTTCATCCGTGATATGCGATTAAGTACCATGTGGTTCTGTAATTTACTCTGCTAAATCTTTAGATAAACATTTTAAAACTTCCTGACTCAGTGGTTATTTCAGGATTATGTACTATAATGAATGTCACTCATTTTAAACTTCCCAATTAGCAAAGGATTCATTGGTAAGTCATTACTCTTCAATCGGAAGGTAATTGGTAGCAGGGATTTTGATAAAGAGTAACAACTGATAAAACCCAGCGTAAGTATTAGCGTAGTATGAATGTATGGGCCCAAGTGAGTATCTAGTGTATGAATGCTGTTTGCTAATATCGCGCTGTATCATTCATTCTGATGAATTCCTGCGTGAGAGAGTAACAAAAGAACTGTCAGTAGTTCTAATATTTCACAAAACGTAACAAACCCAGGGCCACATGTACTAAGCTTTTTTGCGGTCGGAAATGGCCGACCAGGCCGTGTCCGACTGCAAAAATGCTTTTATATATGTACAAAACACAAATTGCGATTGGGTAACATGTTACCAAGGGGCACATGTATGGACCTATTTTGAGTTCGCAAACAAGCTGATTCTCAGAATCGGGCCATTTGCGACCGCAAAAAAGGCTTTTCCTATATGTCAACCACTTTTTGCTATTCGACCATGAATGTGGTCGCAAAACATTCACATTTTACCACCAACTTCAAGTTGGTGGTAACCCATTCTCATTGGGGACCCCTTCCCCTTTGGGAATGGTGGCAAAAACGTTTTTTAAGAGCAGGCAGTGGTCCAACATACCACTGCCTGCTCTTACAAAATGAAAAGAAAACTTTTCATTTTTTTCTTTTAAATACAACCTGTTTTCCTTAAAGGAAAATGGGCTTCATTTAAAAAAAAAAAAGATTGCTTTATTGAAAAGCGATCACGGACATGGTGGTCTGCTGACCCTAGCAGGCCACCATCCCCGTGATTTTAGAGATTCCGAGGGGGTCGCAAATTGTGACCTACCCCATTAATATTAATGAGGTAGGTTGCTTTGCGACCCCCTAAGAATCGCTAAATGAAACTCTTGAAGTTTCATACATTAGGAATAGCGGTTACCTAATTGCAATTAGATGAAAATCGCAATTAGGTAATCGCTATTCCAGATGTTGATACATGTGGCCCCAAATCGCAATTTGTGTTTGTGTTTTGGTATTTGGAAAGGGCGCGTTTAGAACATCCCATCCAAATACCGAATCTGAATGGGATGTATGAATGTTTCACGACTGAATTACAGTCATGAAACATTCATATTTTAACTACTCCTTGAAGGAGGTGGTAACCCATTCGCAATTGGGAAGGTGTCCCAAAGGGAACCCTTCCTCTTTGAGAACGTAAAACAAATATTTTTAAGAGCAGGCAGTGGTACCACGCACCACTACCTGCCTTTAAAAAATGAAAACAAAGGGGCATATTCACAAGGAGCTATCACCGAATTAACGGCACTTTATCGCAGCCAAAGTCGTGATAAATTTACCTCCCCATCCACAAGCCGGTGTTAACAGCCCACAGCACCAGTTTACCCGCGATAGCAGCCGCAAAAACATCGCCACAGAGGACCCCCGCAAATATCGCTAATGAGATGCAGAGTAGGCGTTCCCGTGCCAAAAGCCGAGACAACATCACACCTCAACTTTCACAACGACCAGCCACATCGGCGATAAGAACACAAAACAGGCGATAAGGCGCGTTAGCCCCTGGAAATTTACACCTGCTCTGACCTGGTGTAAAGTCGGACGGCAGCCAGCACCACAAAATGGAGCACAGCCCAGGGCCACATCCGAAGGGCAACAGATGCCATGGAGCCACTCATCATGCGGCCCGGACACCCAAGAGGGCCACAACACCCACCGCCACCACTCCAGGACCCCAACCCACACCCAGAACACCCCCCCCGGACCACCACAGACGCAGCGCAGACAGACAGCGGACCCCCAGGAAGCGTACCAGCCGCACAGACCCAACATCTGACAATGTCACCGTCCACTACAGGCTGAAAGTGACAAACATCCTACGCATCCTGACCATCATCGCCTAACAGGCCTACGGCACCAACACAGCAGACAACCAACATCCCACCCCACACAAAGCTGCTGGCTTGGCTGCACCTGTTGGCCCCTGGTACCCCCGAACCAACACCCACCAGAGTCGGAGCAGTCTCACAGCTAGCCACATCCAAGTCCCCCACACCTGTCCTGGACATCACCATCACCCTGGTACCCCAGTCCCCATACGTACAACAAAATGCGCAGGATCCGCTGGAGACCAAGCAAGGACCATACGCCCTAGCAGGATGCACGCACGTGTTGGGGGCAATACACAGCATACATGTACTACCTGTGCCCCCTGGTGACACAGCACACAATCACCGCAACAGGAAGCACACGTCTCACATCAATGTGCAGGCACCAACAGAACACCGTGGAACCCCCAACAATGTCGCCTTCAAATACACAGCCAGTGTGCATGATACCTTCATCCTCCGACAGTCCATCATCAACCAGAGTTCCCAGGATGGCAACAAGGGAAATGCACAGCGCCTTGGCAATATCCAAATGAACACTCCACACACCTCAACTCCACAACCATGCAACTCACAACTCTGGCAATGCACACATCACAAAATCACACACAACAGGCACAACAACATGCCCACCCACCAGACACGACAGAACAACTTACAATGTTCACATGGGCAAGCCCTGAACATGAGCCAGCAACGGCATGGCACCTCAGCCACATAATAGCCAAATGTGGGGAGAGGTGGCAACCAGGCATGTGTGAAGGATGCAGTAGAACCATGATTGGGAAAGTACACAATGCCAAGAGTGGCGGAGATGTGCTGGACACACCGCACTATGCAGAACACACCCATATCCATGGCGACATACACCGCTGGTGTATGGAGTGTAGTGGACAGTGGACGCCACCATATCACCCCAGCCAGTGGGGGACCTCGCGGAATTGTTGCCTGTTACGCCCCCCCAAGCGTCACCGGAGTGGGATGGCCCGGCGTACGCCACGCCAGCGTAGGGGTGTGAATAAAAAGCATGTAGGCCTGGGCGTGGTCCTCTTCCAGACAGACCCACGTCTCTGCCAGGGCGGCGCCTCCCACCCTGCCACGAGGCCAACGCCGTCCTCGTGAGCGGAGTTGCCTGCGATGCTGTGCGCCTGCCAGACCCAGGCACGCTGGACCACGAACCCATCAGGCCTGCCCCTGCACAGCCAGGCCACACTGATCACCTGCCGACACCGGCGTGTGTCAAGGAGGGCCCACCACGTGCCGGCGCAAGCTCAAAGCCCGAGGCCCGCGACCTTGGCAGCCTCCTCAGACCATCACGGCCTCCACGACACAGGCCTGCCTTACTCCTTTCTTGTTGACGCACTCTACTGCCGCCTTCGGCCCACTCGTTGGACCAGTAGGTCCCATGTGTGAAACTGTGTCCTGAGTCATGAATGGCAGTGACCCCAAATCCGGGCCAGCGGCCACAGCACCAGACCTCCCCCGAACTGTGAGGCATAGTTCCATATGGGCATCTTGCGACACGTGGTGCCACTAACCCTGTTCAATGCCAGCCGGCAACACGTGGTGCCACTAACCCTGTTCAACGCCAGCCGGCAACAGGTGGTGCCACTAACCCTGTTCAACGCCAGCCGGCGACACGTGGTGCCACTAACTCTGTTCAACGCCAGCCGGCGACACGTGGATGAGGGACCAGGACTACCCTGCGGACCAGTAGGTCACACATCCAGCACCTAGTCGCAAAGCATGAATGGCGGAGTCCACACCAGTGGTCGCACGGAGAGGTGTAAGAGGAAGATGCGGCTCAGTCTGGACAAATGCTGGGTCACATACACGGAGGTGACCGAACATGTGGTGCCACTGAACCTGAACTACGCAGGCCAGTGGGGCCATCCAACCTATGCCAGCGACACTCGGTGAATGGGCAGTGCTGACTGCTGCCTCAGGCCTACACCACGGTCAGGTAGGTCACACATTTGGAACTGAGTCTTGATTACACCATGGCAGTGAACATTATTTAAGGCAGAGAACAATTCACTATACACCCTTCGATGTGGTGGCAACAAGTCTGTGCATGGCATCACAACCACACGTGTCTGTGGGCCTATGCGGACTACTGCAGTACGCTGCGCACGAGTGGGATCACAGATTTGGAACTGACCATCTGTAATTCAAAAGGCAGAATACATTTCTTCGCACGCACGGAGAGGCGTAAGAGGATGACGCGTTGCAGTCCGAAGGGAACAGGATCATCGTTACGGAGGTGATTGAACACTACCGACAACTGCCACTGTGTCACTAACTCTGTGCCTCACAAGCCAACGACACGTGGCTGTGGGCCACTGCTGACCGCTGCCTCCGGCCTACACTGCGGTCCAGTAGGTCACAGAGTCTTGATTTGGCAATGTTGGAGTTCACATCTGTGTACCGGCATCATCGCAGACTGCATCCCCTCTCAGCACCTCTGCCACTAAGTGTGTTCCCCGACAATCATGGACACTCACTGGTCGTACATTGGTGGCGTTTGAGTCTATGGAATAGGGGCTAGTTTTCATCCTCATGTAGCTGATACCGAATTGTTGGTGAAAACGAGGGTTGCGCTTTCCACTCCTCCATTTGCTGCTTCCAGATAACATCAGACCTTCCGCATCATGCCCTGGAGGACACCTTCCACTGTCCCCCGCAACCCTCCGCAACATACACCTCGGACATTGATGGGGACCCGCTCAGGTCGCATGGCCCATCTGACTGCACCGCAATTCACCGTCCCGTGGCTGGGTGCCTGTGCCGGCCGCAGTGCATCCGGGGCCACTAACTCTGTGCTGCTCAGGCCTGGGATCCCTTCTTCTGAGACATTGAATGGCCTCTGTAGCGATGGTCTTGGGGTCATCAACGCCATGTGTCTGTGGCCCTGCGCTGTATGCATCCTCCGGCCTCAACTGCGTGCCATCAGGGCCCACACATAGCATCAAGTCTTGACCGGCCTGGACGTGGCATCACCACAGGAGGAACACGCCACCACCGCAAAGACCACCTCCAACCGCCATCTGCCAGAGTCAAAACGGTAGTCCTGACAGACCTATGGAGTTGCTCAGACCTGTCGTGGATGCCATCATCGGCCTGATACCCTGCTCAGCACTCCAGGTGCCAGTGACTCAGTGCACCGCAAGCCATTGTCCGTTACTGATTGAGTTTTGTGCTGTTGTGAGGTTGCACAGCAATGTCACCTCATGCAGTGGGGAAGACCTGGGACTATGATGAGGAAGATGTGTCAAGTGTGCGGACGGGAGAAGGCACAGACAATGGGAGGGCAGGAGGCAACAGCCCCAAGGCAGAATGCAGACTGGTGGTGGTAGTCAAGCTACACACCCGGATCTATTACTGGGTATTGCGCTGTGGACTGTGGACACAACTGTCACCTCAGGCAGTGTGGGAGACCTGGGACGTTGATGAGGAAGTTGATGCAGGTGTAACACACCCCACTGCATCTGCATCAGGACTAACCCGAAGGGACACAATCCTAGCAATTTCTTCACATGAGCGCGCTCTTCTCTAGTGCCCCTACCTCAGTGCACTGCAACTCACGGAACCTCCTGACTGAATATTGGGTGACCTCTGTCCTTACTCCAGATCCCTCCATGTTGCTCTGCAGTTGACTCTGTTATGCTGGTATTTTCTGTTTCCATTACACTGGTGTCCACTGTTCAGGTTGTTGCCAGCACCAAGCACTCCGTGCGGGCTGGCTTATACTCACCCCACACACATCCAGCACAGGTGTCACTGTACATGTGGCCCTGCCAATAAAGGGGCCGGGTGCACGTGCCCATAGCCAGTTCTACATGATGTGTGCATGTGTCCCTGTGGTCTTGTTGTATGCATGGGGGCCCTGGGCCCTACGACATTACATTGTGCTGTGTACAGCGGACGCAGACATGTCACTGCAGGCAGCGGGCTAGAACCGGGACATGTAGCTTTGTCGTCACCCACTCAATTCGTAAGGGGAGTGGACTGTGCCGTCGTACGCAGAGCCAACGTGGGTGTGTGACTGATATGTGCGTGCCCCTGGGCGTGGTTCTGTACTGGGTATGTGCATCTGCATGTGTCTCTATGGCAGTGTGGGTCTCCTTTGTGGGGTGTAGGTGGTCCCTGAAGGGTATTGGACACCCACGTATGTGTTCTAGTTCGCATTCCATGGGTTCGGCAACACCCGCACCTGTTGGGCAACCTCCTTTTGGCGTTCTGACACCTGGCATTGGGGTGCCATGTGTGGGTCGGTGAAGTGTTGTGAGCCAGCCGTGATTGATGCAGTGATTCATGCTGTGTGGTCTATTGCAGGGGCTGGGTTCTCCTCTGAGTAGCTTGTCTGCCCTGGTCCTGGTGGTGGGTTGTGTGGGATGTCCATGGGCTGTTGTAGGGCGTCGGTGTCGAAGATGTGGTGTTCGTCTCTGGCATCACTGATGGGTTGTCTGTTCTGACCTGCTGGAGGTGTTGTTTGTCCCTCTGCATTGTGAAGGGGAGATGCATGTTGGCATTGTGTTTGCGCCTTGTTCTTGTCGACATGCAGATTGTGTGACAATGTACATTGTTACTGTTTGGGTGGTGGTGGGTATTTGAGTTGGGACAGTGGACATTTGGCCTACATGGCTGATATGGGGTTGTAGCCGTAGATATGCATCTCACAGTTCCCTGCTCTGTCCAATGTGATTGTTCTGTTTCTGCACCTAGGCAGACCCAGTTGTGTCTCCTGTTCTGCAGTGTGGATGTTGCACTTTGTGCCACATTGTCATGGTATGTGCTGTGATTGCTATGTGTGTGTGCTGCAGTGTGCCACGGGGATGGGGGACATGTCCCTGGGTAATTGTGGGTGTGCAGTGTGCTACACCTCGATGTGCATGTGTGCCATTGTGCCCATCACCCCCGCCCCCAGTCCCTGTTGGATCCTCACACTGTTGTTGTTGTGTCGGGTCCTGTCGTGCTGTGTCCGTACTCCCACCTCCTTGCACCGTCTCCACACTGATGACTGTGGCCTGGGTTTCTTCCAGCTCCTCCCTGTGGCACTGGACTGCCACCTCCTGTCGCCGTTGCTGCCTTCCTGTTGGCAGCGGGTTTGTGCCTGGTTTAGGTTGTCACGTCCTGGCGGCGCCTCTTAGCCTCCTGGATTGGCCTCCTCAGCACTCCGACTGCATTTTAGGTGGTCTGCTTGTGGGTCAGTTGCTGGTAGTGTTCTGTGACTCCGTGGCGCTGGTCTTGTTTTCATGCGGTCTGCACCCCGTCTTCCTCTCCCTTTTCTCCTTGGCCTTCCCCTACCCCGTTGTTCCTTGCTGGTGGTCTGTGGGGGTTGTGGCCGTAGATATGCATCTCACAGTTCCCTGCTCTGTCCAATGTGATTGTTCTGTTTCTGCACCTAGGCAGACCCAGTTGTGTCTCCTGTTCTGCAGTGTGGATGTTGCACTTTGTGCCACATTGTCATGGTATGTGCTGTGATTGCTATGTGTGTGTGCTGCAGTGTGCCACGGGGATGGGGGACATGTCCCTGGGTAATTGTGGGTGTGCAGTGTGCTACACCTCGATGTGCATGTGTGCCATTGTGCCCATCACCCCCCGCCCCCCAGTCCC
This sequence comes from Calotriton arnoldi, assembly GCA_963921515.1. Taxonomy (NCBI): domain Eukaryota; kingdom Metazoa; phylum Chordata; class Amphibia; order Caudata; family Salamandridae; genus Calotriton; species Calotriton arnoldi. The sequence continues at coordinate 324,588 of CAWUFW010008540.1, forward strand.
TGTTGGATCCTCACACTGTTGTTGTTGTGTCGGGTCCTGTCGTGCTGTGTCCGTACTCCCACCTCCTTGCACCGTCTCCACACTGATGACTGTGGCCTGGGTTTCTTCCAGCTCCTCCTGTGGCACTGGACTGCCACCTCCTGTCGCCGTTGCTGCCTTCCTGTTGGCAGCGGGTTTGTGCCTGGTTTAGGTTGTCACGTCCTGGCGGCGCCTCTTAGCCTCCTGGATTGGCCTCCTCAGCACTCCGACTGCATTTTAGGTGGTCTGCTTGTGGGTCAGTTGCTGGTAGTGTTCTGTGACTCCGTGGCGCTGGTCTTGTTTTCATGCGGTCTGCACCCCGTCTTCCTCTCCCTTTTCTCCTTGGCCTTCCCCTACCCCGTTGTTCCTTGCTGGTGGTCTGTGGGGGTTGTGGGGTTCACGTTGACCTCTGCGCTGGGTCAGGGTGCATCCATGTTGCTACTTGCTTTGGCTTGTTTCTGGTGTGTTGTTTCTGTGGTTTTTATGGTGCAATTGCCCGCCAAACGCGTGGGATTTGCATGCCTGTGGCTGCTTTTCACTACATTTTGTACTGCGATTGGCCTCATCGCATGATTTTTCGCGTTTGCGTTTCGCATTTTTTCGGCGTGGCGTTGATTTTCACGCTGACATTTGACGCGTTATCTGGTGACTATCGCAACCTACCGCCTTGTTGTGAATTCCACGTTGACACGGGGTTATTTTCCCGTGATAGGCTGCGATATTGAAAGTTGCGTTACGCTACTCTTGCGGTAGTTATCGCACGTTCTTGTGAATATACCCCAAAGCGTTTTAATTTTTCTTTGTTGAAACGCATCCCGTTTTCCTTTTTGGAAAACGGGTTGCATTTCAACAAAAAAAAACCTTTATTCAAGAGCAATCACAGGCATGGTGGTCTGCTGGCCTCAGCAGGCCACCATCTCTGTGATGGCAGGCATTCCTAATGGGTCGCAAACTGCGACCCACCTCATGAATATTAATGAGGTAGGTCTCTTTGCGACCCACTAGGAATCGCAAGTATGAAACAAAAGTTTCATACATAAGGGATAGCGATTTCCAAATAGTGATTTGGATAAAATCACTCTTTCGAAATCGCTATTCCTAATCTTTTTACATCCGGCCCCTAATTTTTAGTGAGTACCTATAGCTAGCACATCGAGGAAGGGCCATGACGAACATGAAGTTCACTTTTTTATGCAGCGAAACAAGATGTACACTGCAGATATGTATGGATACGCATCTGGAGCTTATGCTGGTCACCAAGGGGAAGAATGCAGCATGTAGGTTACTGTGTGAGAATTTTCTCAGATGCACTACTTATCCTTTGTAACCTATGGAGGAAACAGCCCATTTACACCCTGCACATATATGGTATTTTCTGTTTCAAGAGAGACTGGTAAATGCAGTTCTCTGTTTCTTCCAAAGACTTGTCTATGGGTTACAATTTTCTGGGTTTATATTTTTTCTGAAAAATAATATTAATGAATAATATTTTTTATGTTTGCTCCAAAATGCAAGTGATGAGCTAATGTGATTGCAGCTGAAGCAAGCGTTATTTGGTATATGGAAGTGGGTTTATTAATGTATTTAGTAGTGCCATATTTGTATATAAATGCCATCTTGGATAATATGGATGTTGTTCTGAAGGTATTCCCTCATTCACTCCTGTATTCACCTCCTTGAATCTTTTTCCCCTGCGCACCTTCTCTCCTCGCAAGTTCTACACAGCAAAGAAAAGCTGATGTAATAGATTTTTTCTAGTGTTCCTGACTGTTGCAATTTTCAAGGCCCTACCTCTGTAGTTCTGTTGCTGGACCTGGTCCTATTTATTTGTGTGAACAATTGTGAGAAATTGGGTTTTGGGTGACTGGGATGTGAGCCCTGGTCAAGCAACAGACACAATCCCTTGTAGGGTGAACCACAAAAAGTCACTAAGTCAACCTGTGCTTGACGCTGGGTAGCTTGGCACAAAATTAGTCATGCTTAACTTAGAGGCAATGTGTAAAGTATTTATGCAGGACACAAACAGTAAAAAAGTAAAAACACAACACAAGAAAAATCCAAATCGGTTTAAAAAATAGAGTAAATTGTAATAAATTATTTGACATCAACATAACAAAAAAACAATTAGTAGAACTGGACTCAGATTTTTAAAGTTTTTAGTGAAAACTAGCTCCTAAAAGATCAAGGTGCCAACCGCCAACATCTCGTTGCGAAAGACTGGGTAAAAGTAAAAAAATATGTCCGACTGCGATGAAGTGCAGTTTGGATACAAGAAGTGCATTGTCCCTGGGCAGCACTTAGCTTTGGACTTTAAAGTATTTAGGAGAAAAAAGTTAAGAGAAGGTAAAGTTCAGCGGGGCAAGGATGCAGGAGGTGTCCGAGGAGGGAACATCATCGTCGGATAGGCTTGGGTCGAAGCCGCAGGGAAGATTTCTACATTTGGACTTAGTCTCTGAAATAGAAGCAAAAAATCTCCACCAGAATGAGGCAGAGGGCTGTAGCTGAAGACAGTTCCATGAGGCTGGATACTTCTTTGGCGAAGGACCACTGAAAAGGATTTGCTACTGCAGAGAAGAACATAGCGGGGAAAGCCGGGAAGTCAATCTAACCGGTGATGCACCTCGGGCAGTTAGGCGAGCAGGTTGGTCCTGGTCTCCTCCTGGTTCTCAGAGCAGTTTTTGGCCATACATTTTCTAAGTCCTCAGTTTTGGAATTTGGCCATCTGGTCACCTTTAGCGGTACAATCAAGGGTCTAGGGCTGGTGGGACACCTCCTGGGGGTTCAGGACTAACTCAGGCTGTGTCCAGATGAGAGTTCAAGGAGGTGGTAGCCTTTTGTGCCTTTTATTTATCGCCGGCCCTTGATAATATGCCCCTTGATAATATGCCCCGAAGGTCCTTCACTTTCAAAATGATTGTAGAGGCTGCAGCCAAGGCACTGAGTGGCAAGAAGGAAAAGATAAAGCTTGGTAACTACTTAAGTGCAGTTGATGATAAGTTTGTGTCATGCGCACCACTTCCATAGTTTGAAAAGGGTGAGTCTACCCTTTCCAGCAATGTCTCTCATAGAAGGCCACACAGCGATCCTTGACCGATAATCCTCACTAGGCTCCAGGGAGATGTTTTTTGTGTGGATTGGCCTCTCATGCAGGGATTGAACTCCACAGGGTAACCAACTAATTTTTGAAGTTTTCCTTTCTTTGGTGAGGCCGAATGGGCCACTTGCATGGGGTGATCAGCTCTCCTAGCGAAAGTAAAACATGGCAGCCATTTTCTTTTTGGCTTGCCTTGTCCGGGGTTTTTTCCTCACATTTCTATGAATGAAACTTGTAGAATATGTGGGGATCTACAAAATTCCTTCTCCCCAGCTTTCACACACTTCTCCTGATAGAAACAGAGCCCCACTTGTGTGGCTGGGCCTAGAGCCCACAACAGGCATGGAAGAAACCTTATTATCAGCCACTATGTTATTTGTGAAACCTTTTATATGTGTTTGTCTGTGTATTGAGTCATGAAAATCTTTTTACAAATTATACACTAATTTGTATTTTACATATGTTTGTTTATTGTACACTTAAATGTTGTTCCATTGAGTACAGTATGTTGCATTGTCCTTTATGTAGCGATGTATATGTTTGATATAATTACCTTTTAACATGAAATTGCATCAATAAAATGAAGTTTTTAATTTGAATTTGTTGTACACTGAGTCTATGCTAGTATCAATGTGTTCTGAATAGGTCCATATAATCAACTTGGCCTAGTATTGCCTAGGGATGTTACTTTTCAGATATGGATGAAAACTGTAGCCATATGAATTCAATGTGATCTTGGCATGGTTCAAGATTTCGGAACACTGGGGGTTAATTTGCGTGCAGGCCATAAGATGTTTAAAAAGAAGAAACACCTCTCTATGCTTTCAGAGGTGGCAGCATCAGTGATCTGCATCCTCTCTACGAGAGTCCTTCTGGTACCATTTCGAAGGTAAGCAAATTAAAGGTGTCATCAAGGAAAGCACCTCATCCCTCATTTTTTTAAAGTCATTGGTGCTCTGGATGACACAGAATCTATTGTTTGAGGTTACCTTTGGTTCATACTTGAGGTCTGAATAAAATCTATCCCATATGTTTGAGCCATGAAGCTTATTTCTAGATGGTCTAACATCAAATGTCCATTCCCAGCTCCAGAGTTAGGGGTTGTGGACAATACCTGTCCTTTGTTATGCGTGGAAGAAAGCAGCTCTGCTGTATGGTCTGCTGTATTGTATGCAAAATGTTAAGGCCAGCAATGGTATTGGCATGTTAGATCAGGAGGGGAATGGCTATGGGTGAATTCCATCAGGTTACTGTTTCTATAGATGGGAAGAGGTCCTCCTTGGTCCTTTGCTGCAAAAAGTGGATTTGTATGTCAGGACCATACAGTTTAGGATGTACACCTCTAGACTATGATTCTACTAGGGTCTCCTGGGAGCTACAAGGTATCCCTGGACATGATGCATGAATACCTCCATATCCCAATCCATTGTCAACATCGCATTTTCTAAGAGTGGTTGTGAAGGGCAAACATTTACAGATCTAATGTTTTCCATTGATCTAGAAGATATATCATTATGCATTTCGAAACACATTGGCACCCTTTGTTGCTCCTGCACAATTGCAGCATTTTGTTTACCCATATCTGAACAATTGGCAACCCTGCATGATCGGACACCAGAAACATCATAGAAGAGGACTTGACTTATGTCTGTTGTTGAACACAACTTTTGTATCAAATGGAACATTTCCCCCTTGTACCAATCTCAGATCTCGATCTAAATGTTCTAATGTTCTGCACCAAACTGGGGGTTTTCTTCCTTCTGGAGAATTTGGCCCTACAACTCTAAATGCAATTTTCTTATTTGGTCTAACCTCAGGGGTCTTAGGGAGGCAATGAATCACAAGGCCAAACAGTAGTGTGCTCATCACAGTTCCATAAGCACCTCTGTATTTTAACCCTTCTTGGGTGCAAAATGGAGAATAAACTCCCAGGAGTTCGAAGCCCTGATTTCAATCTCAAAGGCAGTCAGTAATTCTTTTCATTAGTGTTTATCTGCAGTCAATCGATTTAGGTGGTGTTACTGAAATCTTCAGCTCTGTTCATCAACACTTTGGATGTTTGTGCCATTGACTGGGAATAATGGTTGAAAAGTATCGCTGGAAGGCATGCTCTTCTATTTTTGTCCCTGTTGTGAAACCTCAGTCAGTCTTTGTAGGGATGCTTAATTGCAGCTTACATCAACAGGTCGGGAGACTCTTTTCAGAACTCTGTCAATATCGGTTTTTCAGATACGTCTCTGGGCAGAATAAGTATGTCTGTGCTAACAAGCTTATCATAGTAGGTTGGAGAGAATAAGGACCTTATAGCACAGGCAGTTATCCTCTTTGGCTAAGGTGCTGGATACGATTCAGGGCAGAACTGTGAGTAATAATTTAGATAGTCCCCTTTTGGCCCTTTAGTTTTCTCTTCTCATGCAGATGGCAGACAGTGGATCTTTTGCTGGACCTTACATGTTCCTCTCTGGGTCAAGCTCTACTGAGACTGTGTTTGTTGGTTAAGAACTTGAATAGACATGTCTCCCCGAACCAATCTGCATCCATCCATATAGGCATCTATCAAGCTTTAAATCATGAGAGGTACTGCAAATCTTCTCAGAAATGTTTTTAGGTAAATAGTGGTTACATTATCTTATAAGTTTCACATAATGCTTTAGCATTTTCAGGATGTTGGCTTCATTGTAGGTGACTTAGTGGGTTCTATGAACAATCAATGTGCTGCAAGCAAAACTTTCCATGAACAAGGGTGTGGGCAAGCGGAGCTAGAAGAAAAGTGAATGTTTGCAGCTGGGTTACACATGAGTTTCCCTTTACCCTTTTCCCTGTCCCATGCAGTCACTCCCACACAGTCACACAGCACCGATACGCGGTGCCACGGATATCAGGCAGGTCTGTATAGAGCGCACTCACACACACACGCACACAGCACCATAATGCGAAGCAACTGAAATCCGGCAGGTCAACTGATAGTACAGTGCAGACCCCGTGGCCCAAGCCTACCTCCACCCTTCACCTCACCCGACTACCCTACGTCCACAGGTTCAAGATAAACAACCCTCCCCCCTAATACTAGGCCGATCGTGGCTAAAGTCACACTTAGTCAGGGTCCCAGGGAAGAAGGTGGGGGTATGTAGCAGGACTAATTAGGAGGCAGTCGACAAATGGGGGGTTGGCCACCACTCGGGAAGTTTACCCACAGGATGCAGAGCAGAAGTTGGCTGAGGGAGATAGTCGTTCACTCAAAGGATTCCGCAATGTGTCTTCCAGCAGCATCCCAATCCTGAGAAACACGGGGGGCCACACTGCCTCTTGGCCTGCTTTCCATTGCTCTTGGAAGCGTTCCTTCAGCTCAGTTAATCACTCTCACCACCCAGGTCCGATCTGGGCAATGCTAGCTGGCAACACAATATTGTTGGGGGCCGGATGAGGAGAGGGCAGTTGGTCCGCATGAATTTAGGGCACAAAAGGAACAATCGATGAATGGGGAATGAAGCAGGCAAGCCTCATGGAAGAAGGAGGCATCCCTTTAGACACATGTCAATCAAAGTAGCACCCAGGCAATCCAGGCACAACCTCTGGTGCGTGTTGATATGAGGCGCACCAGACACTTCCGGTCCCACACAATGAAGAGTCGCAAACTCAGTACCTCCCTGGAAATGAGGCATAATGTTTGGTATGCATTGCTCTGAGTCGCACCAGACACTTCCAGTCAAACACAATGAAGAGTAGCAAACTCAGTACCTCCCTGGAAATTACGCACAATGTCCAGTGCACGTTGATAAGGGTTGCACCAGACAATACCAGTCACACACAACGAAGAGTTGCAAACTCCGTACCTTCCTGGAAATGAGGCACAATGCCTGGTGCGTGTTGTTACGGGTCGCACCAGACAATTCTGGTCACACACACAGGTGCAAGTTTAGCAGTGCTGCACGAGGTAGAATTAGGCACTACTATGGGTACCCCCTCACCTCCGAGGGTCACAACCTGTGAATCGGACACCGCATGCAATGAACATGCAGTCAGCGCGTCGCACAAGAGAGATGCTGCACGATTGACGAGGCGGGCCATGCTGGATCCCGCAACCTGTGAATCCGCTCACCACCAACAAGATGCTTACGCGTGTTGAGGTCCCCAGGATGTAAGGGCCACATTCCTTAGATGTGGGCAATACTGTTGGGGCTCCACACAAGGCAGTCCAGTCTCCAGGCACAGTTCTTAGTTCCACAATCCTTCCGTGCTGCAAGTTGTGATCCAGCAGACGATGATGGCACTTAAGGGGGCACCACTTTCCAGGTGTCCCAAGTAGACGGTGTGGGTCCCTCCAGGAGGTCTTTAATGTCCCTGAGACCTCCACAAGAGAACAGGGGGCAAGCCAACTAGCCCTTGGAGAGCACACTTCTGGGCGCCACACAGCAGCAGGTAGTCAGCCCAGGCCTGCCACTATTCAGGAAGGGTGCACAGTCCCTTCCAATGACAGTAATCCTCCTTGTGCACAACATATTCCTCTGGTAGTGTGCACCACACAGTTCCAGGGCCTCTGATCCCACGTTCCCACAAGTGTATCTCTACCATGCAGAAGTATGGCACCAGTAGTTATTCTGTAGTTTGCCTTTGAAGTTGGTGGTGGTTCAGAGGGTTTACCTTTGAACCACAGATGTCTCACCTAAATTTCAGTCCTGTCTGCCATGAGGCCGGGGACTGCAGAACTTAGGGGCATATTAGCAAGACCCACGTTAAAATTATCGCCATTTTAGCGTCAGGAAACTGCCGCTAAAACGGCGATAATGAGCTTGCTAATATGCGTTATGAATTCCAATAGAGCCCAGGTTAGATGTCCTGCACATCTAACCTGGGCTTCTATTGGAATTCTATAACGCATATTAGCAAGCCCATTATCGCCGTTTTAGCGGCAGTTTCCTGCCGCTAAAACGGCGATAATTGTAACGAGGTTCTTGCTAATATGCCCCTAAATCTTTAGTGGGGCCATTATCTGGCTCCCAAAGGCCAAGTATCAAAACCTCTCCCTCCAATCTATGCAGCCAGGCCCTCAAATGGCAGAGGTTGTGTGCTCATAACAGTTCCATTAGCTCCTCTGTATGTGAACCCTTCTTGGGTGCAAAATGGAGAAGAAACTCCCAGGAGTTCGAAGCCCTGATTTCAATCTCAAAGGCAGTCAGTAATTCTTTTCATTAGTGTTTATCTGCAGTCAATCGATTTAGGTGGTGCTACTGAAATCTTAAGCTCTGTTCATAAACAATTTGGACGTTTGTGCCATTGACTGGGAAGAATGGTTGAAAGGTACTGCTGGAAGGCATGTTCTTCTATTTTGTTCTATTATGTTCTTCCGCCCTGGGTATGTGGTGTAACTTTTTACAGCGCACTCACAGGTAAAGCGACTAAGCCAATCAAGTAAGCACCACTCCCTAGCATGTGTAGGAAGGGTGCTCATGCTTTCACACTCCATTACAGTGGGAAAGTGCCCAGAGTCCTAAAGCCACGAAAAGAGAGTCAGCAAAAACCTAGAGGAAAAAAGCAAAACAGTTTTAGGGAAATCCCCTAAGAAGGGCCATGTCCAACTGTTACCCTTTCAAATCCCTGAATAAAGTGAATATTACATTTCTGACAATGAAGGGGCTAGCCCTCTTTTTACCTTAGTCAGAAGAAAAGGTTAGTGGGGTTCCTTGCTCTGAAAAAAAATTTTTGGGGCAGTTCAGCCAAATGTGGTAATTCTTTTGTTGTATATGGGATTTCATTTCTACCTAAGATTCTACTACTCACCTTTCATAGTCCACTAGGAGTATGATCACTTCAGAGAAGAAGCATTTGCACATATTTGATGCCAAAATGTTAGACATCATTTACTTATACATGTTCACTGAACTCAGAAAAAGTAACAATTTGTGTGTCACATATGTGATGGAGCAAGGACTCGTAAATGAGACTTGCTCGGAGACAATCCTTTCGTTTTAACTCACTAACGAATTACTAACAACGTGTTTGTGATTAATAACACACATTTCCTTGACACGCGGAAGAAAATGAAGCTTGCCTATGTGTTTACTAACTGCAATAACATGAACGAAGGACTAAAACGCATTTTAACAAGGGATCTTTACTGCGCATGCGTCTACTGCATCTACGTAGTATGACGTACTAATGCTTGGAGGGAAATTCCTGCGCTTGCTCAAAGGTATTAAAAATGGCCGCTTGAAAACTCACATGCATGGCACCTGCTTGGCTGAAATAGAAAATAAGTTTTATACTAACGCAAATGCGGAAAGAGTAATAATAAATGGAGTGGGTTAGAGTAGAGGTTAGTGGTATACAGTGAAATCATTTTATTTTGAGAAATAACATTTCTTCTTTTGACTTTATTATTAGTGCGCATTTGGGCCTCCAAAGCTTGTCTGAATTGAGCTGACTGACATAACCCCACGCATGCGCACTCGAGAGAGAGTGTGGACAGATGAGTAAGGACTTGTCACGCATCCAAGGCCAGCGAAGATGTGCCCTTGGAACATGAGGGTGAAGAGTTCATATGAAGGAGTTTTATTCATAACCTTGCAACATTTGTATTAATAAAGTTTTGGAGCTGTATGGGAAAGGAAATGATTTAATAAAGTTTGTGGGGAGAGATCTGAAAACAATGGTTTAAAAAAATAAGTGAAATGTAAGCATGGTGTGACGATCATCCCCCTTCGTCTCGCCAATCAGAGTTAGTATTCTGTCAAATTGAAACATTAATGGGTGGAACATGGTAATAGAAAGGTATAATTGAGGTAGTTTTAGTTAGTTAGTTTAGATGTCGTTGGGAGCGGAAGCAGCAGAGGCAATACAGAGCTCGGGATGCTGTCGGTGCTGGGGGTGGTGCTGATGCTGTGAGACGCCGATGAAGAATTCGAATGCAGAACCATCTATTTAATTTAATTGGGTTAGAAAGAAGATCGCGGAAGAACCACGAGGAGGAAGAGAGTGTCAGAGAGGGGTGCGACGCAGTCGTCAGTATTTAGAGAGGTGAAGTATCTTGTCCTGATTCCTGTCCTGAAGTCTTTGTCTCCTGATCTATCCTGGGGACCCTTACCAGCCCTTTGGCCAGAGGGTTTGGTCTTCACACCATTCTGGGTAACTATGAATTCATCGCATTGATAGATGTTCTTCTCTCTCTGTCCTCTTCTTTCTGAGCATAGTTATTGTATGGATCTGAATTGCTATTGTTTAAATGTGATTTAATTGAATTGACACTCTTGCGAATGAGGGTGTTTGTACTGAAACTTTGAAATTAATTTAGATAAAGATTTTAAAACTTCCTGAGTCTGTGATTATTTCATTTAAATAGAAGGAGCAGATTTACAGGCCCTTGCGCCACTTTTGCGTCACTTTTAACATGGGAAAAGTGACGCAAAAGTGGCGCAAGGGCCTTGTAAATCTGCCCCAAAATGTTTAATAAGTTATGTTAAGTTATGTTAATTATGGCCATCAACTAGTTCACCTAATGGTCCATTGACCAGAGGAAAGAACTTTTTGATCAGTAAAAGGTTTAGTTTAATGAGAAATAACTAATCCTGATAGATGAAAATTTATAAACTAAGCTCCAGCGGTTTACTTGGTATATGGTGAAAGTAAGTTATATGGGCCCAGGTGAGTACATGGTAGTGGAGTACCTGCTGTTAGTACGCCGCTGGATCAGTTTTCTGGTAGCAGAGTTATGGTTATTAGTAACGAGTTTGGTGATAAGTATAGATTTTTGATTATTAGATTTATGTTTTAACAAAAGAGTTAGTGTCTTTGTTTTATGTTGTCTGGAAAATTCCCGGGGAATGAATAGCGGGTGGTGATAGAAACCACACTGCAGTGAGGTTACTCGTCTGTTGGAATAACACTGAGAAGCTAGGTAGGGCTGGCAGTGTTAAAGTAGGGACTATGTCTGTGTAAAAGGGAGAGTGATTGATAGCAAAGAGTTCGCTGGTGAAATTTTGATCTCGATTTTCCCAAGACGGATGAGACCGGAGGAGTAGCAGGTTCTCTGGAGCTTCAATGAAGGGTAAGCGTAAGGGTTTTACTTGCAGTATATGAGGAGTAAGCGTAAGGTTTTACTCGCAGTGGAAAGAAATAAACTATCCTTTGATTTAGCGGAACAGACAAAGTAGCGATTGTTTTTATGTCGTTAATAACAAAGAATTTTAAGGAAAATATCGAGAAATAAAGTTTTCGTATTACCTTGTAAAGGGAGGGTCAGTTGCCAGAGTGGTACTGACGTCACAGCGAGCCGCGCTGGGATTGGTAGAAACAGAGGGTGTGTGACAAGAGCAGCCTTGTAAAGGAGGGGTCAGTAGTAAGGAGCAGAACTGACGTCAGAAAAAGGCCGCGCTGGCATTGGTCAGATCACGAGCGTGAGCCTGATTTGATTGGATAGTTAGTTAGAAGCTGCGCTAGGATTGGTGGAGAGAAGGTTGTATGCGGGATTTTGATTTGACTGTTAGTGCAAGGCATACAGGTAGAAGATTTCAAGGGTTTGCAGAGTACAATTTCTTACATCGTTCTTCGAGGATGTATGGAGAGAAAAAAAGATGTCATTTTTAAAGAAAATTAAGAATTTCTTTGTAAAGGACAAGCCTGTGTTGACTAGAGAGGGAATCCCTATTCCGCCACCGAAGACGCCAGCATCATTTATGATGATGGAAAGAGGATATCATACTTGCGTGTGGTTGGAAAACTGGATAGAATATACAAAGGATGATGGAGTGTTAGCTTTTCCAAAAGATGGTACGTTTAATGGAATGATTCTTCAGAATTTGAGATTGAAAATGAATGATTTAGAACCTAGACCTAGGTTAACTCAATATGAGGCTTTGGAAGAATGGGAGACTGAGTCATATGAAAGAGAAAAATGCAGAGGTGGAAGATATAGAGGATTCTTTCCCAGCCACTTGTATGAGTCACGTGAAGGGCAGATGAAACAATGGAGGAGAGCTATGGTATCAGAAGGTTTATATCCAGTGTTAATGGCTGAGGAACAGTCTGGAGGGAAGTGTAAGGAGACATGAATTCAGCAGGATATGGTGAATCAGATGACGAGTTGTTAGAGGACATTTTAATTAAGAATCCACCGCCGTACCAAGAAGCAACTAGTAAAGTTACCCCAAGTGAACCAGTAATGGGAATGCCATTAACCTCACAGATTTTACATGATACGTCATATAACAGAGTATTGCAGGATAATGAGAGAGATGCTTTGAATAAAACTAGAGAAGAACTAGTTAAAAAAATAAGTCAATTAAATTTGAATACTGAAGCCTTGACAGTACCAGTGACTATTGGTCCGGTAATCCCATTGTATGGAGATAATAAGATTTGCCAGAAACCACAACCTGTGACAATTCCATTAAATAGTCCCAGAAAAAAAAAAAAATTACAGATGATCAGATTAGCGAAAGTGAGTCAGTTATTTCATTAATGGATCTCCCAAATGTGGAATCCTCAACTGAAACACCGAAGAGAAATACACCTATGAATTAAAGAGAAAATAGATCTTTGGTACCTATAAGAACTGAAGGTGCAACCGTAGTTACCCCTGAAGAAATAGAAAGATGGGCACAGGAAATAGATAATCAAAAGCCACCACCAAAGATTTTAGACATCAGCAGATTGAAAGTGGAATTGGAAGAAATGATGACAGGATGTGTGGGCATAGAAAGATTGAATGTTTACAATGATGAAGAATTGTTATATTTATGTAAGAGTATAACCAGAAGAGCAAGAGTATTTCATGAGAGATTGACTGAAGTTGCTTCAGAGATTGGAATAGACATAGGGAAATCAAAGTTGTTACAGAAACCATATCGAGTGGACTTTACTGATAAAGATTTAGAAAGTGTAAATGCTTCTGGAAAGAGACTACAGATAAAGGAATTAATGGGCATTTTGCGAAAATGGGGAGACATTGATAAATGGAGAATTAGATGGATAAGAAAGAAAGAGGAAGTACAGGCGAGAGAAGCAGCAGCTGCATTTCCTGTAAGAGAAACAAGCAAAGTGGAAAAATTGTGTCCCATGAGAGAGGTTCCTGGAGGTGGATATGTTCATGTACCTTGGAGTAGACAAGATATTTTGTCATTTACAAATGACTTTCCAAAATTGAGAGAAAAACCAGTGGAATGGTATAAACAAGTAGAGAGATTTGTGAAGGTCTCAAAGGTTTTATTGAAGGATTTGGATGGTTTATTTGATATAGTGGTACCTGCTGATTTATGGACGGAATGCAAGATTACAGTTGATTGGCCTAGTGAGGAGTATCCAAGAGACTCAAAGACAGGAGCAACCTCAGAGGCGGTGATGAAAAAGTATCATCAACTGGTTACATATTTGAAAGGGAAAATTTCTCTGAAAGAAACAGACTTGGTAAAGATAGATAGAACCACTCAAGAACCAAATGAATCTGTACATGCATATTATGAGAGGTTACTGCAGGTGTTTAAGCAGTATAGTGGTTTTGAGAATATCGGTGATAAGGATATGGGACATTTTGTGTATCGATTTGTTTATGGTTTGAAACCGGAGATTAGTCAGATGATGCAGCAGCATATGTTGTGTTGGCAAAGCAAAACAGTGGATGAGATTTTAAAGTACGCAAAGTATTGTGGTGATGACATTGAGGCCAGGCGTAGGAAGCTAAAAGGGAAAATGATGTGGGCACAAGTTAAATTAGCAGAACAGCAAGAGAAAACAAATGACCAAAATAATAATCAAGTAAAGGAACAGAGTCAGAATAATCAAGGAGCGAATGGCAATAAATATAGGGGACGAATGGACAGAGAAGAAGCGAAAAAGAAGTTTCCTTGTCATGCGTGTGGAAAGCTTGGACATTGGAAGAACGAGTGTAAGAGTACTCAGAGTAATAAGAGTAATAATGGGCCAAATCAAAATTTAATCCCACAGATGCAGAATGAAGTACTTTTGAATCAGCAGCAGCAGGTAGTTACTCCACAATATCAGGTGCCACCAGCTCCTATGCCAAATTTTGTGAATCATCAGAGTTTCAGTGCGAACACCAGATTTCAAGGAGAGAGTGGTAAGAATAACAGAACAATTACCCAATATTATTTGCAGAATGATGAAGAGAATTCAGATGGTATGCAATGACGGTGCCTGAGGGGGGAGGAAGAGGAGTGCGTGCTTGGCGCATCCTTGCCGGTAGATCAGTCAGGTCCATTTATTGATGGGAAAGTAGAAGGTAAAGACATTACTTTCCTATTGGATACTGGTGCTACCAGGTCTACTGTGAGAACAGCAGTCATCCCAAACCTATCCCTCTCGGGAGAGTCAATCCAAGTCGTTGGTGTGTCGAACCAGCAAATTAGAACCCCAATCACCAAACATATGGAAGTACATATTGGAAATTTTAAAGAAATGCATCGGTTCGTGGTTTGTGATTCTAGTCCTGTAAATCTGCTGGGAAGAGATATCTTGTGCAAAATGAATTGCACGATCTATTGTACACCGGATGGTGTCGCTTTCCAAACCCCTGATGAAGACGTGGTTTACAAGATGATGTTAGCCAAACAAGGAACAGAAGTAGATGAAATGTTTTTACTAGTAACTGAAAATAAATTACCGGAAGAATTGAGAGCACAGTTAATCCAGAAGTGTGGGATTTTACAGGAAAAGATATTGGGCTAATGACTAATATAGACCCAGTAAAAGTGACAGTGAAAGAAGTTGCATTGTATCCAAATACCCGACAGTACAAAATGAGTCCAGAAGTAAAAGCAGGAGTTATTCCAGAAATTGAACGAATGGTGAAACAAGGTATTTTAAAAGGAGTGATGGGTAGTCCTTGTAATTCATCTATAATAGGACTAAAGAAGCCCAGCGGAAAGTATAGAATAGTGCAAGATTTACGAAAAATAAATAAAATTGTAGTACCCTGTTGTCCAATAGTGCCAAATCCAGCCGTGATTCTTTATCAGATACCATGGAATGCAGGATGGTTCACAGTAATTGATTTATGCCAAGCGTTCTTTTCTATTCCTTTGCACCCAGACAGCCAGTATCTTTTTACGTTTAAGTTTGAAGATCGTATTTACGCATGGTGTCGAGTTCCTCAATGGTACACAAAGAGTCCTTCAATTTTTAATCAGATTTTGAAAAAGTGGCTAGAGTCATTGGTTATGTCTGGAAAATCTGTTCTGGTTCAGTACATTGATGCCCTATTGGTGGCATCAAAAACAAGAGAAGATTGTGTCACAGATACAATTGCATTACTGAACCATTTGGCTGAAGGAGGACATAAAGTGTCTCCAGAAAAGTTACAATTCTGTCAACAAGAAGTTAGATATTTAGGGCATAAAATAGAAAGAGGAGTTAGAAAAGTAACGCCGGAAAGAATAAAAATAATCAAAGAAATGCAATTGCCGCAGACTCAAAGAGAAATGAGAATGTTTCTAGGAGTGGTTGGATACTGTAGGCAATGGATTAATGGTTTTTCGATGTTAGCAAAGCCATTAATACAGATGATCCGGAAAAGAGCAAAGGATCCGATTGAATGGAATGATGACTGCCTGGAAACATTTGTGAGACTAAGAAATTGTTTGTGTGAGGCTCCTGCCTTGGGCATGCCTGATTATTCAAAAGATTTTGCATTGTTTTGTTGTGAGAGAGAAAATTGTGCACTTTCAGTCTTAACAAAGAGACATGGATTGAGTCGAAGTCCAGTGGCATATTTTTCATCTACATTGGACCCAGTGGCTTCAGCATTGCCTGGCTGCTTAAAAGCAGTAGCTGCTACTTGTATGAGTCTGGAGCAAAGTGAGTCGATAGTGATGGGACATCCGGAAAGAGTTTTTGTTCCTCACTCAGTTGAGATTCTTTTGACAAGAACAAGAACACAGCATCTCACTCCTAGTCGATGTGGCCCGTGGAGTCAAACGAGACCGAGGATGAGTGCACTGGTCCTGCGAGGCAGCCCCGGTCGCCTCCGGGGTCAGAGACTGTGCTGATCGCATGCGGAGGGGACCCCGCTCCCACCACCGGACAGGGAGGCTTCCGGGACCGCAGGAGGGGTGCGGGCAACAATGGATAACTTCTTCAGCGTGGGGACGCGGGTCTGGTTGCGAGAAAATGGCCAGCACTTCCCGAGTTATGTTCAGTCTTGTGCCGGTGGCGTCGTCGTTTTCAAGACGGAGTATGGCCAGAGCTTGGCTTGCAGCGACATTTAAACAATCTCCTTTGGATGTGCACGAGTCTGATCTGCCTGGACTGACCTGTTCACTGATACCTGAGATGGTGGCTCCACTGTGGAGATGCTCTCGGTAGGAAGCCTGACGTGTGATCCCTATCAAGTGTCTTGCCTTCCAAGAGTCCTAAGTAAATGTTACTAGTTCACAATCCAACAGGGTCGCAGCTGAGGCTGATGGGTGCCTGACCCTAACATGGCCGCCAGTTGTGACTTTTTTCCCCCAGCTGAAATCTTCCTTACATATTCCTATCAGGACTGTGCCTGACCTCAAGATGGCGTCTGGAATTCATTCGGACCATGGTTTCTCCCCCACCCAAATCTGACAATCTCTGAGTACTCCTGATCTCCATCCTGACAGCGGAGTCCGAGCACTATGTCCGACGCCCGGTGGAGCTGCTCTGTTCAGCTATTGAGGAGATCGGCCTTGGTTCATCCCCGGACCGTCACCTACCCAGCCGGACTTTGGGCACAGTTTTTCTCCCCGTCTCCCTGTCTCGCCCACCCCCCCCCTCATCGTATTTCTGTAACTCTGCTTTTTCCTTGTCTCCTATCTATCTATCTGTTCCCATTTAGCACTCTTTCTTTTCTTTCTTACTTCCTTTGCTCCTATCCCCTCTCACCTGAATCTTTCCCCTTGCCCGCTACACCGCCTAGCCCCCTGTCCTTTTGTGCCCTTTGACTAAGCACTCCTTCTCCCCTTGTTGGGGAAAGATCCAATATTTATACTCTGGAGTCTCAGCGAACCCGCTGAGAGAGTCCACAGCGCCTAGGGAGCCACTCACAGTTGAGGTATGGTATGGCACCCCTTGCCAAAGCACTCCCTCTCCCCTTTTTGGGGAAGGATCCAGTATGTAGGCCTTGGAGTCTCAGAGACCCCCTCTGAGAGAGTCCACTGCGTATAGGGAGCCTCTCGCAACAGAGATGGGGAAATTATACCACTTCCCCTGGAATCACAGCTTACTGGACTTTGGACGCAGCTCTGACTCGTCTACCGGTTTGTGTGTCCCCGTCACCCTCCCCCCTCCTCTTTCCATGCTGTGTCTCTCACCCTCCCCTCCTCTTTCCCTCCTCCATTCTCTGTCTACTTCCCCTGCTCTTCCCCCCTCCCCTGAATCTCTCCCCTTGCCTGCTTTTTCCCTTACGTATATGTCCTTTTTGTTTGTCTCGACCTTACTTGTCACTATGTTGCCAGGCTCTAATAACTGTGTAACCTTTGTAACGATGTAACCTGCAATTATGGTCTGATAATCATGTAAAGCGCTCTGATACCTGCGGGTCTAGCCAGCGCTATATAAAACCTTTAAAATAAATAAATAAAATAAATAAATAAAATGAAAGGGTGATTTTGGGAGCTGAAAATGTGACTGTGATAAGGTGTATGATTATGAACCCAGCTACTCTATTGCCAGACCCCTGCAATGAAGAAGTGAGAGATGAAAGTGATCATGATTGTTTGGACGTGACTGAGTTATGCACGAAGCCCCGGCCGGACATAAAAGAGACTCCTTTGAAAGAGGCTGACCATGAGTTGTTTGTAGATGGTTCCTGCCTCAGAACACAAGAAGGGGGACTAAGTGCTGCATATGCTGTTTGCAAAATATCTGGGGTAATTGAAGCATTCTGTTTACCTGGGGTCAAGTCTGCACAAGTAGCTGAATTGGTGGCCTTAACGATGGCATGTAAAAAAGGGAAACATTGGAGAGTAACCATATTTACGGACAGTCAATATGGTTTCGGGGTTGTGCACGACTTCGGCCAGCTCTGGATTCAGAGGGGATTTCTGACTTCTTTAGGATCTCCTATCAGAAACAGCAAAAATGTGAAGGATTTATTGGAAGCATTACAATTGCCAAAAGAGATAGCAGTTGTAAAATGTGCTGCACATCAGTCAGGAAATGACTATGTGACTGCTGGCAACAATTATGCTGACCAAGTGGCAAAATACTGTGCCAAAAATACAGTGGCCATAAACCGAAAAATTGAAACGGGTGAAACCAGATGCCAACTTATGTTTTTCTCAGTACCAGAAACATGGGATGAGATTAGACAATTGCAGGAAGAAGCTGAGGAAAAGGAAAAGGTAATTTGGATAAAGGCAGCTTGTACAAAAAGACCAGAAGTTGAGCTATGGGTGTATATAGATGGAAGACCAGTCATGCCAGATTGTCTGCTTTCAAAAATGGCAAGAGTGTATCATGGAGCAACACACATAGGGAGAGACTCAATGATCAGATTATTCAGACAGATTTGGTACAATCCAAAGTTCAGGGTAGTCGCAGAAAGCCTTTGCCAAAGATGCTTAACCTGTCAGCAGCAAAATCCAGGTAGGAAGACAGTGGTTAGCTGGGGAAAGATTGGAAAGGCAGAAGGACCCTTCACCAGATTACAGTTGGATTTTATCGAATTGCCCCCATGTAATGGACTGAAATATATACTTGCCATAGTATGCCTTTTCTCAAGATGGGTGGAAGCCTATCCCACTCGAAGAAATGACAGTCTTACAGTTGCAAAATTGTTGTTGAGGGAGCTAGTTCCACGATTTGGTTTTCCGGTCACTTTGGAATCGGTTAGAGGCCCTCATTTTAATAATGAAATAATTTGATTAATCTGTGCTGCATTTAACATTGAACAAAAACTGCATTGTGCTTATCGTCCAGAGGCTTCTGAAATTGTTGAGCAATTGAATGGCACAATCAAGTCAAGATTGGGGAAGGTGTGTGCATCCACAAAGCTGAAATGGCCAGATGCGTTACCTCTTGTACTGATGGGTCTCCGAAGTATTCCAGACAGAAAAACAGGAATGAGCCCACATGAGGTTCTCATTGGAAGAGCCATGAGACAGGCATTTATTCCTGGAAATAAGCTAACGAGTATAACTGATGATCTGGTATTGGACTATTGCAAAGGATTGGCTGAAATGGTGCGTTCTGTCTCCCACCAGGTTGGAGAAGACGTAGTTGAAAGACAGCCAGACCAAGCGCATGATTTGAATCCTGGAGACTGGGTGTTAGTGAAGAAACACGCAAGAAAGTCGTGCCTAGCACCGAGGTGGGACAAACCAAGGCAAGTCATACTAATCACTACCACAGCAGTGAAGTATGCAGGTTTGCCCAATTGGATTCATGCCAGCCATACCAGAAGAGTTCCGAGCCCATCAGAACAACAAGAGCAACCACTGACTGAACAGGCTGAAGCATCAGGAGTTGTCAACTGTGAAATTGAAGAATCTAGAGTGATAGATTCTGAAAGACAACCATATGATGAACAGCCAAGTATAGATCAGGAAGAGTGGATACCAGTGATTGAAGTAATTGATGATACTATTGAAACAAGAAGAAGAACAGAACTGAAAAGACAGGAAAGTAGTCAGGAAGAGACAGGGGAAGAAGAACACACTCAGGTGGAAAATAAAACGACTTTCACGAACCTGAGGAGGGAAAACTAGAAGAACACGTTCAGGCAGAAGAAGAAAAGTTTGAATTAAAACCTGAACAGGATCAGATAGAGTTAGAAGAACAGGTTCAGGCAGAAGAAGAAAAGTATGAAGTAAGACCTGAACAGGGTCAGATAGAATTAGAAGAACAAGCTCAGGAAGAAGAAGAACAAAATACGGTAGAACCTGAGCAGGTGGAAGCAAAAGCAGGTACAAGCACAGAAAATAAAGAATCAGAACAGATTGTGCCAAAATTAAATGAAATAAAAAGAACTTTACAAGGAGATAAAGAAGGTGAAAACGCATTACAAATCAAAAGAATCAGAAAGGGAGACAATTGGCCAACTGGAGTAAAGAAACGAAAGTATCACTTGAAAAAATCTGAAAAGAGACCTGAACAAGTAAATGAAGTCACAAGTCAGACACAATCTAAACAAACCTTGGCAAAAATAACTCGAAGAAGTCCAAGATTGAGAAATTTAAACAGGAGATACAAGGCTCCTGAACGGATTTACGTAATACTCGAGGAATTTGAATCCCTAGATCTGACTAATGAAACAGAAGAAATTCATATTGTTCAGGTTGATGAAAGCAAATTGAGGCCTCCTTAAAACAAAAAAGGAAAATTAAACTGACAAAGAAAGGAGAAAGAGAAAAGAAATTTTCTCAAGAATAAAATGGCTGAAACTGAAGTTACCGAGAGACCAAAACGTGGATTAAAAAGAAAGTGTTTTAGACTAAAATAGAAATAGGGGTAGAAGATGAAGTAAACTATCACAATGAATCAGATTATAATACGTCTTCAAATGTGTTTATTAAATTGTTATTTCAGTATGTGAATATTATGGAAATTAGTAACTGTTACGTGTGTATGAAGTTACCCTCATCACTATCAGAAGGGGTGACGTATCACCATATACCTTTGACGTATGGTATGTCATGTAGTATTTTATCAAGTTTATTTTATGCTACAGGGAGACTTCAATATTTTTATTCAGATATAGATGTAGTATTTTCAGAATTACCAATTAGAAAGAATATGAATCCAGTAGCCAGTATAAAAATGCACAGTTTATGGGTGAATTTTTCTTAACAATGAGTTCAATAGATTTAGTTCAGGCACATAAAGATAATCTAACATGTATATTAAGAAAAGAAGAAAAATAATTTTTGGATTTAGTAGAAGAAAGGAGACAGGATTTAATAAAGAAAGCGACTGAACAGAAAACCCATGTACCTCCGTGGGCTGAGAAAGAGGGAATCTATGCAAATGGCAAGGCTCATGCAGCAATGTCCCTGGATTTCGTGAAAAGGGGAAAATTCTGCCTCCGTAGATTGGCAGTTCGGGCTGGACTGTTCCCATGAGGCACAGGGTCAGACTGATTTGCATATGGCCATGTCTGAACTGGGGTGGTGGAGTGAGCTAAAGAATGATGATGGATTAAACCCAGATCAGTTGACTGGGGGTGAGTGTTTGATTTGCTCTAGCGCTCCGTCCATCATCCCCTTTGGTATCGCTTTGTTCGCCCTAAGTTGGCAGGGTATGCCCAGACGTGGGTCCCTTGCTCACTTTGCCACTGGATTCAAGATAGCCTGGCTGATGAGGGTTTTGAACCCGAAACCGGTCCCAGGATGCTTGTTTCCGGTCCAGGGAAGACATGGCTTGGCAGTTCGGGCTGGACTGTTCCCATGAGGCACAGGGTCAGACTGATTTGCATATGGCCATGTCTGAACTGGGATGGTGGAGTGAGCTAAAGAATGATGATGGATTAAACCCAGATCAGTTGACTGGGGGTGAGTGTTTGATTTGCTCTAGCGCTCCGTCCATCATCCCCTTTGGTATCGCTTTGTTCGCCCTAAGTTGGCAGGGTATGCCCAGACGTGGGTCCCTTGCTCACTTTGCCACTGGATTCAAGATAGCCTGGCTGATGAGGGTTTTGAACCCGAAACCGGTCCCAGGATGCTTGTTTCCAGTCCAGGGAAGACATGGCTTGGCAGTTCGGGCTGGACTGTTCCCATGAGGCACAGGGTCAGACTGATTTGCATATGGCCATGTCTGAACTGGGGTGGTGGAGTGAGCTAAAGAATGATGATGGATTAAACCCAGATCAGTTGACTGGGGGTGAGTGTTTGATTTGCTCTAGCGCTCCGTCCATCATCCCCTTTGGTATCGCTTTGTTTGCCCTAAGTTGGCAGGGTATGCCCAGACGTGGGTCCCTTGCTCACTTTGCCACTGGATTCAAAATAGCCTGGCTGATGAGGGTTTTGAACCCGAAACCGGTCCCAGGATGCTTGTTTCCGGTCCAGGGAAGACATGGCTTGGCAGTTCGGGCTGGACTGTTCCCATGAGGCACAGGGTCAGACTGATTTGCATATGGCCATGTCTGAACTGGGGTGGTGGAGTGAGCTAAAGAATGATGATGGATTAAACCCAGATCAGTTGACTGGGGGTGAGTGTTTGATTTGCTCTAGCGCTCCGTCCATCATCCCCTTTGGTATCGCTTTGTTCGCCCTAAGTTGGCAGGGTATGCCCAGACGTGGGTCCCTTGCTCACTTTGCCACTGGATTCAAGATAGCCTGGCTGATGAGGGTTTTGAACCCGAAACCGGTCCCAGGATGCTTGTTTCCGGTCCAGGGAAGACATGGCTTGGCAGTTCGGGCTGGACTGTTCCCATGAGGCACAGGGTCAGACTGATTTGCATATGGCCATGTCTGAACTGGGGTGGTGGAGTGAGCTAAAGAATGATGATGGATTAAACCCAGATCAGTTGACTGGGGGTGAGTGTTTGATTTGCTCTAGCGCTCCGTCCATCATCCCCTTTGGTATCGCTCCGTAGATTAAAGACAGATTATAACAATAATTACATTGGTTCCAGTGAATGTGAACACAACTTCCTAATTTTAGGAGGGTGGGGACTAAAAGGGGGAACTGATCCTGTATTTCCAGGAGTGTATTATGTTTGTGGGAACAACGCCTATTATAGGTTACCTGCAAGATGGTATGGGAGCTGCTACTTTGGAATAGTTTTTCCAAAAATCTATCATGTAGACAGAATCAGTGGAACCAATGGAAATTCTAATGGACTAACACTTAGAAGAAGAGCTAGTTTTTCTGAAATTGTAGGAGATATTTTTAGTGCATTGATACCTCAGTTGGAGTCATTCTTAATTCACAGAAAATTTGTAAGTTATTAACCATAGTTGATCGTCTTTCTACAGATACTGCAGGAGGATTCTTAATGATTAACACAGAAATGGTTGCAATCAGGTCTATGGTTTTACAGAACCGTCTTGCTCTTGATATATTGTTAGCAAAAGAAGGTGGAGTCTGTGGTATGTTGAAAATTCAACATTGCTGCACTTATATTCCGGACAAGAGCAGAGAAATTAAAGGATATATTGAAAACATTACAAGAATGCATAAAGATTTGACCCAACTGGAGGTTGACGGTGTGTGGGGAAGACTAATAAAAAGTATAACATCAATAGGGAAATGGTTTGTCGGTTTTGGGAAAAGTTTTTAGGTCAAATAATAATACCATTAGTTATGGTAATAACAGTAGTGATGATAATGATGATTACATATAAGTGTTGTAGAAAAGGGAGAAAAGAGAAATTATATTTTGAAAGAAAAGGAAAGGAACAGAAACGAAAAAGAAAATATGATGAAATACAGCTGGAAGAAATGAAAGGCAGGTTATATAAGAAAATGAGGGATTTAGAAGGAAACAAGTTGATTAATGAAAAATTGAGAGGAGAAATAGAGAAAACTGAGAAGTGCTAAAGTTGGTATCTGGGAAGGGATGGGAAATTGTGTGATGGCTTAAGATGCCATCAGAGAGGGGATTGATGGAGCAAGGACTTGCTCGGAGACAATGCTTTCATTTTAACTCACTAACGAATTACTAACAACGTGTTTGTGATTAATAACACGCATTTCCTTGACACGTGAAAGAAAATGAAGCTTGCCTATGTGTTTACTAACTGCAATAACATGAACGAAGGACTAAAACGCATTTTAACAAGGGATCTTTACTGTGCATGCGTCTACTGCATCTACGTAGTATGACATACTAATGCTTGGAGGGAAATTCCTGCGCTTTTGCAAAGGTATTAAAAATGGGCGCTTGAAAACTCACATGCATGGCACCTGCTTGGCTGAAATAGAAAATATGTTTTATACTAATGCAAATGCAGAAAGAGTAATAATAAATGGAGTTGGTTAGAGTAGAGGTTGGTGGTATACAGTGAAATCATTTTATTTTGAGAAATAACATTTCTTCTTTTGACTTTATTATTAGTGCGCATTTGGGCCTCCAAAGCTTGTCTGAATTGAGCTGACTGACGTAACCCCATGCATGCGCACTCGAGAGAGAGTGCGGACAGATGAGTAAGGACTTGTCACGCATCCAAGGCCAGCGAAGATGTGCCCTGGGAACATGAGGGTGAAGAGTTCATATGAAGGAGTTTTATTCATAACCTTGCAACATTTGTATTAATAAAGTTTTGGAGATGTATGGGAAAGGAAATGATTTAATAAAGTTTGTGGGGAGGGATCTGAAAACAATGGTTTAAAGAAATAAGTGAAATGTAAGCATGGTGTGACGATCATCCCCCCTTCGTCTGTCCAATCAGAGTTAGTATTCTGTCAAACTGAAACATTAATGGGTGGTACATGGTAATAGAAAGGTATAATTGAGGTAGTTTTAGTTAGTTAGTTTAGATGTCGTTGGGAGCAGAAGCAGCAGAGGCAATACAGAACTCGGGATGCTATCGGTGCTGGGGGTGGTACTGATGCTGTGAGACGCCGATGAAGAATTCGAATGCAGAACCATCTATTTAATTTAATTGGGTTAGAAAGAAGATCGCGAAAGAACCACGAGGAGGAAGAGAGTGTCAGAGAGGGGTGCAACGCAGTCGTCGGTATTTAGAGAGGTGAAGTATCCTGTCCTGATTCCTGTCCTGAAGTCTTTGTCCCCTGATCTATCCTGGGGACCCTTACCAGCCCTTTGGCCAGAGGGTTTGGTCTTCACACCATTCTGGGTAACTATTAATTCATCGCATTGATAGATGTTCTTCTCTCTCTGTCCTCTTCTTTCTGAGCATAGTTATTGTATGGATCTGAATTGCTATTGTTTAAATGTGATTTGATTGAATTGACACTCTTGCGAATGAGGGTGTTTGTACTGAAACTTTGAGATGGTTCACACTCAATTAATTTAGATAAAGATTTTAAAACTTCCAGAGTCTGTGATTATTTCATTTAAATAGAAAATGTTTAATAAGTTATGTTAATTATGGCCATCAACTAGTTCACCTAATGGTCCATTGACCAGAGGAAAGAACTTTTTGATCAGTAAAAGGTTTAGTTTAATGAGAAATAACTAATCCTGATAGATGAAAATTTATAAACTAAGCTCCAGCGGTTTACATGGTATATGGTGAAAGTAAGTTATATGGGCCCAGGTGAGTATATGGTAGTGGAGTACCTGCTGTTAGTACACCGCTGGATCATATGGAGATTCTAGCCAGGGTCATGTGGCTGCCACATTATCATTTAGCTCAAGGGTACTTTAAATCTGTGAATATTCTGCCAGGGGTATAGCATTTCACTTAGTTTTGGAGTTGGCATTATAAATATGATTGCAAATGGAATGCCCATATTACTTGTGTGGAATCCATTTTATACATATGTCACCCTTGGTCATAACGTATTTATGTGTTCATACTGGTGTGCAAAGTGATTCCCTTTGGGTATGTCTCAATTTTAAGCACTGAGATGAAGAAGAGATATGTTCAGGAAACTCCAGTATCGTTTACTTGTAGTCAACATTATTCCTAAAACTACTCTTCCAAGTCATAGTCCTGAAGCCATCCATGAGAACTCGTGGTCTTTGACTCATTGGAGGATTGCTTATTTTTATGGGAATTTTAAAAATGCAACCCCTTTACAAGCCACCCATGTTGGGTGTGCAGGGCAAGCATATATTGAATAAGCAGCTTGGATCCTTGTCGGAAAGGTGGGTTCTTTCTAATGTACGAGTGCTATGATGAGAAAGAATACTAATAGGAGTAATGGGTATGGACAGTCCCCAAGTTTAAAGCAGATTTTTGGGGAAAACACAGATTTCTTAGTCCCTTGCAGAGTTAATATTTCCCTGCAGATTTCTTAGTTCCCTCCAGATTATGAACATTTTGCCAACTTTCTGCAGATCTGTGAAATTTTGAAAAGTACCCAAAGTTATTTACGTGGAAGGAAAGTGGTCAAAAACATCAAAAAGGAAGAAGGAATGACTAGGCTCAATGAGACAGAGCTCACCCTTAGTTTATTATTATGATCAACTTTGAACTGTTATTCTGGATGATTCTTTCTATGCTTTATCATCTTGAAATAATGTATTTTATGCATCTACTACTATAGGGGCATCTTAGAAAGGCTTGCATAAGGTCTTCATGTACTACCTTTTCTGTGCTTAGCCTTGACTTCTAATGGATCTATCTACATTGTAGGCTTGCATTAGGGCACCACCTTTCACTGGACTGGATTCCATGGTCGTTCAAGACTTTTAAGTATATGTTGCCTGTGTATTTGTGCATGTGGTATTTTTATTGCATTCAAAAGGGTAACAATGCATTGTCTGTGATATGTTGATTGTTATGGTTAGTGTCAAATACCTGCTACTGTATGATATTTTATCATGACGACTGCAACACAGATATTGGTGTTTAGTGACCGCTAATTTTCAATACACTGAGGCCCAGATTCTGAAAATATTCACAGAGATATGGCACTCTCCTCCTCTCTCCCTAGCGCTGGTGCTGATTTCAGCTGCTGTGCTCCAGGTACACACCTTAGCACCATAGTGCTAGGGTGTGTGCCTGAGTCTAGCATAGGTTTTGTACAGAAAGGAGGTACCATTCCTGTACAAAATACTATGCCTAGACACATTTTAAAGCTTTTCCTACTTTGTTTGTGTGCTGCACAGTGCAGCACACATGCAAAGTCGGAAAATAAAGGAGAAATGAAAACATTTCTCCTTTTAACACCTGCTTTACAGTGGCGTTAATTTTGTGCGCTATACCCTGTCAACTAATGTTAGTAGATAGGGTTTAGTTAAAAAAGCATGGATGGTTGCATGGGAACGCCCAAGTACCACCCATGTAATGCCCCCTTAACGCAAAGTAATTCAAAGCAGCATTTTGCGCTGCTTTGCCTTACTTTTCTATACAAACCAATTAGCTTTCATATGTTAATCCCCAATACAGGTTTTGTGTCAGGTTAGCACTACAAAAGTAACCTTTGTAAATCTGGGCCTGAGTTCTACTCCTGCACATTGCTGTCCTTAGCTTTCCTCCATCCACTCACTGAGCTGCATATGTCTTGGAAAGATCTTGGTACATTAAACCAAATGTTTCCAATGTCACACTTGATAAATATATAGCTAGGCCAGGAAGTTGTGTTTTTTAAAGGCAAAGGGGCTGTCTTAGTGCTTACTCTCTTCGAGAGTGAACCCACACAGTAGAGACAGCTCACTATATATCTTTTTTTTATCTCTGTCCTTTTACAATAAAGAGAGAAACCAAAAGTTGCATTCTCTTTTTATCTGTCTTTGCCAGAAACAGTTGTGGATGACCCTGTTACAGTTAGATAAATAGAGCAACATGCACATTTTTTATCAATATTATTTAGCAAATTCTCATTATTTGTATGTCTGGATGTACTCACACAACGTCATTCATTGATAGCTGCAGCATGCAACTAACTCCCACTCAGACAATTGCACCAAACATCATGGAGTTGGTGTTGTCATTGGTCTAGTGGACCACTGGGAAAACCCTGCTACAGAAGGTCAGTGTGTCTGCTTCCTCTTGCGTAAGGTGGGAGTTGTTGTTATGGAAAGGGGAAGCTCATGGTGGTAGTGAGCAAGTTTTGTATAGTCAGTGGGGAAGTTGCTACCACAATCCTGTAATGTTGTGTTCTGCAAGAAACAGTTTTTAGTGACAGGTGTCCCTTGTCGCGAAAACGGATCTATTGCAGGATGCCTGTCAAAACAAGTATTAGGAGAAAATACAAGCACAAAATCAGAAATCAGTGATAAAAGAGAACACAGGCAATTGCAAACACCTGATAACAAGAGCAGGTTGTACAGCACCTCCAACAGATGGTGTCTCCATGGGAACTTAAGAACATCATTATTCTGGCAATAGCCATTGCCTTGGAAGAACTTGGGGGCATATTATCAAGCAGCAGCGATAATTATCGCTGGCCGCTCTTAGCGAGAAATTATTTATCGCCATGCTAGCGCTGGAAATTATCGCCATGCTAGCGCTGTATTAACAACGCATAGCGCAATGGCGATAATTTTCCAGCGATAGCTGTGTTTTCCATGGAACATCGCTGGTTTTTCAGCGATATTCCATGGAAAACGGCGATAACCTTGCTGATACGACCCTGTGGTCGTATCAGCATAATCCACCCACAATGGTAAGTATACCTAAGTCAGCATTTTTGCAGACGTTAGTTTTGGCAAAAACCGCGGTTTTCGCCAAAAACTAACGTCTGCAAAATGCGTGGCCTCCTTGTAAATATCGCGATGTGCACATCAGCGATAATTTACAAGGAGTACTGCCCAGTGACGCCCACTTTGCATCTCATTAGAGATGCAAAGCGAGGCGTCGGGAAAACGGGTGCTAACATGCGCTAATGCATGTTAGCACCCACTTGTAGATAGGGCGATATCATTTTCGCCGCTTTTTTGGCTTTTAAAGCCAAAAAAGCGGCGAAATGGCCCTTGATAATATGCCCTTGGAGCTTGTGATCCAATGCTTCTGCCTGTCCCCAAACTGGTTGAAGAAGCAAGTGCTGGTGCCCTGGAAGAGGAAGTTAGTGAATGGCCCTACCCAAATTTGTTTTGTTGCCATTTCTTAGACATGTGAGCACCACAGTCCTGAGAGAATTAAAAAACCATTAAGAAGTCAGTATAAATGAGGTTCCTAGCAAAAAGGTATTCAACTGGAGGGCTCTGAGATAGTGTTACTAGGGAGTGCGCAAGTTATATTCCAGCGATCATTTGTTGTCACAGGGCTTAATGGCACTGTAATATGCAAGCCAATGCAGTGAGAAGGAAATGACTATGTAGTGACCTGCAAAGGCCTGAATGTTTTAATCAGTTTAGAGGCTTATGCATCCTATACAATGCAATCTTTACTCAAGCACCTGTTTAATATGATACAGAATGGTTAAGATGCCATATTTGTTGATACTAATGGTGGAGTCATTGCAAGAGGTTGAGTGGCCTTCTTGGATGATGGATACAAACGGATTCGCAATGCCAGCTACACAGCCACCTATAAACCATTTGAAGATAAAGTGCAGTTATGAATGTATACAAGAAGGGTGTTTCCAGTTTTTTTGCAGAGGTCTGGAAAATCTCAGTTTCAGTCGATGTTGCAGATATTCTGCAACCCTTACTGCATAGAATTTAAGGTATTTTTTTCACAATATCACCTTTGGTAAATTTCTGTCCAAAATCTGCATTGCAGAGGAAAAAGTCTGTTTAAAGGTGTTCAGTCAGAATTGAGAAATGACGCGATTTGGCCAGTCCTACAAAGTAAAGAAATGAAAAGGATGTATGCCACATTATTTCTGGCCTAAAAGCAAACGGAAAATGTCATCCTTTCATTGACTCATGGAAGTGACCAAATGCAGCCTGTTTCTTCCTTTTATGACGGATCCTTCATAGGCCATTCCTGGCCTTTCTGGTCCTTGGAGACCTTCCAAATAATGCTGTCCATCACCATATCCTATGTTTTTCAAGGTATTAGCAGTTGGTCTAGCGTCAGTTGCTCACTTATTCAATAAGGTTCTAGCATCCCTGGTGGCAGTACTGCATGAGTGACTGTACAGGTGTTTCCTAAACCTGATAACTAGATGTTTGCTGGCTCCAGGGAATGATTGCAAATCAATGTGTATATGATTTCATCATCATCATCATAGACTTTATTTCGATCATCATGGATCATAAAAGTATAGACCACAAGACAGCCACAATACACAAACATAAAAATATACAAAATAAATATCATACTTAAAAATTTACAGTTAAGAGCACAATATAAAAAGAGACCAAATTCATGTTATAGCCAATATCTTAAAAATAGCAAAGACTAAAACCACGGATAAAAATTACAACATAAAAGAATTCCCACCACATAGCCTCTTTAAGGATCAAACAATTCATATCAAAGATCAGCGGCAGACTTTAACAGGTTGGCTCGCTTAATCCAGAATGCCTTAAAAAACATAGCCACACAAAACACTACAATCTGGCGGGTATCACTCTGTAGTATCCTGAACGTTTTCTTGAGCTCCCTACATCCCAAGATTTTGCATAAGGGAATGATCTATTTTAAACGCAAAGATTTGTAAAAGGAACAAAAAAACAGAACATGGATAAGCGTTTCTGAACATCCTTCACAACCTACACACAGTTCGTCTGATGGACCTTTATCCTGTTGCCATTTACATGTAAATTATTTTATGGGTAGGGTGCCATATCTGAATTGAAGATAAAGTTTCCTTGCCAGTGGAAGGACAATTTCATCAATGTGAATATCGTAGGCGGCTATTGGTTTCCTTTCAATAAACGACACTGTCAGGGAGCCCTTACACTCTCTAACAGTGTCTAATGCCACACTTTCCCAGAATAATCCCTTAAGATTACTCTCTGGTGAAGTCCAGTATTCATCCAGTTTCAACTTCAATAATAGAGCTTTAACCGCACAGAGCCACGTTTTTTTCCGTGCATACTGTGGGACCAAAAGATCCTTGATACCATAATCGTAGAACTCCAAAGTGGGGGTTGTCCATAACCTATGCCAATAGATTAGCATTCTACATTCAATCTTATGGGCAATTTCTTTTGAGCCATATCTAAATATAAGGGAGTCAATGGTGTACTGACAGGAAGATTAAATAGGGTTCTAAGGAACCTTTGTTCCAAAACAGAAAGACATTCATTATATGAGTAGCCCCACAATTCAGCACCATATAAAACCGCCCCTCGGGCCTTCACATTGTAAATTTCCAGAGCTGCAACCACCCTTCTTGATGTTGTTTTTCTGTGGATTTTCTCAATTTGTTTAGTATACTGTATCAAGGAAAGATAAGCTTTTTTCACCTGTGGTGCCCAACATAGGTTCCTAGTCAATTTGATGCCCAAATAATTAAAACTGGACGCTGCATCTAAAATTTTATCACCCACTAACATCCTCCTTTTACAGAGTTTCGGCTTCTGACTAGTGAAGATCATACATTTTGCCTTAGAGCTATTGAGCTCCAACCCCCGCTCCACACAAAGCAATTGGAAGGAGTTCAGAGGTTGTTGCAACCCTTGCGGTGATTTACAAATTAACAGAGTATCATCCGCAAAGAGAAGTGCAGGAACTCTCCGACTTCCTATTTTGGGTGCATCACACCCATCTCTATCTAATGTTTCAATGACACCATTTATGTATAGCGAGAAGAGAGTGGTCGCCAAGACGCACCCCTGTCTGACCCCCCAATCTATCTGGATCGGATCGGTCAGAGCCCCATCCTGCCCCCACCTCACCTGGGCAAACTTGTCATCATGTAATCTCATAAGAATGTTCAACACGGGAGTAGGAAGCCCCATCTCCTCGAGAACCCCCCATAGTTTGGAACGAGGGACAGGATCAAATGCTGCACGAAGGTCGACAAAGGCAACATAAAGTTTACCCTTGCGTATGATCACCTCTCTCCAGTATATACATGCAAAACGGAAGTTCTGATCTACAGTGCTCACATTTTGTCTGAAACCTGCCTGCAAGTCAGAAAGTATATTCTCATCCCTGATCCACTCCTGTATGCGTACCAAAATATGTTTACAGAACATTTTTTGTAGCGAGTCAATCAAGCTTATAGGCCTCTAATTTGCCGGATTTGCCCTACCCCCTTTTTATAAATTGTGATTATTACCGCTAATTTCCAGGGAGGCGGAATCTCCATGCCAGCTAGTACTGTGTTGGTGAGCAGATTAATATAAGGCCCCCAAATTTCTGGCCATTCTCTGTATAAATCATTAGGCAATCTATCTGGTCCTGAGGCACGGCCTAGGATACAAGAATTAATAGATGTTAGTGTCTCACTAAGTGAAAATGTCAAATCTACACCCTTGGTAATAGAACTGGTGTGGGTACCTTCTTCACTGTTCTTGACATTATCGCCTCTGTGGGAATATGACTTCAAAGCCCGTCCTGCTCTAAGCCCGTTCCAAATGGACTCCAGCATCATAGGAGTCTAATATCATGGTGAAGTTATTTTGTGGAAGCCAAGCAGCTATGAAATGATGCCTGGTTAAGAACCAACTCTTCAACTGAGTGGATTTGAACCCTCTCGAGCCAATGATTCTAACCACCGATGTGAATCAACAAGGATAGGTAGTAAAAGTTTACAGGAAATGAGAGATCTTGGAGGCGTCTGGAGCAACCAAATTGCTAAAGCTAACTACCATTTTAAACAGTTTCCAGGCTCAGACAATTATTAGAAGGCTGGCTGGTTCTATATCAACAGGAAAAACAATAATAGTTCCAGATCTGGCGAGGGTGGAGCAAGACATTGTGCTTGGTGGGGGAGAGCAGCTTGTACAGTAGTAGAAATAACGGGATGGGTGGTTGGGCTTGCCAACTATGTCAGCTGCTATTTACCATTCTCACGACCCTACTACTGCTTACGTAAGTAGTACAATGCACTTGTGCCCTTCACTAGACCTATTAGCTTTAGGGATAAATATTTTCGGGTTAGAAGTGATGCTGCTTCTCTCATCTGTCGGCTTCCAGGCTCCATCTCCACAAGTAAAAGAACAGACCATTCCCTAGGTCTTGGAGCATTTTCTATGCATTTTTCCCAACACCTGTTCTAGTCAAGGCACTAACAGAGGTGACCAGGGACAGAGTGGAGGTGATATGGGACCACTTAAGAACATTTCTTTCTTTTTCTCAAGTTTCTATCACAGGGCCATTCTTGGAGGTTTTCACTGTCCCTTTCCCTCTTATCAGCTTCTACTTTCAGCTTGTGATGTTGTGTCTTCACAAAGTGGGCTGGAAGTTAAACATTCAGGTAGAAATAGTATTCCAGAGAAGTCACATTGTGTATTCAACAGTTCGATAAAACCTTCCTACTAAAACTATATGCTTGCAATTGGATACATTGTTCCTCATAGTGCATTAGAAATGGCTTCATCCAAGTGATTGTGATTCAGTGCATTTTCCAGCAATCCTTATTGGTGTTTTTAAAGAGATTTGCTCGATCTTTATTAAGATATCTGTGGTTTTTAATTAAGTGCATGAAGCTTCATTATACCGAATTCTGTAGTACGCAATGCACTGATATTGTTGCAGTGCCTATGGATGCTGCTTGCACAACACACAAATTCTAGCTTTCCCACATGTATGATACAAACACAAACAATTAATATGGAAAATAGGCCTGAGGTAGAAGATTTTTAGTACTTCCCAGCCCAAAGTGAGAGTGCATTGTGGATGGATCCATAAATTTCTTTTGCACAAACACCTGTCCAGGTGCTCACTGTGTCGCTTTTTGGGGAGCTCAGAACGATGTTACAGAAAGCAGAATGTATTAGCATTCAAAATACACATTCATAGCTGTCCAATGAACACATAAACCAAACCCATCAATATATGTACTTTGTAATCCAAGAGTCTCTGAATATCATTGCTGTAACACTGCATGCAGTGCAAGTGTTGTAGGCTACAGTGAGGCAGTGGAGTCTGTTGATCTTAGGACGTTGTTGGCTGTATATCACTGCCTGGAATGAAGC
Organism: Calotriton arnoldi; assembly: GCA_963921515.1. Taxonomy (NCBI): domain Eukaryota; kingdom Metazoa; phylum Chordata; class Amphibia; order Caudata; family Salamandridae; genus Calotriton; species Calotriton arnoldi. The sequence goes on from CAWUFW010008540.1 coordinate 358,226, forward strand.
AAGTGAGTGAAGTGAAGGTGTGAAACTCCTTGTGAAAGGTTGGGGGGTGTCCCCGTGAGGAATGCTTTTAAAGAAAAAGGACACTATGAGACATTTTACAGCACAACCTTCACATAAATTGAGAAAAATGCAAAGATTCTGAAGGTGTACTTAACAAGTGCCAATCAAGCACTTCATGAGGAGTGATAGAACTCACCATCTCACAGAAAACCTTAAAAGAATAGTAGCAAAACAGTGGATTTTTCAATGTAATTTACCCCAAAAGTTGAACATTGAACTACATGAATTACAGCCATTAAAGAGAATCTGGTTTTGCAAGCTCTCATAGCCTATCACTTTTTAGAATGCATAGAGAACTTGTTCACTCCAGTTTCACATTTAGCCCCTTCCTAGTAGACTCTCAGTCGTATGCTATGGTGAGACTCTACATGAAACAGACAAAGTCAGCAAATGATAGGTTATACAAAGCTCACCACCACAAGCCCTGGACAGCACAGCGAGACAAACCATACAGGTGTACACAGCAATGCTACTGTTTATTGACAAAGAGACTGCATGATCAGACAGATTACACCAATATTACATGCTCAGGGCTCAGAAAGCACCAGTTCTAACATAATTAAATGGCAGCAAGTGACTTATGGCATCTAGAACCCAAAATCTGCATTAAGCCTACCAAACTCAACATGAATAAGAACTTAAACAGCAGCTTTAAATATATTGTTAAAATGCAGTGCTTTTCTTCAAATCATCAATCTGGAGGTTATTGAAAATACAGGAATGACAGCATTAATGCCCACAAAAGATTTTTATCTTAGGGTAGGGAGGCATATCGCCCAGCATGCCCACAATATGTCACTAACAGGTGATTATTAAGTCACAATCATCAGCATGCCCAAACATATGTCCATAATATGCAGTGCACAGTGCCCATCCACGCTTGATTTCTTCTACACAATGCACCTCTATTGCACCACCTCTCCTTTTGTAAATCAAGGGCTATAAAAAGGTAATTCCTCTGTAATGATATCACCCTGCCAAAGAAATTCTACACATGGGCATATCCACAGGACTGGCCTGTGACTTCCTGACTGTCTGATCCTCAATTGGACCTCAGATAAGGCATCAGACCCAGATGTATCACAGAAGTAATGTTTTTCCTAAACAAATGAAAGAAGAATTATCAAATGGTCTTGCAGATCTGCGGGGCACAGCCCGGACACCCTAATGCATAAGCCACAACTGCAATGATTCTGCAGACACACACACAGACTGGCACCATATGTATGGTCTAATTTGCAGCTTTTAGTTTAAGCTTCTATGGCAACACTGTTGGAAGTAAGCACCACCACCCTTGCAGAAGCAGAGAGTCCACCACAATTGATCATATCACACATATTGCAAACATTATGGTCCTCATTCTATTTGACCTGTAAATCCTATCTTCGGTACAAACTACTATTGGCACCCAATATGGGGCGTATATCTCGGATGCAAAATACTCATGCTGCAGGTATTTGCAGTTAAAACCTGGTGCACTTCATTTGGACAATTTGTGCACATTCCAGGTTTACCATTTCAACAAGTGTAACTGACTGCCCTCAAGCAATCAGAACTGGAATCCGTGGTTAGACCATTCTGATTGGCTTCTATTGGCTATTCAGAATAGTGCTTTTTTGGCCTGCCCAACTTGTCACAAACTCTTGATGATGGCTCTACTGTAATGGTAGGGCTGTTATCTTGCAGCAGTTTGTAGACCACTTTAATGTAAGGCTTATTTTTTCTCTACCTGTGGGTACAGAAATTAATCAAGATAATGGAAGAGTCAACCAATGGTATGCTTTCAAGTCAAGCAGTAAATATAATTCCTCCTCCACTTTGTACACACCTATTGCTTCCTAGTCTCAAAACATCCCCACATTCAAACAGTTAAATTGATAAATGTGCATATAAAATGCAAACAGTTGTAGAGTGTGGCAAAAAAAAACGGATTGATAAATCGATGGATTAACATATATGCACATTAGAATTAAGGTTAAGAAATAGGCAATGGAATATTAATATATATATATATATGTATATGTATATATATATATATATTTAGATAACATAAACTACATTACATGCAGTAGGACCTATTAGTGTTACCAATTTAGTGCATAAAACACAAATCTATCTTACCTGGGTCATTAAACTCCACCATAGTGTATGTGCGTACACCACATGGGAACTTTCTTATTATTCTATCCAGAAGCCAGCTATTGACCACCTTAAGCTCCTGAAAGTCATCAGACATAGAGCCAGTTGTATCAACCAAGTACGTCAGAGAAGATCCCTCTGAAGATTGAAAAATGTTAATATGTATTTAATTAGTTTATTAAAAGACAGCATTTTAAAATCTGCCGTAGAAATTATATTAATGTATTCTTATCTAAGAAGTACCATGATCCTTTATAAAGTTACATATTCCTTATACTGTTGAAAAAAGATAGCAATGTACAAACGTAAACATTGTATAAACTAGTGGTCTATTGTATAACAAATGTGAGCATTTAAGTGCATTTCATGTCTACAATAAGCCGAATTTAAGATTGGAATACTAGAATCTTGATTAACAGAATTAAGAATTTTGGATTTTCTGACCACAAATTGCACTTATTACCATTAAAAAAAAATCTGCTAGCATACAGGATTTTTATGCAGTAGTATGTGTGTAACTAGAGGTGGGAACACTCTCTTTGTCAGACCTCTTTGGGTTTCTCCCAAGCATTATGCATGGCCATTCCCACCCTGGGAGCACTTGTAAATATGCCCCTACAAAATCTACGAATATATCTGGTTCCATAGCGGCAGAACAATGATATTGGTTTCTCGATTTTTGAGTATATTTTCCAGGTAGAGAAAATAACAAAAAATAAATTGCCCTCATTTAAACTTAAATTTACAAGTTGCCGTCGGACATGCAGTCTTTTATCCCTTAGGCAGCTCCTGCCTCCAGGGTAGGTGCCCCTTCAGAAAAATAAAACACTAACGTCTGTTCAACCATGCCTGGTGGTGTGGCAGACCTATCAGAACTTTACCTGAAAACAGTCTGCCAAAGAAAGGGAATTTTTGTGAGAAAAAGATAACTAATCTACCCTGTGTGTTGGACCTCTCCCAGTGGGTGGAACGTTTGTGGTCCTTTGCTGTCTGACCCTGCCATACTTGGCTTGGTTTTCCCAGACAGAATGAGCACAAGTAGAATGGCCATGGAGGGCCACCTTAAGCAGGGCTGCCCTTCAGATACCAATCTCACGGGTGTGGGTCTTTCAAAAGAGTTTTTTTGGCATTAATGCAGGCAACTGATTACCTAACACGTAACTGATGTAGGGTAATCAAGAGGGGTGCTAATGGTACATCTGTCAATATTTGGCCATGTCTTATTTTCACTAATTTCAACTAGCTTCCAAAATACACATTACCAACACATTTATTTCTGTGCATTGTCCAGTCCGTAGACAATCTAAGCAGTAAGAAAGGAGATGGTGGATTAAGCATAGAACTCTACAATTTTCATTGAATTCTTTGGGAAATCTTGGTCATTTTATGATCGTAATCAAGGAAGAGGGACTAAGGGCTTTTATGAGGTCCAGCATACATGCCCAATCAAGATCAAAGCAACAAGGGTATGCAGTTCCTAACAGTGGAGAATGGGAGTGAAGTCCCAGTAAGACAGTAGGTTGTCCTCTATGAAAGGAGGGAAAGGGGAATCACTCCTTTCGGAATTAGGGCCCTCACACACCCAGCCAGCTGGGTGTCATGCTTCATCATAGGGCATGCTCCTCATCAGGTCGGCGCTGCTATACCTGACGGGCACCCTATGAGGGTCCCGGCTCCGGCAGTGTGGGGTAGGTCTACCGCCACATTTGCGGTCCATGCATGACACTGTACAACCTACTGTCTTACTGGGACTTCACTCTCATTTTATGATCGCCCTTAAAGTCAGAAATCTGTGCTAATCTTATTAGGACACATATAATTCATAAAAAAGTAAAGAGGAGGAGGAAGTTGGCAACTGGTGTATAGTTAACCAGATCCTGCTGATCTGATTTGCCTGATGATGCAATAAAGTAACAGAATGTTGACCATGTCATGGGGTTTGGGAAGACTGGCAGTTGCTGTCAAGTTGACATTTGCTATCTTGTCTTCCCAAGGTTGGTCGCACTATTAAACTTGATAGCAATAAACTTAGCACAAGGAATTTGATGGTGTTTCTTTCAGCAACTACAAGAAATTAATTTTGATTTCCGCTCTGAAGTGATTTTTTGAATCACATATAAAAGGAGAGGATGTAGTGTAACGGCTAGGGAGGTGGACCTCAAATCTGGGGAACCGGGTTTGAGTCTCGGCAATGATGCTCAACATCCTGTGATTCTGGGCAAATCACTTAATCTCCCAGTGCCTAACAAAAATGAATGTGTCCTTGTGTAACGCAAGTGGTGCTCATGTACAGTGCTCTGATACCTTCGGGTCAAGTTTGCGCTATATAAAACTAAAAAAAAAACGTTGTGAAGCCAGTGGGTACGATTTCAGAAGTGTAAGAAAGGACATGCAAGACTATCATAATAAGTTTTATGAAAGGCATGTCACTGTTGAATGTGCTTCATTAACAGTTAAGTAAATCATTTCACATCCTGACTGATAAGCAAGTTAAAAAGTTGTGCAACTTAAACTGAGCTATAAACTCATTGAGGAAATAATAGTAATTACTGCTGATGACTGAAGGTCATTATGGAAAAACAGTGCCTTTGGATGCTTTTGAAAATTAAAATATGCCTATCTGAAGGGAATACCAACATCTGTGATGTCGTCAAAACCTCAAAAACAATTGATAAAATGGGCTGCAACTAAACAAACCCTGAACGAGTGGTTTCAGGTTTGGCAGGTGGAAACTAAAGATTCTATGAGGTATAGTCCAAATGAATTGAGTGAGGCCACAAAGGAGGAGTTTCAGAGTGGTAGAACCATTGCTAAGGCTCTAGGCGGAAGAGGCACATCAATGTCATCCTGTTCTACAATGGTCTTGACCAGGTGGTAAGATACTGAGTTGTGCTATGTACATGTTGGAATGAAAAGGGAAGCAGAAAAATAGGCCCAGAGTAAGCTTTATTAGTGAAATGTTATCAGGATTGTGATGTGAGATCTACATCACCGAATTCACATAGTTTTCATATTTTTCATTTCTGTATGTCTCCATGACTACCTTGATTTCCATGACAATTTATCACTTTCATATTTTTATTTAATACTAATCATGATTCTGCACAAGATATACTTTGGCGAAAACATGCAGAACCTGATTCCTTAAATGTGCTCATGGAAGAAATGTATTTATGATTCCTTAAGAATTGTTCAATTTTTTTGCATGTTAGAAGTAAGACAGAACTACTTTGTGATTTAGGTTGGGATTGTAACTCACTATAAGAAAGAAGTAAGCCACATTTACTTACTACAGTAAACATGTTGTACATTGCACCCTTATGGGCCAGATGTATGACCATTCCCTTTAGTGAGTCGCAATTTGCGACTCGCTAAAGGGAATGTAAAACAGTGTCTCAGACACTGTTTGCAATTCCCAATAGTGTCGCAAATTGCATGCCTCATGAAAATTAATGAGGCTGTCGCAATTTGCAACACCATTGGGAATGGCTTGCACTCCCAGGGATGGCGGCCTGCTGGGGTCAGCAGACCACCATGTCTGGGCCTGCTTTTTCAATGAAGCAGTTTTTTTTTTTTTTTAAATGCAGCCTGTTTTCCTTAAAGGAAAATGGGATGCATTTAAAAAAGAAAAATGAAACTTTTCAGTTTTATTTTTTAAGGGCAGGCAGTGGTCCCAGGACCACTGCCGTCCATTAAAAAATATTTACGCACACACTCACAAAGTGATCCCTTCCCGTTTGCGAGTGGTTTACCACCTACTTGAAGTAGGTGGTAAACTGCGAGTGTTTTGCAACCGCAAATGCGGTTGCAAAACAACAGTACATGGCATGGTGACTCGCTATTAGGAAGGGACGCCCCTTCCTAATAGCAAGAGTCGCAAATGCTATTTTGCGAGTCAGTGACTCGCAAAATAGCATTTGTACATGCCTGGAACCTTTTTTGCAGTGGCAAACAGGACGATCTCCCGTTTGCGGCCGCAAAAAAGGGTTGTACATTTGGCCCTTAATGTTCTAACCCCTCCGCATTGCCTTTGTCTAAAAATGTAAATCTGTTGAAAAAAATGTGCATGAATTTTCCAGCTTAGATTTCTGACACAGACATGCAAGTAGAGTGAAAGGCATTATGCTGGCCATGTTCGGCTTGGCTGGCTTTTCGTGGCATAGAAATTATTCCATTCTGCAGAGTTAACTGTTTAAAAATGTTAATTAATACCAGGAAACTTCAGAAATGAAGCAAAGGTTGGAAATATGGAACTTTGTTATCCACTAACCAGGAGCGGCTGAAGGACACTATTAGAATCATATATATTTTTTAAAATAACAATTGCAGTGAATGTACATGTGCAACTTTAGGGCAAAAAAAAATATTTGTGAATCAAGTCCTTCGTAACTTTCCAATATGTATAAATAGTATTAATTCAAATTATGTGAGTCTGCATGGGAGAGCCTTCTGTTTTGAATTTTGAATTTTTATGGTAATATTAAAGAGTAAGTTGAAACCTATGCAATTTGTCTGGTGTGTTTAAAAAAACATTTTCAAATGTAGACTCCAAATGGGGGCTTTAGTAAAGAAAACAGTGCTGCAGTGGGTCAGCATCATTCCAATACATAAGGATTTTTGCTAGTTTTGAAAAGCAAAACATTTGTACTTCAGCATATAAATGTGGAAATTTACTGCAAGACTCTTGTACCACCACAGCGTGAACAGTGTTTTAAATCAAGGGAAGATGAAAAGGGATTGAAGATAACTAGTTTTGACACACTTTCTTCATGTCAAATCAATTGTAGTGAAATCAGACCATTATTTTAAATACGGAGTATTTGACGGAGATGTGGCTGCCAGTACCAAGTGGCATCATAATCAAACTTTTCTCCCATTATTATTCTAAAATAGGAATAACTGGCAAATAAGACATTATTACACATCGTTATGCTATATACCTGTTAATGATTCACATCCACTATACATGGAGATTGACGAAGCTTCTGAATATACAAATGTTGCAGTGGGTAAATCTGGTGGGATAAAACAAAAATATAATGCACATTTTTAATCATTCAAAATACAAAATAATTTTGGGGTTACATATTTAACAGGTACATTATTTCACGGGTGTGAAACATGTGATCCTTATAATTCTTTTTTATTATTTTGTGTTTTGACTTTAATACTAATCGAGCACTGCATAAATACTTTACACATTACCCTAAGTTAAGCCTGACTGCTTTGTGACAAGCTACAATAGGGTTAAGCACAGGTTAATTTGGGGTTTACTTGTGACCTCAGCCTGACAAAAATTGTGGTTGCTGCTTAAGTAGGGTTTCACCCCCCCTCAACCAGTAACCCAATTTCTTACAGTAAGTGTACAGGGGCTGGGTTCAAGAGGGAGGGTGCCTACTCTGTCTTTGAGGCTTCTGATCAAGACATGAGCCAACTAGCCCTTGGAGGCACTTTGGTGTTTCTAAGTTCGAGATGCAAGTCCAGTCCTTTTCACTCAGGAAGGAGGGCAGCAGGGCAGCACAACAGAGTGTTGCAGGGATTCTGCACAGATACAGAACTATGAGCAGGAAATTGGACCTTGTTGTATAGGGACTGGGTCTTCCTACCACCTTAGTACCCACAAACCCAGGAGCGACTAGCTATAGTGTCTCACTTTCTCTCCCAGAGAAACAAATGATTAGACACCCCAGAACACAAAACTCCCAGATCTCTCAGGAATTGCGGTAACAAGACACACCCTTTCGTTCACTCTCTTGTACTAGTCCACAATAAGATCTGACGGAGACACGTAAAAGTTCAAAATGTTTATTTTAACTAACGCACCCTAACATGCAGTATACGTGCCACAACAAGCAGAAAAATGCACAGTACAAATATTGTCAGCATAGCAGCCAGTCCATAAATTATGAAGGGAGATGTCATCATAGAAAGACAATGGAGAAAGGACTATATTGCCTAACCTCCCTTCCCTTGCTAAGAAGAAGTATTATTATACTATAGAAGATCTCTGGGCTTTGTCAGCAGACCCCATACCTTAGCGCATAGATGGTAGATCTACATCATAGACGCTGTCTCGCTCTTCTCCCTGGAAAGGTCCCTCTCCAAGTGTGTGTCACCTATTCGTGTACCCCACTAAAAACCCAAGTATGCTGTCCAAACAACAGCTGCATCAGTATGTTTTGTTTAAGGGCTAAGGACTGGCCAGAACAAAATAACAAGGGGCATTGTTGTTCCACCTTGCACATAATGTTCAGTCAAAATCCCAGGAACATGCAGAGAGCAAACACAGCGATGAGTGCTCATGTGAAAGCAGTCTTTGAAATTATTGCAAAAAATAAAGACTTGTAGTAACGTGTGCAAAGCAGCAGGCAAGCTGCAACGTGCTCATGCTAAGTTAGTGAAAAACAACAATGTCCCTATGGGCCACATGTCAAGGGCAGCAGAGTGGTAGTCTTTCTTGCAGAAAAGCAGCACAGCAGTCCTTCTTCTGAGTCTTCCACAGGTCCAGATGTGTACCAAACCGTTAGGGTCTGAGGTTTATACATGGTGCCCACATTGAAGTTGGGGAAACTTCCAGAGATTTCCACCCCCAGAGGTGTTTGGAATTTCTTGCCTCCCTGCACTGGCCCCAGAGTATCTGGTGTCTCAATAGACTAGTGTCAAACCCCTTTGGTAGAGTGCACAGGCAGAGTCTTTGTGATGTGCAAGTGTGGTAGATGACAGTTGCCCTTCCTTGTTATCTCAGAGTGGCAGATTCTGTCAACACCCAGCTTCCGTTTGTCTCACTATCTGGAAGAAATACACAAAGATCAACTACGAACTACACATGGTCTTGTGGCCCAGGATACAGGCAGCAGACACTGTATGGCAGGGACAGGAAAATGCCAACAATCTTTTGCTTTCTCGCCCTAAGTGCGCCGGGTATGCCCAGACGTGGGTCCCAGACTCACTGTGCCACTGGATTCAAGCTAGCCTGGCTGATGAGGGGTGATGCCCCAAAACTGGTCCCAGGATGCTTGTTTCCGGTCCAGGGAGGACCTGACTTGGCCGTTCGGGCTGGACTGTTCCCATGAGGAACAGGGTCAAGACTAATTTGCATATGGCTGGGTCTAAACTGGGGTGGCATGGTGAGCAAAAGAATGATGGATTAAACCCAGATCTCTTGACTTCGGGTGAATGTTTAAATTGCTCTGCATTCCATCCATCATCTGTGTGTCTTTTGCTGCCTTAATGATCTAAAAAGTGGCATTTTCAGAAATTTGACTAAAAATCCTACTTTACAATTAAAGAGGGCTTTTAACTACAATTCTTTAGACACCAAACTCGACCTGTCTACCTGCTCCAAATGAAAGTTACCACTTATTAAATGTAATAAGGTGACCTCAATATTATCGTTTGGGTGAGGCTTCACAGTAGTGAAAATCTAATTTAGGAGTATTTCACTACTACAACATGCAAAACTGAAAATGACATGTCCAACTTTTTAAATACTGTGCACCCGGCCCTATGGGCTGTGTAAGGCTTATCCTAGGGGTGACTTATGTGTATTAAAAAGGGAGGCTTGGGCATCGCAAGAGGTTTATCTGGCCAAGTCGAAACTGCACACAAGCTGCAATGCAGGCCCGAAATATGTTGAAAGTGCTACTTAAGTGGGTGGCACAATCAGTACTACAGGCCCTCTAGTAGCATCTAAGTTACATGCCCTGTGTACAAGTAGTACCACTTTACTAGAAGCTCACAAGCAAATTAAATGTGCTTGTTGGGTAAAAGTCAATTATACCATGTTTAGAGGAGAGAGCACAAGCACTTTGGCACTGGTTAGCAGCGATAAAATGCACAGAGTCCAAAGGCCAGCAAAAATGACATCAGAAAAAGGTTTTTACTACCTGGTCAAACCAGGCCAACTCCCCTTCAAACAGTATTTAAAACAATATAAAAAACAGAGGGGGATATTCTCAAGAACGTGCGATAATCATTGGCAAAATAGGTTAACACAATTTTTCATATCGCCGTCTATCGCGGGAAAATAACGCAGTGTTAACGTCTTATTCTCAACACGGCGGTAACATGCGATTGTTTCCCGATAACGCGTCAAATGTCCGCGATAAAATTACCGGGACGGCGATAAAAATCTAAAGCCGAACGTAAAAAAAGTGGCGATGGGCCCAACCGCGATAAAAAAATCAGCGATAAGCTGCGCCAGGCCTGCAATTCACACACGTCAGGCGGGAAAAATCACTATAAAAGCAGAAACAAAAATACACAAACAAAACCAAAACAACTGCGAAGCACAATGGAGGTAGCCGGAGCAAGTACAGAGGACAACAAGAACCCCACAAGCCCCAAGGAGGACCAGCCTGGGACCTCGGGGTCAGGGAAGGGCAAGGAGAAGAAGAAGAGAAAGACGCGGTTCAGTCCGCAGGAAAACAGGATCCTGATAACGGAGGTGATAGAACACCATCAACAACTGTTCGTCACCTCCACTGTGTCATTGGCAACAAAAAATGAAATATGGCAGTCCATCGTGGACAAGGTGAATGCAGTCGGAGTGCTGAGGAGGACAATGGAAGAGCTCAAGAGGCGCTGGAATGATGTGAAGCGCAAAACTAAGCAGAAACTCGGCAACAACCAGAAGGCAGCAATGCAGACTGGAGGTGGGAGTCCAGCGCCACAGGAGGAGCTGGATGAGATGGAGGAAATGGTGTCCACAGTCATCAGTGTGGAGACGGTGGCAGGAGTTGGGGGACCGGACACAGCTCAACATGACCTGACACAACAGAAACAGGGTGAGTAATGACCAGGGACTGGGGGGACGGGGGGAGATGGGCACAATGTCACACATGCACAATTCAGTATAGCACAGTGCACACCCACAATGACTCTGGATCATGTCCCTGATCCCCTTGGCACACTGCAGCACACCTAGAAACAGCAAGTAGGCCCCCGTCAACTATGTGCCCAGAGGGGCCCTTCCCACACATCACCAATCTCACAACCAACCCATGCACATGTGCCAAACCCAGCAAAGCGGCGTGTCTGTGAGCCACACTGACAATGCAAGTGACACTGCATGACGAATAGCATGGCTGCAGTCAATATATCATGACATGTTGCATGCCACGACACTGAGGTGGCTGAGTGTGGACCACATCCGTAAAGGAGCAGGTCACACTCTGACACATCCACGTGCACAAACAACCCCTGACGTCAACAACACATCTGTGGACAAACCATGCCCCAGAGTCCCAACTCCCACCAAGAGCCCAATTTACCCAAGTATGCAACATCTCAGCACTGTATAAGCACAGAAGTCAAAGGCACACCGCCTGAAAGGGATAAGGGGCAGCAAAATCAGAGCTGCAGGGGCGACTCTCCCAAAATGCAGCACACACACATAACATTCAGAGCACATCAACATTGACAACAATGTGGTACAAACTGCAACACGTTCACAACAGAACAGAGGACACAACTGGTGCCACTTGTGTGTAGAAACTGGCCAATCACATTTGGCATAGCAGGGAAATGTGAGATGATAATGTACAAGTACAAACACACATCCATGATGTTGTCGAAATGTCCACTGTCCCGCATCAAATAGGCAGCTCCTCCCAAACAGTCACAATGTACATTGTCATGCAGTCTGTATGTAAACTTGTACAATGCGTCAACATACATGTGAACACAATGTTAAACTGCATCTCCCCTTCACATTGCAGAGGGAGAATCAACACCTCCTGCAGAGCAGACCGAACATCTCTTCACTGATGACGAAGAGGACCTCCACACCTTCGACACCGACGCCCTCCAAGAGCTCATGGACAGCTTCGGCACCTCACCTCCAGGAGCAGGGCACCCAGCTGCATCGAGGAGACCTCACCCCCTGCACAGACCACACAGCAGGAAGCACCCACCACCACGGCTGTCTCCCAGGACCACCACGAACAACACATGGCCTTCCAACGCCGTGTGTTAGGGTGCCAGGAGAAGATGGCTGATCAGGTGCGGGTGGGGTTTGACCTCATGGCTGCCAAACTAGATGCCATACGTGGGTGTCTAAGTCCCATCAGGGACCACTTACAGTCCCTAACGGACACCCACAGTCTGCTCCATGCTCTCCAACGATCCATGGCTGACATCGCTGGAGTCCTGACTCCGAGACAAGGACAACTGTCTAGTCAGAGTGGCTCCAGCGATGTCAGCCGGGAGTTGGGACACATGCGGAGGATCATGGAGAACATGGAGCGGATGCAGGCGGAAAAAAATGGCTGCCACGGCTGCACACCAGAGAGACGTAGCTGGGTTCTTCCATGCCCTGCAGACCCTCATCATGGCATTGCCGCCACAAGGCCTGGCGCCGATGAATGCTGCTGCTGCTTCTACATCCACATCTCCGCCCCTGATGTGTCAGTGACACACAGTGCTGCAGACAATTCACCTCCGGCCACTGATGTGTCACTGCCACACATTGATGCAGGCAAAACAACACCACCCACATGTGAACATGAAACATCAGAGGACGAAGATGCGGATGATTCTGCCTTAGTGGTAAGAAGGAAGCGGTAGCATTCATCTCCGCCATATGGCCTGTTTCTGCTTGGTTCTGCCCTCTGCATCATCACCTTCCACTGTCCCCCGATACACTCTGCGACACTCACCTTGGACCTCGACATGGACTGCCATATTCTGTTTGGTTACCAATGACACAGCAATCAGACTGCGGACTGAACTCTTCCTCTTCCGATGAACTTGTCATTCCCTAAAGGACTCTGGCTGGCCCTCCATGGGGCAACAATGTAAAGTGGGGTTTGCATGGCCCTGTACTGCTCCAGCTTCAACACTCCACTGAATGTGAATAAAACATTCAAATTCACACAGATGTGTCATGTCTATGATCATTCAAGTATGAAAGTATGTATGAATGTAGGGTCAGTGATTCCCCCTTACGTCCATGTTGCTCATGTTGTGGGACTTGAGTCACAGGGTGCAACATTGCCGATTGCGGTCCGGGTGGCGCCGACACTACAGCAGAGACACACGCATTAGTTACTTTTTTGTCCAGCCCAGAACTGAACCACGCCCAGAGCCCCTTGCTCATTGTTCACACCCCTACCCTGGACTGGCATACGCCAGCCCAGCCCACTCCGCTTACGCTTACAGGGGGGGGGCAAAGCTACATGTCCCAGGTCTTCCCTGTAGTGATCTGCTAGTTGTCAGCATGCCACAGCCACTCCCTGAGGGCTGGTTTACACCCACACCCATCCAGCACAGGCGTCACAGGGCATGTGACCCTGCCAATAAAAGGGGCCTGCCACATCACATTCCCCACTGCCGGAGGTGACATGATGGCGTCCGCACCACGAGACTCAATCATAAAGGGTCCATGACTTGTGGCACACTGGTTTAGTGGCACCCGATGCACTGCGGCCGGCACGGGCCTACCGCCACGGGACGATGACTTGCGGTGCACAGAGTTGGTGGCACCCGATGCACTGTGGCCGGCACGGGCCTACTGCCACGGGACGGTGACTTGCAGTGCACAGAGTTGGTGGCACCCGATGCACTGCGGCCGGCACGGGCCTACCGCCACGGGATGATGACTTGCGGTGCACAGAGTTGGTGGCACCCGATGCACTGTGGCCGGCACGGGCCTACCACCACGGGACGGTGACTTGCGGTGCACAGAGTTGGTGGCACCCGATGCACTGTGGCCAGCACGGGCATACCACCACGGGACGATGACTTGCGGTGCACAGAGTTGGTGGCACCCGATGCACTGCGGCCGGCACAGGCCTACCGCCACGGGACGGTGACTTGCGGTGCACTGAGGTAGGGGCACCAGAAGAGCTGAGCGGGTGTGCAGCCTGCGATGATGCGTAGACCTCGCTACGCCATCCTGCCAATCAAGATTTGATTTGAATTGAGAGCCCTGCTGGACCGCAGTGTACGCCGAAGGCAGCAGTCAGCACACACATGACTCCGCGGTGCGGTGCCGCAGGGTGCGCTGGGGGCCTGTGGTGCGGAATCCAGCGATCCGCTGAGGAGGTTGCACCGGCAAGTGGTGAGCCCTCTTGGAGACACACCGGTGGTGGCAGGTGAGCATTGAGGCCTGGGTGCGCAGGGGCGGCCAGTCATCGCTGGGCGGCGGACCGGTCTGGGGACCAGGGCTGGGGTGCAGCAGGCGCACAGGATCGCGCCGGCACCACCGGTCACGGCGGCGGCCTCATGGCTGGGTGGGGGGCGCCGCCCTGGCAGACACGACCCTGCATGCGATGACGAGATGTGCGCGGGTTGGCTTGGGACGTAGCCACCTTGTCTCCAGTGTAAATCTGGCCGTTGAAGGTGGTGGCCACGTGTGTGTAGGCCTATGGACAGGATATGGCGGACACAGAGACACACGCAGTCGTTACTTTGGTGGCCATCCCGGAACTGAACCACGCCCAGAGCCCTGGGCTATTTATTCACGACATACGCCGGCCAAGGCCACTCCGCTCACGCTTACAGGGGGGGACGACAAAGCTACATGTCCAAGGTCTTCCACACTGCCTGAGGTAACCTGTTTGCGTCCACTGTCCACAAGACTACAAACACCAGCAGTATATGTCCACATGGACATGTCTGTGCTCTGCATACTGAAGTCTGTCCAGCACATCACCGCCACACTTGGCATTGTGTACATTCTTATTGATGGGTCACTTGCCTCCTTCGCACGTACTTGGTTCCCACTTCTCAACACATTCTGCAATTGTGTGGCAGAGGTGCGATGCCGTGGATGGTTTGTCTACATGGCTGGCCATGGTTACCACAGTTACTTGTGTTGTCGTGTCTGGTAGTTGGGCATGTTGATTGGCATGTTGTATGTGATTTTGTAATGTGTGCATTCCCACAGTTGTGAGTTGTATGATTGTGGAGTTGAGGTGTGTGGTGTGTTCAGTTGGTACTTACCGACGAGCAGTGCATTTCCATAGGTGCCATCCTCAAAGCGCTGGTTGGTGATGGACTTGCGGAAGATGTAGGAATCATGCACACTGCCTGGGAAGTTTGCGACGACATTCGTGAACAGGCCCCGGTGGTCCACTTTTGCCTGCACATTGATGGAATGCGTGTGGTTCCTGTTGCGGTTATTGTGTGCAGTGTCGGCAGGGGGCACAAGTAGTACATGTGTGCAGTCAATTGCCCCCAACACGTGCGGGAAGCCAGCTATGGCGTAGTTCCCTTGCTTAGTCTCCAGCTGTTCCTGCGCAGTGTGGGGGAAGTGAAGGTGCAGGGGTATCAAGCTGATACAAACCGTGATGCTTACAGGTATGATAAATCCTGCATAATAAGACCGTAACAGAAGTTCGTGTGGTCGTAACCTTCCTTTTCTTTCCTACGAAGGTTACGACCACACGAACTTCTGATACGGTCTTTTTATGCAGGATTTATCATACCTGTTAGCATTCCGGTTTGTCCAAGTGCAATACACTGTACCAGATTACGTTTGTGACTATACGGACGCTTGACCATTGTCACCATTTATCCAACAGGTTTCTGAATACTGATTTTCGGAATATGGAATTGTATTGGGGAGTTCCCGCAGCATATGCAGTTAATTGAATCCACACGTTGCCCTGATGAAGTTCCCCGTTGGGAATGGAATGCATTGGCTGAGCTTTTCGTATTGTTGATTTATGTATTAGTAATGAAGAACTGTTTTTACACTACTGTTGACTACTGGACTTCATGACCATTTCAGTAACTACAATCTTGGATCTGGAGCACAGAGGCGTCAAGCAACGGCTGGCGTTGGGGTTGGTTGCGCAGGAACACGTGTAAGCTACACGGGCACTGCAACTCATAGACAACGTGATCGGTTTTGCATGTTGTTGGACTTGGCCCTTTTTGCAGGGTCATCCCTGAACTTTTTGCCTTTCTCCTAGCCTTTTTTCTGACATGGTGTTGGTGGTTTTAGGACTCTGGGCACTTTTAGCACTGCTGTCCAGTGTAAAGTGCGTGCGCTCTCTGTGTTACATTTGGTAAGATTGGTCTACACCTGTTTGGCATATTTAATTTACCTGTCAGTCCCTTGTAAAGTGGTATCTCATATACCCAGGGCTGGTAAATTAAATGCTACTGGTGGGCTTGCAGCGCTGATTGCGCCACCCACCAAAGTAGCCTTGCAAACCTATCTCAGGCCTCTGCCATTGCAGGGCCTGTGCGCGCAGTGTTACTGCCGCTGTGACGTGGCACCTAAAGTGTGTGCCATGTCTGTGACCCCCCTTTTTACTGCATGTCAGACACCCCTAAGGTAGGCTCCTAGCTAGCCCTATGGGCAGGGTGCATTGTAGGTAAAAGATAGGACATGTACCTTAAGTGTGTGACATGTCCTGGTAGTGACAAACAGCCATTTTGGTTTCTCACTACTGTGGGGCTGCCCTCCCATAGGAATGCATTGGGGATTCCCTGATAAGTGTTTCAGTGGTAATTCCTGATATGAGAGGCGCAGCGTGGTCAAGTTTGGTATGTTTGAAATAGTAATAATAAATGCTACGCAATGGTGTGCGCAGATTTATTATAACTATTTTAGAAATGCCACTTTTAGAAGTTGGCATTTCTGTGTGCTATGTGTCTGCCTGCCTGATGTGAATTGCATGTCTGGCTTTTGAGTGACAGGGGCTGGTGAGGTGTGTGTGGCTCCAGGAGGGGCAGGGTGAATCAGCGCTAGGCTGAATGGGACATCTGCATTTGGAGTGGTGGGAGGAGTAGTCCCCTGACCCTGAATAGGATTGTGCCTGCCTAGGTCAATGCTGGCTCCGCCCCCCTGTGGTGTGTCTGATGGCCGAGCCCCCATCTCCCAAAGAAGGGTGTGAGCACTGTAAACAGAGTGCACCAGAACCAGTTCTAGCTGGTCCTCCCAAGCCCTGTGCTCTGCAGACAAAGGGAAATGGAGTATAAATGTAGGGGCTGTGACCCCATGAGTGGGTGCTGTTCCTGTGCTACTGGGGCGTGCTGCTGCTGGGGGCCCAGGAGGAACCGCCATGGGGGCTTGCCTCCCTGCTGGAGGACCCTGTGTGCTGGCCTCCCTGGGCCTAGCTGTGCCCCCTGGACCTTTTCCTTAAACCTTGAGGACTCTATAGCGCCTGGAGAGCGCTTACTCTATGTTTCCCAGAGAGAGGAGCAGGGTTGCCTGCATCTGCAGCGCTAAGCTGCGATCAATTCCGAGGGAATCCCGACGTGGGGATTCCCCCGCAGTGTTTGGGAATTCGGGAGCCTAGCCCGCTGATTTATGCTTTAAAAACCGAGCGGGAGCCCACACCGCATCGATGCCTTTACAGTGGGTGCCCACCCAGCATTATGGTGCCTTGTCGCGGGTGCCCACCCCGCATTGATGGTTTAATTGTTGCGGGTGCCCACCCCACCTTGCCGTGAAGAGGAGAAGCGGCCGCCCGCCCGACCAGGAAGCCAGGCGGCCTTGCCTGGTTGTGGGCGGGGCCTCGCGCCGTGCAGGAAGCGCTGAGGGATTCTGGAGGCAGGGCTCCCACAGCCGCGGTGTGAGCCCTGCGTGTCATGCCTGCCGAGACGGGGCTCCCGGGAGTATGGGAGAGCCCCGCGGTGTGCCTGGAGGGGAAGCTGAGATTGGCCCGGGAAGAAGCCAGGCAGCTCGTGCCTGAAAGAAGGAGGCGTCCCGAGAGAGAGAGAGCCCGGTGAGTGAGGGCTTCGCTCTGCATATCGTTAGTGCCAGTTCTAGTTTCTGAGCGGTCCCGCCAGAGAGCGGGCCGCTCCAACGATGGGGCATATTTGTTTTTAGAGCCCCGTGGGGGTCCAGAGGGCACAGTGGTGCCGGGCCTCTTTTTGGGACATTATCACAGCTGCCCCGCCTGACAGTGGACAGCTGCAACGTGGCTCATGTTTGTGTAGAGAGCCCCAGAGCAGGGCCTCTTTGGTTATTTATCAGTTGCGACACCGTAGCGGGCAACTGCAACGTTTTGCCGCATTTTTGTTGAAGAGTCCCAGAGTGGGACTCAGGCCATTTTCCTCAGTTGCGCCGCCGTAGCAGGCAACTGCAACGTTGGGGCACATTTCTTGGGAGAGCCCCAGTGGGGGCCCAGAAGGCACAGTGAGTGCCAGTGCCCACAGTGATCTGCACAGCTGCACCGCAATTAGCGGCATCTGCAACGTTTAGGCCAGTTCATTGAGGAGTCCCAGTGGGACCCAGGAGGCACAGTTGTGCCAGCGCAATTGCGCACTTTTGGGATTCTGCTGTATTGGCAGCCAGCCCTGACATTTTGGGACAGAGGGCATTTGGGCCCCAGCGAAAGGCCTGTTGGCCAGGGGTCAGTTCTATGTTGGTAGGGCGCAAGGCCCTAATGTGATGGCGTAATGTGATTTATGCTTGTGATGCCTATGACATAATGTGTTTATGTTTAGGATGTTTATGCATAATGTGTTTATGCTGGTGAGGCCTAGTGCGTAATGTGTTTATGCTAATGAGGTTTGGGCCTAATGTGATTTATTGCCTAATGTCATGCTATGATATTTTAGGATGGTGTCTAATGCTAATGTGATAATGCTTAGGTCATTATGGTACCAGTAGTTACTGGTTGTGTTTTAGATTTACTTACCTGATCTGATGGTCCTGACCGTGGCCTGATTGGCCTGGTCCTGTATATAGTCCCCTGTGAATATTTCCTAGTGTCAGTTGGCACAGTGTATATGTGTGATTATGATTCTAATGTGTTTATGATAATACAAAGGCTATTTTTGATATAACCTTGTGTGGAGTTTCTTTTGTGGTGTGCCTAGTGTGTTGCTGCTGTGTGTGTGTTGCACAATCGCTTTACACATTGCCTCTGGGATAAGCCTGACTGCTTGTGCCAAGCTACCAAGGGGGTGAGCAGGGGTTATCTTCAGCGTGTAACTCCCATTTCTAACACATGTCAAGATTTTAGTGATCTTACGTTCTTTATTGCCAAACGGGGTCAAAAAAGTTGTTTTATTCAGACCTTGTTGGCAGGCTTTGCATGTTTTACATTTGTAAAAGCCTTTACGTTGCATCAGCCGGCTTGTTCCCTCAATTACTTCCTGGCTGGTTTTAACAAGGCTTTCCCTCATAGAGGGTCCCCTGCTATGAGTAATTGCTACTTTCTTAGGTAAAACATGTCCAATCACTGGATCACTGAACACTAGGGGCCAGTTTCGTTTGATTATAGTCCTCAGGCTTTGCTCCTGTTTGCTGAAGCCCAGGATTATTCTAAATTCATTGGCTGCTTGCTTCTCTTTTTTGGGGTTGATGCTGCCCATGGGCTGGTCAGAATTGTCCGTAGGATTACATTGTTTATCCCTAAGCAGCTCTGCCCTCTCTAGTGTCATAGACTTGGTGATTGCCCTATTTATTGTTTTGTGTGAGTAGCCTCGTTCTAAAAATCTTGATTTGCTTGCTAATTGGGCAGCCTTGAGATGCTCACTGTTGCTACAGATTCTTCTCAATCTTAGCATCTCCCCGTAGGGGATGCTTTCAACCAGGTGCCTGGGGTGGGCACTATTTGCGTGCAATACTGAGTTGCCTGCAGTATCTTTACGGTGAACCCTAGTTTCAATTTTCTCATTTAAAATATACACTTGTACATCTAGGAAGTTTACAGATGTATCGCTGATTGTGGCAGTAAAATGCAGATTAATATAATTGTTGTTAATAGCTTTTACAAATTCAATTGCCTTTTCCTTCGTGCCTCTCCAAATTATAAATAGGTAATCTATAAAACGGAGCCATAACAAGACATTGTCCTTTAAATACATGCTGTGTGTGATGCCGAGAACCAGCTCCTCCCACCAGCCCATGTGAAGGCATGCGTAACTGGGGGAGAAGCTGGCTCCCATGGCCACCCAATGCATTTGTTGGTATAGTATGTTGTTAAACATAAAAACAATATTGTTGAGACACAAATTGACCATATCAATCAGCATTTTGCTGTGTTGTAGCATTTGAGCAGGTCTCCTATACAAATAATGTTCTAATGCTCTTATTCCATCTTTGTGATTTATGCTTGTATATAATGACGTTACATCAAGAGCCATGAGTAGATAATCACTTTTTCACTCAAAGTTTTTCAATTTTCTTAAAAAATCACTAGTGTCCTTGATGTACGATGGCAATGACTGTACATATTCCTGCAAAAAGTAGTCCACATACTGTGAAGTATGTTAAGTAGGCTGTCTCTTGCAGAAATAATTGGTCTTCCAGGTGGCTTCGAGGGGTTTTTGTGTACTTTTGGAATTAAATATATAGTAGGCACAGTGGGACTTTCCTTTTTGAGGAATTTGTGTTCTTGCAAGTTTATCAAGCCTGCACTCTTCCAGGCTAGTATTTTGGTGTAGAATTCATTGTATATGGCTTTCAAGTTCAGTGCATTGCTTTTTACGTAGCACATCCTGTCATTGAGTTGCAAATACGCTTCTTTGGTGTACTCCTCCTTTGACCAAATTACAATGTTACCCCCTTTATCGGAGTTGCGAATTACGATCTGGTTGTTAGTCTGTAATTTTTTCATCAGCTGGTAGTATTGATGATTGCGCCTGTTATATTTGAGCTTGGTATTTTGTACTCTATGGTTGAGTTGTTTAATTTGAGATATTACCTGCTCATTGAAGATGTCAATAGCATCCCTTGGGGTAATTGGATTAATCATTGACTTTGGTTTGAATGGTGTACATTGTGCACCTCTGTTGGATATTGGATTTTCGGGAGTACTTTCTGAACCATTATCCCTTATGTTGTCTGGTTCCGCCCAGTGTGTACTGGCTGTGTCATTCTCTCCCGCCAGTTCTTGTAAGTCAATTAGAAGAGGCATATCTGACATTGACAAATTTAATGCTGATGGTTGGGCATTAGCCTCTTCTACTTTGTTCGCCGTTTGATCTTTATTCTTTAGTAAGTGATATTATTTTAATTTCAGTTTTCTGACACATTTGTTTGTAGATGTCCATCCTTGTTGTGTTATAATTAAAATTGCTCTTTGGGCAATAGGACAAACCCAGACTTAAAAGCTGTTCCTCCTCTTTTGATAAATCAATGTTAGACAAGTTGATGATAATCTGACTAGTCAATATGTTTTCATTTATTTGCGTTTCCATCTGGCGGTTGTTTGTTTTTTGGCATTGGATTTGTTTCGTATATATATATATATATATATATATATATATTCACTGAAAAAACCATAGGTTTTAGGGACAGTTATAGTTAGCTGGACATTTCACTCGTACAAAACCATAGAAATTCCCCGTTATAGTTAGTTCAGCTAACTATAACTCGTGCCCCGCAATGCACTGCTGATGACGTCACATATTACATCACTCATGACATGGTCAGTGACATCACTGATGACATCACTGATGACATCATCCAGTGACTGTGTGTTTCTGTAAAGTTTAAATATGTTTAATATATATAGGGAAAGGTGTATTGAAGAATGAGTGGGTGTATAAGTGTCTGAATGGATGATTTAGTAGGTGCGTGACTGACTCTATAAGTGAGTGATTAAACGTATCTTACTGAATGCATGGGTTAGTGACTAAACTGTGTGAATGTCTGTATCCGTCTGTCTGTTGGTGTGTAAGCGGCTGCATGGGTTTGTGAATAGCTACATGAGTGTCTACATGGGTTATTGATTGGTTGTCTGAGTATCTGTATGGGTGCCTGAGTGTTTGTGTGGGTGGGGTGTGTGTGACTCTGTGCATAGATGTGTGAGTGGGTGATTCACTGGGTGCATGGTTTCAAGAGTGCATCTGTGATGGACTGTATGGGTGGGTGAGTGTGTGTATGGGTGTGTTAGTGAGTGAATGTATATCTCAGTGGTACATGTGTGAATAACTACATATGTGAAAGGCAGTATATATGTGTGTTGGAGTATATAAATGGCTATAAGTGAGAGTGTGTGATTGTGAGAGTGGCTGTATGGATGAGTGTGTACTTGTATCAGTGATTGTATAAGAGTTTAAGAATGTGCTAGTATTTGTATGAGTAAGTGAGCTGGTGTGTGTATAACTGTATAAGTGAGTAAATGGCAGTGTGATTAATTATTTGCATGACTGACTAGGTGTGTGAGTACCTCTATGGATGAGTGGCGGTGTGTGAGTGTCTATGTAGGTTTTTGAGTGCATATGATAGTCCTGTACTGAGTGACCGTAAGTATGAGTGACTGTATGGGTGAGTGAGTGGATGTGTGTGTAGACCTAAGAATCAGTGAGTGGGTATGTAGTTATTGGTGTTGGAGTGTCTATGGTTTTGAGAATGGCAGTCTGTAATTTAGAGTGGGTGTATCAAAGGTTATATTAGGGTGTGAGAAGATGCATCAAATTATCACATGGATGATGTCATCAGTGATGTCATTTTTAAGATGTCATCAGTGATGTCATCAGTGATGTCACTGACCATGTCATAAGTGATGTAATATGTGACATCATCAGGAGTGCATTATGGGCGCTAGTTATAGTTAGCTGAACTAACTATAACGGGGGAATTTCTATGGTTTTGTACGAGTGAAATGTCCAACTAACTATAACTGTCCCTAAAACCTATGGTTTTTTCAGTGAATTTCTAAGGTTTTTTAAATGCTAATTTCTAACTATAACGTGCCTGAAACCTATGGTTTTTTCAGTGAATTTCAAAGGTTTTTTGAATGCTAATTTCTAACTATAATGTGTCTGAAACCTATGGTTTTTTCAGTGAATTTCAAAGGTTTTTTAAATGCTAATTTCTAACTATAACGTGCCTGAAACCTATGGTTTTTTAAGTGAATTTCAAAGGTTTTTTAAATGCTAGTTTCTAACTATGCCTACAGAGGTAGGATATGTGAAGAAAGAAGAAAAAACGCACAGAAAGAAGCAAAAGAAATGCAGAAAGAAGCAACAGAAGTCCACAAAGATGAAGAAAAGAGCAGGAAGAAGCAAGACATTTGCAGAAAGAACCAACAGAGGAGCAGAAAGAGGCCTTGTTGCAAAATCATACTGTGCCCACAACTTTTTCAGACGGGTACTGGTGGTAACTGACCCAGACTAATCAGGCCTAGAGCCAGTGCTATGCTAAAAGACACTTAGAATACATTGAAAACACCTACATACAATAGGGAACACTATGCGTTGGGGTACCCCTGTGATTAGCATGACCTCCTCCGTAAGGCCCTAGTACATAATAGGGCAGGGGGAATAAAACTTCCTCTTAAAACGCCCCCCGGGGCGCGTTTGCACAGTGGTGAAGGGAGGGGGGGGGCCTGAGGTGACATGTGTGCAAACAAGCCCTGTGGCCGTTTTAAGTTGGGAGATTAAGTCCCCTTGAATCCTGAGGGTCGCTGGGGTCCAAGTAGCCCACTAGGTACCTCCAGTAAGCGCCACAGAGCTGCGTTGCACAGAGGTGTAAAAAGGAGCCCTCAGGATTCAAGGGGAATTAATTCCCCAACTTAAAACGCGTCACAGGGCGTGTTTGCACACATGTCACGTGAGGCCCCGCCACCTCCCTTCACCACTGTGCAAACGCGCCCTGTGGCGCGTTTTAAGTTGGGGTATTAGGTCACCTTGATTACTGAGGGTCCCTGGGCCAACTAGCCCACCAGGTACTTCCAGTAAGCGCCACAGGCCTGCGTTGCAGAGAGGTGGTCCGAGGCCACGCCCCTTTTACACCTCTCTGCAACGCAGCTCTGTGGCGCTTACTGGAGGTACCTGGTGGGCTAGTTGGACCCCAGGGACCCTCAGGATTCAAGGGGACTTAATCCCCCAACTTAAAACACGCCACAGGGCGTGTTTGCACACATGTCACCTCAGGCCCCGCCCCTCCCTTCACCACTGTGCAAACGCGCCCGTGGCACGTTTTAAGTTGGGGGATGAAGTCCCCTTGAATCCTGAGGGTCCCTGGGGTCCAACTAGCCCACCAGGTACCTCCAGTAAGTGCCACAGAGCTGCGTTGCAGAGAGGTGTAAAAAGGGGCATGGCCTGCACCACCTCTCTGCAACACAGCCCTGTGGCGCGCACTGGAGGTACCTGGTGGGCTAGTTGGCCCCCAGGGACCCCCAGTATTCAAGGGGAATTAATGCCCCAATTTAAAACGTGCCACAGGGCGCGTTTGCAGAGTGGTGAAGGGAGGGGGCGGGGCCTGAGGCACAATCGCGTCTTTTTTATTTTTTTATTTTTTAGAAGGGGGGCTGTGTGGCCCCCCTTCTTTTTTCCTTTTTTGGGCCCTGGGGACCCCATCCCCCAGGGGCTGACCCCTTTTTTAATAAAAAAGTGAACGGGAAGGGGGCCGCGTGGCCCCCCTCCCGTGGCCAATTCCGGCCCCGGGGACCCCATCCCCCGGGGCATGGCCAAATTATTTAAGGAGGGGGGCCACGTGGCCCCCCTCCAGGGCCACTACTAGCCCCGGGGACCCCATCCCCCGGGGCAGGCCCTATCCGTTGGGGACCATGGGGGGAGCCCCAATGCCCCCACGGTCCCGCCAGCTCCCCGCGTCCTGCAGGAGCTATCATTGCTTTTTCCACATGGGGAGCTGCTAACATGCAGCTCCCCTTGTGGAAAAGCAATCTGCTTTAGATTTTGGAAGAGAGAGCAGGTCTCCTGCTCTCTTCCAAAATCCAAAGCAAGTTTAGCTATGGCAGGACGGGAGCCGCGAGGCTCCCGTCCTGCCATAGCAAACAGCAGTGTCCCGGGGTGGGCACCCCGGACACTGCAGGAGCCGGCCCTCGGGGGTGGCGGTCCCCAGGGCCATCACAGGCTCCAGGAGGGGGCCGCGCGCCCCCCTCCCTTCACTTTGCACAGCCCCGGGAGGTGGTGGTCCTCGGGGCTCTGGGGTCCGTTACGGACCCCCAAATTTAAATATTAGTGCCCCGGGAGGTGGCGGTCCCCGGGGCATGTGGGGGCTCGAGCCCCCACACAGGTATATATATATTTTTTTTAAAGAAGACCCGGGGGTGGCGGGCCCCGGGCTGTGGGGGGGCAGTGTGCCCCCGCGATTATAATTGATTTAAGCCCCGGAGGGTGGTAGTCCCCGGGGCTTGGGGGGGCCTTAGAGGCCCCCCAAACTCTAAAAAAACAAGCCCCGGGGGGTGGCGGTCCCTGGGGCTGCGGGGGGCCGTGTGCCCCCACAAATATTTTTGCAAAGCCCCGGGGGGTGGCGGTCCCTGGGGCAGTGTGGGAGGGATAGGGGCCCCCCCACACATGTTTTTTACTGCTCCCGGGACCTGGCCCACCTGGGGGCTTCAATTAAACGAAGCGCGGGAGTCCGCGCTTCATTTTTTTTTTTTTTTTCACGGCCGGATTCACGCACCCAGCGAAAATTCGGCCGATTTTTTTTTTTTTTAAAATGCTTTTTTGGGCCCTGGGGGTCCTTGTGGGGCCCCCTGAGCAGGCCTAGGGGGTCAGGGTGTTTCTACCCTGCCCCCTTTTCTTGTTTTGCGCCTTAGTTTTTCTGTTTTCTTGTGCCTCGGTTACCGAGGCACAAGATGGCTGCCAACACTTCCTGGTTTGGAGTGTTGACAGCCAATTAGCATGAAGCTCGTGATCGGGAAGGTGCGCGGATCCTCCGCGGCCATAGATATCGAAACTTTTATTTTTTGAATTTCTCAGGAACTACTGAACGGATTTACACCATTTAAAAAAAAGGGCGCTTTCTGAACCAAGCACTACCTTTTTACCAAATTTGGTGTAATTCCGTTCAGCAGTTTTGGCTGTAACCGTATCTAAAGTTTCCTATGGGAAATTGATTTCTTGACCTCTATTTTTTGATTTTCTCCGCAACTACTGAACGGATTTACACCATTTAAAAAAAAGGGCGCTTTCTGAACCAAGCACTACCTTTTTGTCAAATTTGGTGTAATTCCGTTCAGCAGTTCGGGCTGTAGCCGTGTCTAAAGTTTCCTATGGGAATTAACATGGAGAAAACACGTTTTGGGACCCCCCTTTTTTCTCGGGCCCTGCTTGCCGAATCACCCCGAAACTTTCAAGACAGGAGCTGACCGGAGCGCCCCACTAGTTTTGAAAATTTCGCGATGATTCGTCATCCGGCGCCAAAGTTATTGGGAAAACAAAAAATGCTTTTCCTATGGAAACTAGGTCCTAACTATAACTATCTACTGGCGATCGCCAGTAGATAATATATACACAGATATAGATATATATATGTATTTAAAAATATGTTTAAAAATCTCCTTTTACCACTTTTTCTAGATTTAGTAAATAAGGATCACGTCTATTGGTATATACTATTTCAAAGTTTTTAATTTAGAGTTTGAATTTTGATTTTTCTTTTACATGTTTCATAGATGTGAGAAGTTGGCCTGGTATATGCTGTCCACTAATTAAAGTAGGCACCTTGCACCAGTCCAAACAACCCTTATGGCGATTTAAGAGGTCTAAGATAACCTTAGAAAGCTATCCAAGTGGTAGCTGTGGAGAGCAGTCTTCAGGCTTAGTCTTGAAGGAATGTTAAGCAGCTTGTTTCACCAGAATGCAATCTTATTGTATTGGTTAAATGAAAGGAGAACCACACAGTAGTTATAAGAATATATATTTATTATTATAACACCTTAAATACCTCACAGTATCTGCTACATGCAGATAAACACAAAGCACACAATACTATAGCACAGAAACAATCGTAAGTAGCATTAATACACAGTGGGCTCCCGGGGAGACCAAACTATATACGAAAATAGTGGTATAAGAACCATGACTCGAGCTAAGACAAGGTCTAGAGTGTGTAGAATCACTGAGACCCCAAGGAACAACCCAAGGTGAGTAAGTAGGGATCCCACGGAGGACGAAGGATGGGTGCAGTGTGAGAACACGACCACGTGCTATGTACAATTCAATGGGAGAGTCGCGGTTGCAGTTTTAAAGTTAAAGGACCCTTCCCAGTGGATTACGAGGAAACCCTTTGGAACATAGAAGGTTGGAGAGCCACCCCACCCGTGGATACTGAAGTACCAGAGTTACCTATCCCAGGGACGCCGGGTGCATAGGTCTGAAGTGGCGTTGGAAACCGCTGTCGTTCTCAAAGGGAGTCTTCAAAGAAATGCCACTGCCGGAAAGAAGAAAAGTGTCCGGTGGAATCCGCAGGTGGATTCTTGATGGAGGTAACCTGAAAGCAGAGGGGACAGAGTCTGGGTCACTCAGGAGGGACCAGGGGCTCGGTAGACGAATGCCCACCGATGTCGGGTGCTTCAGGTGTGAAGAAGGAGACCTTGACTCTACAGCTGCAGGGACCAGGAGACGTCGAGGATGACCAGGAGCTGGATACGAGTTGTCCCACGAAGGATGTCGAGTGCTGAGGGGTCGGTGTCCGGCGGGAGCACCAACAAGCCTTGGCAACGGCAACCCACGAAGAAGGTTACGATCTGGCCCAGCAAGGACCAGCAAGGACCAGAGGACTCACCACAGCAAGGGGAGTCAGGGCAGGCCTGGAGCAACCAGGGGAGCCCAAGAAAATCAGGATTGTCCCTCAAGTGGACCCACAGGCCGAAGGCACAGGAGTCGCGAGGGGACCTCTAGCAGTTTCACAAAGTCCCAGCTTGCAGGGCACAGAGTGTGAGGAGGCCGGAGTCCTTTGTACAAAATATGTGCAGAGGTTGGGGCTATCGACAGCCCAATGCACAAAGTTGGAGAAGAACAACAAGCATATGCAATTGCAAAAGTACGCGGTTCACAGGAGTTCAGGTTATGCGGTCCCCATGAGGGATACTGGCCTTAAACGTGGTGAGAGGGCAGCTCAACCTCAAGGAACATAGAAAACTACCTCCTGTGTTGCTGGAGCCTTCAGAGTCTGCAGGAGCTCAGGATCAGCAGACCAGTCAGTTGCATTACAGTGCCTGCAAACGCAGGGGAGTGACTCCTTCACCCCAAGGGAGATACTTCAGTTGTCCTTGATGCTCCACAGGTCCTACACGGAACCTTTATGGTGAACGGGCACAGACGATGCTTTGGACGGAGAGGGAGACGAAGTCAGGCCCAGTCGAAGTCCAGCGAAGTCCAGACTGTCCAGACGGTCGAAGGTCAGTGGTTTCTTGTTCAGAATCTTGTCTACATCAAATCTAGGGTCCTATAGCCAGGTAAGCCCTTTTGTACCCATGGGAGAGGGTTGGACAGATTCAGGGGACCCTCCAAGAGGAGGTTACACCCAAGTCCTGTTTCATGCCAGAGTAGGAGCCAACGGCTCCCAGAACTGATTTGAATTGGACTATGCACAGGGACACCAAGTGTGCCCCTTGTGCAGACTTTCAGGCACTTTGGCAGTGCCCCACCCAGCTCCAATACACTAAATCCTGCCTGGGAGGTGGTCACACCTCCCTGTGACAGGATGCCTATTGTGCTGCCTTCCTCTGCTCAAGCTTGGCTCAGCAGCAGGAGGGCAGAAATATGTCTCTGGTCGGCAGCATCCATTTTGCACTATCCGGGTCGAGAAGGCTGGTACCAGGAAGACCAGGGACCCACGAAGCTTGCTTTTGAGGGTTGAAATCATACCTCCCACACCGGTTACCGGTGTGGAGGTATGATTCCAAGGTGTTTGATACCAAACACGACATGTTTTGTTTCAGCCATTTTCGAGTTAGCATTTACCGCGAGGTTATAATGCACCTCTACCTATATGTCTGGCTGTGTCACAGACAACCCGGGAGAATGGTCTCCGAAGGCTGCAGAAGGGCTCTGCTCATGCAGGGGCACCCTCTCACGTAAAATCCAGCACCCTGCCTTCAGTATTGTCAAGGCCTGCTATAGGGGTGACTTATAGGTTTTAAGTGTAGTGACCTATAGATATAGTAGACCTATATCTATCGTAAGTGGTGTAAGCACCATCTTACACAAGCTGCAATGGCAGGCCTGTAGTTCCATTTTGCATTGCCTCTCATGGGTGGCATAATACATGCTTCAGCCCATGGGAGGCCTCTGGGGTACCTTTGCCCTAGGTACATGGGTACCATATACTAGGGACTGATAAGGGTACCCCAGTATCCAATCTGGAGTGTACCTAAGTATATGTCATAACATTTTAGGGAGAAAGCAGAGAGACTGGGGTCCTGATTAGCAGGATCCCTGTCAGACTAGTCAAAAACAGTGTAACATCCAGCAAAAAGTGGGGTTAACAATAAGAAGCAGATCCTACTTTCCTACAATAGACAAGTGATTCTTTATGTCTATGAAGCTGACAGGGTTACCATGACAAACTCCGTTTGTGTGTGTGTATATAATGACTCACCTAAATGGCGCCCGACTATGTGAGCAAGGTGGTACGTCCACCGAAATGCATCAGGGCCTCCTGTTGAATTAAAACGGGTGTTGAATTATCCACGGTGTCGGCGCCTTCTTCAAAGCTGGGGAGTGGGACTGGTGCTTATATAAATATAGATATGTAGATAGGTATACATATGGGCTCCCGCGCTTGTTTTTCATGAAGCCCTTGGGTGGGCCAGGTCATGGGGCTGTTATTAAAGAAAAGAGGGGGCGGACGGGCCCCATTTCATGGTTTTTCGCAAATTTGGGTTCATGCATTGGGAGTAGCTAATTTGCGGGCGCTACCATGCTTTTTTTGCGATTCGCTAAATTTACAAGCGCAATTTTGCTTGATGCATGTGCCTGTAAGAGCCTTAGGAGGGGGCCCCCCTCCTAAGGCTCTTACAGGCACATGCATCAAGCAAAATTGCGCTTGTAAATTTAGCGAATCGCAAAAAAAGCATGTTAGCGCCCGCAAATTAGCTACTCCCAATGCATGAACCCAAATTTGCGAAAAACCATGAAATTTGCAAAAATAAGGAATCGCTAAAATTGCGTTCACCAATTTAGCGATTCCTTATTTGCGATCTTCAAAATTGCGAATTCCAAATAGCGAATCGCAATTAAAGATTCGCAAACCCATGCATGAAAAATCGCAAATAGCGATTTTACAAAAAAACGCTATTTGCAAGTGCAATTTAAAGAGGATTACAGGCAGGTGGTAACCATGAGTGAAAAAGCCCAACAGGTGCTAATCCTTAGAAAACTATTTAAACTGACCCAGGAGGCCTCAGAATCTTTCACAATGGCAGCGCTCTACGTGATGGCGAGGAGGATGAGGCTCCATGCAGCAGCTCAGCGAAGAAGGAGAATACAGGAGCGCATTTTCCAAGTGCGCATCACATTGTTGGGACAAACAGATGATGAAATATACGGCAAGTACGGGCTGAATGGTGCCATGATCCTGGATCTAATTGCAGAATTGGTACCTCTAATGCAGCGCCATACTCGTAGGACCAATGCCATCCCCACTCATGAGCAGGTCCTATGTTGCCTGCACCTACTTGCATCAGGCAGTTTCCAGGGGGTAGTAGCTGTAGCTGGGGGGGGGTGTCACAAAGCTCCCTTTCACGTTTCTTTAAATCTTTCCTGAACGCCATGATGACAAGGATCCACAACCACATTACATTCCCCACAACCCCACAGGAATTGAATAAGACCAAACTGGACTTCTACCAGGTAGCCCGGTTTCCACAAGTAATAGGTTCCATAGATTGTACGCATGTTGCCATTTGTCCACCAGCAGTGAATGAATACAGTTTTAGGAACCGTAAATACTATCATTCACTCAATATACAAGTAGTCTGCAATGCTGACTATATCATAACAGACATTGTGGCTCAATACCCTGGAAGCACACATGACTCCTATATATTCCGACACAGTGGCATACACACCCGTCTGCTCAGGGGTGATTTTGGCGAAGGACATCTGCTTGGTAAACATATGTAATAATTCCTCACACACAATGGCCAAATGGTATTGCATAATTGTCACTAACCCTTTGCTCACTACCCTGTAGGTGACAGCACATACGCCGTGCGAAACTACATATTGACACCATACCTCAACCCAGCCACCCAAAATGAGCAGAGGTATAATGCAGTGCACATCGCCACTCGAAATGTCATCGAGCGCACCTTTGGGCTGATGAAAAGTCACTTTCGCTGCCTCCACAAGACTGGCGGAGCGTTGCAGTACCGGCCCGAGACCTGCTGCAGAATTGTGGCCACATGTGCCATGTTGCACAATATTGCTACCAGGAGAGGCATACCCATTGAACTGACCGACAGTGAGCCTAAGGAGGACAACCAGCAAGGGCCACAACTACGACCAGCACATGGGGCAAGCTCAGCAGAAGGGCGAAAGAGACGTGCAGAAATTACACAACATTATTTCTGAGGTGAGTAATGATGAGACACGACACAGCATGTTTGAACTGTACTGTATTTACTTGCATTAAACCATGTTGTTGTGTTTAAGCACACATAGCAGGTGCAAATTAGCAGTGATTGCATGCAGAAAAAAAGAAAATAAATCCTCATTTTTGGACTTGGATCACAGTCACTAGTATGGTATTGTCAATGGTTACCTCACCATGGTAGAGTTGGTCTGCCAAAGTCAGTCTATCTCTTCCTACCACGCACTCCCAAACGCCTTTCGCCGGCATCATCTCCATCCCTCATGGAGGCTTCGGAAGGTGTTGTGCTCCGAGTGGTGCGCCTCCTGCATGTGGTGACTGGCACTGACAGGCTACTGAGGCTGGACGCCTCCTCACTCCCCTCTCCCCCATCAAATTGCTGTCCCCAGCAGTAGCAGCCTGGATTTGTTCAACGGCATTAGTTACCTTGACCAGTGCCCTGGCCACATCCCCACAACAATGGCTCATTTCTAGCTGCATGGCCACGGACCGACGGGACAGCAGTGCAGTGTTGGTGCTCAGGCGGTTGTTAGATTTAGTGTAGCCTTCTAAGCGCATCATTAATTGGCGATGCCTTCTTCTCTGTGCCACCTGGCCCTCCTGCATCACCCTGCTCAGCTCCTGCATGGCCGCATTGGACTGCCTGCTGCCTTCCACCACTGCTGTTGTGAGCTCTCTTACACAATCGCTCATGACTGCAATGTTGGTTGCCATTTTACTGAGTTGTGTCTGCATTGACCTCATGTGTTCTGCCTGCAGGCGCTGCACCCTCAGCATCTGGCTCTCCAGCCCACCCCAGACATTTGGACTTTGGTCCTCCTGCGATGTGATGCGTGCCCTTGACCTGCGCCTCCGGCTTTGGATTGTGCTGCGCCGGACCTGTGACTGGGGTGTCGTTGTAGGGGTACCTCGAGGCTGGCTTGTCTGTGGAGCTGGTTCACGCTCCTCCTCAAGTTCCATGGGCTGCAGTGGTGGAACTGGGGCCCTGCGTATGGTGGGGGCAGGGGCTGTGCTTTGTGGGGCCACAGGTGTTTCCACGTCTGCCTCAGCCAGAGTCTCCTGGGTGTCTCCGCATTCACTGTCCTCAGACTCTCCTTCTGCTGCATCTGTGATGTTAAACAGTGCAATGTTAAGTTGTTGTAAGGGTAATGTCATGTCACATTCAGCATACTTTGGGTCTCATTAAATTACTATCTGTCACAGAGTGTTCACGTGTTTTACTTTCTTATTGTGTGTTTGCCTACCAACTTGCCTAACCTGCCTGTTACTCCCATAATGCATTTGGGTGTTGCAGGAAAATGTGGACTGGAGTTAGTATCTGTACACTAGAGCTGAACTGAGGTGCTGTTCACATTTTGGTATGCATCTTGATATGGACATTTGCATGCATCTTACCTTGTGAAGTACTGGCCGCTCTGGATGTATCCAACTGGGTCACTCCCATCACAGCTTCAGGCTGGAGTGTGGACTCAACTAGGTCCTCCAGGGGTGTATTTCCCGGCAGTGTTGCTGGTTCCCCTCCAGTCTTCTTAGCCTCCTTCAGCCTGTGCGCAATCCTCTCCTTGACACGGCTGCGCAGGTCGTACCACCTTTTTTTCAGGTCGTCTATTGTGCCATGGGTGACCCCCACTGCGTTAACTTTATTCAGGATCCTGAACCAGATTTTCCTCTTCTCTGCCTCCGGTACCTTGAGAGACAGTTTCCCAAAGAGCTTATCGTGGCTCCTCACAACCTCCTCTATGAGGTTTTCAATTTCTTTCTCACTGAATTTCAGTTTGCGTTTTCTGGTGGATGCACTCTCCCCTGGTGCTGATGATTCCATTATTTGCACT
The DNA here is from genome assembly GCA_963921515.1 of Calotriton arnoldi. Taxonomy (NCBI): domain Eukaryota; kingdom Metazoa; phylum Chordata; class Amphibia; order Caudata; family Salamandridae; genus Calotriton; species Calotriton arnoldi. Next base: position 391,463 of record CAWUFW010008540.1, read on the forward strand.
GGACAGGTCTGCAAGCCCAGAAGTTGTTTGTCCTGCTCTGCTCCTGCACTCAGCCTCCTCCTCTCACTCTCCCTGTGCACTGAATGAAGCATGGGCTGGATGACTTCCTGGTTGTGATGTCATCAACATGCATCAAAAGCGACGCGCTATTTGCGATTTCGCTATTTGCAAATTCGCAAATTGCGAAATCGCTATTAGCGTGCTCGCAAATAGGTATTTCGGTATTCGCGCATCGCTACTGTATAATCGCTATTTGCGATTGCGATTTTTAGCGATTCGCTAAAAAATTGCAAAAACGGTCATGCATTGGAGATAGCGAATTCTTAATAGTGATTCTTTAATACTCGCTATTAAGGATTCGCTATTTCGGAGTTTGATGCATGTGCCCCTTAGAGCCTTGGGGACCACCACCTCCACAGGGCTTTTTTACATATTAGAGGGGGAGCGTGGGCTTCACTCCATGGGCTCTCTTGAGCCCCGGGGACTACCACCTCCTGGAATTCATCATTGACTTGGATTTTTAATTACCATTAAAAATTGTTGTTTAATTCATTTTCTAGTTAGTGGCATTCTTAAAGAAACAGTATTTGTATCTAATATTGCTTCCCAGTGTTTCTGTTTGCAACAGCCAAACTTCCAAAAGTGAAAATAGGTTTTGAGTGCTAATCCCAGTAAGGATATGTTAACTTTAAATTTCTACATGTCCTAATTTTAAATAGCATGAAACCTGCCTTGGGCTATAAGGCCTATATAGGGTTGCCTTGTTAATATTTGAAAGGGAAGTTTTAACCCGTCAAAAGGGTTTATTTTGTTAGGTCAATTTGCAGTTTTTACACTGTTACATTCAAGATAGAATGGTAGCTCTGTAACCATTTTCGTACTGCCACCGTAGAGGATGGCACAATGGGTGCTGCAATCAACTACTGCAATTTAACTTCCAGGCCATGGGTTCACTTTTTAGCACATCCTAGGAATTTATAGTCATAATAAATTTGCTAATTTGAAGTATGCCAATTCAACCATATTTAGAGGGAGAGCACAGGCCCTTTTACTACTGGTTAATAAAGGTAAAGTTCTAAAACCAGCAAAAATATAGGGTGCAGCAAAAGGTGAAAAATCTGGGTTGACCGCACAAAAGAGGCAAATTTCCTACAACATATATCAATAATCTGTGAGCATCAGTCTTGACCCTTGAACTGGATCATTAACATAGGTTGAAAGAGAATGAAAGACTTTTGTACAAACTCAATATTGAGATAATATTAAAAGGCCAACTGAAGAAAGGGCATATATGCAGAATAATGGTATTGCATCAAAATATTTTTTCAAAAATCTTGATTGAAACAAATATTATGTCAAAAATATTGTAATGTCAAAAGTATTGCGAAACAGAACATGGAAGGTAAGAATATAATTTGTAAGAATTATCTTGTTTTATATAAATTTTGTTGTACATGATACTGTTTTTTATTTATTTTAATGCATTATAAGTTATTTTTTTATTTAACTATGTTTAATTATTTTTGTGTAGTTTAGTTTTTTGTGATTTTGTAACATATGAAAAGGTTAATTTATTTTAAGGAATTGTTTTTGGCAGGTTGTTTAGTTTATAAGGTAATATGATGAAACTATTTTGCATTTTTAAATATTCATTTTTGCCATTGGTTATAAATATTTCTAAATACCCGGCTTCTTCCTAAAAAAGTCGGGTTATATGGCATCGGCATCCGGGGTGGGAAGACAGAGTAAGGTGGTTACCTCATTCAGTTGCTGTTGGTAAGGGAAAGGGGGACCCGTGAATTGTGGGTGTTCCTGGTAACCTGTCCAGTTTTAATCTCTGCTCCAGTTGCCTGATCCTGTGCTCCCACTGAAGCTCCTGTTTTTCTTGCGGTGGACGGAGCCCTCGTCAGAAGATTTACATTGGGCATCCCATTCATAATCATCCCGCGTGTAGGAGAAGATTTTTTCTTGCCTGAATTTACTAACATCTTTTTGTAATTTAGATATCTTCTGTTGTGTGATATATTTCTTGGTCTCATTCATTTCGGAATTAATCTCAGCTAACCTAGATTTAAATTGCATAATCTGAACGGTAGTTTTCAAGGCATTTTCAGCAGTGGTTATATTAATCATGAGTGCGTCAGAAAGTTGTTTGGTGGTGCTGATAATCAGCATCAACCAGTCCCTTGTGCATTTCCAAGCAATCTTAGCCCAGTCTTTGCGGAAGGCCAGATCCTCGAGGGAAATGCATAGGACATTGACGACCAATAGCCAGTTGGGTTTTGTATTGGCCCTCAAATATTCTGTGAATTTCGCGCCATGTAGAACTGTTTTTCCGATTTCCTTTTTGAGTGCAGATAAATTGTCCCAATCTTCCTTAAGGCTACCTGATGGGGCACAACCATCATTTCCTAGGAGTGAGGGTGTTCTTAAAAACTGGTCCCAGGATGCTTATTTCCGGCCCAGGGAAGACCTTGCTTGGCAGTTTGGGCTGGACTATTCCCATGAGGAATAGGGTCAAGACTGATTTGCATATGGCTGGGTCAGAACTGGGGTGGCGAAGTGAGCTAAAGAACGATTATGGATTCAACCCAGATCTGTGACTGGTAGTGAGTGCCTGAAAAGTTTCAGCTCTCCGTCCATCATCTCCTTGTGTTTGCTTTGTTCACCCTAAGTTGGCTGGGTATGCCCAGACGTGGGTCCCTTGCTCACATTGCCACTGGATTCAAGCTAGCCTGGCTGATGAGGGGTGTTACCAGAAACAGGTCCCAGAATGCTTTACGATCCAGGGCTGACCCGGCTTGGCAGTTCGGGCTGGAATATTCCCATGAGGAATAGGGTCAAGACTGATTTGCATATGGCTGGGTCTGAACTGGGGTGGCAAAGTGAACTAAAGACAATGATGGATTCAACCCAGATCTGTGACTGTGGGTGAGTGTCCGAAAAGTTTCAGCGCTCCATCCATCATCTCCTTGTGTTTACTTTGTTCGCCCCAAGTTGGCAGGGTATTGCCAGACGTCGTTCCCTTGCTCACTTTGCCACTGGATTCAAGCTAGCCTGGCTGATGAGGGGTGTTACCCTGAAACCGGTCCCAGGATGCTTGTTTCTGGTCCAGGGAAGACCTGGCTTGGCAGTTCGGGATGGACAATTCCCATGAGGAATAGGGTCAAGACTGATTTGCATATGGCTGGGTCTGAACTGTGGTGGCGATGTGAGCTAAAGAACGATGATGGATTCAACCCAGATCTGTGACTGGGGGTGAGAGTATGAAAGTTTCAGCGCTCCCTCGATCATCTCCTTGTGTTAACATCACCATCAAGCCTGCGGATAAAGGCTGAGATATTGTGATTCAGGATACAACAGACTATAGGATTGAATGCTAGCGCCTCCTCGGGAACTCAGAACATTACAGACCCTTGAGGCAGGATCCTAACCCAAGACTACGTCTCACGATTACAACTCTTATGACTGAAGGAGAAACCAATAGTTGGATCTCCAAACAGGAGGCCGACTTCCTTTTGAACACAAACCCATAGACACCTTACTTTTACTGCCTGCCTAAGATCCACAAGGAAGCACGCCCACTTCCGGGATGCCCGATTGCCTATGAGATCGGATCACTCCTGGAGTCCCTCTCACATTTCTGTGACAAATTCCTCCAACCCGTGGTCACTAAAACCCCCACATATCTCAAAGACACCAAGACATTCTCAACCTCATTGAGGCAATCAATATTACTGGAGGGGTTGACCTCCTCGTTGCATTAGACTTGGAGGCACTGTACACGAATGTTCAACAAGAAGCTATCCTCCAAGTATTTGAGGAAGTCATGAGATTGGGAATTTGGGATCCCCTAGTCCTATTGATTTTGTAATGACTTGTGCTACTCTAGCACTTAAGAATTTCTTTTTGCAATTTGCAGACACGTTGTACCTACAGTGTGGGGGCACTTCGATGGACAGCATCTATGCTCCCAGTTTGGCATGTTTATACTGGCACTCTTTTGAGCAGTTATCTATTTTGACCAAGACCAACCCATTCAGGACCAGGATCTGATTGTCGCGGAGATAGATAGACTATATTTTGATCATCTGGAAGGCGAGACCACAGATGTTCAGGATTTTCTAGCATGGATCAACTCCATCGACCCACACTTGAAATTTATCGGGCATGTCTCTGACGTCCAATTACCCTTCCTGGACCTTCTCATTTCTCTGGAAGGCGAGCAAGACCAAGACATACAACAAATCCACGATCGGAACAGCCTCCTTCTTTTTTGGAGTCACCATCCTCGCCCCCTAATAACGAACCTACCCTATGGACAGTTCCTTAGGCTTAGGTGGAATTGTAGTGAGATTGATAATTTCAACAAACACGCAGACGACCTGGAGCAAAAACTCCTAGGACGAGAATACCCCCAGGACATAGTCAGGACAGCACGCAAAAGAGCGTCTAACAACCACAGTGAAGCCGTTCTAGCTCCCACAGATAATCCTCTTAATTCTCAACATACCTGCGTACGACTTTCACGCCAGCTTCCAAACAAATCGTGAAAGTGTTTAGGAAACGGTGGTCGATTTCCAATATATAGGACTCTAAAATAACCAAACCCTTGTTTCCTATAAATGCACAAATAACATTGAAATCTAGATGTCCACACCATACCCCACAGTGTTAACACCCAGACAAACATCACAAGTGCATGGTGGATGGCACCAGTCACAGGACATTATCCCTGTGGGAGGTGCAATGTATGCCAGCTCATGTAGGCCTCTAAAGCCCTGCAACTTGGCCTCAACAGGCAGTGGCACCCAAAAAAACTCACCAACTGTCAATCCAAAAACTGTTTATCTAATCACCTGTCCGTGCAGGCTCAGATATGTGGGGATAGCAACATGCGCAGTTGAAACTAGGATCTGTGAAGATCAGAGCAATATCAGATGTAAGAGCCTAACCACCAAACTTAGCACCCATTTTGTCATCACAAATCACATCAGCACAAACCTTAAATGGACTATCATTAAAACTGTGCAAGGTGACGATGCGTCAAGGAGGTTGTATGAGAAAGAACAGCGCTGAGTGTTCTGCCGCTAGACGGATCGTTCAGGTCTGAATGATGAAATTCCCTGGACTGACTTTAGAAAGTCACCTTGGCCCCTCTGACACACCTCATGGATCCCATAATACACACACTGCTGGCTCATTCTTATACATTTGATATCTTCTTTTTACCTATATAAGGAATGTTCCCCCTTGAGTCCATCCACATCTTCTGCCAAGAGGGATACAACACAGTGGGACATTTTACATTGTGATACCCCCTGTATGTATTTTTTTCCCTGACATTGTCCAGAGTAATGGCCATCTGTTCTCTACTATGTTATTAGGGACACATCCCCGAGGTCCCTCCCTCGACTCGGATGCTTGTGCATCAGTCTTTTAGAGTGATCCTCCCATCTTGACATAAACAGGCCCATCACCGGCTTAGATGCCGACACCCCATCTCAGATATTTGAGCGTCAGTCTGCCAGCGTCCTACTGAATGGCATAGACCACCTTGTCGGCATGGAGTATGTCGTGGCAGCACACCCATCTGATTAATGATATGATTGTGGGGGTGAGCGCACATACATTTGATATTTTTTCCCTGATGCATTTATACCTTCACTTTCTTTGCATGTTTTTAATGCAGGTAACTCGTAACTGAGCACTTCAATAGCATAGCGCTCTACAACTATGGCAGGATGTCAGCTGACACCTTACCTCCCACATACAGAGTGGGGCTATGATTTATAGTACTCCTCACTCTATCGAGAAGATTAGGTCACATCACGTAACATTGGTCCTGATAAAATGCCAATAGACAGCTTCACGGCTACTTGAGGCATGAAACCTGTGGACCCATTGCATAGACCATAGCCTAATAGCTTGCCTATGATGACCGATTCACCACTCACTTGCAGGGACTAGGACCATTATACCCTGAGTTTCCCTGCCTTTCTTTTAAGCTCAACACCATCCAGTGATTCTACATTTATTAGTTTGGAGGCATCTGGTTGGTAGTTGATTTTAATTTCACACCATTCACCAATCTTCTTACTTTCGTAGGACATACCACTCTTCACCCTATGGTGCTCTATCGGCATATTGATTAAAAGATCTCCAACAAAGAGCCCTGTAACGGGGCCCTCCAGGCATTGCAGCCCCGGCCTGGCGAGGAGCACCGCCTGATGATGTCACCTTCGGTTGAGTGAGGGCAACTGTTCTTACAAGCACATGCTTCCCTTGGGACCTGCTGACAGCTAGGGATAACTTCTCTGGGGCTGTTACATGTCAGAACTGTATACTGTCATTACATTTCAATTATTAAGGGAGAGTGTATACTGTACCGTTAACCTTCCCGCCCCTTCCTTTGATATAGATACATGTTTCTTTACGTTTTATTTGATAATTTGATTATAGATTATTAATTTTGTAGCATTTTGACATCATTTCGTTAATATTTTACAAATATTGTAGACAATCTTTTACATCATTGATTGGTTACTTAAGCAATTGATTTTGTTAATTATTCAATTGTTTTTAATAATATGAATGTTAATGATACTATGTTTTAGGTTTTGGGTATTAAAATTTCACCCATGACTGAGGCAGCCTCATCAAAATGCGTTGGATTAGCAGATGTCTTTTTTCATGAACTTACTGGAATAAATCAGCCTTTGCAGATACGTCTTTGGACTGCATGGTTTCTTCATGACACGTGGCTTGAATAATAATTTTATAGTGGCATTAGTTTTTTTTATATAATGTGTATTGTGTATTGTTAGTATTTTCAATAAGTAATTTAATTTGTTTTTGTGTTTGGTAGACATTGATGGTGCTAGGCTAAGAAGTGTGTTAAATCTATTTTATTTTTCTAATGAAAATAATTTTTTATTATAAATATATGTATAATTTTGTAAGTTAATTTAGTGTTTTTCATTTTTCATTATTTACTTAAATTATGTAATGTAAAAAATGATATTTTCTTTTCTGAAGTTCATATTTTTTTACTTAAATTTAAAAGTAAATTACTTTTAATCATATCTTTTTGTAGTAATATTATTTGTATTATTTTTAATATTAATATCATTATTGTACATGTTTTTATTTTTTAATAATCAGTAGTGTTTGTGAGCATAATTATTTGGTACTAGTATTTCTTATTATACATGTTTAAATAATGTTTATATTTTTTAAATTTGTTTTTGTGATTAGTTCAAAGTATATATTTTTATGTTTTAGAAACACATATTTATGTTTATATATGTATTTGATAATATAGGTATTGTTTTTTAAAGTGTATATATTATTTTAATTAACGTATTTTGAAGTTAATGTAATTTATAATAGTTAAAATTTGATACACTTACTTCTATTTTATGACAGTATTGTGGTTTTCGATATTTTGATGCCAATATGTTTTACTTTAGATACAAAGTTTGTATAGTCGATATGTGTGTGCTTGATCTTTTTTTGGTGATATTTTTTTCAGCAATCATTGCTGTACAACCAGAATAATCCTGGTACAATAAACATGACATCAAAATAATGAGCCATTGTATCGATGCAATTAAGGTCCTATTTAAGGATAAACATGGCATCTGAAGCTTATTCCACTACTAGGGAAAATGTCCCCACATCCCTAATTTAAAAAGTTCTTTTATCTGACATAAATGATCTTGTTCCTGCAGACAGAATAGACGGCCTGTCACAGCCATTAGTGTATGGGATTTAATTTAGTTTCCTCATAGCCCCAAATATAGATAATTCAATTCTTTATGTCTGGTGGTCTGAGCTTTGTGTGTGTGTGTGTGATACCTTCTAATTTCCACCTTCTAGCCTCTGCCTAATGTGAGCAGGAATTTTCTGCGTCAAAAATGCTATTTTGGAACCCTTCCATAAGAATCCCTCAGTCTTCTTCCTCCTTTTACTGTCCCTGCTTTCCTCGGTCTATTTTGGTGTGAACTCCTGATTAGTGCATTTCGTAGACTGTAGCATGCAGCATTCCCAACTTTCTATTTCACTATAAATGTGCCAGATCTGTGAGGCATCATTGTGTGTGCTGTAGTTTTCCTGGGAAATGTTCACCTTCTATGATAACTCTCCTACAGTGCTGGATGGAAGAGTAGTTCTGTCTCTGCACCACCCCAATTGCAGCTCTAGGGAGCACTTGCAGCTGGTCTGGAGTTAGAGATCAGTCATCACTTGCTGACAGGGGGAAGCGTGGACATCTTCCTGGTTAAATCTCCTTGGTTGGAGCCTTGCAGACTGAAAAAATGGATTAGAAGCCTCTTTTATTTGCCAGAGACCAGGGCCATGTCAATTATGCCAGTCATGCAGGTTTTGTGATAATTAGTTTGGGCACTATATAAAACCACAGAAAACTATGCTTATTGGGGGAAAGTAATTGGAGCTAAATGAATTGCCAAAACACCAAACAACCATCAATCCAACCTGCACAAGAAATTATCAACACATGAAAAAGTCAGATAGGGGAGAAGGTGTGACATCCCAGAAAACAGTCATGTGAAATTATGGGATCATCTGACTTTGATTTTAGGCACTACTTTAATACATGCTTAATCCCACCGTAAGTTTTAATATGGACAATGGTTGTTTTTGAAAGCTATCTTAGATATCCCTAATCTCTCTCTCAACATACAGTTATCATGACTAAAATAAAACTCTGGGCCTTATTTTGAGTATGGTGGAGTACGATAGTCAACACAAAGTGACAGATGTTCTGTCTGACGAATTTAGGAAGCGATTGGCATCAATGCACTCTTTTTTTCAAATACATTTTTATTCATTTTTTATGATGGAAACATCAACCACATCAATGAACTCCCAGCATGGCTGATGGGGCATCTGCCACTTTTTGGTGGATGTCCTGCATCCTCTCAACTTTTAATAAGGTCTGTTTGACTACCAAAGTCTTTAGTTAAGCAATCAAGAGAAAATCACAACCAGCTTCCTCTTGTTCACTTTTTTGAAGGGTAACTAGCGAAAAAAGAATCAGCAAAATGAAATCTAGCAATGAGAATCTCTGAAGGAAAAAAAATCTAAGCAATCTCACCTCAACTCACAAATATTATTTGCCAACAAAGTTTGAGTTGCATAAAGTAATATTTATTGTACATCTCCTAACTTCTTCACTAAGGTCTGACTTCTACACTGTAGCTAGTGAAAATGTGAGACAGCTTGGTATATGTACAGATGAGGAAAATTTCAGGATTTCTATAGGATAGAATAGTAACAGGAGACATCAACACGCTATTAGGAAGAAAACCAATTCAGTAGTATGAATCAGTGAGTGTTGGAGGGAAAGGATGCATGAATAATCCCTTTCCCAGGGCAGGATGAGAATGCATACTGATCCAGAAGGTTCAGGAGGGTCTTGAATTATATAGGTAGGGAGATTAGTAGACAGCTAGTAGTTTTCCCATGCAGATTTGTTTCACACAGTCTCCAGCTCCTTTAGCGACATCACCTTTTAATGGAAGGGATGTCTATCTGCAGTATATACAGAGTAACCGACTCAGATAAAATCCTTTGGTTAAAAAGCTTACAAAAGGTTTTTTTGAAAGTTGATGTAGATCAATTATGCATGATCCATGCGCCCATCTTTGTGCAGTTGTTCCCTCTCCCTTTTCACATGTCCTCCCATCCTTCCAAGCACCCTCTCTGTAGGTGTCCCAGTCAACTCAGCCCCCAATCACTGCTCCAAGAGATTCTACTGTATCGGAAGAGTCCTTTCCAGGGCATGGCAAAACTAGTCTTACATCTATGGTGCTATCGGAACGAGGCCCCAAATTAACCCTGAAACTTTTAACCCACTCTTGAACATGCTCCTGTCTCAATAGTGGCTCCAATGTTCCTGTCCCTGACAGTTCTACCTGATTAGGTCTGTGTCAAGACTGGTATCTCCATCGCAATGTGAGGCTAGGTGTACCTGGTTAGCAAATCCTTCACTATGCATGTGCTCTAGACTTCTGGCCAAGAGCCTGGCTCTTTGGAGCCACTGAATTAAGGACTTTGTCACCAGTGTCTGGAGTCTATGCTCGGGCAGATGCTTAATTTTGTCTCCTTTCAATTAGCCTTGCTGGATTTTTGATCAGATTACTCTATGAAGAGTGCTATTGTGAATGTGAGGGTCTTTTTTGTAGATTTTAAAGCAATGTTTTTAAAAATTATTATTCTTGTGGGAATGTCAATTATTGATAACCTGCATAATTGCACACCTTAGGGGAGGGATCATATGCTAGTTATTGAGAGGGGCATGAATGTAGTGCACACCGCTAAAAAAATAGTAGCTTCTTGAAGCTGGTGTCAGAATTGACATTGTTTTTGCAGCATTGAATATTGGTTTATTTAGCATCTAAATTTACTACTCAAGCAAAAGCAGATCGTTGGATCCAGGGGTATCAGTGTGTACCCCAAGTCACTAATAATTATAATATTTGCTGCTACAAACCAGAATCATCTTCTCTCTGTAGGTCACAATGTGACATTGGTAATAGGCCACATGGAAATATATCCCAAACTCTTTTACTTGTCAGTGGATCTCTGTTTCAATCAGCGTGTGCCGCAGTTGGATGGATTTTATTTTTAGCTGTTAATGATCCACAGCTGGCACATACTACTGGTCAATTCTCTGCATTGTCAAATTTCCATTCCGAAAATGTCCATCAAAGGACTGGCACTATTGTCATTGTTTATCTTGTGTAGTATTTCAGTGGTGATCCTGGGTGAACAAATACATTGTTTAAGGAGTTGTACTTTTGTCTTTGTGTAAAAACAAGTCTTCTCATATTCAAATTAGTGCAAGCATACAATTTACCTCATGTTTGTGCCTTTGTTGACCGTATCCTCTAATGTGTATCTCCCAGGTGAATTGCCTTTCACTCAAGAGGTAATTTATTCCAAAGATTTACTTTCAGTTTTTGTATCAAGACTAATGCATGTGACCTTGACCAACTGTATGCAGTAGCAGGCCACTTGCTTGCTTCAGAGTGTGACATTTTCTGCTGTGTTGTGTTTCTATAATTACAATGTAATCTTCGCAAGAAACCTCAAAACCTGGCTCTTATACAGACCCCCTCCTTGATGGACTGGAAACTGCCCACCCCCCCCCCACCCAGCGCCTTGAGACCCTTACGGGTGAGTAGTCGCGCTTAACAAACTCCTGATTGATTGATTGATTGATTGACAATGTCATGCATCGTGTCTCTGCACTCCCGCTACTGTGAAATTGTCAGGTAGTAGTGTTGCTCATCTTTTATTAACTTTTATTATAGAGCAGCATTTGACAAAATAGAGTGTCAATTGCCATAAATGATTTGTTGTTCTGTGTGGCATGTCTGATTTGATGATTAGCATGTGGGTATTCTAGCATATCGTAACAACTATCATGATGATTTTTGTTTGTTCTATTATTTTTGGCTTGGCCATTCTTGCTAACATAGTTGCCTATTTTTTCTATTGTTGTGTGTGATTTACTTAGCTTATTTGACTGCTCGAATTGCCCTTAACTGCTTCCATATTATTGGTGCTTAAGAAATTCCTTCGCCACATAGCAACTGAGAGCAAAACAATAATATGGACTTTACGATGGCAGCAGAGTTGATGACACCCCAACAAGTAACCACCAACAAATGACACCACGTCAGCTAACATTAGTGCCTGCTTTAAAACACTGATGTAGAAAACCTCAGTCCTCTTGACAGATGAACATGAACCATAAGGGTTTAGAGTCACTGAGAGTAGCAGGAAACCCTGAGGAACGTATCGAGGGAAGTAAGGAAACCGCAAGAGGGGAAAATTCACCTTCATCTGGAATTATGGTCCAGGGGAAGTCAAGACATGCCCCACTCTACCTGATAGGAAGAAATTATGTACTCAGACCTGGGTTGTGTCTAAAGGCCCTGGCAGCACAGAGCCAAACTTTTTTTAAAGGGATCAGACTGGGTTTGAGGGGCAGGGGACACAGAAAGCAGCAGGACCCAGAGACTTTATTTAGGTGCAGATTTATCAAATCTTTGCTGAAAAGTCACACAATGAGAAGCAAAGCAGCACAGACTTGAAAGTTTATTTACTTTTCAGCACAAAACTTTTATTGCACTGGAAAAGGTCCCTTTTTCAACGTGAATAGCGATTTGCGCTGATTTGTTCCACTTTGGGGCTTATTTACAAGCCCCGTGCTCCGCTGGTGCCTCACTTTTAATATTGGAAAAGGTGACGCACCACCGGCGCAAGGGGCTTGTAAATAAGCCCCTTTGTGTCAAGGGAGCATTACAATGGCTGTACTTGGACGTTCCAGAGTAGGCCTCCATGTTTTTTGACACAAAGCTCTATTTATTTCAATTGTCAGATCAGGCTTTTGCCTCCAAATATATTGTCTCGATGAGGCAGGTGCCAAATTGGAGAAATATATTAATTTCTCTAAACAGTTGAAACATTGCCTGCGTGCTGCGCTATACTGCACACATCCAGTCTATAGAATGTTTCAAAAATTGTTTATGCATTGGCTTTTGTACTGGAAGGATATAAGTCCTATGCTAGACATCACACGCACACCTTTTCACCATGTTGTACAGGGTGCACCAGGGTGTTTGTGCGACGACAGCGCATGGGAAGAGAGGTGCAGCAAGCTATATATAGTAAATATATTGCTCTTTCCCTCTTCTGCAACACAGTGCAGTTACTTTCGGTGCTGCGCTGCATTGCACCATATTTTTGTAAATATGCCCTCAATATTTCAATGTTTCAGAATAACTTAGAAAAAAACACATGCTACGATATTGATCTCATGTCCCTCAACCTGAACTCCTTTGATTGCCATATTGGGATTCAATGTTTCAAGCAGACACATGAATTCAGAAACAAATGATATCATATTTATTAGGTGGACCCTGTAGTATCACCGTACTGTGTCAACATGAAAAAGTATCTAATGACTCTTTGATCCCTTTCTCCGAACATTTGGTCACTTACTAATGTTCTAACAATTAATTCTTCTGATAGTGACCTAAATCTGCCCCACCCATTACCTTCACGTGCAATCCTCACGCATTGATCCTTGCATTTTAATGTTGTTGGTGTTCCCAACACTGTACCTTCTCTTCTGCTTGGTTCTGGTATAGGTACTGTTCATGCGCTAGCTACAGGTGTGGTACATTCAGCTCCCTATGGTTGCTTCACAGTGCTGTTAAGAACCTCATAGTCAGTGGCGGCTCGCAGAGGGAGTGCTGCGGGGCGGTGAGGCGCCAACTCGGCGATGCAGCCTGCGCAAGGTAAATAGTTTTATTTATTTATTTACTTACTTTACTCCTGCCCGTCGTATGTCCGACTCCACTACCCCCCCACCCAGCCCCTCCCCCACCCCACCACCCAACAGCACTCCCTCTCTCGAGCCGCCACTGCTCATAGTGTTGTTCACTTCAATCTTCACATTCTGGATGGCACAGCCTAATAATTTCTGCATTTGCTTTTCTGCTTGGTATTTGTCTTTTCCTGCACTTGCTTGCTGCTGAGTGTCTTCCCTGCTACTGTTAGCTTTTGCCATGCACATCTTCAGACCATCTGCTCAGTATCTCTTCCACTTCCTACTTATCTCACTCTAAGGTTCACCATTAGATTCACAGGCAGCACAACCCGCCTGGTTCAGCCTGTGCTGCCATGTGCAGCTTTCCAAGAACTGATGCATGAACCCTGTGCTCTAAACAGACTGGAATCATACAACTTCAATCTGGTATCACCAATGCCACTATGCAGGTTACATAGAAAAACAGATGTACTTTGCTTTATTTCATCTTGGATGTTGCCTGGACAGTACTCTCTTTTCAAAGTTTTCCGTTCCAAGCGGACACTCAGAAAATGTAGCCATCTCGCTTTAATATCATTCCATGCACCCAAGTGCATTTTTAGCAATATATTCAAATAGGTTTGAAAGATGTATGCACAGAAAACATATGAAGTGTGCCTGCACTAATATCACTGCACAAAGGGCATCCAAAGGCACTGTTGGACCAACAAACTCATTGGGGTCTCTCGAAGTGGTTGGACAATTGCACACCTACTAAAAAGTTATAATGGTTGCCATACAGTCTACCCTAAAGTTAATAAGCTGCAAATGAAAATGGAATATATTTTTCTCTATTGTCACATCTGAGCAGAGGAAAACAGATTTTGAACCTGGTACTGTAGATGTATATCCCAGGGTCAGTGATATTAACTCTGTAGTTATGGTTAAATTAAGAATTGAGAAGTGTATAATTTGTCAGACTCTTGATGCATCCCTCAGGTTCTCAATTTCATATTTAATGTAGATCATTAAATGGACGGCAGAGTTATTAGAATAATTTAAAAATGACATGTCTCTTTTCGGATGATCCTAAAGTGACAGTTCTCATTTTATGCTACACAAAAGCAGAAGGTCTAGGTGGCTTTTATTGATTTTCCAGCACCTTTATTTGTGTAGACAAATTCAAGCCCTGGATCAAAATATTAATTGGCAGAAACCTTTAGATCTATTGTGGACCATTCCTGGATTTACTAACTTGCATAGCTAATTTAACGTCCTTTCCCCTGAGTGTTGGTGGCTCCTTAGTTCCAGTGCTGATGGCCTCATTGTTTGTGATCTTATACTTAAAGGATTATAAAAGCAATTAACAGCTTTATCTGCCCACACTGATGGTAGTGTCTTTTGTTTAGGTTCTGAAACTGAAATCATGATTTTTTGGCAAATAGTGGAACTGTTCCATCAGAGTTTTTTTGATTAACTAACATTAAGCTACAAAATGATAGTGAATATCCCTAGTTAGTTTTTTTTTAAATTACTGCTAATATCTCTTTGTTAGACCTGTACCCAGGGCTTGTAAATTAAATGCCGCAGTGAGCCTGCAACACTGGTTGTGCCACCCACTTAAGTAGCCTTTTAAACATGTCTCAGGCCTGCCATTGCAGAGCCTGTGTGGGCAGTTTTAAACTGTCATTTCGACCTGGCAAAAAAACCCTTTCGAAGAGGAGAGTGGGCCTGGGAATTCCTGACGTAGACAGTAGAGACAATCCCCACACGTGTCTGTGAATTCTGGATGTACATCCGGAATCCCGGAGAGGATGACAGGTAAGGCGGTATAGGACATGTCCTCCCCACCTATGTCATCACCTGAAGTATCCTACACGTACTGACCCATCCCAGCTGAGGGTTTTTTATTTTTTGTGGAGTGAAGCTCTGTCCTTAGTATTTGTACAACAAGGGGCAACCCAGTAACCCTGGGATCTGAGTAGTGCAGTAATATTGGAAACAATGGTCCCTGAAGGGGGAAGTGTGACCTAAACTTCCACGGAAACCTAGTGAACAACCATAAATAGATTGGTTTTCATACAAAGAATATATTTAATTGATTACTCAACATTTAGAATTTTATGAATATGAAATCATGTAACTCTATTAACATATACATTTGAAATTAAAGAGATGTACTACCTAGTGGGTACTACCTAGTGGGTATTTCCCATTCCTCGTCCTGATGAGGACCCTGTACAAATAACCTCAAGGGGTCGATAAGTTGACACTATAGTAGTGAACTGTACTGTTTATGAAATACAGGAGCCTGCAACTTTATGTTAGAGTTTAGATCAAACAACTATGCATCCTCCACAGTCACTATTTTTGTATATATTGAATAGCACTAGCGCACTTCTTACTTAATTCACTTTCACTATTTATGTATATATTGTATAGCACTAGTGCACTTCTTACTCACTTACTTCACTTTCACTGCACTGTTGCCTGTTTGGGAACACCTCTCTAATTTTGAATGTATATGTTAACAGAGTGAAATAATATTTTGTCTTCATAAGGTTCTAAATGCTGAATAATCAAATAAAATATATTCTTTCTAGTAAAGCCAGTCTATTGATGGTTATTCACTAGGTTTCTGTGGAAGTTGAGGTCACACTCCCCCTTCGGGGACCATTGCTCCATATATTACTGTCCTTAGTCAGGACATCACTTAATGTTGTTAGGTAGACCCTCACATACCTGATTGGTATCATACTTCATCATCGGGTCTCATCCTGGTCCCTAAAAACCAGGATGGGCTCAACCATATTCCAGGGAGCATATTCCAGAGAGCACTTTGGATAATTTTTCTTGCCGGAGTCCTACAATAAAAATACCTAGACAACACCAAATAAAACAATGTGCTCATTAAAGCTGACAAACATTGGTGGTTTTAGATTTTACATCATAACCTATTTTTCTAAACTGGTGTTAAGTCTTCTGTGGTGTTTTTACTGTGTTACTATTTGAAGTGTTGCACAAATACTTTACACATTGCCTCTTAAATTAAGCCTGCCTGCTGTTTGCCAAGCTACCAGAGAGTGAGCACAGTTTACTTTATGGTGTGTATCTGACTTACCCTGACTAGGATTGTGGTTCCTGCTTACACAGGGTGCATACCTCTGTCAACCAGATACCCAATTTCTAACAGTATTTAATGTGAAATTATTTTTGGTACTCCACTGTGCTTTAGAGACTTTAGATATTTTAGCCTCAAAAAGTTTGATGAGGCAAGAGAATAAGCTTTGGAAAATATTCTTGTCATTAAGACAAGGTTTCTCAATTGACCAGGTTAATGAGCATTTGGAATTTATTAAACCATGATCCTATGGGCTTCTTAAAACATTGCATACACATAGAATTTATGATGAAAATGCTGGAAGCTATAATTTTATTCAGTTGCTGGAATATTCTTTGCCTAAACTTGGTTTAGAGGGGTTGATTGTTTTCACATTGACCTCACATAATCATTTCAAATGTACATTGATAGAAATTTGGGTATAACTTTGAAATAGAATAATGTAAACCATTGTTTGATGACCTAAAGATTGTTTCCTGGATGCTTCACTGCATAGCTTCGAAGGATGCAGTTTTATCTCTGAGCTATTTTAGAACAGGATCGTGACATTTCTATGTGAATTTTAAGATGTATGGTCATCTGATTGGTGAACATTTTTTGCTTACAGGATGGACCTATTAACAATGTTAACCCTTTCGCTGCTTCTGTCGGCCAACGGCCGTCGCGAGCACTACCTCCGTAGTGCTGCGCACGTCCGTTGGCCGACGCGGCCCCGCCCACTCCGCTAAACCGCCGCACCGTGGCGGAATTGCCGCCGCGGTTAAAGGGTTAATCAACACGCCTTATGTGTATGTCCTTTATGGATGTTACATTTGTCCAGTAATGCAACAAGAAAGAGGTAACTTGCTTCTTCCTATATTTGCTGAACACACCATCAGCACCAATTTCATTGCTATGTAAACAGAATTCTGTAAAAAAGAATGTATAGATTGTCGAGATTTTTTAATATTATATTAATGATATTAAATTTGCTTCTTAAATCAATATTATTCTGGAGAACTGAACTTTAATAATAAAAAACAATGTGCGACAGAAATGCTTGCTCACAGGTACAGCAAATACTTCAGATAGGAATTACACCAAATATGGCATGAAGCTAGAAGTCAAATTAGCCCCTTTGTGCTGCCTGTTGTAAATTATTTGTGTAAGTTTGGATGTATTTCCATTATAAAAAGGTGTCAGGGGGCTTTACTGGGTTAATACGTTTTTATATTTGGACCATTAATTTGTGAATTATGAACCAACAAAATAATAGGCTACAAAAGGAGAACAAATATTCAATTCTGTTTGGATGAGGGAGGATTGTATTCCACTTGCCATTTGATGCCCATGGATTACAAACACATTATGGAATTTGAGTATGTAGACTGAGATCTGTAACTTGTCATGGCTAACATTTCACAAATGGGGCACTCACAAAGATTCACATACCCAACACTGCAGAAAAGAAATTGAGAGAGTTAAAAGGAGCTGGAATTGCATCATGCAACTCAAGGAAGGATGTATATGAGATGACAAACGGACTGACCCTGCCTTCAAAATGCAACAAATCATGTCAGCTATCATCTTAGATCTACATAGAAACACATGGATCTGCAGAAAGAAAACATTCGAAGTACTAAAATGGGAATTTAGTTCTTGCAGGTACAATGTGAGTAATTGTAAAACGGTCTTGCCCTTTGCCCAAAGCCCAATGAGCTTGGCAAGGCCATGATCAGCAGTTTATTGCTTTGACCACGGTTCAAAGTATGTAATTAAAAACTTTCAATGTTCACTAAAAAATATTTGTTATGGTCCCTATGTCAGTAGAGAAAATAACATTTGTTGGACACAACCGCAGAAATTCTCCTAAAAATCATTAGTTAACGTAAGGTTATGGCTAAGAACAAACCCTAAAAACACTAATTATCACTGGGTTTGGTGACTATTGCACCAAAAGTTCCCACAATGTACCCCCACATTACCTCCTACATTCTAGAGAAAATAATTATACGGAGTCATATGCATATTTCAGCGATGGGTTAATACCATCTATTCAATAATTTGAGGATTGCCTCCATTTTCTTCTTCAGGGACTTGATGGGGAATTTGAACACACTTCTCCATATGGCGAACAAACACCGTAGCATTTTAAAGGACGTGCAAAGACCACATCAGTACAGTTCTGAACACACACATGTCCTCCTCAACACATATACAAAACATCTATATTTCCAACTGAGATCCAATAGGACTGGGCACTAGTATTTGTATCCTTGAAAGTGACTAGACCATTTGCACCCAATGGGAATTCTAGATATGTTTTTGAAGTGCATGACATGCTTTGTGACCCTCGTTTAACACAAAACAAGTGTTTCAAATGGATCTGGATGATCCCATCAACTACCAGGCGAAATGGAAAGCTTCACATAACTGTGGATCCCATACATAAATCCATCGCCTTGCTGATGCTTGGGAACATAGGACTGCCAATCAGTCTGCAGATATGTGAAAGGAAAGAGATTTTTTTTTTATATTTGATTAGAACATTTGAAGTTTTTCACATGCAAATGGGTGGTACTGGAACCCCCAGTCTGCACAGCTTGTATCTCTTTGAAGAAAACTCAACTGGGCACACACAGCCATGGTACTGCTCTATGAACATTAAGAACAGATCCCCGCAGAGTGTATATTTGCACAGTTGCTAAATATTTCGGTCTAATGTGGCTCATAAGAAGAAATACTCTTCTTTCCCACTAAGTAGGGCGGTCTATCTCTTTCAGGGTCAATCTACTAGTATATTGATCCTACTATTGCATCTGCTAGATGTCGTGGTATACAGTTGACACATATGATTGTTATACACATTTTACTGTCTTATTAGCTTTTATGCTAATTTGTATTGCTTTGGATCAACTCGGACATTGTATTAATGCATGAGGTCCCTGTCTGTCTGTGACCTCTTATGCCTGGCAATGTTGTATTTGTGTATCCATCTGACAATTTTATCATTTTACCTATTTATTCTCGTATTTTAACTCATTTTTATTGTATACTTTTATGGCCGAAATAAAGTTATTTTGACTTGACTTGATAAGAAAGGTGGAACCTGATTCAGACAAAAATGCTCAATATTTATATTAGTTAACTTCTGGACCTATTGGTTGAGTTCTACTTTTTGCTTCTTGGTCAAGGTTTATTTTTCTTTGGAGAAATGATGAGCTTGTTAGAAAACTAACAAATGGTTGAGATAGAAGCGAGGCAACTTCCCCAACACGGGAGCTCCCCACACCATATGTCCTGCCTTTTTAAGCAGGAGAGAATGATGTATAATTTACCATGATTAAAGAGGGGGAGATATCCTGCCTCTATGGGATGGGCAAACGAAACAGTTTTATTTTTTTTTAGTATACTTACACAAACCGAAAAACTCACATGCAGACATATGCACTAAAATCTAATGGCGAAGTGAAGCACAACTTAGCCCTTTTTCCTTCAGGGAAAACAATACAAAATTATGCAGGAAGTCATTCAAAAAACACCTCAGGAATTGTATGAAGAGATTTTTTTTGTATTTATTTTTCAAAACCATTTAATTAAAGACACGAAAAAGGTTTTGGTATGAGCATCGTACAATGGGTAAAATTAGAACATATTTTATACTTTCTCTTTATTTTCTGTCTTTCTATAGAGGACGTTGCCTCCCACACCTTTGTCCTAATAAACTGTTCTGCATGGTTTCTGGTTGGATGCAGTGTTCAGCAGAATACGGGGCGTCTTGGCCGGAGGAAAGACCAGGATTAATGCCAAAGCCTTTGTCTAGAACTCACTGCGCATGGTCAATGGCCAGGTTCAGTAGTGTCTTTGGGTATGAAGTCTGGGTCCTGGACAAGGCCTACGGAATGCCTTGTACCTAAATTCCAATATGCACTACCAAGTGGAATTTCACTTTGCCCAGGAGCCAAGGTTTATCATTCGGAAAACAAATCAAATCACTGAAATTCTGTGTTAAAGGGAGGCTATGGTTCGTTACTCAGAAGTAAAAAAAAACATGTATTATTAAAAGCAAAGAAATGCCTCTTAATTATATTCACGGAAGGATCTAAAACCACCGATGTATGTCAGCTTTAATGAGCACATTTTTTAATAGCATGTTTATTCATTTGAGATGAAATCTGTGTAATCATGCAATGTGTGAGGTCATGAGCCATTAGTTGAGGGAATTATGATTGCATCATTCACCATAACTGGCGAACTACGGAGGCATATAGGTTTTTTAGTTATTAAAACTTTTGGTTCAACTACTGTTTTGTCTACACTGTGCTTTAAGCATTCTGACATATATTTTAGCATATTCATCGAACCACAATATTGACTGTTCAACCAGGGCACACAGAGTGCAGTTGTTTGGGCTGCCTCTGCTCCACATTTTAAAGATGGCCAAGTAGAGTTTGATGGTTTTCTACATCAGTGATTTTTCTTAAAATGATATTACTACAAACAACATACATTTAAGAATATAAACCTACTACACTATACAGTAAAAAAAGAAACATAGCTCTCCATGCTACCTACAACTAAAATTGTACAGCACTCCTTAGAGACCCCACAACTTCCAGAAAACAATGCTTAGTAATCAAAACAATCAACAAAGGGACGGATCTGCAAATGACTTTAGCGGTCGTAAACCCTGCTATTTTGTAAACTGCAGGTTTTGAGACCAGTAAATGTGTTTTTTAAATGTACTCATTCATTCATTATTTACTTTATTACGATCTCAGAGATCCAAAAAAGTGCATAACAGTACAAATATATAAAACACCAGATTTCATCAAAGTTCCACTACACTTAATACAACAATTCATTTTCGAGTTAGCAGCATATGTAAATGTACTAAATCCACTTACTGATTTAGTAACAAATTACAAAGTCGGCAAATGGGTTTAGGGACCAATACTAAATTGTTATTTTGAAGGGTTGTGTTAAGGGTGTTCCTTCCTAAATACCGAATCTTTATGGTATATATTAATGTTTTGTGACCAAAATCCAATCATAAAACATTAATATTTTACTGACTACTGACAGGTAGTGGTACCCCATTTGTAAGCAGGGGCCGCTTCCCATTTTCGAATGGGTCAACTCTACCTTTCCGTAGTCGGAAAGTCTAGTAGTCCCCAAGAGATTCCTTCCTCTTTGTGAATGATCAAAAAAATCCTTTGAGGAAAACAACTGCATTAACAAAAGGATTGCTCTATTTAAAAGCAATCACAGACATGGTGATCTGCTGACCCCTGCAGGCCCCATCCCTGTGATGGCAACGAATCATAGTGGTTCACGATATGCGGCCAAACTCATTATTATGAATGACATAGGTCGGATTCCAACTCACTATGATTCAGATTTTTAAGAACTGATCTATTAGTACATAGGTTGATTCTTCACTAGTCACAAAAATACTGGTCGTTCATTATGACCAGCTTTTTCCAAACAGTAAATAGTACATATGGGCAGTAGCGGCTCCTGGAGGGATGCAGCGCGCGCAATGTAATTCGTTTTATTTATTTATTTATGTACTTAACTCAGTTCGGCCGTAAGCCGGAGTTTACTACCCCCCACCCTGCCCTTCCCCCGCCCCACCCCACCGCCCCGCAGCACTACCTCCAGGAGCCGCTACTGCATATGGGCCATAGTGTCTACTGCAGATAAAGTGAAAAAAGAACCAAAAAGACGACTCCTGCAACCACAGATTCAGCTGAACGCTATATGCAGCATGTAACACAAAAACAAAGCACGCATCATTAAGCGAGCCCAAGTTGGGTCACACCATCTATCTATCTATCTATCTATCTATCTATCTATCTATCTATCTATCTGTCTGTCTGTCTGTCTGTCTGTCTGTCTGTCTATCTACCCACCTCGCTGTTTTTCAGCACATCTTCTTTCCATCTCTGTCTATCTATCGACCTATATATCTGCCTATATACCATTTCTATATATCTGTCTATTTATCACTCAGTCTGTCTATATCTTTATCTGTATATAACTATGTCTGGTCATTCATATGTGTAAGGCTGATTTAGAGTTCAGAGGACCCATCCTCCAAATCTAGAGATGCCTCTGCGGACATGTCTTACATTGGCAGAAACTGCTGTCACGGCGGTTCCTGTCATATATTAAACGTTTGACGAATACTATCGTCAACATGACGGTAACCTCCGTCAAACTTTTAACCTTTTTTTTAACATTTTCAAATGCATAATCCCAAAACGGACATTTGTTTTTGAAAATAAAAAAACAATACGGACCCCCATAACATGGGATTTGTCTCCCATGGAGTAAGGGTCATTAAAATTTGACTGCCCAGTCTAAATCGGGCAGGCAGACAAATGGAAAAACCTTCGATGGCCCTTAATCATTTGGGCCATCTGAGGTGTATGTCAGCAGCAGAGACGGAGTAGTCTCCTCTGCTGCCAGGCTTGAATTACATCTGACTCTAAATGAGGCAGGCAGATTTTCAGTTTGGTAGAGAGGGCACTCCGTTGCCTTTGCAATAGAGTTACTTCTCTGTCAAACACTCAATCAGGCCCTATGTCTCTATCTTTGTGTCTAATGTATCTCTGTTTATATCACCATCTGTTTATTTCTTACTCCTGTATCTGTTTCTACTTTTCTCAGTCTTTTCTCTCTCTCTGCCTATCTATTTATCTGTATCTATCTGGGCCGGTCTCTTTAGCTGCCTATTTATCTATCTATCATCTCTATCTATAGTTGTATCTGTTTATGTATTCATCTTTGTCTCTATCTCTATCGTTTTGTCTGTCTCTTTCTCAGCCTCTATCTGTCTCTCTGTATCACTAGCTCCCTCTCCGTTTGTCTCACCACCATGACTTTTACTGTTCCTGCCTCTCTGACCATGCCCCTATCTCGATTCCAGATAGATATATAGATCTGAAAAAAACCCCAGCTAAAGTGATGTTATAGTTTGGTGTTGAAATAAGGTAAAAACTAATGTTTAAAAACCAGAAAACCTCTGAAATTCACCACTTCACCAGTTATATTTAACTAAGCTAACTTTAACTTGCGTCCCCACCATGCAGTGCTTGTGACCTCACATATTACATCACTCATGATGTGCTAAATGACATCATTCAAAGTTTGGTTAAAATTCAGGAACTTTGTGACTGCAGCACTGGAAGACTGAATACATATTTACAAGCACTGCAATAGAAGGTGCATGCTTCTTCTTTAGTAAGGATCTGGAATTGCTATATTAGTGGGAAGTCTGTCCCCATCATCGTAGCACCAGATTCGTAAGGAAGTTTGCGAGTGCAAGAGAGAATAACACGGGGTTTTGTAATATTTGGAGAGAGAGAATGTGTGTGTTTTACTGCACACTTACAGTTAGGTGGATATTCAAAACTTTACTTACTTGTGGAAGGCTCAGGCACCATAGTCGTCATTTCTCCAGTGCTGCTGAACAACAGCAAGGAAAAGCAGAGCAGGTGTCCCTTCATGATGGAAGGGGCTCCGTTCGCTTGTCACACGCATTCACACCTTTTAAGGAGTCAAGAAAAAATCGTCAGTAGTTCATGTCCTAAAATGCATAGCAGTCCTCTGATTGGACAGCATCCTTAAGTAACACAAACCATTGGCCTTAGAGGATATGAGCCAATAAGCACACAGAACAATACATGCTTCCCAATACATATCCTGTGTGATATATTTCATGTTGCTAATTTATAGAATAAATATATATAGTTAATGTCCTATGGCGCTAATATTCAGAAAAAGATGAATTCGTTACCTACCTACAGAGCGATCTGCTCATGAATTGACAAGGGCAGAATACATAGCGAGTTGTGCCGGTGCCTTTTATCTATACATACGAGGAAGTAACCAACAATAGTATGTCTGTCAATGTCAACTACTTGTCAGTAAAAATGCTGTATAGCTGGCTTGTCCATACTTACAGGCCATTATTAAACATTCCAAGGTTCACCATTTACAGTAATTATATAACTGTTTGAAGCCTTAGGGGATGGTTGCTTAGAGACTAAGCTTCTGACGAGTCATACCACACAGAGGAGTAGCTTGGTCAGTAAGATTGGAGGGGTGTGAACTTCAGATTTTCCAACAACCACGCTGGCATATAATGTTAAAATACATTATATGACTGTAGGAGAGTAGGATCTGCCTCTTATGGTTACCCCCACTTTTTGCTGATGTATCACTGTTTTTCGACTTTAGTCTGGCTGGGGCCCTGCTATCCAGGACCCCAGCCTAGCTGCTTCCTCTCTAAATGGATTCCATGTACCTTAGGTACACTTCAGATTGGATTCTGGGGTGCCCTTATAAGTCCCTAGTATATGGTATACTATGTACCCAGGGCATAGGTACCCCAGAGGCCTACCAGGGGCTGAAGCATGTATTGTGCCACCCCTGGAAGGCCCTCCAAAATGACACCACAGGACTGCTACAGCAGCCTGAGTAAGGTGGTGCATGCACCCCTTACAGAGATATAGGTTCACTATATCTCACCTATCACTGCACATAGAAACCTATCAGTCACCCCTATGGCAGGCCTTATCAATCCTGAAGGCAGGGTGCGTGGTTTTATGTGAGAGGGTGCCCCTGCATGAGCAGAGCCCCTCTGCAGCCTTCGGAATCTCCCCTCCGGGGTTGTCTGTGGTGCAGCCTGACCATATACTCTGAAGTGCATTATATCTTAAACGGTAAATGCTAACTTTGGGATGGCACCACGGAAATATGTGGTGTTTGGTGTCAAACACCTTGGAATCATACCCCCACACCAGTAACTGGCGTGGGAGTATGATCCCACCCTTCTAGAGGGAGAGACATGACAGCACCGGTATACCCGGTAGAGACTTTACAGAGCCTGGCATCACAAAATGGATGCTGCAGCCACAGACACGGGTCTGGCCTCCTGCTGCTGACCGAAACTCCGGCAGGGGAGGCCTGGACAATAGGTTTCCTGTCCCAGGGAGGTGTTACCACCTCCCAGACAGGCCTTAGTGGATTAGGGCTGGGTGGGTGCACTCCAAGAGTGCTTTGAAGTCCTGCACTGGGGGCACATTTGTTGTCCTCGTGCATACCCCAGTTCAAACCGGTTGCAGGGGCTGCCAGCCCCTGCTCTGGCGCGAAACTGGACAAAGGAAATGGGTGTAGCCACCCCTCTTTCCAAACCCTTCCATAGGTGGGTCCCCAGAGTTAGTCCAACCCCTTTCTTAGGTATAAGTAAGGAACCCCTGGCAACAGGACTTTAGATATCCCTGGATGAAACTCTGAAGCTGAATTCTGGAACTTTGACGCTCTACTCAAGACTAGAGGACTGAAGAAATCTCCCTTGGGGTCAAGGAGTGACTCCCCTGCTTGGCAGGCACCAACAAAGCATTTTGCCGGTCTGCATCTCCGAAGCTCCCGCCGGACTCCGAAGCATCTGAAACACAGGAAGAGGATTTCCAGACATCTCAGAGGCCGACCCAAGTCCCCAGCAAAGCTGAGACCCGCAGCCCTCGTGAGTAGCGTGGAACCGGAACTACTGGTCACCATGCACATTTGCTAGTGCATTGACTTCTCGACATCCCTTGAAGTCCTGCTTTGGGATACTTGTAGCCCAGGCCCCGAGCACCATCTGCACCGAACATTGTGAGCCTACACTCCACGAGTGTTCTGTGGGCCCGCTTCTTGCATTTCTGCTCGAGGCTCCTTTGCGATCCCTGGTCCCTCGACTGGTGGGTCCCTGTGAAAGCAACTCTGATTTTCTTTGGGCTTTCCTGGTTGCTCCAGACGTACCCTAACTCCCCACTGAGTGGTGAGTCCCTCAGACCTTGCTGGTCTGCACCGAAGCATCTTTCTCCTTCCTGCGTGGGTTGCTGTTGCCAAGGCTTCTTGTGTTCAATCTGGACACCAATGCTGCAGCACTCGACATCCTTTATGGGACAGCTCGAATCCAGCTCCTGGTCATCGTCGACGCCTCCGGAGCCTCGTGGCTGAAGAGTCAAGCTTCACCTCTTTCACCTGAAACACCCGACATCGGTGGGCATTCGCCTATCGTGCCCCTGGTCACTGGCAAGTGACCCAGCCTCTGTCCCCTCTGCTTTCAGGTTCTTCTCACCTCTGATCCAGGCTTGGATCTCTTCGTACATTTCGTATCTTCCCGGCAGCAGCACTTCTTTGCAGGCTGCCATTGAAATCGATGACGCGACCTGACACCATTCGACACCTATGCACCCGGCTTCCCTGGGTGAGGTAACTCGAGTACTCCGGTGCTCCCGTGGGTGTTAACCCTAGAACTGTCTAAGTCCAAGAGGGTTTGGTCCTAGTCCATTTCTAAGTGTCCTTAAACTCTAAAACTCTTACCGCGACTTTCCCATAGACTTTAACGGAGCTCGCGGCTGTGTTCACACACTGCACACAGCCCCCGTGGGTCCCCTGTGTCACTACCTTGGGTGGTTCCTTGGGGTCCCAGCGATTCTACAGGCTCTAGGCCTTGTGTCTACTTAAGTCGTGGTTGTTATACCACTTTCTTAATATATGGTTTGGTACGCCCCTAGGGCTAATCGTATATTGTGCTAATTTACTGTGCTATTTGACTTGTAACTTGTGTACTTTGACCTCTAGCCTCATAAAGGGACTATTGGGTAGTTTTTAGTAATAAATACATATATTTTATATATATACCTGGTGTGGTTCTCCTTTCATTTGGTCATTCACAAGATTACAATTGGTAAAACAAACAGCTTAACACTCCTTCAAGACTTAGCCTGAAGGTTGCTCTCCATAGCTACCACTAGGATAGCTTTCAATAAAGGTTGTCTTTAAACCTATCATCCATAAAGGTCGTTTTGACTGGTGCAAGGTGCCCACTAGAACTAGTGGACAGCATATGCCAGACCAACTTCTCACATTGGTGGCAGCGGTGGGATTCAAGCTTGCCTTTGTTTTACCAGATAATCTCAAGTGTGTGACTAACTGAGAACCACTAAAGGTACCTCAGGTACATATAAATTCAAGCTTAGAAATACAGTAAGTTCTACTGAACTTAGAGTTGTGTGTCAAGGGCTTAGCACACCCTTTCTACAACTCAAGAGAGTTTAGTAGGCCACACTAGAGTAGGTAGTGCATACACCACACCTCACTAGTGATGTCTTCAAGGCCAGGAACCAGTGGGTCCCTGCCAGAAGCCAATGGGCTTCTACCATCCAAGTATGACAACCTCCCATTCTTGGAATTCAGAGCATTGTGCAGTACTAGGAAGCTGAAGACAGGCAAAAGTTTCAACACCCAACACCTCATAGAGGTGCTTCTGTTGGATGATCTCAGAAGACCCACAGGGTCTGAAAGGGTAGGCAGAGAGGGTGGGGCAGAGGATGAGGAAGGGACCAGGGGTGAAGAAACCCAGGACCTAACCTCTGAAACTGGCCAGGAAGATGACAATGATCTTGACCTGGAAAATCCAGCTCCTCCTGTAGATGAGGAGGAGGACCAGAATGACCTCCCCTTTGTCCCACCAGGAAGAGTTGTGAGTGTGCCTAGAAGGTCCAGATCTCCTTCTGAGGAATCTAACCATTCTGACACCTCAATATGGACCTCTGTTTCCTCTCATAGGAGGGAATCCTCTCATGAAAGGAAAGAGAGACTGCTCAAGTATGAAGAAGCTCAGCTTAAAATCAGAAGAGAGCAGTTGGCTATAGACAGGGAGTCCCTAGAGCTTCATAGACAAAGAAGAAAGTTGGGACTAGAGTCCCATGGTGGCAGCAACTTCCCTAGTGGTAGGGAAAGGTCTTATGACCATAGAAACCTGAGCAAGATTGTCCCTCCCTACCAGAGTGGGGATGACATCCACAAATGGATTACTGCACTGGAAAGGGCCTGTAAAGTTCAGAGGGTCCCCCAGGAACAGTGGGCAGCAATCTTGTGGCTCTCCTTTGCAGACAAAGGTAGAGAGAAGCTCCTCACTGTAAGAGAAGAGGATGCTGATGATTACCATGTCCTGAAGAGTGCACTGATAGATGGGTTTGGCCTAACCACTGAGCAATACAGGTTAAAGTTCAGAAATACCCAAAAGGCACAGACACAGGACTGGGTGGACTTTGTAGATTGTGCTACTAAGGCTCTGGAAGGCTGGTTACTGGGCAGTAAGGTGTGTGACTTCAAAGGATTGTATAATTTAATCATGAGGGAGCAGATTCTTAATAACTGTCAGAATCAGTTGCTACATCAGTACCTGGTTGACTCTGATCTGACCTCTCCCCAAGAATTGGGAAAGAAGGCAGACAAATGGGTCAGAACCAGGGTGAAGCAGAAGGTACAGAACCAAGGTGGTGACCAGAATAAGCAAGATTCCAAAAACTCTGACAAGGGTGGGGAGAAGGGTAAAGACCAGAAGTCTTCTCAAGGTCCCCAAAAATCTGCATCTGGTGGGGAATCTCAATCTACTAAAGGAAAAGGCCAAAGGAAACCATGGTGCAAAATCTGTAAGCAGAAAACTCACTGGACCAGTGACTGCACCAAGTCCAAAGACTCTAATCCAGCCACCATTGCCCCTAAGGCAGCTGTTCCCCCTAGTCCAGCTACAAGTGGTGGTGGAAGTACTCAGAATAATGGTTTAGTAGGGTTGACCCTGGGTACTGAGATGGGCTCTGACCTAGTCAGAGTGCCAACTCAGGCGGTCCTAGTCTGTGATGGGGGCATGGATCTGTCCCCCTTTGTGTGTCCCAATAATTTGGGCAAATACAGACAGCAGCCTTTAATTAATGGAAGAGAGGCTTTGGCATTCAGAGACACAGGAGCAAGTGTCACAATGGTGACAAAAGATCTTGTGGATCCTGGGCAGATTATACTTGGTGAGATGTACCAAGTGACCAATGCTAGCAATGTCAGAACAGGCCATTCTCTGGCAGTTGTTAACTTCTCCTGGGGAGGGGTAACTGGCCTTAAGAAGATTGTGGTGAGTGCAGACCTACCAGTCGAATGCTTGCTTGGCAATGATCTTGAAACCTCAGTTTGGGCAGCGGTGGAGCTCAGGAAACATGCAGAAATGCTAGGGATCCCTGCACATGTCTTTGCTGTGACCAGGTCACAGGCAAAAATGTCAAAAACTGAACAGGCCCTGGATTCTGGAATAATGGACCAGGTGCCTACCAAGAGGAGGAGCAGTAGGGTTAAGGCAGTGCCTTCCCCCTTGGCTCAGGAAGAAGACCAGTCTTTTGAGGAAGATGATCTCAGGCCTGAAGAAGGAACTGTCCCAGAGGAGCTTGAACCTGATCAGGTTGAGTTCCTGGGGACAGAGGGCCCTTCCAGGGCAGATCTGAGCCAGGAGCAGCTGAACTGCCCCTCTCTTGAACCCCTCAGACAGCAAGCTGCTGCTGAGGCTGCTGGGAATGCTAGTGGCACCCATAAGATGTATTGGGATGATGGACTCCTGTACTCAGAGAGTAGAGACCCCAAGCCTGGAACAGCCAGGAGGTTGGTTATACCTCTGAAGTTCAGGGGCTTCCTATTGACACTAGCCCATGATATTCCCTTAGCAGGTTGCCTGGGCCAGAACAAGACTTGGGACAGGCTTGTCCCTCACTTTCACTGGCCAAACATGTCTGAGGACACCAAGGAATTTTGTCGCTCCTGTGTAACCTGCCAAGCCAGTGGGAAGGCAGGTGGCACCACAAAGGCCCCCCTAATACCACTACCTGTGGTGGGGGTTCCTTTTGAGAGGGTGGGGATTGACATAGTTGGTCCCATGGATCCCCAAACAGCATCTGGGCACAGGTTTATCCTGGTGGTGGTGGACCATGCCACCAGGTACCCAGAAGCCATTCCCCTTAGGACCACTACAGCACCTGTGGTGGCAAGGGCCCTCCTGGGAATTTTCTCAAGAGTGGGCTTTCCTAAGGAGGTAGTATCTGACAGAGGTACAAACTTTATGTCCAGTTACTTGACTGCAATGTGGAAGGAGTGTGGAGTGACTTATAAATTCACCACACCCACAATGCAATGGTTTAGTTGAGAGATTCAACAAAACCTTGAAGGGCATGATTAAAGGGCTCCCAGAAAAGCTTAGGCGAAGATGGGACATACTCTTGCCCTGCCTTTTATTTGCATACAGGGAGGTGCCTCAAAAGGGGGTTGGCTACAGCCCTTTTGAACTTTTGTTTGGCCATCCTGTCAGGGGTCCATTGTGTCTGGTGAAGGAAGGTTGGGAGTTACCTCTCAAACCCCCTAAACAGGACATAGTGGACTATGTACTTGGTCTCCGCTCCAGGATGGCTGAGTATATGAAAAAGGCAACCAAAAACCTTGAGGCTAGCCAGGAATTACAGAAAGCCTGGCATGACCAAAAGGCTGTGCTGACTGTTTACCAGCCAGGGCAGAAGGTGTGGGTGCTGGAGCCAGTGGCCCCAGCAGCCCTCCAAGACAAGTGGAGTGGTCCCCTTACAATTGTTGAAAGAAGGGAGAGGTTACCTATTTGGTAGACCTGGGAACTCCCAGGAGCCCCCATAGGGTGCTCCATGTCAACAGGCTAAAGCCATATGTGGACAGGGCTGACATGGGCTTGCTCATGGCAACTGATGAGGGACAGGAGGAAGAGAGTGACCCACTCCCTGACCTGCTCTCACAGAACCCTGATGATGGGTCAGTAGATGGTGTAGCCTTGGCAGGCAGCCTCACTGCCCAGCAGCAAACTGATTGTAGACAGGTGCTCAATCAGTTCAGACACCTGTTCTCTCTGACTCCAAGTCAGACCACCTGGTGCACTCATGAAGTGGACACTGGGGACAGTCTGTCTGTTAAAAGTAAGATTTACAGGCAACCTGACCAGGTCAGGGACTGCATCAGGACAGAAGTCCAGAAAATGTTGGAACTGGGTGTCATTGAGCCTTCAGATAGCCCTTGGGCTAGTCCAGTAGTCCTGGTGCCTAAACCTCACACCAAAGATGGCAAGAGAGAGATGAGGTTTTGTGTGGACTACAGAGGCCTCAATGCAGTCACTAGGGCTGATGCCCATCCAATCCCCAGGGCAGATGAGCTAATAGACACTTTGGCCTCAGCCAAGTATCTAAGCACATTTGACCTGACAGCTGGCTACTGGCAGATCAGACTAGCTGATGATGCAAAGCCAAAAACTGCATTTTCTACCCCTGGTGGGCTTCACCAATTTGTGGTGATGCCCTTTGGTTTGAAGAATGCACCTGCCACTTTTCAGAGGTTGGTGAACACAGTCCTTACAGGTCTGGAAGCCTATAGTGCAGCATATCTAGATGATATTGCTGTCTTTAGCTCCACCTGGGAGGATCACCTGGTCCACCTCAGAAATGTTTTGGAGGCCCTGCAGAAAGCAGGCCTAACTATCAAGGCCACTAAGTGCCAGATAGGGCAGAGTCAGGTTGTGTACCTGGGCCACCTTGTGGGTGGAGGCCAGGTTCAACCATTGCAGAGCAAAATCCAGACCATCATGGACTGGGTTGCTCCAGCTACCCAGACTCAGGTGAGAGCCTTCTTAGGCCTGACTGGGTATTACAGAAGATTTGTCAAGGGGTATGGATCAATAGTGACACCCCTGAATGACTTAACCTCTAAGAAAATGCCCAAAAAGGTTCAGTGGACAGTTAGCTGTCAAAAGGCATTTGATGACCTGAAGCAGGCCATGTGCACTGCTCCCATTCTGCAGAGTCCTGATTACTCCAAAAATTTCATTGTGCAGACAGATGCATCTGAGTTGGGGGTAGGGGCTGTACTATCACAGTTGAATGATGAAGGTCAGGATCAGCCAGTAGCTTTTATTAGCAGAAGGCTGACCCCCAGAGAGAAACGTTGGTCAGCCATTGAGAGGGAGGCCTTTGCTGTGGTTTGGGCTCTGAAGAATTTGAGGCCATACTTGTTTGGCACTCACTTCCTTGTTCAGACAGACCATAAGCCCCTCTTATGGCTAAAACAGATGAAGGGTGAAAACCCCAAACTTTTGAGGTGGTCCATTTCCCTACAGGGGATGGACTATACAGTGGAACATAGACCTGGGAGTAACCATGCCAATGCAGATGGACTCTCCAGATATTTCCACTTAGAACATGAAGACTCAACTGGTCAAGGTTAGTTTAATGTCCCTACATTTGGGGGGGTTGTGTAGGAGAGTAGGATCTGCCTCTTATGGTTATCCCCACTTTTTGCTGATGTATCACTGTTTTTCGACTTTAGTCTGGCTGGGGTCCTGCTATCCAGGACCCCAGCCTAGCTGCTTCCTCTCTAAATGGATTCCATGTACCTTAGGTACACTTCAGATTGGATTCTGGGGTGCCCTTATAAGTCCCTAGTATATGGTATACTATGTACCCAGGGCATAGGTACCCCAGAGGCCTACCAGGGGCTGAAGCATGTATTGTGCCACCCCTGGAAGGCCCTCCAAAATGACACCACAGGACTGCTACAGCAGCCTGAGTAAGGTGGTGCATGCACCCCTTACAGAGATATAGGTTCACTATATCTCACCTATCACTGCACATAGAAACCTATCAGTCACCCCTATGGCAGGCCTTATCAATCCTGAAGGCAGGGTGCGTGGTTTTATGTGAGAGGGTGCCCCTGCATGAGCAGAGCCCCTCTGCAGCCTTCGGAATCTCCCCTCCGGGGTTGTCTGTGGTGCAGCCTGACCATATACTCTGAAGTGCATTATATCTTAAACGGTAAATGCTAACTTTGGGATGGCACCACGGAAATATGTGGTGTTTGGTGTCAAACACCTTGGAATCATACCCCCACACCAGTAACTGGCGTGGGAGTATGATCCCACCCTTCTAGAGGGAGAGACATGACAGCACCGGTATACCCGGTAGAGACTTTACAGAGCCTGGCATAACAAAATGGATGCTGCAGCCACAGACACGGGTCTGGCCTCCTGCTGCTGACCGAAACTCCGGCAGGGGAGGCCTGGACAATAGGTTTCCTGTCCCAGGGAGGTGTTACCACCTCCCAGACAGGCCTTAGTGGATTAGGGCTGGGTGGGTGCACTCCAAGAGTGCTTTGAAGTCCTGCACTGGGGGCACATTTGGTGTCCTCGTGCATACCCCAGTTCAAACCGGTTGCAGGGGCTGCCAGCCCCTGCTCTGGCACGAAACTGGACAAAGGAAATGGGTGTAGCCACCCCTCTTTCCAAACCCTCCCATAGGTGGGTCCCCAGAGTTAGTCCAACCCCTTTCTTAGGTATAAGTAAGGAACCCCTGGCAACAGGACTTTAGATATCCCTGGATGAAACTCTGAAGCTGAATTCTGGAACTTCGACGCTCTACTCAAGACTAGAGGACTGAAGAAATCTCCCTTGGGGTCAAGGAGTGACTCCCCTGCTTGGCAGGCACCAACAAAGCATTTTGCCGGTCTGCATCTCCGAAGCTCCCGCCGGACTCCGAAGCATCTGCAACACAGGAAGAGGATTTCCAGACATCTCAGAGGCCGACCCGAGTCCCCAGCAAAGCTGAGACCCGCAGCCCTCGTGAGTAGCGTGGAACCGGAACTCCTGGTCACCATGCACATTTGCTAGTGCATTAACTTCTTGACATCCCTTGAAGTCCTGCTTTAGGATACTTGTAGCCCAGGCCCCGAGCACCATCTGCACTGAACATTGTGAGCCTACACTCCACGAGTGTTCTGTGGGCCCGCTTCTTGCATTTCTGCTCGAGGCTCCTTTGCGATCCCTGGTCCCTCAACTGGTGGGTCCCTGTGAAAGCAACTCTGATTTTCTTTGGGCTTTCCTGGTTGCTCCAGACATGCCCTGACTCTCCACTGAGTGGTGAGTCCCTCAGACCTTGCTGGTCTGCACCGAAGCATCTTTCTCCTTCCTGTGTGGGTTGCTGTTGCCAAGGCTTGTTGTGTTCAATCTGGACACCAATGCTGCAGCACTCGACATCCTTTATGGGACAGCTTGAATCCAGCTCCTGGTCATCGTCGACGCCTCCGGGGCCTCGTGGCTGAAGAGTCAAGCTTCACCTCTTTCACCTGAAACACCCGACATCGGTGGGCATTCGCCTATCGTGCCCCTGGTCACTGGCAAGTGACCCAGCCTCTGTCCCCTCTGCTTTCAGGTTCTTCTCACCTCTGATCCAGGCTTGGATCTCTTCGTACATTTCGTATCTTCCCGGCAGCAGCACTTCTTTGCAGGCTGCCATTGAAATCGATGACGCAACCTGACACCATTCGACACCTATGCACCCGGCTTCCCTGGGTGAGGTAACTCGAGTACTCCGGTGCTCCCGTGGGTGTTAACCCTAGAACTGTCTAAGTCCAAGAGGGTTTGGTCCTAGTCCATTTCTAAGTGTCCTTAAACTCTAAAACTCTTACCGCGACTTTCCCATAGACTTTAACGGAGCTCGCGGCTGTGTTCACACACTGCACACAGCCCCCGTGGGTCCCCTGTGTCACTACCTTGGGTGGTTCCTTGGGGTCCCAGCGATTCTACAGGCTCTAGGCCTTGTGTCTACTTAAGTCGTGGTTGTTATACCACTTTCTTAATATATGGTTTGGTACGCCCCTAGGGCTAATCGTATATTGTGCTAATTTACTGTGCTATTTGACTTGTAACTTGTGTACTTTGACCTCTAGCCTCATAAAGGGACTATTGGGTAGTGTTTAGTAATAAATACATATATTTTATATATATATACCTGGTGTGGTTCTCCTTTCATTTGGTCATTCACGAGATTACAATTGGTAAAACAAACAGCTTAACACTCCTTCAAGACTTAGCCTGAAGGTTGCTCTCCATAGCTACCACTAGGATAGCTTTCAATAAAGGTTGTCTTTAAACCTATCATCCATAAAGGTCGTTTGGACTGGTGCAAGGTGCCCACTAGAACTAGTGGACAGCATATGCCAGACCAACTTCTCACATTGGTGGCAGCGGTGGGATTCAAGCTTGCCTTTGTTTTACCAGATAATCTCAAGTGTGTGACTAACTGAGAACCACTAAAGGTACCTCAGGTACATATAAATTCAAGCTTAGAAATACAGTAAGTTCTACTGAACTTAGAGTTGTGTGTCAAGGGCTTAGCACACCCTTTCTACAACTCAAGAGAGTTTAGTAGGCCACACTAGAGTAGGTAGTGCATACACCACACCTCACTAGTGATGTCTTCAAGGCCAGGAACCAGTGGGTCCCTGCCAGAAGCCAATGGGCTTCTACCATCCAAGTATGACAACCTCCCACTCTTGGAATTCAGAGCATTGTGCAGTACTAGGAAGCTGAAGACAGGCAAAAGTGCCAACACACAACACCTCATAGAGGTGCTTCTGTTGGATGATCTCAGAAGACCCACAGGGTCTGAAAGGGTAGGCAGAGAGGGTGGGGCAGAGGATGAGGAAGGGACCAGGGGTGAAGAAACCCAGGACCTGACCTCTGAAACTGGCCAGGAAGATGACAATGATCTTGACCTGGAAAATCCAGCTCCTCCTGTAGATGAGGAGGAGG
The DNA here is from genome assembly GCA_963921515.1 of Calotriton arnoldi. Taxonomy (NCBI): domain Eukaryota; kingdom Metazoa; phylum Chordata; class Amphibia; order Caudata; family Salamandridae; genus Calotriton; species Calotriton arnoldi. The sequence continues at coordinate 427,379 of CAWUFW010008540.1, forward strand.
ACCAGAATGACCTCCCCTTTGTCCCACCAGGAAGAGTTGTGAGTGTGCCTAGAAGGTCCAGATCTCCTTCTGAGGAATCTAACCATTCTGACACCTCAATATGGACCTCTGTTTCCTCTCATAGGAGGGAATCCTCTCATGAAAGGAAAGAGAGACTGCTCAAGTATGGAGAAGCTCAGCTTAGGATCAGAAGAGAGCAGTTGGCTATAGACAGGGAGTCCCTAGAGCTTCATAGACAAAGAAGAAAGTTGGGACTAGAGTCCCATGGTGGCAGCAACTTCCCTAGTGGTAGGGAAAGGTCTTATGACCATAGAAACCTGAGCAAGATTGTCCCTCCCTACCAGAGTGGGGATGACATCCACAAATGGATTACTGCACTGGAAAGGGCCTGTAAAGTTCAGAGGGTCCCCCAGGAACAGTGGGCAGCAATCTTGTGGCTCTCCTTTGCAGACAAAGGTAGAGAGAAGCTCCTCACTGTAAGAGAAGAGGATGCTGATGATTACCATGTCCTGAAGAGTGCACTGATAGATGGGTTTGGCCTAACCACTGAGCAATACAGGTTAAAGTTCAGAAATACCCAAAAGGCACAGACACAGGACTGGGTGGACTTTGTAGATTGTGCTACTAAGGCTCTGGAAGGCTGGTTACTGGGCAGTAAGGTGTGTGACTTCAAAGGATTGTATAATTTAATCATGAGGGAGCAGATTCTTAATAACTGTCAGAATCAGTTGCTACATCAGTACCTGGTTGACTCTGATCTGACCTCTCCCCAAGAATTGGGAAAGAAGGCAGACAAATGGGTCAGAACCAGGGTGAAGCAGAAGGTACAGAACCAAGGTGGTGACCAGAATAAGCAAGATTCCAAAAACTCTGACAAGGGTGGGGAGAAGGGTAGAGACCAGAAGTCTTCTCAAGGTCCCCAAAAATCTGCATCTGGTGGGGAATCCCAATCTACTAAAGGAAAAGGCCAAAGGAAACCATGGTGCAAAATCTGTAAGCAGAAAACTCACTGGACCAGTGACTGCACCAAGTCCAAAGACTCTAATCCAGCCACCATTGCCCCTAAGGCAGCTGTTCCCCCTAGTCCAGCTACAAGTGGTGGTGGAAGTACTCAGAATAAGGGTTTAGTAGGGTTGACCCTGGGTACTGAGATGGGCTCTGACCTAGTCAGAGTGCCAACTCAGGCGGTCCTAGTCTGTGATGGGGGCATGGATCTGTCCCCCTTTGTGTGTCCCAATAATTTGGGCAAATACAGACAGCAGCCTTTAATTAATGGAAGAGAGGCTTTGGCATTCAGAGACACAGGAGCAAGTGTCACAATGGTGACAAAAGATCTTGTGGATCCTGGGCAGATTATACTTGGTGAGATGTACCAAGTGACCAATGCTAGCAATGTCAGAACAGGCCATTCTCTGGCAGTTGTTAACTTCTCCTGGGGAGGGGTAACTGGCCTTAAGAAGGTTGTGGTGAGTGCAGACCTACCAGTCGAATGCTTGCTTGGCAATGATCTTGAAACCTCAGTTTGGGCAGCGGTGGAGCTCAGGAAACATGCAGAAATGCTAGGGATCCCTGCACATGTCTTTGCTGTGACCAGGTCACAGGCAAAAATGTCAAAAACTGAACAGGCCCTGGATTCTGGAATAATGGACCAGGTGCCTACCAAGAGGAGGAGCAGTAGGGTTAAGGCAGTGCCTTCCCCCTTGGCTCAGGAAGAAGACCAGTCTTTTGAGGAAGATGATCTCAGGCCTGAAGAAGGAACTGTCCCAGAGGAGCTTGAACCTGATCAGGTTGAGTTCCTGGGGACAGAGGGCCCTTCCAGGGTAGATCTGAGCCAGGAGCAGCTGAACTGCCCCTCTCTTGAACCCCTCAGACAGCAAGCTGCTGCTGAGGCTGCTGGGAATGCTAGTGGCACCCATAAGATGTATTGGGATGATGGACTCCTGTACTCAGAGAGTAGAGACCCCAAGCCTGGAACAGCCAGGAGGTTGGTTATACCTCTGAAGTTCAGGGGCTTCCTATTGACACTAGCCCATGATATTCCCTTAGCAGGTTGCCTGGACCAGAACAAGACTTGGGACAGGCTTGTCCCTCACTTTCACTGGCCAAACATGTCTGAGGACACCAAGGAGTTTTGTCGCTCCTGTGTAACCTGCCAAGCCAGTGGGAAGGCAGGTGGCACCACAAAGGCCCCCCTGATACCACTACCTGTGGTGGGGGTTCCTTTTGAGAGGGTGGGGATTGACATAGTTGGTCCCATGGATCCCCAAACAGCATCTGGGCACAGGTTTATCCTGGTGGTGGTGGACCATGCCACCAGGTACTCAGAAGCCATTCCCCTTAGGACCACTACAGCACCTGTGGTGGCAAGGGCCCTCCTGGGAATTTTCTCAAGAGTGGGCTTTCCTAAGGAGGTAGTATCTGACAGAGGCACAAACGTTATGTCCAGTTACTTGACTGCAATGTGGAAGGAGTGTGGAGTGACTTATAAATTCACCACACCCTATCACCCACAATGCAATGGTTTAGTTGAGAGATTCAACAAAACCTTGAAGGGCATGATTAAAGGGCTCCCAGAAAAGCTTAGGCGAAGATGGGACATACTCTTGCCCTGCCTTTTATTTGCATACAGGGAGGTGCCTCAAAAGGGGTTGGCTACAGCCCTTTTGAACTTTTGTTTGGCCATCCTGTCAGGGGTCCATTGTGTCTGGTGAAGGAAGGTTGGGAGTTACCTCTCAAACCCCTAAACAGGACATAGTGGACTATGTACTTGGTCTCCGCTCCAGGATGGCTGAGTATATGAAAAAGGCAACCAAAAACCTTGAGGCTAGCCAGGAATTACAGAAAGCCTGGCATGACCAAAAGGCTGTGCTGACTGTTTACCAGCCAGGGCAGAAGGTGTGGGTGCTGGAGCCAGTGGCCCCAGCAGCCCTCCAAGACAAGTGGAGTGGTCCCCATACAATTGTTGAAAGAAGGGAGAGGTTACCTATTTGGTAGACCTGGGAACTCCCAGGAGCCCCCATAGGGTGCTCCATGTCAACAGGCTAAAGCCATATGTGGACAGGGCTGACATGGGCTTGCTCATGGCAACTGATGAGGGACAGGAGGAAGAGAGTGACCCACTCCCTGACCTGCTCTCACAGAACCCTGATGATGGGTCAGTAGATGGTGTAGCCTTGGCAGGCAGCCTCACTGCCCAGCAGCAAACTGATTGTAGACAGGTGCTCAATCAGTTCAGACACCTGTTCTCTCTGACTCCAAGTCAGACCACCTGGTGCACTCATGAAGTGGACACTGGGGACAGTCTGTCTGTTAAAAGTAAGATTTACAGGCAACCTGACCAGGTCAGGGACTGCATCAGGACAGAAGTCCAGAAAATGTTGGAACTGGGTGTCATTGAGCCTTCAGATAGCCCTTGGGCTAGTCCAGTAGTCCTGGTGCCTAAACCTCACACCAAAGATGGCAAGAGAGAGATGAGGTTTTGTGTGGACTACAGAGGCCTCAATGCAGTCACTAGGGCTGATGCCCATCCAATCCCCAGGGCAGATGAGCTAATAGACACTTTGGCCTCAGCCAAGTATCTAAGCACATTTGACCTGACAGCTGGCTACTGGCAGATCAGACTAGCTGATGATGCAAAGCCAAAAACTGCATTTTCTACCCCTGGTGGGCTTCACCAATTTGTGGTGATGCCCTTTGGTTTGAAGAATGCACCTGCCACTTTTCAGAGGTTGGTGAACACAGTCCTTACAGGTCTGGAAGCCTATAGTGCAGCATATCTAGATGATATTGCTGTCTTTAGCTCCACCTGGGAGGATCACCTGGTCCACCTCAGAAATGTTTTGGAGGCCCTGCAGAAAGCAGGCCTAACTATCAAGGCCACTAAGTGCCAGATAGGGCAGAGTCAGGTTGTGTACCTGGGCCACCTTGTGGGTGGAGGCCAGGTTCAACCCTTGCAGAGCAAAATCCAGACCATCATGGACTGGTTTGCTCCAGCTACCCAGACTCAGGTGAGAGCCTTCTTAGGCCTGACTGGGTATTACAGAAGATTTGTCAAGGGGTATGGATCAATAGTGACACCCCTGAATGACTTAACCTCTAAGAAAATGCCCAAAAAGGTTCAGTGGACAGTTAGCTGTCAAAAGGCATTTGATGACCTGAAGCAGGCCATGTGCACTGCTCCCATTCTGCAGAGTCCTGATTACTCCAAAAATTTCATTGTGCAGACAGATGCATCTGAGTTGGGGGTAGGGGCTGTACTATCACAGTTGAATGATGAAGGTCAGGATCAGCCAGTAGCTTTTATTAGCAGAAGGCTGACCCCCAGAGAGAAACGTTGGTCAGCCATTGAGAGGGAGGCCTTTGCTGTGGTTTGGGCTCTGAAGAATTTGAGGCCATACTTGTTTGGCACTCACTTCCTTGTTCAGACAGACCATAAGCCCCTCTTATGGCTAAAACAGATGAAGGGTGAAAACCCCAAACTTTTGAGGTGGTCCATTTCCCTACAGGGGATGGACTATACAGTGGAACATAGACCTGGGAGTAACCATGCCAATGCAGATGGATTCTCCAGATATTTCCACTTAGAACATGAAGACTCAACTGGTCAAGGTTAGTTTAATGTCCCCACATTTGGGGGGGGGGTTGTGTAGGAGAGTAGGATCTGCCTCTTATGGTTATCCCCACTTTTTGCTGATGTATCACTGTTTTTCGACTTTAGTCTGGCTGGGGTCCTGCTATCCAGGACCCCAGCCTAGCTGCTTCCTCTCTAAATGGATTCCATGTACCTTAGGTACACTTCAGATTGGATTCTGGGGTGCCCTTATAAGTCCCTAGTATATGGTATACTATGTACCCAGGGCATAGGTACCCCAGAGGCCTACCAGGGGCTGAAGCATGTATTGTGCCACCCCTGGAAGGCCCTCCAAAATGACACCACAGGACTGCTACAGCAGCCTGAGTAAGGTGGTGCATGCACCCCTTACAGAGATATAGGTTCACTATATCTCACCTATCACTGCACATAGAAACCTATCAGTCACCACTATGGCAGGCATTATCAATCCTGAAGGCAGGGTGCGTGGTTTTATGTGAGAGGGTGCCCCTGCATGAGCAGAGCCCATATGCAGCCTTCGGAATCTCCTCTCCGGGGTTGTCTGTGGTGCAGCCTGACCATATACTCTGAAGTGCATTATATCTTAAACGGTAAATGCTAACTTTGGGATGGCACCACGGAAACATGTGGTGTTTGGTGTCAAACACCTTGGAATCATACCCCCACACCAGTAACTGGCGTGGGAGTATGATCCCACCCTTCTAGAGGGAGAGACATGACAGCACCGGTATACCCGGTAGAGACTTTACAGAGCCTGGCATCACAAAATGGATGCTGCAGCCACAGACACGGGTCTGGCCTCCTGCTGCTGACCGAAACTCCGGCAGGGGAGGCCTGGACAATAGGTTTCCTGTCCCAGGGAGGTGTTACCACCTCCCAGACAGGCCTTAGTGGATTAGGGCTGGGTGGGTGCACTCCAAGAGTGCTTTGAAGTCCTGCACTGGGGGCACATTTGGTGTCCTCGTGCATACCCCAGTTCAAACCGGTTGCAGGGGCTGCCAGCCCCTGCTCTGGCATGAAACTGGACAAAGGAAATGGGTGTAGCCACCCCTCTTTCCAAACCCTCCCATAGGTGGGTCCCCAGAGTTAGTCCAACCCCTTTCTTAGGTATAAGTAAGGAACCCCTGGCAACAGGACTTTAGATATCCCTGGATGAAACTCTGAAGCTGAATTCTGGAACTTCGACGCTCTACTCAAGATTAGAGGACTGAAGAAATCTCCCTTGGGGTCAAGGAGTGACTCCCCTGCTTGGCAGGCACCAACAAAGCATTTTGCCGGTCTGCATCTCCGAAGCTCCTGCCGGACTCCGAAGCATCTGCAACACAGGAAGAGGATTTACAGACATCTCAGAGGCCGACCCGAGTCCCCAGCAAAGCTGAGACCCGCAGCCCTCGTGAGTAGCGTGGAACCGGAACTCCTGGTCACCATGCACATTTGCTAGTGCATTAACTTCTCGACATCCCTCGAAGTCCTGCTTTGGGATACTTGTAGCCCAGGCCCCGAGCACCATCTGCAACGAACATTGTGAGCCTACACTCCACGAGTGTTCTGTGGGCCCGCTTCTTGCATTTCTGCTCGAGGCTCCTTTGCGATCCCTGGTCCCTCGACTGGTGGGTCCCTGTGAAAGCAACTCTGATTTTCTTTGGGCTTTCCTGGTTTCTCCAGACGTGCCCTGACTCTCCACTGAGTGGTGAGTCCCTCAGACCTTGCTGGTCTGCACCGAAGCATCTTTCTCCTTCCTGCGTGGGTTGATGTTGTCAAGGCTTGTTGTGTTCAATCTGGACACTAATGCTGCAGCACTCGACATCCTTTATGGGACAGCTCGAATCTAGCTCCTGGTCATCGTCGACGCCTCCGGGGCCTCGTGGCTGAAGAGTCAAGCTTCACCTCTTTCACCTGAAACACCCGACATCGGTGGGCATTCGCCTATCGTGCGCCTGGTCACTGGCAAGTGACCCAGCCTCTGTCCCCTCTGCTTTCAGGTTCTTCTCACCTCTGATCCAGGCTTGGATCTCTTCGTACATTTCGTATCTTCCCGGCAGCAGCACTTCTTTGCAGGCTGCCATTGAAATCGATGACGCGACCTGACACCATTCGACACCTATGCACCCGGCTTCCCTGGGTGAGGTAACTCGAGTACTCCGGTGCTCCCATGGGTGTTCACCCTAGAACTGTCTAAGTCCAAGAGGGTTTGGTCCTAGTCCATTTCTAAGTGTCCTTAAACTCTAAAACTCTTACCGCGACTTTCCCATAGACTTTAACGGAGCTCGCGGCTGTGTTCACACACTGCACACAGCCCCCGTGGGTCCCCTGTGTCACTACCTTGGGTGGTTCCTTGGGGTCCCAGCGATTCTACAGGCTCTAGGCCTTGTGTCTACTTAAGTCGTGGTTGTTATACCACTTTCTTAATATATGGTTTGGTACGCCCCTAGGGCTAATCGTATATTGTGCTAATTTACTGTGCTATTTGACTTGTAACTTGTGTACTTTGACCTCTAGCCTCATAAAGGGACTATTGGGTAGTGTTTAGTAATAAATACATATATTTTATATATATATACCTGGTGTGGTTCTCCTTTCATTTGGTCATTCACGAGATTACAATTGGTAAAACAAACAGCTTAACACTCCTTCAAGACTTAGCCTGAAGGTTGCTCTCCATAGCTACCACTAGGATAGCTTTCAATAAAGGTTGTCTTTAAACCTATCATCCATAAAGGTCGTTTGGACTGGTGCAAGGTGCCCACTAGAACTAGTGGACAGCATATGCCAGACCAACTTCTCACATTGGTGGCAGCGGTGGGATTCAAGCTTGCCTTTGTTTTACCAGATAATCTCAAGTGTGTGACTAACTGAGAACCACTAAAGGTACCTCAGGTACATATAAATTCAAGCTTAGAAATACAGTAAGTTCTACTGAACTTAGAGTTGTGTGTCAAGGGCTTAGCACACCCTTTCTACAACTCAAGAGAGTTTAGTAGGCCACACTAGAGTAGGTAGTGCATACACCACACCTCACTAGTGATGTCTTCAAGGCCAGGAACCAGTGGGTCCCTGCCAGAAGCCAATGGGCTTCTACCATCCAAGTATGACAACCTCCCATTCTTGGAATTCAGAGCATTGTGCAGTACTAGGAAGCTGAAGACAGGCAAAAGTGCCAACACCCAACACCTCATAGAGGTGCTTCTGTTGGATGATCTCAGAAGACCCACAGGGTCTGAAAGGGTAGACAGAGAGGGTGGGGCAGAGGATGAGGAAGGGACCAGGGGTGAAGAAACCCAGGACCTGACCTCTGAAACTGGCCAGGAAGATGACAATGATCTTGACCTGGAAAATCCAGCTCCTCCTGTAGATGAGGAGGAGGACCAGAATGACCTCCCCTTTGTCCCACCAGGAAGAGTTGTGAGTGTGCCTAGAAGGTCCAGATCTCCTTCTGAGGAATCTAACCATTCTGACACCTCAATATGGACCTCTGTTTCCTCTCATAGGAGGGAATCCTCTCATGAAAGGAAAGAGAGACTGCTCAAGTATGGAGAAGCTCAGCTTAGGATCAGAAGAGAGCAGTTGGCTATAGACAGGGAGTCCCTAGAGCTTCATAGACAAAGAAGAAAGTTGGGACTAGAGTCCCATGGTGGCAGCAACTTCCCTAGTGGTAGGGAAAGGTCTTATGACCATAGAAACCTGAGCAAGATTGTCCCTCCCTACCAGAGTGGGGATGACATCCACAAATGGATTACTGCACTGGAAAGGGCCTGTAAAGTTCAGAGGGTCCCCCAGGAACAGTGGGCAGCAATCTTGTGGCTCTCCTTTGCAGACAAAGGTAGAGAGAAGCTCCTCACTGTAAGAGAAGAGGATGCTGATGATTACCATGTCCTGAAGAGTGCACTGATAGATGGGTTTGGCCTAACCACTGAGCAATACAGGTTAAAGTTCAGAAATACCCAAAAGGCACAGACACAGGACTGGGTGGACTTTGTAGATTGTGCTACTAAGGCTCTGGAAGGCTGGTTACTGGGCAGTAAGGTGTGTGACTTCAAAGGATTGTATAATTTAATCATGAGGGAGCAGATTCTTAATAACTGTCAGAATCAGTTGCTACATCAGTACCTGGTTGACTCTGATCTGACCTCTCCCCAAGAATTGGGAAAGAAGGCAGACAAATGGGTCAGAACCAGGGTGAAGCAGAAGGTACAGAACCAAGGTGGTGACCAGAATAAGCAAGATTCCAAAAACTCTGACAAGGGTGGGGAGAAGGGTAAAGACCAGAAGTCTTCTCAAGGTCCCCAAAAATCTGCATCTGGTGGGGAATCCCAATCTACTAAAGGAAAAGGCCAAAGGAAACCATGGTGCAAAATCTGTAAGCAGAAAACTCACTGGACCAGTGACTGCACCAAGTCCAAAGACTCTAATCCAGCCACCATTGCCCCTAAGGCAGCTGTTCCCCCTAGTCCAGCTACAAGTGGTGGTGGAAGTACTCAGAATAAGGGTTTAGTAGGGTTGACCCTGGGTACTGAGATGGGCTCTGACCTAGTCAGAGTGCCAACTCAGGCGGTCCTAGTCTGTGATGGGGGCATGGATCTGTCCCCCTTTGTGTGTCCCAATAATTTGGGCAAATACAGACAGCAGCCTTTAATTAATGGAAGAGAGGCTTTGGCATTCAGAGACACAGGAGCAAGTGTCACAATGGTGACAAAAGATCTTGTGGATCCTGGGCAGATTATACTTGGTGAGATGTACCAAGTGACCAATGCTAGCAATGTCAGAACAGGCCATTCTCTGGCAGTTGTTAACTTCTCCTGGGGAGGGGTAACTGGCCTTAAGAAGGTTGTGGTGAGTGCAGACCTACCAGTCGAATGCTTGCTTGGCAATGATCTTGAAACCTCAGTTTGGGCAGCGGTGGAGCTCAGGAAACATGCAGAAATGCTAGGGATCCCTGCACATGTCTTTGCTGTGACCAGGTCACAGGCAAAAATGTCAAAAACTGAACAGGCCCTGGATTCTGGAATAATGGACCAGGTGCCTCCCAAGAGGAGGAGTAGTAGGGTTAAGGCAGTGCCTTCCCCCTTGGCTCAGGAAGAAGACCAGTCTTTTGAGGAAGATGATCTCAGGCCTGAAGAAGGAACTGTCCCAGAGGAGCTTGAACCTGATCAGGTTGAGTTCCTGGGGACAAAGGGCCCTTCCAGGGCAGATCTGAGCCAGGAGCAGCTGAACTGCCCCTCTCTTGAACCCCTCAGACAGCAAGCTGCTGCTGAGGCTGCTGGGAATGCTAGTGGCACCCATAAGATGTATTGGGATGATGGACTCCTGTACTCAGAGAGTAGAGACCCCAAGCCTGGAACAGCCAGGAGATTGGTTATACCTCTGAAGTTCAGGGGCTTCCTATTGACACTAGCCCATGATATTCCCTTAGCAGGTTGCCTGGGCCAGAACAAGACTTGGGACAGGCTTGTCCCTCACTTTCACTGGCCAAACATGTCTGAGGACACCAAGGAGTTTTGTCGCTCCTGTGTAACCTGCCAAGCCAGTGGGAAGGCAGGTGGCACCACAAAGGCCCCCCTGATACCACTACCTGTGGTGGGGGTTCCTTTTGAGAGGGTGGGGATTGACATAGTTGGTCCCATGGATCCCCAAACAGCATCTGGGCACAGGTTTATCCTGGTGGTGGTGGACCATGCCACCAGGTACCCAGAAGCCATTCTCCTTAGGACCACTACAGCACCTGTGGTGGCAAGGGCCCTCCTGGGAATTTTCTCAAGAGTGGGCTTTCCTAAGGAGGTAGTATCTGACAGAGGTACAAACTTTATGTCCAGTTACTTGACTGCAATGTGGAAGGAGTGTGGAGTGACTTATAAATTCACCACACCCTATCACCCACAATGCAATGGTTTAGTTGAGAGATTCAACAAAACCTTGAAGGGCATGATTAAAGGGCTCCCAGAAAAGCTTAGGCGAAGATGGGACATACTCTTGCCCTGCCTTTTATTTGCATACAGGGAGGTGCCTCAAAAGGGGGTTGGCTACAGCCCTTTTGAACTTTTGTTTGGCCATCCTGTCAGGGGTCCATTGTGTCTGGTGAAGGAAGGTTGGGAGTTACCTCTCAAACCCCTAAACAGGACATAATGGACTATGTATTTGGTCTCCGCTCCAGGATGGCTGAGTATATGAAAAAGGCAACCAAAAACCTTGAGGCTAGCCAGGAATTACAGAAAGCCTGGCATGACCAAAAGGCTGTGCTGACTGTTTACCAGCCAGGGCAGAAGGTGTGGGTGCTGGAGCCAGTGGCCCCAGCAGCCCTCCAAGACAAGTGGAGTGGTCCCCATACAATTGTTGAAAGAAGGGAGAGGTTACCTATTTGGTAGACCTGGGAACTCCCAGGAGCCCCCATAGGGTGCTCCATGTCAACAGGCTAAAGCCATATGTGGACAGGGCTGACATGGGCTTGCTCATGGCAACTGATGAGGGACAGGAGGAAGAGAGTGACCCACTCCCTGACCTGCTCTCACAGAACCCTGATGATGGGTCAGTAGATGGTGTAGCCTTGGCAGGCAGCCTCACTGCCCAGCAGCAAACTGATTGTAGACAGGTGCTCAATCAGTTCAGACACCTGTTCTCTCTGACTCCAAGTCAGACCACCTGGTGCACTCATGAAGTGGACACTGGGGACAGTCTGTCTGTTAAAAGTAAGATTTACAGGCAACCTGACCAGGTCAGGGACTGCATCAGGACAGAAGTCCAGAAAATGTTGGAACTGGGTGTCATTGAGCCTTCAGATAGCCCTTGGGCTAGTCCAGTAGTCCTGGTGCCTAAACCTCACACCAAAGATGGCAAGAGAGAGATGAGGTTTTGTGTGGACTACAGAGGCCTCAATGCAGTCACTAGGGCTGATGCCCATCCAATCCCCAGGGCAGATGAGCTAATAGACACTTTGGCCTCAGCCAAGTATCTAAGCACATTTGACCTGACAGCTGGCTACTGGCAGATCAGACTAGCTGATGATGCAAAGCCAAAAACTGCATTTTCTACCCCTGGTGGGCTTCACCAATTTGTGGTGATGCCCTTTGGTTTGAAGAATGCACCTGCCACTTTACAGAGGTTGGTGAACACAGTCCTTACAGGTCTGGAAGCCTATAGTGCAGCATATCTAGATGATATTGCTGTCTTTAGCTCCACCTGGGAGGATCACCTGGTCCACCTCAGAAATGTTTTGGAGGCCCTGCAGAAAGCAGGCCTAACTATCAAGGCCACTAAGTGCCAGATAGGGCAGAGTCAGGTTGTGTACCTGGGCCACCTTGTGGGTGGAGGCCAGGTTCAACCATTGCAGAGCAAAATCCAGACCATCATGGACTGGGTTGCTCCAGCTACCCAGACTCAGGTGAGAGCCTTCTTAGGCCTGACTGGGTATTACAGAAGATTTGTCAAGGGGTATGGATCAATAGTGACACCCCTGAATGACTTAACCTCTAAGAAAATGCCCAAAAAGGTTCAGTGGACAGTTAGCTGTCAAAAGGCATTTGATGACCTGAAGCAGGCCATGTGCACTGCTCCCATTCTGCAGAGTCCTGATTACTCCAAAAATTTCATTGTGCAGACAGATGCATCTGAGTTGGGGGTAGGGGCTGTACTATCACAGTTGAATGATGAAGGTCAGGATCAGCCAGTAGCTTTTATTAGCAGAAGGCTGACCCCCAGAGAGAAACGTTGGTCAGCCATTGAGAGGGAGGCCTTTGCTGTGGTTTGGGCTCTGAAGAATTTGAGGCCATACTTGTTTGGCACTCACTTCCTTGTTCAGACAGACCATAAGCCCCTCTTATGGCTAAAACAGATGAAGGGTGAAAACCCCAAACTTTTGAGGTGGTCCATTTCCCTACAGGGGATGGACTATACAGTGGAACATAGACCTGGGAGTAACCATGCCAATGCAGATGGACTCTCCAGATATTTCCACTTAGAACATGAAGACTCAACTGGTCAAGGTTAGTTTAATGTCCCTACATTTGGGGGGGGGGGTTGTGTAGGAGAGTAGGATCTGCCTCTTATGGTTATCCCCACTTTTTGCTGATGTATCACTGTTTTTCGACTTTAGTCTGGCTGGGGTCCTGCTATCCAGGACCCCAGCCTAGCTGCTTCCTCTCTAAATGGATTCCATGTACCTTAGGTACACTTCAGATTGGATTCTGGGGTGCCCTTATAAGTCCCTAGTATATGGTATACTATGTACCCAGGGCATAGGTACCCCAGAGGCCTACCATGGGCTGAAGCATGTATTGTGCCACCCCTGGAAGGCCCTCCAAAATGACACCACAGGACTGCTACAGCAGCCTGAGTAAGGTGGTGCATGCACCCCTTACAGAGATATAGGTTCACTATATCTCACCTATCACTGCACATAGAAACCTATCAGTCACCCCTATGGCAGGCCTTATCAATCCTGAAGGCAGGGTGCGTGGTTTTATGTGAGAGGGTGCCCCTGCATGAGCAGAGCCCCTCTGCAGCCTTCGTAATCTCCTCTCCGGGGTTGTCTGTGGTGCAGCCTGACCATATACTCTGAAGTGCATTATTTCTTAAACGGTAAATGCTAACTTTGGGATGGCACCACGGAAACATGTCGTGTTTGGTGTCAAACACCTTGGAATCATACCCCCACACCAGTAACTGGTGTGGGAGTATGATCCCACCCTTCTAGAGGGAGAGACATGACAGCACCGGTATACCCGGTAGAGACTTTACAGAGCCTGGCATCACAAAATGGATGCTGCAGCCACAGACACGGGTCTGGCCTCCTGCTGCTGACCGAAACTCCGGCAGGGGAGGCCTGGACAATAGGTTTCCTGTCCCAGGGAGGTGTTACCACCTCCCAGACAGGCCTTAGTGGATTAGGGCTGGGTGGGTGCACTCCAAGAGTGCTTTGAAGTCCTGCACTGGGGGCACATTTGGTGTCCTCGTGCATACCCCAGTTCAAACCGGTTGCAGGGGCTGCCAGCCCCTGCTCTGGCATGAAACTGGACAAAGGAAATGGGTGTAGCCACCCCTCTTTCCAAACCCTCCCATAGGTGGGTCCCCAGAGTTAGTCCAACCCCTTTCTTAGGTATAAGTAAGGAACCCCTGGCAACAGGACTTTAGATATCCCTGGACGAAACTCTGAAGCTGAATCCTGGAACTTCGACGCTCTACTCAAGACTAGAGGACTGAAGAAATCTCCCTTGGGGTCAAGGAGTGACTCCCCTGCTTGGCAGACACCAATGAAGCATTTTGCCAGTCTGCATCTCTGAAGCTCCCGCCGGACTCCGAAGCATCTGCAACACAGGAAGAGGATTTACAGACATCTCAGAGGCCGACCCGAGTTCCCAGCAAAGCTGAGACCCGCAGCCCTCGTGAGTAGCGTGGAACTGGAACTCCTGGTCACCATGCACATTTGCTAGTGCATTGACTTCTCGACGTCTCTTGAAGTCCTACTTTGGGTTACTTATAGCCCAGGCCCCGAGCACCATCTGCACCGAAGATTGTGAGCCTACACTCCATGAGTGTTCCGTGGGCCCGCTTCTTGCATTTCCGCTCGAGGCTCCTTTGCAATCCCTGGTCCGTCGACTGGTGGGTCCCTGTGAAAGCAACTCTGATTTTCTTTGGGCTTTCCTGGTTGCTCCAGACGTGCCCTGACTCCCCATTGAGTGGTGAGTCCCTCAAACTTTTCTGGTCTGCACCAAAGCATCTTTCTCTTTTCTGCATGGGTTGCTGTTGCCAAGGCTTGTTGTGTTCAATCCGGACACCAACCCTGCAGCACTCCACATCCTTTGTGGGACAGCTGGAATCCAGCTCCTGGTTGTCGTCGACGCCTCCGGGGCCTCGTGGCTGAAGAGTCAAGCTTCACCTCTTTCACCTGAAACACCCGACATCGGTGGGCATTCAACCTATCGTGCCCCTGGTCACTGGCAAGTGACCCAGACTCTGTCCCCTCTGCTTTCAGGTTCTTCTCACCTCTGATCCAGGCTTGGATCTCTTCGGACATTTCGCATCTTCCTGGCAGCAGCACTTCTTTGCAGGCTGCCATTGAAATCGACGACGCGACCCGACACCATTCGACACCTATGCACCCGGCTTCCCTGGCTGAGGTAACTCGAGTACTCCAGTGCTCCCGTGGGTGTTTACCCTAGAACTGTCTAAGTCCAAGAGGGTTTGGTCCTAGTCCATTTCTAAGTGTCCTTAAACTCTAAAACTCTTACCGCGACTTTCCCATAGACTTTAACGGAGCTCGCGGCTGTGTTCACACACTGCACACAGCCCCCGTGGGTCCCCTGTGTCACTACCTTGGGTGGTTCCTTGGGGTCCCAGCGATTCTACAGGCTCTAGGCCTTGTGTCTACTTAAGTCGTGGTTCTTATACCACTTTCTTAATATATGGTTTGGTACGCCCCTAGGGCTAATCGTATATTGTGCTAATTTACTGTGCTATTTGACTTGTAACTTGTGTACTTTGACCTCTAGCCTCATAAAGAGACTATTGGGTAGTGTTTAGTAATAAATACATATATTTTATATATATACCTGGTGTGGTTCTCCTTTCATTTGGTCATTCACGAGATTACAATTGGTAAAACAAACAGCTTAACACTCCTTCAAGATTTAGCCTGAAGGCTGCTCTCCATAGCTACCACTAGGATAGCTTTCAATAAAGGTTGTCTTTAAACCTATCATCCATAAAGGTCATTTGGACTGGTGCAAGGTGCCCACTAGAACTAGTGGACAGCATATGCCAGGCCAACTTCTCACAATGACAAGCAGGGCACATGAGAGGGGCTAAAGTGGCAGTGGAAAGAGAGACGAATGCGGATTGGTAAGGGTACTAAGTGAGAGAAAACACAATATTTTGTAAAATAACTGACATTTGTGAAGTATTTCAAAGCAGAGAGGGAGAGAGCGTGTTTGTGCTTTTTGTCTATGTTTAAGTGCAAATTCCTGGTGAAATCTTACAGACACCTCACCATACCTGACTGAAAGCACCTGTACCCAACTATTTACCAGAAAGTGCTTTAATTAGGTGGGTGTAACACCCCAAATACCCCCTCGGAAGCTACGCCCTGCATCTTCATATCACCACCATCCACATCCTCCTCTGCTGTCCTACCCTCTTCAACTAGAAGTGATGCTGCTGCTTGGAAGCAATAAACGGCCTGCCCCAACCAGTTTGGAATCTCTAGTACATTTGTTCCCATTTAAGCACTCAGGGGTAGTATGGAATTTACATTCTCCACATACAAAAGCACAAGGTAGAAGGCTGCTGCATTAAAAATCTCAAAAGTGCTCAACTTTCAGTAGTATATTGAGCTCTTGAGGAGATTACAATGCAATTCATGAATAAGTAACACTGGCAAATGTTGGTTGTGATTTGTCTTTTGTAATCACTTTAGTGACAGGTGCTATGATTACCAAAGCTAATGCAATAGTGCAGCATCATTGAGCCTGGTAATTTTCACCATTGACCTCAAAGAGGACATGCCAGTGTCAGTGCACCCACATATTTCATGCATAAATGGGGATAGTAACGGGAATCAGGTTCTCCATACAGCACATGCATCTATAGGCTTAGTAAGGAGTATCAGTGCCTACACACAGAGCATGCATTAATGCACTATGTAATGGGTATCAGTAGCCCCACCAAGTGCATTCATAAATGGGCATAAGAAGGGACTTTATTGACTCTACAGAGTGCATGTATCTTTTGACTTAGTAACAGGTGTCAGTGACTCCGCGTAGTGCATGCATCAAAAGGCATAGCAAGGGCTCCCAGTAGCTCCACAGTGTGTATGGAGCTAGTAAGGGATCCCCAAAGAGTGTATGTATTAATTATCCTAGTAACAGGTGCCAGTGGCCACACATAGTGCATGCATTAGAGGGCATAACAAGGGGTGTCAGTGGCCCCATGCATGTCCTACATCACTGGTCTTAGTAACGTGTCAATGGTTTGACAAAGTGCAAGTATCAATGTGCTTACTAAAAAGCACCAGTAGCCTCAAAGAGTGTACACATGATTGGGCCTAGTAAAGGGCATTAGTGGCCCCACATCAAGAGCAGGTTACTAGTGACCTGTGAAGCAACAGATCAAGTGCAGATTCAGTAGGGCGAAATGGCTCTGTGCAGCAAGAGATTGCGTGAGAAGGAAACATGTCACCATGGCCAGGCGTAGTAGTAATACTGCATACAAGGTGTCATTAAGACACTATCCAACAAGAGATGATGGACAAAAACAGCAGGTCAACAGGGTCTTGTGCAGCAAGACACCATCTGTGCCAATACACCATGGTTTCAAGTTGAAAGATCATATCATCAAAGCCTGTACCTCAGATTATTTTCAATAGGTCAGCAAATTACCATCGATTTAAACAGGAAGAGCCAATAGCCCTATACATGTGCAGAAAGAACTGAACAAAGTGCAGCAGGAGATCATCTGCAAAAAGAACATTTTACCAGGGCTGTGTGCAGTGGAAGATTATGTTAATAAAGAACTAGCCACTAGAGTACAGTAAGTGGAATAATATGGTGTTACATAGGGAATTCAGAAATATCTCTGAAGCCAGTAGCAAGATTACTAATACAATTGTTGCATGGACCACCAAACAAGAACTCAGTAAGTCAAATTAGATACTAGGTAAATATAGATTGACTTATGTTTTTGGACAGTGAAGCTAAATGTACATAATTATTTTGAAGAAAACCCCGACGTCTAGTACCAGTGGCTGAGATAGATAAAGGATTTGAATTTGGAGGCAGGGGAAATTGATGAGTGAGAATTAATAAGGCAGCCTGAATTTACTTTTTATGTTTAATAGTTTTTATTGAAACAATAGAATAGCAAATACAAAAAGAAAGTTACAATCATATATGATATTAAGCAAGAAACCGTTGCATAAAAACTTACAGAATAATGATTTTATATAAAAAGAGAAAAGAAAGGCAGGATAGGCAAAAACCCAAAAGAGTAGGAGAAAGGTAGGAGGAAGCGAGAAAGGAAGATAAAGGGAGGAATGGTACAAAGTTGGTAGTAGTTGAAGGTGTTAGAGATGAATGCAAAGAGAGAAAGTTAGTAAGAGGTAACCAGAATAAACCAGATTGCATTTTTTATTGAAGGTTAAAAGCAGAAACAGTATATATATTCTGTGATTATCACAGACAAAATTCCAGCAAGTAGGAACAGATAACATATAATTTGGAACAGTCTTTCCAACACTGCAAGAAGAACATAAAATAAAGTAGGCATATTAGTAGAACTATGAAAATAAGGAGATAAAGATTCTAAAAATACAGTAGAAAAAGTGAGAGGTAATCACAATCTAAACATTTGGAACGTATAAACCATACTAAACCCCAAAAGGTTTTAACAATGCCAGTGGAATAACATAAGAATTATGGAACCAATTTCACTAGTACATGACCAACAAAGAGAAGAAGCTAAATGGTCAAACTTATTACCAGGAACTATGGTGAATATGGCTCTTATATATATTAAAAAAGCGATTGAGTAATGTTCGCTGCTCTAGATGTTTTAAATAACTGCAGCCATAACTTGTACCAAAACTGAATGGAATAAGAAACATTTAAATCTCTCACTTTTAGGTCTGACCAAAACATAGATAATAAATGTCAGTATATATGAGTGGCTTCTGGAATAGGTCCCTTCCAAATAGAGTCACTAGAAATATTCGGTAAGGGTAAACTAGAGTCAAAGACTAAGGGAGATTTGGAAATATGATGTTGGTTAAATTCACATATTAGATTATGTTCAGCTCTAAAATGTATAATTAATATTTATCCTGTAAAAAATCAAACATAGCAGTAGTGTTTCCAGACCAAAATTGATAAATATGTAAAAGACCTATTCTGACTCTGCATAAACTGATTGTTCCAAACTAATAGAAGTATAAAACACTGTTGATTGCAAAATGTACAAAATAATACTCTATTTGACAGGAAATATTTTAAAATAAAGTATTTTGAAATATAAGTACAATTAGACATAATAATAGCATTTTAAAAAGAAAAATCATGAATTATGAAAGACAAGTGATGCAATTAAAATCAGGAAATTGCACACACCTTAATGTTTTGGTCTCTTTAGCTTAGAAATAGCAATACGAGGAGTTTTGCTATTCCATAACAAAATTTAAAAGATGGGATCGAGTTCTTTAAAATAAAAGTTTGGAATTTTAAATGAGAGCATAGAAATAATATATAAATTTGATGCACAATCATCTTTTTATAGTGTAGAGCCTGCCCCACCAGGATAGGGAAAAGAGGAGACTAAGCTGAGAATAAATTCAGTGTTCTAGATTTTAATGTAAAAAATGTAAGTTTACTGGTTTCCTTAATATATGAAGAAAATCAAGCGCCGATGTATTTAATCTTTGAAGGACACCATGCAAAATGAGAGTTAGTAATCACATATTGAAAACCTGAGAGTTCCACAGATACATCTCAGTTTCAGTGAAGTTTAGTTTGTACCCAGAAACAATACAATATAACTAAGTTTCTTGTAAGAAGGGATTCAGAGAAGTAACAGGGTTGGACATATATACCAGAATGTCATCAGCAGATAATACATCTCCTCCAAATCATGCTGAAAAACAGATATATTTGAATTACAAGTTGATCCCTGGAAAGGTTCCAAACATAATACAAAAAGAAAAGGGGAAGAATGCAGCCTTGTTTAATACCTCTGTGCAAATCAAAATAAGGGGAAAACAACCATTATTGTCTCCAAGAAGGTACCACTGGCTCTGGAATCTGAATTAAAGGTGTTAAACAGTGCCAGCAATTTATGGGCAAAAAATAGGACAATGAAGAAATATGTAAATACTTTCAATAGAGAAACCAACAGGATCTGGTGCTTTTACTACTTTAGTGAATTAATGGCAGGTATTATTTCCTGTCATGTTATATTAGCTTCACGATCTTCAAAGTTAGGCTGTAGAGAGGACATTTTGGGAATATCCCCAAAAACATTTTCAAAATCATCATACGGGTGCATGTCTTCAGTATACAAGGATTTCTAAAAAGTTTAGAAAGAATTCAAAATATCTGCATTGGAAGTTGCAATAGTATTATCAAATTAAATGAGAATCGAACCAGTTGATTTTCCATTGGATGCCGCAGATTCCCACCCACCAAAAATCGCCCCTCAGTGTATCACGTCCCTACAGTACGCCGATGATGTTGTCCTTAGGAACTTAACAGGCACTGATTTTCAAAGGTTCTTGAATGCCCTTAACATCTTCTGCTTTGTGGAGGAAAATAAAAAAGGACGGAGTGCGTATTGCTAGACAATCAAGGAAGCCATTTACATAATTTGAATCCACTAAATTAAAGATCGACGCCTTACATTGTGCCTTTCAAGCTCTATTACCTAAGACTAGTGATCTGTCACTCAAACCAATCTTAAAAGTGAACAAAGCAAAGCTCACTCCCACCATTGCTTACAGAATTGAAGTGTACCCTGACAAATTCCAGTCCTTTTTTAACATCACTCAAAGCAAAATGCATTGACTTTTATTCAAACTCCTGCAAAATTCTTCACAAGCCCAGATAACACCTGAATTTGGCCTAATGGACAAAGAAGAGGCCCAAAAAATCAGCTGTTCTGAAATACATGCATAATGCACAGGACTCCACCTTGAAACATTACATCTGGGAGGAGATCGAACTCGGCCGGGCCACTAAGAAAAATTCTTGGGCTACCTCTGTCACCACAGGCCTTCTTCCTCTGGTAGCTGAAGATATGTGGGTCATATGACCTCTTGAAGAAACTTTTGAATAAACTAGCAAAAATGTTCTCTTTTTCAACGGACATACATAATTTCAGTAAAAGAAGTCGGTCCTGGCTGACAATAAACTCATGTAGAAATCACTAACCACGAGGCTACTTAGTGGAACCCTACAAAGCCTATTGTAAAATCAGACTTATGTAGCTTCACATTGGACTTTTTTCCTCCCTTGACTTTACGTCGAAGTGGGCGGAAAGACCTTATACGCGAAACTGCTGGTTCTGCACACAATATCTGGAATTGCTGGCTCACCTTCTGGGCACTTGCATAAGTCTACTTAATGAACACAGACTCTGGCTATAAAACCATTTTAACCAATTTGGTATTCGGTCCTGCCGCCATTCCATAATCTTCTGCTTACAGACAGAGTATACTTTATTAGTCACTAGAATTAACACATACAGAAACTATGCAGACATGCTGCTAGCGAGGCAATGAAGTAATAGTTCAATTAGCACTCAACAGGATCTTCACTCATGGAAAACCTTTTGAAACTCCAGTAGAAAGGCCTCAAACGTAGGTTAATGCCTTTTAATTTGTCATTTTTGGCATTGCATTGTACTGTCAGCACTTTCACGAAAATAAACAAGATACACTACTTCACATTTAAGTGTGCTTCTCCTTCATTCATTATACCTATTGGCTGCTTACGAGGCAATCAAACTACAGAAGTGAGCACATCCGCTATCTGGGCTTTCTCTGTAGTGCATCATATGCCAAATAACCTTATGAAACTACACACATGCATCTCATTTTGCAAACTCTTCCCAGTTTAATCATAAAATTATGCCCTCCAAGGACGGCCATTAAACCACATGCACTATTAAGTATTACATGCCCTGAAATATTACATTGTCAAGTTCACTTTGCACTTCAATCAGAAAAGTTTTTTTAGCTATTGTGTTTTTCATCAGTAAATGTGTAAGCTAATCGGTCTTAAACCTGTCTATTTTAACTCTTTATATATTATATGGCTTGCAAGCCAAACCTATTGATTGGATTACGTAATCCTGATACATAGCCTGGTAAATGGAAAAAGTTGCACACATTTTAGGATCGCTATCCTTTTTTTTTTTACAATGCATTTCATTGTACCAATTTTTATGAAATCATACCTATGTATCTTATTTTAGAACTCTTTCGGTTTAATCATAAAATAATGGCTTTCCTGCACTATCAAAAAAGTACATGAACTACTCAGTAACAAAGTTTAATATCTGGGAACCTGTAATTATCATTGCTGCTATGTAATATATAGGTCATGTCTTTATGAACACGGCATCATTAGCTAAAATTGTTTTATGAATTGCTTCTGAGCTGTTTTTCTTACACATGATACCTTTTATTTCTTTTTAACACTTTTTACTCATGGAATTGAACACTTACTGTTGACAGTTAGTATGAATGGGAGAATACCTTTGTTATACGTTCTAGATAGGGTAGACCAGGCTATCGAACAAGGCAGACCGCATATTGTCTTGAAATTAGGCCACAATGGAGGTTTATGTTGCTAGGGGTAATTGTTTCCCCTGAGGTCTCCCATCATGCCTATCCTGTGGATTACATGCTACTGTAATACTTTTATGCATTCTTCTTCCCTTTTACTACTACTCTTATTATGCCTTTTATCATTATGATATATTTATTGCAATTGCACTTTAATGGTCTCTGGACCAAAATCAAGTATATATACATACATACTCAGTATTTTACTTCAACACATTAATAATTGCTTTAAAACTACAAATTGTTAAGCCTGCTCAGGACTTTAAATTGAATAATTATTGTAGGTTGTTGTGATTCCCTTTAATACTCAATGTATTTAGTGAAATGTTTTTAATTAACCAAAATCAAATGTTGACTGATTGATTGACCACCAGGAAATCTGGATTTAACTTTCAACAAAAAATTGCAAGCATCAATCGTAGCAATCTTATTTATTTCTGACTGGTTGTTTAGGTTCTTTTTTCTTTCTAGCTTGAAAAGCAGAAGTAAAAGCTCTAAAAGAAGCTTTAGAGGCATCCCAATTATTGGCAATGCACATGTTTGAGGAGTTATTAAAATGAGAGAATTCTGTAATAAAAGTAGTGGCTTCAGAAATTAAATAATTATTAAACAGAAGGCGATTATTACATCTTTATCTACTAGCTTTTAAATGAATTGTAATGTACTTTAATCAAAAGGGAATGCTGACTAATCTGGATTCTTATTCCTCCAAACTTCAAATAAAGGTATGGAGGAGATTGTAGATTTGAAAGCCATATGTTATTTATCAAGGGTAAATGTATTCTTAGACTTCTATCAGTAAAACGGTCTAGTAACTGGTTAAAATCACCAGCCATAATGACATTAGCATTCCAGAAGTCAGGATCAGACTTAACGGGACAATAAACATGGAACAACTGGAGGTACATGTCATCTAGAATGACATTTGTCAACTTTCTGCTGCCAGAACTATCACATTCTGTGGCTAACACATGATAACAGATAGCTTCACCACCTCTACGGTCATTTCCTAAAGAATAAAATGTCCAACCTATTTCCTTTTCTATTTGATGGATTCAGTGTTATTACAATGTGTTTCTTGTAAAAAAACAATCTTAGTTCCAAGTCTAGATAAGTGACAAATTACCTTTTGTCTTTTAACCAAATTTCAAAGTTAACATATATTCCATGGGACAAAAATTGACATAACTGACATGAGGAAGTACGAATAATGAATCAAGGATGATGTTAGGCCTGATAGCCTTACTGTGGTCTTCCTCCCAACTTCTTGCTTAACTCCTAGACTTTTCTGACCTCGTTTTGATGGCTTTAGGACTCCGTGCACTTTACCACTGCTACCCAGTGCTAAAGGGCTTGCGCTTTCTCTCCTAAACATGGTAATATGGGCTCATCCCCAAATGGCATATTTAATTTACTTATAAGTCCCTAGTAAAGTCCACTACATGTGCCAAGGGCCTGTAAATTAGGTGCTACTAGTAGGCCTGCAGCACGTGTTGTGCCACCCACTTAAGTAGCTCTCTAACCATGGCTCAGGCCTGCCATTGCAGAGCTTGTGTGTGCAGTTTACAGTGCTAGTTCGCCTTGGCAAGATAAACCTCTTGCCAGGCTCCAAACCTCATTTTATATGCATATAAGTCACCCCTAATGTAGGTCCTGGACATCCCACAGGGCAGGGTGCAATGTATTTGAAAGGCAGGATATGTACGTTTAAGTTTTACATATCCTGGTAGTGAAAAACTCTCAAATTCTTCACTACTGCAAGGCCTATCTCTCCCTTAGGCTAACATTGGGAGTACTTTATTACATGTGTTATCTATAAGTCCTAATTGTGAAGAGATGGACTTTTCAAGTTTGGTGTCTCTGGAATCACAATTCAAAATCACAACTTATGGCGAAGTCGGATTTTAAATTGCAGTTCTGTAAATGCCACTTTTAGAAATTTGGCATTTTCTTACTTTAACCATTTAGTGCCTGCTGCCTGTCTCTGGTAAATGTCTGGTGAGGGTGACAGCTGGGCTTTGTGCATTCTGCCTAGACAGTCACACACAATGGGAGCTTAGGTGTGACTTGATGGGCCATCCCGGCAGGATGGGAGGGAGGAGCTTGACCCAGCCTCACTTACACCTGAATAGGCTGTGTCCTGTCCCCACACAAAGGGCTGCATACCCCCCTGTAGTGAGTCTAGAGCCAGATCAGGAAGGGAGAACCTCTGTGCACTTCAAAGACCTGTCTTTGAAGTCTCCCCCACTTCAAAGGCACAACTGGTTATAAGTACGGGACCTCTGACACCTCCACTTCAGTACACTTCTGGACCTGTGAAGACTCTGCCAGGCAGAAGAACTGCTGTACTGCTAAAGGACTGCCACTGTGCTGGACTGCTGCTTTGCTGGACTCCTGCCTTGCTGTGCTGTCTCGCTGCCTGCTGTTCTCATGCCTGGGTGAGAAGGACTGTACCTGCATCACTTGAACCCAGAGTGACTCCAAGGACTAGCAAGGGCTTGCCTCCTGATCTGAAGTCTCAGGGACAAAAAAGACTTCCAACTTACCTATGTCTTGACTCTGCCTTGACTCTGCCATCTGTGAGTCTGCCCTGCCAAGTGGTGCCACCCCAGTCCTAGACCCTTGGAAATGTGGCCTAAGATTCTTGCGTCAGCAAAACCCACACATCCTCTGTTGAACCAGCACATCGCCGCTGTTGCATGGATCAGATCTGGTGCATTGCCCCTCTTGCATGGATCGGAACTGGCGCATCGCTCCTGTTGCATGAATCAGAACTAGCACACCGCTCCTGTTGCGTGACCAGAACTTGCGCATCTCCTCTGCTGCATGGATCGGCCTGACGCATGGCCTTCGGAACCACCACTGCACAAAGTCTCTGCATCTCCGTTGACGGCATCCTCAATGACAACAACAAATCTTCCTATTGCAGCTCCCTGCTCATTGGACCCGTCGCATTATCGCTACTGCACAGATCAGGACTGGCGCATCGCCCCCACTGCATAGATTGGCACCAATGCATTGCTTCGGTGAGTCCCACATCTTCGATGTGGACGTAGCCATGATCAAGGTACTTTTGTTTAGCAGGCCTCACTGGGTCCCTGTATCCGATCCATGCTCCATCGCTGTCTGCCTGAACTTCTAACTTTGTCCCGGTCCGGCACGACCAGTTGCCCCAAGTAAGAGCTTATTGCTTCTAAGTACTATTTTACTGTTTATTCTTTAAAAAATTCATATCTCAAGTTCTACTTATTAGATTTTTGTCGCTTTGGTCTTGCTTTATTTATTAAACCAAGTTAAATTTTTCTAACCTGGTGTGGAATCTTTTTGTGTGGTGTTTTAACTGTTTTGCTGTTGAAGTGTTGCACAAATATTTTACACATTGCCTCTAAGTTAAGCCTGACTGCTCTGTACCAAGCTACCATAGGGTAAGTACAAGTTAATTTAGGGTTGCCTGCTTCTTACCCTGACTATGATTGTGGATGTTGCTTGACTAGGGCTCATACCTAAGTCAACCTACAACCTCATTTCTAACAGATGACAATCTGCAAAATTTGGGGAAGAAACACAATAACACTGTTAATTATTGAATACAGACAATAGTCAATCGGAAAACAAACTGCTCCCGTAACATGCTACAAAGCGCATTCAGAAGTCCTGCAGCGTGGGACATCAGTGTTGGCTGCAAGATGGTTTCTGGCCCCCAGAGACCACAGCGACCACAGGGGTCTCCAGAAATCCAAAGCCCCAGCACCAGGAGGCCTCCTTCCAGAGTCGCTGCAAAGGGTGGGCTTCCAGTAACATGATACAAAGCGCATTCAGCAGTCCCGCAGCGAGGGACATGCACAGGCTACATCCAGGCCAAGGGCGGGACCATCGGAGCCTGGAGGATACTGCGTCCCAAGGTACTGTTGCTTGTTGTTTGCTGTCCAGTTCACCTGCATGTTCCAGTCACTGCATATCTGCCTTAAAACTGCCTATGAGGATCTGCCTGACATTGATTCCTAGCAAGTGAGCCATTTTACCTTTTTTACCTGTCCTTGTCAAACTGTTTGTCCACGCAAGCGCAGTCTGCATTTTGGCACCTGGGCTGCTCGTGCCTGATCATGGGGAAACAAAAGGCCACGGGGGTTCAGGTGCAGCAAAATCAAAGAAACCTAATAAATCTCAAAAACCTACTGGGGATAATTGCATCCTAGATACAATAGACAACCTACTGTCTGAATGTGAGCAGATTTCAATTCTCGCTCTGACCACCCCTCAACTTGGTGCCACCAGTCCCCACATTAACACCCAGTGCAAACAAATGAGAATTTCTGGGATGTTTATGAGATCTCGCAAACAGGGACAGGAACCCCTCTCTATCCCTCAAATAGACCCACTTTTAACATCCCTCTCTGTTTCTCCTACCTTAGTCTCTGTTGATGGTGTTTTTCCCTGCAGCAACTGCTCTGCCCCCTTGAGCGAGTCATCAGGCGAGCAGATTACTTCTCTTGCCACTGATAACAACAACCAATCAATGCGTCTGGTTGAGAAATCCTATCAGTGGAATGACCCTATTTCCCCTTCATCCTTGGGGGTGCCCATTGAGATTCCCAAGATACCCTTCCAGGAGCTCCTGGAGGGGCTCTTTGAGAATTTCCTAGAAAACTTTAGGGCCATCTTAAGGGTGGAGCTCGATCCAGTAGTGGCTCACGTTGACCTGTTTGCGGGGAAGCTCGAGTCTCTAAAGGCCCTGTCACTTTTGATGTGGGGAAGGGCACTCTATCTACCTTAGGACCCCTGCATCCACCAGGAACAAACTAGACCCAGTTTACTTACCTCCTCTCAATTGCCACCCGTGCCAGAGTCCAGTGGCAGCCAGAGTTTAGCAAGCAAATTGGGGGGGCAAGGTAAAGCTAACAGCAGGGCACAACACCAAGGAAGTAGTG
This sequence comes from Calotriton arnoldi, assembly GCA_963921515.1. NCBI lineage: Eukaryota > Metazoa > Chordata > Amphibia > Caudata > Salamandridae > Calotriton > Calotriton arnoldi. The sequence continues at coordinate 454,233 of CAWUFW010008540.1, forward strand.
GGAAGCTTACTCAAACTATCCACCATGGCAGACCCCCCACACGTTACCATAAACTTCCTCCAAAATGCACACCGTACTTAATCGTCCTTAAAGATGTTCCCGAGCTACCTCCCAATGCAAGTGAAAACTTTGAGACCTTGAGGAATAAAACAGTGCACTGGTTGAAAACCAATCAAAGGTGGCCCTACGTTCTGGCCCAAGAGGTCTTATTAGTCCAAAGATCACCCTGGCTTGGTATTCATCCTAAAGATTGCCGTGGGGACTGTGTACTGGTGAACTTTAAAACCCTCCTAACCGTGGAACTTCTCCTGGGTCGACTGAACCAGATGGCATCTATGTCAATGCGAATTAAGGCATTGTCATTGGGGTATTTTGTTTTACAGGCCTTTCACCTCTCTGAACTCCATAAGAGATGTGCCCAGAAAAGTTAGTAGATCTGGTTTCCCTGGCAACACAAATCTGAACATTCCTTCAGAAAATTCTTTTGAGCCTCTTTTGTCCTTGCATGGCCACGATTGAAGGCCTTTGAACTTGGTATCTGGTGCTGCTGGGCCTTTCTTGCCCACGAGTGTTCACCAGGGAGACCTTGACATCGCTTCAATTACTGTTACCTGTCTAGTTACCACCAAGGACATCTTTAGCCATTTCACAGAGCTTTCCACCCCCCAAGTCGCCATACCCTGGTGCGTATGAAACTTACACTTGAGTGGGCATAAGGGTGAACAAGTCATCGAGGCCTTAACTACCACATACCTGGCCTCTTTAAAGGGGTCATTCTCAGACACTGCTGTTCTGCCTGCCCCAATGGATTGATCCCTATCATCCTCTAACCCAAGACTATAGAAAAAAGTTTGGAATATACTTTTGTGGAACGTGATTGGCCTCAACGCCAAGTTGGTTGATCCGGACTGGGGGATTTTTATTGACAGATTTGATATATGTTTGCAACAGGAAACGTGGTGTGTTGAACCGGTTCACAGATCAGGGTTTACCAAATATTTTTGTCCTCTGCGACTACAGGCAGTAGGGGCTGGCCAGCAGCTGGTTTAATTATGTGGATAAAAAACTTGCTAGTTCCTCATCACAAGGCTTGATATAAATTCCCAAGATGTCTTGGGGATGTCTATTGTTGGGGGCGGATCCTCCTGTTATGTTTTCAATGTCTACAACAGGCCAAGTGGGGGAAATAAGCCATTTAACACCCTACATGTCTTAGAAGGTGCTTTAGGCACTCTCCAACCCAATGATAGGGTAATTGCCCTGGTGATTTTAATGTTACCTTCGAACCCTAGGGCCCTAGACCCTTTAAATAAACGCAAGAGGAGGTTGCAGTTTGGGGAGTCCCTCAGTTAGATCTGGACTCATTTTCAAGATGTTCAGTGGTTGCTGACCAGTTGTTGAGCCTATCTTTCCGTCTTGACCTTAGGGCCTGCAATGGCTGGTCTCTTTTGGATGGTTGTAGTGCCCACATTTTCAAGCGTGTGCTGCAAAAGAGTTGTATTGATTATATATTCTTGTCACTACCAATGTGGTTATCTCTTAAAGATATGATGGTTGTTTAGTGCCACGACAGTGACCACAATGCTCTTTACCAGTCACTTAGTGGCTTTGGGAATGGTACCCATCAGAGTGGTACCCTGAATCCTGGGGCCATTCTGACACTTTCGAATAACAAGTGGGCCCTAAAATTGGAGGTTGTCTGTAAGGATCCAAATATGCTGGCGCAGATTTATGACCACTTGGCTGACCCTTTGGAGGCATTGGCTACTAGTGGAACGCGAATCTCTTATCCTGACGTTATCGTCAAGTACCATAAAAACTTTTCATCACTCTTAAAGCCTCACTCAGTAAAGATGCCCGTAAGGCCCCTAGCCTACAAACCCACTGCTCATAGCAGCAGCAGGAAATCAAGACATGCTCTTATCCAGAGCCTAAAAGCTGGCATTAGGCAAGTCATTGTAAGAGCCAGGAAGGATTATAAAGGGGCACTTTTGCAGGCCGAACTAGATTGGCAACCAGAGATGAGGGAGGATCTGGTTGTAGCTGTCAGGGCTGGGGATGCTAAATCATTTAGGGGGATAGTAGCCCAAGGCAAATGCAATGCCACCACAGGTTTCGACCATAACCTCCAGCTTCAGACCTGGGTGTAGCACTTCCAAAAAATGTATGCAGCCAAACCCAACTATGAGAGATGAGAGTCATTAAATGACTCTCCACCTCTCTCAGGTGAATCTACCTCTTTGATTCTCCAGCATAAAGATATAATGGAGGCGCTTAAAGCGCCTCCGGTGAACAAAGCGACAGGCCCTGATTTTATCCATGGGGACCTCTTTAGAACAGAACCTCTGATCTGGGCTTCCTATTTTGAGCTGCTTTTCTGTTCCATTCTAGATGGTGGCCCAATCCCTGGCTCCTGACAGATGGCTGAGATTGTTCCAATATATAAAAAGGCTGCAAAGACGACCCAGAGAATTATATGCCCATCAGCCATATTGACACATCCCAGAAACTCTTTTCACACCTTATTTTAGGACAGCAGCTGGATTGGGTCGAGGATGATTCCATTCTCTCTATGATGCAGGCGGGATTTAGGAAAAAGGTCAGCGCAGTGGATCAAATCTTCAGTTTCTGTGCCCTTTATTGGAAAACTGTAACTCTCGACAAGGGCCACTTGTATGTGGTCTTTGCAGATTTGAAAACAGCCTTTGATTCCATTTCCAGGGCCAACCTGTGAGAGGTTTTAAAAATATCCTGTCTGTTCTAGTCAGATTGCATGCGCATAATACTGCCCGAGTTAGGTATGGTAATAATGATGAGCTCACAGACCCTTTTAATATGAAAACCGGTGTTCGACAGGGTTGTGTGTTGGCCCCAACACTGTTTACCCTTGTTATTAATGATTTGGTCCAAGCATTGGACTTCCCTGCTATGATGCACCTAAGTATGGCCCTCACAAAATTGTGACGCTGCGCTTTGCAGATGGCACTCTTTTAGGGGCATATTAACAACGACCAGCGATAATTATCGCTGGCCGTGCTAGCGTGAGGAATCCTATCGCCGAGTTATCGCTGGAAATTATCGCCATGCTAGCGCTGTATTAACAACGCTTAGCGCAAAGGCGATAATTTTCCAGTGATAGCGATGTTTTCCATGGAACATCGCTGGTTTTCCAGCGATGTCCCATGGAAAACGGCGATATACTCGGCGATAGGGCCTGTGGTCTTAGCCACACAATCCACCCCCATGTTAGGTATGCCTTAGTCAGGAATTTAGCAGACGTTAAATTCCTGCGTTAAGGCATACTTAACGCAATTTAAAATATCGCTAACCCACGTTGCTAATATGGCGATACCTGGGTTAGCGATATTTCCCCCTGTTGTTTTCACAGGCACGCCCCCTTTGCATCTCATTAGCGATGCAATGGGAGGCGTGCAGAAAACGGACGCTAAGTCAGGAATCACGCGCTAGCGTGTCCTTGTTAATTCGGCGATAAAATTATCGCCGCTTTTCGTCCGAAAACGGACGCTAAAGCGGCGATAATTCATTAACACCGCCTTGTTAATATGCCCCTTAATTTTCAAAACTCCACGTGGCCTGCAGGCAATACTCGATCGCTTTTTAATTTTTTTGTAGCGATCGGGGCCTTAAGCTCAATATTAATAAAACAACATTCATGGCATTCATCCCTATAAATATGACAAGGCAAATATTTTGGTGCAGGGTGTTGCTCTCGAACAAGTGCAAGAGTTTGTGTACTTGGGGTCTGCTTAACCAATAAAATGAGCTGGTTCATGCATATCAAGAAGGGCTCTCTGAAGCTCCAACAAGAAACTGGCACTGTATCTAAATTGCGCAAGAAGGCCCATGCATGTTTCTTAGAACCAGTGGTGGAACTATATAATGTTAAAGCAAAGAGTACAGCTATGTATGGTGTAGAACTGTGGGGACATTATAGGACTGATGATCTCAGAAAGATCGAACATAGGTTTGTGAGAAGCATTCTTAATTCCCCACAGAGTGCCCCCCGCCTCCCTCAACCTTTGGACTTGGGTATCCTTCCGATTAACCAACATATTATGTCTCGTCCCATTACGTATTGGCATAGACTCTGGTCAAAAGACGAGCTGGAATCCTACAGAGCCTCGATTATGGCACTTTTAAAATCCCTGGACTGTGTGAAGATCGCCTGGTTTTCCGATATTAAATCTATGTTGTATGACATAGCCCTGCCTTTATTGTGGGATCCCCGGATATTGTGACGCGAGTCCCTCGCTCCTTGTTGAGAGATCGTTTAAAGGAGCACTTACGGCTGAGGGAACTGAAACTTGTCCAAGCAGGGAGCCTAACTGAACTCTTTCTTGATATTAAGTTTACTCATGCCTATGAATTGTTTTTTTAATATTCTCCCAAGACCTACCCCATTGCAATTCTTCCTAAAATGGAGGTCTGGGGTCCTGCCGGTGAACAGTTTCTGCATGAGATGGGGCGCAAAGTACTGTAGCTCCGGCAGGTGGCCCTCTTGCAATTTGGCAGAGTAAACTCTTCATCACTTTGCCCTCTTCTGGCAATCATATGCTAGGCCGTGCAAATAATGGCTAAAGCCTGTATGTAAACTTTTGGTTTTATCTTCATCATGTGCCTGCACTATGCACTTTACGCTCAGACACTAGAGAGATGATTGTTGTTGGAATGACTACATTTGTACATGCTGCTTGGGTCGCCTGCACCCGTAATGTCAAAGTAATGAAGAAGTAGTGCCTTAATCTCATTCTTTCTCTGATTTTATCTGTAACTATGCTGAATGTTGTTTTTAATCTTGCTAGGAGTTCTTTTCCTGTTACCTACCATGTGTTTTTAGGATTGTGGCGCTGTCAATTAGTATGTGATTGATGGTATTTATTAAACTAATTGATTTATTTTTATTTTTTTATTTTTTTATTTTGCTGTATTGTGTTTTATGGAATATTGTATCCGAAATAAAGAAAAATTATGTTGATGAAAACAAACTGTACTATATAAGGAATTAGCATTCAAAATATAGACATAAGAGTAGGGAAAAAGAGGAAAAGAGATGACAAATTGAGAGATAAGAAAGAAAACGCAGATCAAGGGAAGCAACCCAGATCTGGAAAGAGGAAATATGAAAAACTAAATGTTGTGTCTGCAACATGAAAAGATATGTGGAATAGCAAGAAACTAAAGACATTTAAACATAACAATAAAGCCATTTAGAGAAAAATCAAGCACGAAACAATCCTTTGTTTTGAGGAGGCCATCTATATCACATGACAAGAAATACTTTCAAGAAAGGCTTGTAGTTTAACAGGATCATTGAACTACTTTGTGTTGCCCTCATGAGTTATCTTATTTTGTGTACAAATAGATGAAGAGTTCCATATCTGATGTGTAGTTGTCTCATTAGAGGTCTCAGAGCAAGAAATTACTTTTGCCTTGCATTAGCTGTATAGATACCGCTTAGGAAAATAACAAGTTATGGCCAGACTATACAATTCTCATTTTATCTTTAGCTTCTTTCAGGACACGTAAAATGTCTGTAAATTTCTAGGGACAACATAATAATGCCTCTAGGTTGAGAAGAGTAAGGATCAAGTCTCCTCAGATGATGAGTACATATTAGTTTGATATGAGGGGAGTTGGAGATGTTTAGGAGTTCTAGAATAACTTTCGTTAAAAAGTTAAGAAGGTTAGCACCTTTGAGAGCTTTCGGTAAACCGTAAAAATTCAAATTATTGCAACAATTTCAGTACTCCAAATCCTATGTATGAAGCTTATGTTTCAAAGACAATAGCTCTTGAACAAAACTGATGCCTAGTTCCATTTCAGTCATCCTAGTCTCCATAAGGATTAATTTATATTGAATCTGCTATAACCTTTCATTAGTATTATTTATGAAAGGTTGAAGGGCCAGTACCTCATCAAGGAATGGTGTCCATAATTGGGTTTCTAGATGAGGCAATAGATGACAGAGGATCCCTCTTGGTGCTCTTAGGTCTTGCTCCAGAGGAAATCGTTTTAGCCCGAATGAGTGAGTGGTTGGCCATTTTAATATTTAGCCTCTTATTTTGACAAAATCGTAAATACAATTTTGTTCTGCCTGTATAATAATAATGAACATAGAGGCAAAAACAACAAAAATAGTATAGCTGAGGCTAGACTGAAAAATCTGAAAAACCTGCCACGCAATTTGATGAAAAAAGTGCTATGAGTTGTATAGGGCCGTGAAAAAAGCAAAGAGAAAAAGCACATCACTATTAATATATGAAGTAATAGACAATGAAGCTATCCAATAAGAGTAAACACGTATGCTGCTGAGAGAAAAGTACATTCATTAGACCATAGGTACTCGCAAACATTTGGCCGGGGACCACAAAGTACTGTCTGTGGCATGCACGAGGGCCGCAACCTTGGACGTAGGGGGACGTGAAGCAGATGCATGGTGTGGATAACAAACCGAGCCTCGTAACTTCTGTCTGTCACTGACGCTCTATTCTCATGCACCAAGAATTAAAGCCAAAGCACTAACGTCTAATGTAAGACGTGAGCGGGACAGATACTCATCTGGTGGCTGAATTGCAAAATGTGAAACTCGAAAATCTTTATTTATGCCCGTTTCAAAGCTTTCTCAATGTTCCTGATCTGTCAAGTGAACAGCAGCCCAGAGATGCTGGTCACCAGGGGGCCTCAATGAAAGGTCCAGAGGGCCGCATGCAGCCCCGGGCCGTACTATGAGTATCCCTGCATTAGACTAATAAGGGCATCATGCACTGGAGATGACTGCTATGTGAGATTCCGTTGATAAGGAAAGGAGGCTGCAGCGTGCAGCTGAGAGAAATGATGCATGAAATGACAACATGGTAATAAAGTCCATGCAGCAGCAAAAAGGCATAAAAAGAGCATGCTTTAATTGTCTAGGAAGCAGTGAAGCAGATGTCCATATTAGTCCATCTGGAATCTCTAACAGTTTAATCCTGAAGAAGACTATGTAACTTGTCATATAAAGAGGAGTAGGAAATCTTGCGAAACACCCCAATAAAGCATAATTACATTTTGTCCTAGTGCTAAATTTAACTCCAGCTTTTGTAGCTCTAGCTTTAGAGTTTGGAAGAGAGGGTGTAAAGGCAACAGAGTACCTTCTCCACCAACCTGTAGGTCTGCCCGCCTCATTTAGAGGCATATTATCAACGGCCAGCGATAATTATCGCTGGCCGTTCACAGCGTGAGAATAGTTATCGCCGGCTACCGCAGATAATTATCGCCATGCTAGCGCTGTATTAACAACGCATAGCGCAATGGCGATAATTATTCCTGCGATAGCTTGTTTACCATGGAACATCGCTGGTTTTCCAGCGATGTTCCATGGAAAACGGCGATAACCTTGCTGATACGACCCTGTGGTCGTATCAGCAGAATCCATCTCCCATGAAAAGTATGCTTAAGTCAGGAATTTAACAGACGTTAAATTCCTGAGTTAAAGCTGAGGTAGCGCGATTTCTTTTATCGCTGCACCTCCTTGTTAATATCGCGAAGCTGCCTTTGCGATATTAACTTGTGTTGTTTTCACAGCCACGCCTTCTTTGCATCTCATTAGCGATGCAAGGCGAGGCTGTGAAAAATCTGGCTCTACATCAAGGAAACACGCGCTAGTGTGTCCTTGATGATATTGCGATATAATTATCGCCGCTTTTCGCCCGAAAACGGACGCTAAAGCGGCGATAATTATATCGCCAGCCCTTGATAATATGCCCCTAAGAGACTACTCCGTCTCTGCTATTGACATACACCAGGTTTTTTCAACTGTCCTCCCACCCTATTTAGAGTTGGTGAACAAATGGCAAGTTTTTACTGTTCATCACCGTCAGGTAAAATCTGGGAGCAAGGTGCAGTGAAAACTGCAAAATTACCCCCAACCCCAGGGAGAAAACTCTCATGGTGAGGGGGGGTTATTGCTTTTTGTATTTTCTAAAACAAAATTCAGCTTTTAGTATTTTGTTTTTGAAAATAAAAAGACACTGAAAGTTTGGCATACGGCTCCGTTATGTTGACAGAACCGTCTGTTAAGCTTTCAATGCATTGACAGGAATCGCCGTGATGGCAGTTCCTGCCAATACACAAGATTTCTGCTAGGCTGATGGAAAACTCTAAATTAGGTGGGCGGGTACTACTTCAGGGTGACAGAGTGCTTTAGTCTGTCATCCTAAATGAGTATATCCCAAGTATAAATCAAGCCCTCTGTCTTTAAGCCTTACTATTCAAAGTACGATCTTTAAATACCGTGGGAGGGAAGTGTCACCAGGACTTGTTGTGCAGAACAAGAACATGTGAAAGAGGCAATGGTGTAATGTGTAATGACAATGCCACTGAACATTTTGGAGAAGGGCCCAATAAATTCCCAAAATACATTTATTTCAAAACAGCCAGCAGCACAGTCGACTAAATCAGGTCACCTCACACAGGCAAACAGGATCTGAAGGTGCCCTCCATGCACAGCAGTGGCTTTAGGGGCCTACATTATGTTCCTGAAAAGATCACCATGTCACTATGAGCTAGCAGCAGAAGATCATATGCAAGAGGAGCAGCTGATCGCCTGCAGAGTGCACCAGGGACATTAAGGATTTGTCACAATGTCCACCCTGAGCTGTAACACACATGCCATATTACATCAGCGTGGCTTAGTCATTAACAGTAAAGCACTGCAATGCTTTTATGCTGACCGAACACTTATTTGGTCTACGACAATTTGTGTCAGAAGGACACTTCTAAGGTTTGTGGAGAATTTAATGCACAATCCCTAATAGTGTCAGATACCTGTTTCAACAAAAATATAACCCCTCTTGCCCAGTTTCCTGGACACATTTGATCTGTGTGTGATACAAACATTGCTATTCAGCTAGTGCCACACCACAGAAAGTATAATAATCCCTGCTTTATAGTCGACCTGAGGAGGCCTTAATGATTATTAGCAGAAATGCATTGACTATTTTTTGGTGAAGTCAAACAATTATTGGCAAGATAAAGGACTCCTCGGTATGAAGCAATATGGAGCCTTCAATACGGTCTACGATACGGTAGACCATCAGATATCACGTAGAAGGCTCTCAGACATCGGGGTACAGGGCACCATGCTCAAATGGTTGACATCGTTTGTGGAGAATAGAACATTTCAAGTACAGGAGAATACTACCCTTTCCAAAACTATGTCACTAAGGTGTGGGGTACCTCAGGGTTCCTCATTGAGCCCTACGATGTTTAATGTGTACATGAAACCACTGGCTGAGATTGTCATGGAGTTTAATATCTCTTTGACGTCCTATGCTGACGACACTCAGTTGGTGATTTCCTTGGACCCAAAAAACAGCAAGGACGCTGAGAGATTATCTTCTTGTCTGGAAAACGTTAAGGAGTGGATGACAAAAAGCTCTCTAAAATTAAACGGGGACAAAACAGAGTTACTGGTCCTCGGGAGTAAGGCAATACCCAGGCCCACCATTGGCTGGCCGGATTGCCTAGGCAATCCACCTATACCCAAAGACATAATCAAAAATCTAGGATTCTGGCTAGAAATGGATCTTTCCATGGTGACACAGGCTAAGAAAGTTGCAGCTACATGTTTTGGACTACTTAGAAGTCGCCGGAAAATTCGAGATAGGATTCCTATACACCTCAGGAAGACAGTGGTCCACTTTCTAGTCACCTCACGGTTAGATTATGGAAACTCACTATTCTTGGGGGCCCCTAAATATGTGACCCACAGATTGCAGGTGGTCCAGAATGCAGCCGCAAGGCTGCTGTGCAATGTTCCGGCGCGGGAGTTGGTGAAAAAGTACCTAATGGGGCTTCACTGGCTCCCTATAGAGGCCAGAATAAAATTCAAAATACTGGTTATCACCCACAGAGCTCGATATAATAGAGGTCCCAGGAAAATCAAGAGCCTAGTATCCCCATATATTCCAAACAGGCATCTGCGCTCAAGCACGGAGGAACTTCTATAATCAACGAAGGTCAGGAGGAAGAGATGGGGAGGAAGATCCTTCTCCCACCTTGCTCCTAAACTTTGGAATTCTTTACCACTGGAACACCGGATGATGAACAAAGAACTACAGTTCCGCAAAGCGATCAAAACATGGCTGTTCAAGCAATACTTTTAAGGTCTGTCCAATTCCTACCAGCCACGTGTCTCCTAGCACTGGGAAGCCTTAGGGTACCCATGCGCTCTATAAATCCCATATAATAATAATAATAATAATAATATTAATATGAAGCAACTTTTGGTTTTAAGCTGGACACTGTAATAATGTGTAACACACTTGAATTATGTATGCAAGGATTGAAAGGTGGTAGTTTGAAAGCTGAACTGACCAAACCTACAAAATGAGGATGGCTGTCAAAATTTTATAGAATAAATTAAGTCGAATCCATGATTAAGGAAAATGTCCAAAAAATCCTACACTTGTTTCTGGCATTTGCGATAAATGTGTTGGGCCAATGCAAATGTTGTGAAATAGTACATTATTAATTAGATAATTGCATCGCCCAATAATGAGGATGGCATTATTGAAGGTCAAAATATATATATATTCACTGAAAAAACCACAGGTTTCAGGGATGTTATAGTTAGTTGGACATTTCACTCGTACAAAACCAGAGAAATTCGACCGTTATAGTTAGTTCAGCTAACTATAACTCGCGCCCCCGCAATGCACTGCTGATGACGTCACATATTGCATCATTCATGACATGGTCAGTGACATCACTGATGACATCACTGATGACATCCCAAATGACATCACTGATGACATCATCCACGTGATAATCTGATGCACCTCCTCATACCCTAATATAACCTTTGATACACCCACTCTAAAATACAGACTACCATTTTCGAAACCATAGACACACCAATACCAGTTAGTACATACCCACTCACTAATTCCTAGGTCTACACACACATCCACTCATTCACCCATACAGTCACTCATACATGCAGTCAACCATCAATACGGCACTATCATATGCACTCACATATTTATAAAGACACTCACACACCGCCACTCATCCATAGAGTTACTCACATACCTAGTCAGTCATGCAAAGAATCAATCACACTCCCATTTACTCACCTACACAGTTATACATACACCACCTCACTTATTCAAACATATACTAACACATACTTACACTCTCATACAATAACTAATACAAGCACACACTCATCCATACAGCCACTCTCACAATCACTCACTCTCACATATAGTCATTTATATACTCCAACACTCACATATACTGCCTTTCATATATGCAGTTACTAACACATGTACCACTGAGATATCCATTCACTCACCAACACACCCATACACACACTCACCCACCCATACAGCCTTTCACAGATGAACTCTTGAACCCATACACCCAGTGAATCACCCACTCACACATCTATGCACAGTCACACACCCCCACCCACCCACACAGACACTCAGGCACCCATACAGATACTCAGACAACCAATCAATAACCCATATAGATCCTCATTATTCAGCTACTCACCAACCCATGCAACCGCTTGCACACCAACTGACAAACTAAACTGTGTGAATGTCGGTATCAGTCACTAACCCATGCATTCAGTAAGACACATTTAATCACTCACTTATACAGTCAGTCATGCACCTACTAAATCATTCATTCAGACACTTATACACCCGCTCATTCTTCAATACACCTTGGCCTATATATATATAAAACATATTTAAACTTTACAGAAACACACAGTCACTGGATGATGTCATCAGTGATGTCATTTGAGATGTCATCAGTGATGTCATCAGTGATGTCACTGACCATGTCATGAATGATGTAATATGTGATGTCATCAGCAGTGCATTGCGGGGCGCGAGTTATAGTTAGCTGAACTAACTATAACGGCCGAATTTCTCTGGTTTTTTACGAGTGAAATGTCCAACTACCTATAACGTCCCTGAAACCTGTGGTTTTTTCAGTGAATTTCTAAGGTTTTTTAAATGCTAATTTCTAACTATAACGTCCCTGAAACCCATGGCTTTTTCTGTGAATATATATATATATATAACTCACGCCCCCGCAATGCACTGCTGATGACGTCACATATTACATCACTCATGACATGATCAGTGACATCATTGATGACATCACTGATGACATCTCAAATGCGAAATGCGATCCACGCGTTTCGGCTCGTCCGAACCTTGATAACGATACAAGACGTCATTGTAGCTTCCTTATTTAAATGTACAAATGCCTCCAGTTGCCAACATTAACAAAGGACTATATATTACTTTAATCCAAAAAGCTAGCGGCCATATTGGCCTGGTCACGATGTGAAAATTCAGGAATTGATACAATAAAGAAAAGAAAACAAGTGTTAATATGCACACGTCATTTCAACATATCTTGCCCCGTGACCGCCGTACCTGTATGTTCGTCAATGTGACTTGTTCATAATAAACATACTTAGGATTGCAAACATCAACATAAACAATGGACTACACATTACTTTAAAGTGAAAGGCTATCGGCCATATTGATCTGGGCACGTTGCATATTATAATGGTTCTTACACGAAAGAAAAGAAAAAAAAGGGGTGTTAATATGCACACACTATCCATAAATAAAGTTCTAGCGATTATAGTTCCATTCCATTCACAGCTCATTTGAGATGTCATGAATGATGTCATGAGTGATGTCACTGACCATGTCATGAATGATGCAATGTCTGAGGTCATAAGCAGTGCATTGCGGGGGTGTAAGTTATAGTTAGCTCAGGCAACTATAACTGCTGAATTTCACTGGTTTTGTACGAGTGAAATCTGAGTCTAACTATAACTAACCCTGGGCATAATACTTTGCTACGCTCACGAAGCATGCAAAGTTTGTGCTACTACGCACTACGCAAATTGCACGTAGCAGAGTGAATAACTGTGCTAATAAACGTAGCGTAGCAGGAGTATAATAAACTCCTTCAAATGCTTTGATAAAGCAATTTTTTATGCTAAAAAGCATATAACCAATTCACAAAAATGAATTTTGACAATAAAATATCAAGCAATGAGAGAGGTGATGATTTTGGAGTTCCCCTAACCTAGGGGAGGACCAAGCAGATGCCTTGAACACAAAAAGCATATCATGTGAACGATTCAATGGTGGTCCCTTCCTCCTAGGACCACCCCAAGCACAGTTATGGGCAAAAATACAATCCCAACCAAAGGCCCTGCAAAGCATTATGGGACGAGATTAGCAGTGGGCAGTGAATATTATAGTGTCCAATATCAAAATAATTCTACAAAGAGCTGCAGTTCAACTAGTCGTTACTAGGTGTCGTCCCTCACGAGTCAAATGCAAAAGCTTCATGAAAGGTTTTCAATACTTTTGCATTTCACTCTTGAGGGACGACACCTAGTAACGACTAGTTGAACTGCAGCTCTTTGTAGAATTATTTTGATATTGGATACTATAATATTCACTGCCCACTGCTAATCTCGTCCCATAATGCTTTGCAGGGCCTTTGGTTGGGATTGTATTTTTGCCAATAACTGTGCTTGGGGTGGTCCTAAGAGGATGGGACCACCACCTAATCATTCAATAAGATGTGCTTTTTGTTTTCAAGACATCTGCTTGGTTCTCTCCCTAAGTTAGCGAGGATACCAAAATCATCACCTCTCTCACTGCTTGTTAACTTTTGTTTTCACTTTAGTGAAATAACTATAAGCAATTTTAGCATATAAAGACAGAGATATTTATTTTATCTTAACTTGCACTGTACAAGTTTGCTTTTGGTAATTATTGTACAGTGCAGTCAAGCACACAGCTACGCACTACGCAATTACGCCCAGGCTTAATAATAAACTCCTTCAAATGCTTTGATAAAGCAATTTTTTATGCTAAAAAGCATATAACCAATTCACAAAAATGAATTTTGACAATAAAATATCAAGCAATGAGAGAGGTGATGATTTTGGAGTCCCCCTAACCTAGGGGAGGACCAAGCAGATGCCTTGAACACAAAAAGCATATCATGTGAATGATTCAATGGTGGTCCCTTCCTCCTAGGACCACCCCAAGCACAGTTATGGGCAAAAATACAATCCCAACCAAAGGCCCTGCAAAGCATTATGGGACGAGATTAGCAGGGGCAGTGAATATTATAGTGTCCAATATCAAAATAATTCTACAAAGAGCTGCAGTTCAACTAGTCGTTACTAGGTGTCGTCCCTCACGAGTCAAATGCAAAAGCTTCATGAAAGGTTTTCAATACTTTTGCATTTCACTCTTGAGGGACGACACCTAGTAACGACTAGTTGAACTGCAGCTCTTTGTAGAATTATTTTGATATTGGACACTATAATATTCACTGCCCACTTCTAATCTCGTCCCATAATGCTTTGCAGGGCCTTTGGTTGGGATTGTATTTTTGCCCATAACTGTGCTTGGGGTGGTCCTAGGAGGAATCGTTCAATAAGATGTGCTTTTTGTTTTCAAGACATCTGCTTGGTTGTTGGTTCTCTCCTAAGTTAGTGAGGATACCAAAATCATCACCTCTCTCACTGCTTGTTAACTTTTTGTTTTCACTTTAGTGAAATGACTATATGCATTTTTAGCATATAAAGACAGATATTTATTTTATCTTAACTTGCACTGTACAAGTTTGCTTTTGGTAATTATTGTACAGTGCAGTCAAGCACACAGCTACGCACTACGCAATTTGCATAGCTACGTGTAGTTGAAGCTGTACTTCACGTAGCTACGTGAAGTGCTACTACGCAAACTACGCCCGGGCTTAACTATAATGTCCCTGTAATCTTTCTTTTTTTCAGCAAATTTCTAGTTTTTTTTTAACGTTAAGTCAGATGCCTATCACAATGTATGGTGGGGGGTTGGAAGCAGGGCCTGACCTGGCATTGTGCTGCCCCCACCCAAGCTTGCTGCTCCTTCCTCCCCTCCTCCTTGCCATCCATTGTCCAAGTCCATGCCCCTGCTCCCTCATTACAGCCCTGTGTGGCCGTTGTTCTGCCACTGGCCTTCCCGCCTTCTCTGAGCAGTTAGCTTGCTGCCCCATCCACCTCCTCCCTATCCTCTGTTGTCTGAATCTATGCACTAGCCTTCTCCCTCCTGCCATGCATGGTCTGATGTGCTGCCATTGCCCTCCATTTAGCATGATGCCCCAGTCCACTCCTCCTGCCCTCCATTGCCCAATTCTATGCCCCATCATTGTCCTCCTGCTTAGCCTCTGTGCTTCGTTTGCTGCCCCTACTCTCCTTCCCCCTGCCCTCCGATGTCTGTGTGCATGCCCCTGCTCCATCCTTTTTGCCCACCATGTTCCATGGACCTGCCCCTCCTATCTACTCTGAGTGTTCTGTGGAGCTGCCGCTCCCCTCCCACCTGCCTAGCATTGTCAGATGACTGTAACCTGTCCCTGCCACCTCCACTCTGCCTGTCCACGTTCCATGCCCCATCCCCATCCCCTTCCTCCTGTCCTCCCTGGTCTGTTGTGCTGCAACTGCTCCTCCTGCCTGCCCCGTGTGGTCTGTTGTGAGGCCCCTTCCCCTGAACTCTCTTGTCTGTGCCCAGCTCCTACCCCTCCCTTCTATCCTCCATGGTCCTTTCTGCATTCACCTGCCCCCTCTTTCTCGCCCATCATGGCCATTGTGCTGCCACTAACCCTCCCGCTTGCCATGCATGGTCTTCTGTGCTGCAACAGCCCCTCCCACCTTCCCTGTGTGGTCAGCTAGCTGCCCCTGACCCCCTCCCACCTTCCCTCCATGGTCTGTGTGTATGCCATTATAGTCTCACTGTTGCTCTCCATGGTGTGTCTTGCTTCTAGAGCCCATCCTGCCTGACCTCCATTGTCAGCTTGCTGCTCCTGCCCTGCCCCCTTGCCCCCTGCCCTCTGTTTTCCATGTGCAGACCCCTATTCCCTCCCTCCTGGCTTGTCTGTTCCATTGTAATGCCCCTGATCCCTACCTCCTGCCCTTTATGGTCCGTTATGCTGCAGCTTTCTCTCCTGTCTGTCCATTATGGTCAGCTAGCTGCCATTGCCTCTTTCCCCTCTGTTCTCTGTTATCCATGTGCATGGTCCTGTCCCCTCCCTATTGCTTTCCATGGATTGTTGTGCTGCACTCCCGTCCCGCATGCCCTGTGTGGTGTATTGTGCTGCTGCAAACCCTGATGCCTGCCCTGTAAGGTCAGTTTGGTGCACCTGTCCATGTCCCTCCTGTCCTCTGTTATCCGAGTCCATGTCCCTACCCCAATTCCTCCTGCCTTCCATGATCCAATGTACCATACTTGCTAACATTTTGAACTTGGTAAGAGGGAGATTTGGAAAAAAAAACTGGGGTATTGATTTTCCCCATTGACTTACATTGAAAAAGAGGAGATTGTAGACAGGAGACAGATTAAATAAAGCCCATTTGGGCTTAAAAACATTGGGCATTTCCTGGCTGAATCGTGTCTGTTGGCATGTATGGTTGTACTACCACTGCCTCTTCCTTCTGCCCACAATGGTCTATTATATTGCCACAGCCTCTCTTGCCTGTCCTGCATTGTTGGTTTGTTGCCCCTGCCCCCCTTTCCACTGCCCTCCATAGTCTGTTGTGCTGCCACTGCCCTTCCTGCCTGCCCAGTGTGGTCAAATTGTTGCCTCTGCACCCTCCTACCTGCCTTCAATTTTCTGAGTCCGTGCCCCTGGCCTCTGCCTCTCAACAGTATCCTAATGAACAACTAGATTGCTAACATTCTATATTTATTACAAAAGTGTGGCACGCCTGACGTCATCTTGATGTAATCAAAACTGTAATACCTAGAGCATTTCCTTTAGAAATTACAGAAATGAGAGGGTCTTATTTGCATCGAAATTATGGTTAGTGCTCTAAAAAACTAAAATGAGGACATATTTTCTGAGTTTCCAAATAGGGACAAAGCACTTTTAAATTATTTGTTATCTTTATGTTTTTTTATCCAGTTGACCACTTGATTAAATGTTGCACTTAGGGGAGAGGATGTGGTATTACTTCCAGAGCTGCAGACTTTGCAACTAGGGAACCAGGTTGGAGTTTCTGCTTCAGCTCGACATTCTGTGATTCTGGTCAAATCACTTAATCTCCCCATGTCTACAAACAACATGAATTTGTCCTTGTGTGATGTAACCAATGCTCATGTAAAGCACTCCAATACCTGACCAGTCTGCACTACATAAAACTGCAAAAAAACAAAAAATAAAAAGTGTTATGCACACTTCTGTCATTGGGCTATACGTTGGCTACATCTGGGTGATATTTGTGCTACAATTGGGCTCTTTTGTCTCTGGTGGCCATCTTGGGAGATTTATTTGTTATGAAGTTTCCTAATTTCCTCATTTACTGCAGTCTCCTCAGTAGGAAATGCTTTCAGTTTTTTACTTTGATTCCATCAAGAAGGCATTCAGATGTGTCACACATTCGCCATAAATTCTGAATGTTAGCACTCTAGTTGCTCATTAGATCACTGTAGTAAAGCTACTGCTCACTAGGGAAGTCTGCTGCTGGTATTGAAAGTGCATGTTTCAGTCTGCATGTCAGAATTTTTTAATGAAATAGAAGAGGATTTGAGAAGTCACTCAAAATGTGCCCTCATTTTTCTTTCTTCAGCACTAATCATAATTTCTATGGCAAAATGAACTCCCTCAGTTTGTTCCTTTTTAAATTAAATGTTTTAAGTGTTACCAGTTTATTCCAATCAAGATGGCTTCAGGTGTGCCATACTTTTGTCATAAGTAAGACTGTTAGCGCTCTAGTTGTTCTTTAGAACACTCTGGGACATTCTGTCATTGGGCTATACGTGGGCTACATCTGGGTGATATTTGTGCTACATTTGGGCTCTTTTGTCTCTGGTGGCCATCTTGGGAGACTTATTTGTTATGAAGTTTCCTAATTAAAAATTTGCGAACAGTCGTGACAGGAATTTTCAATTCTATTAAGGACACGGAGGCGAGGATTATGCTTCTCATTTCTTTGCATTTATTACACAGCAGCCAATAAAAACACTTTTTTATTCGTAAAACTACAAATCCCATGAGCACTAGGTACCCCATAACCATAGAGAGTACCCTATATAAGGTCTCACAGAGGTAGTCCCTTCCTCTTTCTTTGCGTGATCCATTTGAAAACCATTAAGTCCAACATCTTGAGATAACCATTGAATCTTGAACACTGTCTTTAACCTAGACAATCCATTACGGTAACCAACATTCTGAAGTCCAACAGGGACACTCCAGCTCTCGGGGAGGAAAAACTCTGCGTCTTGAGATCGGCAAACGGTCGCCGCACTTCAAAGGAGGTAGAACACTCCAACGAACCCAGGAAGGCGAAGGCAGAAGTCCTTACTTGCCATTCGTATCTGAAACAAAGAGAAAATCCCGTAATAACGGTCACTCTAGAACTTATCGTATATATAAAATCATTTAACCAGGGTGGGAAAACAATTCAATAGTACGATCAAATAACATTGACAGCAAACACTGCAATTCATGACATATGATTCAGTATAACATATAATCTTGGGTGGGATAATCCTCGCCTCCGTGTCCTTAATAGAATTGAAAATTCTTGTCACGACAGTTCGCAAATTTTTAATTCTATGTCAGGACCGGAGGCTCCGATTATGCTTGTTCAAAGCTTAGCCACCACTACCGATGCCACATCCACAATCGGTTTATAATAAAAAGACTTAAAGGTGGACTCTGTCGACCAGTCAGCTGCTGTCATTATATCGGCAAGCGTTACTCCCAGAGCATGTGACTTAGAAGCCATTGCCCCTCGAACAGAGTGAGCCCCAAACTTAGAAACATCAATACCTGCCTCGCTCATGAGCTAACGCACCCAGCGAGCTAAAGTGGCTGGGGTCACCGGGCGAAACGGTTTTTGTAAAGCAATAAACAGTTGACCTTGCATATTAGAACGAAACTCAGCTGTACTTACCTCGTACGCTTTAAGACATTGAACCACACATAATCTCGGATTATCCGGAAAACTAGGATATGAAACAGAGGTGGTATTACACTTGGTACACCTGGAGATATTAAAAGTGACCCCTTCCGGGGAGAAACGGCGACCAGCCAAATCCAAAGCTCGGATATCAGACACTCTCTTGCAAGAGACCAAACATAACAACATGGCCAATTTGGCTGAAATCTGCTTGCGCAATAGATATTTGTTAGCAGGCCAGGATTCTAAAAACCGTAGAACCACTGCGACGTCCCATAGGAACGAGTACTTTGGACATGGGGGTTTGACCATCCGAATCCCCCTTAGCAGTTTGCAGACCAAGGGATGTTCTCCCACGGGTTTGCCATCCAGCTGAACATGTCCCCCCGATATCGCAGTCCGAAAGGTATTAACTGTTCTATACGCGAGACCCGATGAGGCCAGGGAAGACAGATAATTCATGATCATGGGAAGACAGATAATTCATGATCATGGAGACATTTGCTGTAGTGGGATCGATATCCCGTTGAGCACACCAGCTACACCATTTGTTCCATGCTGATGAATACCGCTTGTGGGTATTATCGGACCAAGCCTGTTTAACCCCTTGACCGCGATCGGAATTCCGCTCGTGTGCTGGACATTCCGATCGCGGGTGCGGTCGTGACGAGCTCAGCTCGTCATGCGCACATCGCTACCGCGCAGCATGACGAGCTGAGCTCGTCACGCGCATCGAAGGGGTTAATGAAGGCGGTAGCGTCTCTCAAAAGGCCAAGGATCTCCCATCTATCCCTGAAACTCGCCATGCCACCAGAGGGAGTTGCCCTGCTAATACCAAGGGATGGGGTTGCTTGTGAGGGTCCAGCAAGAGGTTCCATGTCTGTGGAAGTAACATTGGTACAGCACAAGACATCTCCAGTACAACTGGGAACCAAGCTTGTGCTCTCCACAACGGAGTGACTAGAAGAAGTTCCGTTTGCTGACGCCTGGCCTGTGCCAGGACTCTGGGTATCATTACAAACGGCGGGAAGGCATAGCAAAGGCCTGGAGGCCATACCTGCAGAAACGTGTCCGAGGCGATGGCCTCCGGGTCCGGACGCCAACTGAAAAATTTCGGGAGTTGCTTGTTGAGGCGAGATGCGAACAAGTCTAATTGACAAGGACCCCATGTTTGATTCAGGAAGCGAAATATTCGAGGATGAAGTCTCCAATCGCTGTAATCGCGTAGGTATCGAGAGTGCCAATCCACCACCTCGTTGCTGCGCCCTGGGAGATATTCTGCCACCACTGATATTTTGTGTTGCAGACAATAGTGCCAAAAATCCTTGGCGATTTCAGCAAGAATCCGTGACTTCGTCCCGCCCAGCTTGTTCACGTATCAGACTGCCGATACGTTGTCCATCCGTAAGAGAATACAGCAGTTCGTCTTCTGGGGGGAGAGACTACGAATTGCAAACGAGCCTGCCAGCAGCTCCAGACAATTGATGTGTAGGGAAAGCTCCTCTGGGGACCACCGACCCCCTGTCGAAATCGGACTGCAGCGGGCTCCCCAGCCCCAGCGGCTGGCGTCCGATTCGATCACTATCTCAGGACTCGATCCGAATATGGCTCTGCCATTCCACGACTCCATGTGATCTAACCACCATGACATCTCCCACCTCGCTTCCTCGGAAAGAGGAATGCGTTCTGCATATCCGAGGCCTTTGCGGAGATGCTGGATCTTCAAGCGCTGGAGTGCTCGATAATGCAGAGGTCCCGGAAATATAGCCTGGATCGATGAGGCTAACAGGCCCACAACTCGGGCCACCGCCCTCAAGGATACAATCCACTTGTTCACAATCAATCTCAATTCTTTCTTGATTGCTCTGATCTTTTGCACGGGAAGGAGAAGCTGACAGCTCCGAGAGTCGACCTGAAAACCCAGGAATTCTATAGATTGCGTGGTGGACAGAATGGACTTCTGAGGGTTCGCCACGAAACCCAGGCTCTGAAGCAAATCGATTGCCCATTCTAGGTGCCTGAGCACCAGGCGAGGGCAAAGGGCCATGATAATGATGTCGTCTAGAAAGACGATCAAGCGAACTCCCCTGCGCTCGCAACGACTCCATGACTGGGCGTAGGAGTTTCGTGAAGCACCAAGGTGCTGACGAAAGTCCGAAGGGAAGGACTTTGTACTCGTAGCAGACGCCCTGCCAGAGAAATTGAAGAAACCGCCGGTGTGGAGCGTAGATGGGCACTGAAAGATAGGCATCTTTCAGATCGAGACGCACCATCCAATCCCCTTCCTGTAGAAGGTCCCGCAACAAATGGATGCCCTCCATTTTGAAGTGTCGGTAAATAATCCACCCGTTGAACTCTTTCAGATTCAGGACCAATCTGGATCCGCCCCCTTTTTTCTGGACTAAGAAAACCGTGCTGATGAAACCTCGAGGATGGGGTTGAGTGACCACGATAGCCCCTTTCTTGAGAAGGGCGAGGATTTCGTCTGTAATGAAATCTTGATCTTGCCGGGAAAAATGAATGGGAGGAGGAAGGGAACCCTGGGAGGGAGTATCGTACAATTCCAGTTTGTACCCCTGAACCGTCTCCAAGACCCAAGCATCTTGCGAGATCGTTTGCCAGACCAGTAGGAAAGATTGAATGCGACCCCCCAGAACTACTTCTGAACACAGAATGAGCCTCACCTGTATTTCCGGTGTCTTGGTGGTTTCCCTGGTTGCCACCAAATCTGCCTTTTCTAAAACGGTTTCGACCTCTTCGAGAGGGATAGAAGGAGGTGTTGCCGGAGTTATGATCCTGGTAGCCTCCTCTTTGATGCTGTTGTCCACGTGGGGCGCCTTGATTGTACCCACGGCCGAACAACCGCCCTCGATTTCGTCCAGCCCTGGTGAAAACCAGGCGGAAGGCGCGCCTGAGTGATTCCTGCGCCTTGTCCAGGCCACTGAAAGTGGCCACAAACTTGGTCAATTCTTTCAAAAATGGCTGACCGAAGAGGAGACCCTGGGCCACGGGACCCGCCTCCGAGGAGGACAACTCTGCCAACTTTGAGGAGGATAGAGCACCTCCTTTCACTCGACATGGCGCAGTTGACGTTGCCCAACTGGCACACTGCCCGCTGTGCCCATTCGATCAGGTCATCTGGGTCTATCGGGGATCCGGATTCCTTGGCTTGAAACCCCATTTCAAGTATCTTGGTGAGCGGTCCGGATAGGTCAAGTCATTTATCCTGGCATGTCCGCCAGGCGCGGTCTATGCCTTTCTTGGGGTCTTTGGCATATTTCTTCAAATATGTGAGCATTGTAGGATCCACCTCGGGGGTCTCCGCAACTCGTGCCGCTAAATCAGGCCTCGGGCACTCCGACCGCAGTCGGACCCTGACATCCTTGTCGGAGGTGCGATTGCACGTAATCCGCCACCTCCTGTGACGGGAGCCACGCGGTGGAATTAGGGTGGACAATGTCCGTCAGTTCAATCAATCAATCAGGGGTTTGTTAAAGCGCGACTACTCACCCGTAAGGGTCTCAAGGCGCTGGGGGGGGGGTGCAGGTTCCATCCATCAAGGAGGGGGTCTGTCGAAGAGCCAGGTTTTGAGGTTTCTTGCGAAGATTGGGAGCGATGTTGTCTGTCTGAGGTGGAGCGGAAGGGCGTTCCATGCTTTGGCCGCGAGGAAGGAGAAGGAGCGGCCTCCCGATCTGGTCTTTCTGGTGCGGGGGACCACGGCGTAGGAGAGCTGGGCTGATCGTAGGGTCCTTTGGGGTGCGTGGAATTTGAGTCGGCTGTTCAGGTATGCTGGTCCGGTGCCGTGGAGGGCCTTGTGTGCGTAGGTGAGCATCTTGAAAGTGATTCTCGCCTCGACAGGGAGCCAGTGGAGTGTGCGCAGGTGCTGGGAGATGTGGCAGTGTTTTGGCAGGTTGAGGACCAGTCTTGCGGCGGCGTTCTGGATGTTCTGTAGCTTGCGGGTGAGGTTTTTGTTTATTCCAGCGTAGAGTGTGTTGCCGTAGTCGAGTCTGCTGGTGACCAGGGCGTGAGTGACGGTCTTTCGGTGTTCGAGGGGGATCCATTTGAAGGTCTTACGAAGGAGGCGGAGGGTGTGGAAGCAGGAAGACAAGACAGAGTTGATCTGGCGGTCCATTTTGAGCTCGGAGTCCAGGATGATTCCCAGGTTGCGTGCGTGGTCCGTGGGGGTTGGCGGGTTTCCGAGGGCGGGGGGCCACCAGGTGTTGCTCCAGGCATCGGGGTTTGGGCCCATGATGAGTACTTCTGTTTTGTTGGTGTTTAGTTGTAGGCAGCTGTTTTTCATCCATTTGGCGACAGCTTCCATGCCTTCTCGAAAGTTGCGCCTGGCGGTGTTGGGCTCCTTGGATAGGGAGACGATGAGCTGGGTGTCGTCTGCGTATGACACAATGTTGAGTCCGTAGGTTCTGACGATGGGGGCGAGTGGAGCCATGTAGACGTTGAAGAGCGTCGGGCTGAGGGAGGAGCCCTGGGGGACTCCGCAGGTGGTAGGTGTGGGGTCCGAGAGGAAAGGGGGGTCTGACCCGCTGCGTCCTGCCGGAGAGGAAGGAGCGGATCCAGTCGAGGGCCTTGTCCTGGATTCCTGCGTCGTAGAGTCTGCGTATTAGGGTGCGGTGGGAGACTGTGTCGAACGCCGCTGATAGGTCGAGGAGAATGAGGGCTACTGTTTCTCCTTTGTCCAGTAGGGTGCGGATGTCGTCTGTTGCGGCGAGGAGGGCGGTTTCCGTACTGTGGTTTTTTCTGAAGCCGGATTGGGAGGAGTCGAGGATGTTGTGTTCTTCAATGAATGTGGCGAGTTGGATGTTGATGGCTTTCTCGATGACTTTCGCTGGGAACGGGAGCAGGGAGATGGGTCTGTAGTTTTTGAGGTTGGTGGGGTCCGCTGAGGGTTTCTTTAGGAGGGGTTGACCTCGGCATGTTTCCAGTCGTCGGGGAACCAGGCGGTCGCCAGGGAGCGGTTGATGGTGTGGCGGAGCATGGGTGCGATGGTGTCGGCGGCTCTGTTGAAGATGTGGTGGGGGCAGGGGTCCGTGGGGGCCCCTGAGTGGATTGACTTCATTGTCTTCAGTGTGTCTTCGGTGGTGAGGGCTGTCCAGTCGTCAATCGCTGGTTTCCGGGTGTCGGGGTGGTTGGTGAGGGTTCAGTGTGTTGGTTGTCTTCGTCGAAGTTGTCGTAGGTGCTCTTGATTTTGTGGTGGAAAAAGGTGCTGAGTTTGTCGCAGAGGTCTTGTGAGGGAGGGATGTCGGTAGACTCGCTAGTGGGTTGGGCGAACTCCTTGATGATGCTGAAGAGTTCCTTGCTGTTGTGCGCGTGGGTGGAGATTCTGTCTTCAATCGCTTTTTTCCTCGTTTCTCTGATGAGTTGATGGTGGGCGTTGGTGGCGGCTCTGAAGTTGTCGTGGGCTTCTGTGGATTTGGTGTTCCTCCAGGCCTTTTCGAGGCGGCGGCATGTGCTTCTGGACTCTCGAGTTCGGTGGTAAACCATCTGGCTTTCTTGGCGCGGGTATTGTTGTTTTTCTTGAGGGGGCTATGGTGTTGGTGCTGTCCGAGATCCATCTATGCAGGGTTTGGGCTGCGGTGTTGGGGTCGTCGTTTTCCGCGATGGTTGGGGTGGAGTTGTTGAGTGAGGAGGTGAGCTGGTCGTCGGTGATTTTGGTCCAGTTTCTTCGTGGAAGCAGGTGCTGGTGTCTGTGGATGGTGGGTGTTCTGAAGGTGAAGTGGACGCAACGATGGTCGGTCCATGGGAGTTCGGTGGTGTGGCTGAAGGTGATGGAGTGTCCTGTAGTGAAGAGGGGGTCGAGGGTGTGTCCTGCTGAGTGTGTGGGCTCGGTCATGATCTGGCGCAGTCCAATGTTGTGGAGGTTGTCCAGGAGGGATGTGGTGTTGGGGTCCAGTTGGTTGTCAAGGTGGAAGTTGAGGTCTCCCAGCAGGGTGTAGTTGGTGGATGCGATGGCCTGCGTGGAGATAATGTCCGTGATGGAGTTGGCGAAGGGTCCGCGGGGTCCAGGGGGTCGGTAGATGAGGGTTCCTCGGAGGGTGGCGGTGGGGCTGGCCAGTATCTTGAAGTGAAGGTGTTCCATCAGTTCTGTGGGCTCGTCAGGGAGTGTGCTCAGGCGGAGGCTGGATTTGTGGACGATGGCGATTCCTCCTCCTGGGTGGGTGGGGCGGTCCTTCCTGGAGATCTTGTATCCTTGGGGGATGGGGATGGTGATGGCGATGTCCGGTCCCGAGGTGATGTTGGTCCAGGTTTTGGTGAAGAACGCTATGTCCGGGGTGGTGCTGTCGAGGAGGTCCCAGATTTCTGTGGCGTGTTTGTGGAGGGATCGGACGTTGAGGAGGATGCATTGCAGGGTCTTCGGTTCGGTTGTGTTCTTGTGGGCGGGTTGTGCTGGATCCGTGTTCTTGGCGGTGCTGCAGGTGTGCCGGCAGCGGTGACAGCTGAAGGGTCCGTGGGAGTCGGCTGGTGATGCTAGCTTGCAGTTGTTGTTGCGGCCTGGGTTGAGTGCGTGGAGTGCTGCTGGGTCGTAGCGTTGGCGGGCGGAGGTCCAGGGTTCCTGGCGCTGGTCGAGGTCGGGTCGCGGACGGGCGCAGACGGGCTTGCCTTTGACGCGCCTTCGGCAGTGGCCGCCATTAAGTAGGGGTAGGGGAGGGCTGGACAGCTGGGAGGCGGGAGCGGGGAGGGGAGCTGGATTGGGCCGGTCGCGCTGGGGGGGAGAGGCCGCGGGGGCAGCCGCGGCGGGGAAAGGTAAAGGGAGGAAATAAGGGATAAAGAAAAAAGGGAAAATAGACGGAAATAAGACACAAAAGAGCAGAGATGCAGAAAGGTGAAAGATAAAAGAGGGTAGAAAAACGAGTGAAAACTAGTGAAAGGGTAGAGCGAGAGGAAGGGAAAATGAGCCTTCAACGGTTCAAACGTAAGGAGCTTAGGCTGACTGGGAACCTCAAGGTGGTGCTCCTTCGTAGACTTTTTCGCTGGTCTGGGTGCTTCCTCTCCCTCTGACTCCTTGTCCGATGAGGAGTCCCCTTTCTCACCCTGAACGGAGTCAGTAGACTCCTTTGACGCAGTATATGCATGGTCATTCGCCAAAGCCCTGGAGAGTCGAGCAAAATCCTCTGTGTGAGGGTTAGAACCTTTTTTGCTACTGACTGGTGGTCGAGCGCTTGTTGCAGGAATCCACCCCTGCTGGATTGCGTATTTATTTAAATGGCGCTTAAGGGGTGCAATCGCTCTTACTAGGGCAGTGTTTACAGAATGCTGCACCCCAGCATCTAGGGCCTCTACTAGGTCGTGCTCCAGAGAGCCGGACGGCTCTTCCTCCAAATAATCATCCTCAAAGAAGAACTCGGCCATTGTGTATGAGCCGCAGTGAAAGGGTACAAACTATGACACCCAACTGAGTGTGTCCCAACAGGTATGGAGGAATCAGGGGGAGAGGAACCCCAGGCAAGCCAGGCGATAAACTGTATTTTGTGGTGGAGGGAGGGCTTGCCAGACCTCTCTAGGCAAAGACTATGCAGAATTATACAGCCTTCCACGTCGCAGCAGCGTTGGGCGTCACCGGGGCAAAGGACGGATCAACCGGCACTTTTAAATCGGGAGAAATCTCCCGCTCCGGCAAACTCGTCAATTTAGTCCGGGAATGAATTAAAATGGCCGCCGCGCATGCGCGGTAGAGGCCGTCCGTCGCTATGGAAAGAGGACTTGCGCGGTCGCGCGACGCGCGGTCCTCGCCCCGCACTCCCACTCCACCTAAATCTGCTTCGGGCACGAAGCGCCCAGCAGGGGAGGCCAACGCGCTCCCAACGATAGTGAGGAACGAGCGCTACAAGACACACCATGCGCTGGGGAGCGCCACGCTGAACAGTAAAGCTACCACAAAGGTGATTAATGACTGCAACATGCATTAATTAACAGAAACGGTTCGACCACAGTAAATATATAGTAAACATAAGCGTAAACACTCAATCTAATCGTTATGACCCCAAACCCATACACTACCACATAAAAGAGAATAGTAAGGGAAGAGGCACTTAACTGGCTGCGGAGCAGCAAAGAAAGAGGAAGGGACTACCTCTGTGAGACCTTATATAGAGAACTCTCTATGGTTATGGGGCACCTAGTGCTCATGGGATTTGTAGTTTTACGAATAAAAAAGTGTTTTTATTGGCTGCTGTGTAATAAATGCAAAGAAATGAGAAGCATAATCGGAGCCCCCGGTCCTGACATAGAATTTCCTCATTTATTGCATTCTCCTCAGTAGTAAATACTTTCAGTTTTTTACTTTGATTCCATCAAGAAGGCATTCAGATGTGTCACACATTTGCCATAAATTCTGAATGTTAGCACTCTAGTTTCTCATTAGATCACTGTAGTAAAGCTACTGCTCACCAGGGAAGTCTGCTGCTGGTATTGAAAGTGCATGTTTCAGTCTGCATGTCAGAATCTTTTAATAAAATAGAAGAGGATTTGAGAAGTCACTCAAAATGTGCCCTAATTTTTCTTTCTGCAGCACTAATCATAATTTCTATGGCAAAATGAATCCCCTCATGTTGTTCCTTTTTAAATTAAATGTTTTAAGTGTTACCACTTTATTCCAATCAAGATGGCTTCAGGTGTGCCATACGGTTGTCATAAGTAAGACTGTTAGCGCTCTAGTTGTTCTTTAGAACACTCTGGGACATTCTGTCATTGGGCTATACGTGGGCTATATCTGGGTGATATTTGTGCTACATTTGGGCTCTTTTGTCTCTGGTGGCCATCTTGGGAGACTTATTTGTTATGAAGTTTCCTAATTTCCTCATTTACTACAGTCTCCTCAGTAGGAAATACTTTCAGTTTTTTACTTTGATTCCATCAAGAAGGCATTCAGATATGTCACACATTTGCCATAAATTCAGAATGTTAGCACTCTAGTTGCTCATTAGATCACTGTAGTAAAGCTACTGCTCACCAGGGAAGTCTGCTGCTGGTATTGAAAGTACCTGCTGGGCTAGTTGGGCCCCAGGGACCCTCAGGACTCAAGGGGAATTAATCCCCCAATTTACAACGCGCCAGGGGGCGCGTTTGCACAGTGGTGCAGGGAGGGGGCGGGGCCTAACAAAACAAGTGTGGAAATGTGCCCCCAGCGCATTGTAAATTGGTGGATTAAGTCACGTTCAATCCTGAGGGTCTCTAAGGGCCAACTAGCCCACCACATACCTCCAGTAAGTGCCACAGAGCTGCGTTGCAGAGAGGTGGTCCAAGGCCACGCCCCTTTTTACACCACTCTGCAACGCAGCTCTGTGGCGCTTACTGGAGGTACCTGGTGGGCTAGTTGGCCCCCAGGGACCCTCAGGATTCAAGGGGACTTAATAGGGACGTTATAGATAAAAATTAGCATTTAAAAAACCTTTGAAATTCACTGAAAAAACCATAGGTTTCAGGCACGTTATAGTTAGAAGTTAGCATTTAAAAAACCTTAGAAATTCACTGAAAAAACCATAGGTTTCAGAGACGTTATAGTTAGTTGGACATTTCACTCGTACAAAACCAGAGAAATTCCACCGTTATAGTTAGTTCAGCTAACTATAACTCGCGCCCCCGCAATGCACTGCTGATGATGTCACATATTACATCATTCATGACATGGTCAGTGACATCACTGATGACATCACTGATGACATCACTGATGACATCATCCACGTGATAATCTGATGCACCTCCTCACACCCTAATATAACCTTTGATACACCCACTCTAAAATACAGACTACCATTTTCGAAACCATAGACACCAATACCAGTTACTACATACCCACTCACTGATTCCTAGCTCTACACACACGTACACTCATTCACCCACACAGCCACTCATAGATGCAGTCACTCATTAATACAGCACTATCATATGCACTCATACACCTATACAGACACTAACACACCACCACTCATCCAGAGTTACTCACTCACCTAGTCAGTCATGCAAACAATCAATCACACTTCCATTTACTCACCTATACAGTTATACACACACACCACATCACTTATTCATACAGATACTAACACATACTTATTCTCTTACACAATCACTGATACAAGTTCACACTCATCCATAAAGCCACTCTCACAATCACTGACTCTCATGTATAGTCATTTATATACTCCAACTCTCACATACACTGCCTTTTACATATGTAGTTACTTGGACATGTACCACTGAGACATCCATTCACTCACCAACACACCCATACACACACTCACCCACCCATATAGCTGTTTCCACATGCACTCTTAAAACCCATACACCCAGTGAATCAACCACTCACACATCTATGCACAGAGTCACACACCTCCCACCCACCCACACACACACTCAGGCGCCCATACAAATACTCAGGCAACCAATCGATAACCCATATAGACACTCATGTAGCTACTGACCAACCCATGCAGCAGCTTACACAACAACAGACAGACTGATACAGACATTCACACAGTTTAGTCACTAATCCATACATTCAGTAAGACACATTTAATCACTCACTTATACAGTCACTCACGCACCTACTAAATCCTCCATCCAGACACTTATACACCCACTCATTCTTCAATACACCTTGGCATATATATAAAACATATTTAAACTTTATAGAAACACTCAGTCAATGGATGATGTCATCAGTGATGTCATTTGAGATGTCATCAGTGATGTCATCAGTGATGTCACTGACCATGTCATGAAAGATGTAATATGTGACATCATCAGCAGTGCATTGCAGGGGCCCGAGTTATAGTTAGCTGAACTAACTATAACCGTGGAATTTCTCTGGTTTTGTACGAGTGAAATGTCCAACTAACTATAACGTCCCTGAAACCTATGGTTTTTTCAATGAATATATATATATATATATATATGTGTGTGTGTGTGTGTTTGTGTTTCTACTACTTAGGGAACTCTCCCTATGTAGTTGTAAATTTGCCCAGGTTCCATAGGAGTCATTCAGGCTACCCCACGTGTAACTTTACCTGCACTGGGGACGGAGTATTAGTGAAAGCTGTATGAAGCCACTGGTCTGCCTTTCATTGTGCAGACAGCAACCTAGACATTAAATTAAAGTGGGGGATCGATCTTCCTGCAGGTGGGCGAAGTGAGTGACTGCATCTGTCTGCTGTGAGATGCCTGGAATGCACCACTGGTCAGCGAGCCACTTAGAGCGACCTCTAAATGGTGAGATAGTCAGTACTCTTCCTGATGGTCTTTTTGCCTCTGAGCCCACCTAACCTATTTCATATAGCGCATGTGCAAAGGCAACAGATCCCTCATTTGCATGGGTCCAGATGTTAACTAAACATGCCTAAGTTATGAACTTTTATAAACTTACCTCACATTTGCATAGGGAAAATGTTTTGTGAATCAAAGCTAAAGAGTATTCTCTTTGTATTTCCTTTTGCCTTGCCTCCACAGGAACTTTGCTATATAGAAGAATTAAGTGACCATAAATATAAAGGGAGCTCTGCTTTCTAACGGCCTGACTCACAAACGTAAACATACACTTTTCTGCAAGTTTACATTTGTTTTGGAATCACAAACACTGATTTAATTGTAATTTTACGGCAAACAAAAATACCATATGCCCATATTTTTATGTGTGGAGTTCCCCGCCTCAACTGCGAGCCTCAGATGTCATAAACCTATTATTAAACAGAGTTTGGGAATTCCAAAACAAACTTAAACTTACACAAAAGTGTAAGTTTGCCTTTGTGAATCAGGCCCTAAGTGGTTTAGCTAGGTGCCACTTACATTTCCTTTTTTGCATTAATTTCATTGTTTGATGGGGATTGATGCAACAACTCTGGAAGAGCAGCGGACCAGATGTACTATTTACTTTTTAAAAAATAGGTCGCAATTTTTGCGACCAGTAAAGAATTTTATAAGCCGACCAAAGTACTAATATGTCACTTTGCAAAATTCTGATTCAGAGTGGTGCATAATCTGACTTTTCTCATGAATAGTAATGAAGTAGCTTGCAACTTGTGACTCACTACAATTGGATTCCATCACAGGAATGTTGGACCCCTAGGTTCAGCAGACCACCGTGTCTCTGTCCACTTATCAATAAAGTACATTTTTTGTTAAATGCAGCCTGTTTTCCTTAAAGTCTACTTTCTTTTTTATGTTTGTTTGAAAGCTGGTAGTGGCCCAATGAAGCAATGCCTACTCCCCGACAAACTTTTTGTTTAAATTTAACCCTGGGCATAGTTCGCTGAGTTTTGCTACGCGAAACTCCGCGAAGTTACAAAAAAACTCCGCGAAGTTCCGTGAGTAGCGGAGTGCAGTGCAAACTGCAGTTTGTGCTGGTATTCCTGCCGCTCGGGTAGAAATTCTAACCGAGCGGCAGCTCGCGCTCGCGAACTTACTGTTCGCGATCGCGAACTTACCGTTCGCGATCGCGAGCGGGGAAAAAACTCAGCTGCACATCGCGAAGCGGAGTTTTCTGCACTCTGCGAGCTCCGCGGAGTGCGGGATGCAGAAAACTCCGCAAACTCAGCGAACGGAGCGAAGTTCACTGCCCAGGCCTATTAAAATTCAAAAACTGGAAGGGGTCCCAATTGAACCCCTTCCATTTGCAAATGGGCGACGACTCGACCTTTCAAATCATAAACTTTTCAAAGTTTTGCCACAAAATTTTGGTGACAAAAATTGATCCATTTCATACCGAAACAATATTTGGAAGGGATTCCTACATCAGGCCCCTTCAAAATATCCAACCAGTATGGGTCGCAATCCCATTTTAGCAGTTGGTAAATGTTTACCAATTCCTAAATGAGATTCGTACATTTAAAAACCATTTTTGCTGTGACAAACCTCAAATCAGGGTGTTTGCAGCTGTAAAAATGCTTTGTACCTTTGGCCCTTGGTTATCGAGAACACGAGGAGTCAAATCTCTCTATGGGGGGGCGTGGCTTGAGCTGCCACAAGATGGCCGCGTCCGGCTGAGGATCCATACTTCAAACGGGACCTTATCTTTACCCGGAGCCGCTATAGCTGATTCCCGATGCAGTGAAGCGAACCTACTTGAGGAGCGGGCGCGGGGGCACAGGTAGCTGTTTTTTTTTTTTTACTTTGAGCTACTTTTTGCCCCTGTTTTCCCCGCGCTGCGCTCCCCTCAGGAATTTCGGTGGCGCCCGCCATTTTGCTCGCGGTGGGATGAGTCTGTGATCTATGGCTCTCCCTGTGCTGCCTGAGGTGCGTCTTGGAGGCAACGCTGCTGCTTAGTGTGAAGAGCTCCAGATTGACTGTGACAGAGTCATTTGGTGCTGGAGCAATATTTCCTACTTGCAACTTTGTGAGGAGAAACATGTATTATAGAAACTCAGTATAACTTGGAACCACCAGAGGAGAATAAAGTAAAATTATATGAGGGGAGCGGTTTGAATCATCATAAGGTGGCCACATCCAACTTAGGCTTCGTGTTTTGAACTGGCTTGCCCTTCTTGCGAGGCTGTTGTGGCTGAGTCCGGTCATCACGTATTAAGTGTGCTCTCCATATGAGTTCTGGTAACATCAGACGCTCTGTTCCTAGTTGGCTGTGGCGGTGATCAGAGGAGCTCCTTCTACTGCCTGATTTTGTGAACGCTTTGACCCTTCTTAGCAGCCAGTCATTAATAAATTATATGAAGTACTTTAGCAGTTTTTGGATACCTCTGTGTTGACTCTAAAACCTCTCAGCTCCTATTTGATCAATAGAGGCGTCTCTGGTTGCTCTGCATGGTGTTGAAGCGAGATTACAAGATAAAGGTCTGTCTCATTTTTCCTTCCAGCAGTTTCTATAGGTTTTGCATTCTATTCCTATATACTGCCTGTTTCTTGAGACTTCGCTACATTAATACATTCACCTATATGGAGACCTCCTCCTCCCTCGGTCAGAAGAGTACGTCTGCAAATATGTCTTCCCTCCGCAAGGACTCCAATACTGCTGCTTCTTCCAAACGCCAAAAGAAGGAACCCAACTCCCCTACTAAATCCCCATTACCCATAACATTGGATGACCACATGGAAGAGATAAAGCTTATAAAACCATTTGTAATTGACACTAACGCTACCCTTCAGAGGCTAGAAGAGAAGTGGTCCAATCTAGATTCGAGAGTGTCCGCAGTGGAACAGAGGATCAGCGATACTCAGGATGTGATCCCTCACGTTGCAGCTATGTCTAAAGACATTGCTCCTCTCAAAATGCAAACGGAGGACTTAGAAAATTGCAATAGGCGCAACAACCTTCGAATTTATGGTATTCCTGAGGGAGAGGAGGGGTCTGACATGCTCGCCTTTTTAAAAACACACATTCCTAAAATTGTTGGTCTCAAGGATGGCACCACTCTTAATTTGCAACGTGCCCATCGCATTGGTCCTAAATCTGGTGGTTCATCTTCTACTTTGTCAGTCAACCACCCCAGAGGGATAATTGTTTTATTTCTGGAGTACACTGATTTGTTAATGGTTCTCTCGGCGGCAAAGCAGAGAAAGCAGATGTTATGGTCTGGTCAAAGAGTTTTCCTCTCTCAAGATGTGGCCCGTGCCACTGCTGCTCGGCGCAAGGAGTTCCTTTCTTTTCGCCCGGCCCTTCAATCCATGAATGCTAGATACGGTCTGGTGCATCCTTGCTTCTTTAAAGTCACTCATAAAGAACGGACCTACTCTTTTGATCGTCCTGAAGATCTAAGACAATTTATTTCCCGCCTAAAAGGAGAAGAGATGGACTTTGGAGGGGCCTGAACATTGTCTCCTCTCGCTCTGTCTTAGTTTCTCTGGTTTAACTTTTCCTATTCTACTGTTCTGATGATATTCATCCTCTCTTGCTGTTGTTAGTTGTTGCTTGCTGTTTTTATTGCAGGCTGCTGAAGTTTGTCTGCCTTCTCTGGAGACCTTTTCCTATTACCTAATTGGTTTCTCTCCACAGATGTCTCCCGTCCAGTACAGACTCCTTTCCCTGATGTTTCCTTCCTTCCTGCCCTCCCATCCTGCTCCTAATGTTCATAGTTACTCCTCATGTTTGGTAAGTGTTAATTTTTCCATCAGATACCCTTGGTGCAGCTGTTTGCCTGTTATACATTTATCATTTTATGTTTTTTATGTCGTTGGTTTTTCTCTTGTTGATACCTCTTACTAGGCGTCCCGCTTTCATATTTTTCTATCTATCTGTTCCTGTCGTTCCCCGATGTCCTCGCTGGCTTTGCCATCTGCCTTACTTTTGCGGCTCCCCGCCTCCCCATGATATCCCCTTTAGTCTGGATGTGTATTCCGTCTTTCTTGACTGAAGTCCCCCGGCTTCCTGTCAACTTCTCTTTGTCTATCATTTACATTCTTTACCTTTTTTCCTTTCCTTTCCTTTTCTCTTCCTTTCTTGTTTTCCTTTTCCTATTTCTTCCTCCTTGACTTCTGGCCCCTTTTCTCTTTTTTCTTCCTCAGTTTTATCACCTTCTATTACTCTGTCCCTTTTCGTAACCCATACCTTTCATCTCTTTCACATCCTTTTTTCCTATCCGTTTTTACTTCAATGTTACAACCTTGTTGACTTCAAATTTTTGCTTGTTGAGTTTTCAACTTTTTTCAATTTTATAATACTCATGGTGTTGTTTAATGCCTTTTCCCTCTTACGATGACTGATAGTGTTCGTATTATCTCTTGGAATGTAAAGGGCTTACGTAATCCTGTCAAGAAAAAAAGGGTACTTACACATCTATCCAAATTAAAATGTAAGATTGCGATGTTACAAGAAACGCACCTTAATGACAAGGATATTAATTCCCTTAAAAAACAATGGGTAGGTTATGTTTATAGTTCCCCGGCTAAAGATAGGAAAAATGGAGTGGCAATACTATTTCATAAGTCCCTTTCCCTTACTATAGAAAGCGAGGAAAAGGATACAGATGGACAATGGCTTCTTCATCATACACTCATAAGTGGATCCCATATTTCTCTCCTCAACATTTATGGCCCCACAGGTATCGACTCACAGTTCTGGCAATCCATGTCACATACCCTACACTCATGTTCTGACTCTAATCTCATAGTAGGTGGGGATTGCAATCAGGTCATGGACCCTTTTACTGATAGGAAATCCTCTTCTAGGTATACCCCCAATAAAATGCAAAACACTTTTGCTAGCAGAATACGTTCGAGAAGCCTGGTAGATGCGTGGAGGAAATATAATCCTGACTGTTTGGAATTTACTTTTTATTCTCCCACTCATAACTCTACATCTAGAATTGATTATATTTTTTTGAGCCCACACCTTCTTCCCAATTTACACCGTGCTGAAGTTGGATCCATACTTATTTCCGATTACGCGCCTGTTTTTATTAATTTAGATCTTCCCTCCTTACCTTCCAAATCTCTTAGATGGCGCTTTAATAACTATCTTCTCAAAGACCCTACATTCATTGGACGCTTTAAAGATTTCGTGTCAGTCTTTAATGCTAGTCCGGATATGCCACTTCATATTATTTGGGACGCTTTTAAGGCGATAGCCAGAGGATTTATCATTGACTATGTAGCTATTAAAAAGAAACAATATCGTAAGGAGTCTGCCTCCATTTTGTCTACCATTAAGCAACTGGAACACGCTTATTTTTCTTCTAACGATGAGGTTAATCTTAAGAATTTGGTCCAAACAAAATTAAGTTTTAATAGAAAATCCACGGAGGAAGCTGCCGGGACGTTAATAAAAATTAATTCCAAATTTTATGGTGGTCACAATAGAGCAGGTAAATTGTTGGCGAATTATTTAAAAATCAAGGCTCAAAGATCTAGAATAGTTAAAATCACTGACGATATTGGTGTTAATCGTTTTAAAGACGAAGAGATATTGAAATGCTTTATGGACTTTTATAAGACCCTATACACCCCTGAATCCTCCCCTTCTGATGCTGCCTTGGATTCATTTTTTGATTCGCTACCTCCCCGCTCCTCTCCCTCCCCTGATTGCTCTATATTAGATTAAGATATGTCCCTTTCCGACATTAAGTCAGCCTTAGCTAAGTTACCTAAAGATAAGGCCCCTGGCCCGGACGGCTTTTTACGGCTGAATTTTATTCCTGCTTCTCACAGATTATTTTGCCTCATCTTTTATCTCTTTTTCAGTATTTTATTTCTCACAATGAGGCTAAAGGCTCTTTTCTTGAAGCTATGATTTGTTTAATTCCAAAAAAAGATAAGGATCCTTCTTTGTGTGCCAATTATCGTCCCATTTCATTAATCAATTTAGATTGTAAAATTTTTGCTAAGGTACTGGCCCTCCGTATCAACCAGGTACTTCCAGAATTGATTTGTTCTGAACAGACGGGGTTCGTTAAGGGAAGGACTTTAGCTGATAATTCCAGAACTTTTCTTAATATTATTCATCTAGCATCTAAAAGTTCCTCCCCTGTTGCAGCCATAACCCTCGACGCGGAGAAAGCTTTTGACCGCGTTCACTGGCTTTTTATGATGCGTGCCCTCAAATGGCATGGTTTTGGTCCCTCTATCTTGTCTCTTATCAATTTGTTATATTCCTCCCCAACCACTTCAGTTTTTGTTAATGGATCTCAATCTTCTTATTTCGCTTTACAACGAGGTACTCGTCAAGGTTGTCCTCTTTCTCCTTTGCACTTTCTCCTCTCTCTTGAGCCTTTTCTTCACTCTCTGTGTCACTCATCTACTTTTCGAGGTTTCAAACACAAGGCAATTGAAATTAAATTTACCGCCTATGCGGACGATATTATGCTATACATCTCTGATCCCTCTACCTCTCTGCCCGCCTTCACAGATCTCTTATCTTCTTACGCCGCCTTGACTGGTTATAAGTTAAATTTTTCTAAATCCGAAGTGCTTCCATTAAACAAATATTGTTTGAAAAGCATGTTTGATGGGACTGATTTCAAATGGAATATCAATAGTATCACTTGCCTGGGAATTAAATATTCTTCTTCAATTGTGAGAACGGTTCAGCTTAATTTGGAAGATGTTTTATTAAAAGTAAATAAAATGGTGGGAAAATGGTCTCCCTTATTTCTGTCATGGTGGGGTAGACTGGACGCAATAAAAATGATGATGCTCCCTGTTATCAACTTTTATCTGTCCATGTTACCAGTGAAACTTCCATTAAGATTTTTTAAAACTCTTAACAGTGTTTTGAGTAAGTTTCTCTGGAATAATCGGAAAGCCCATATTTCTTTATCTTTTTTGTCTGCTCCTAAGGATCGGGGAGGTGTCCATTTTCCCAACTTTCATCAATATCACTCCTCCTTTTTAATCTGTCAAGTGTTACCTTATTTTTCCTCTTTGGAATAGACTCCCACATCGGTTTGGCATAAATTGGAGGAATCCTTGATTCACCCTTTCCCTTTCTCCTCGTTAGCCAACTTTATTCATCCTCCTCGTTCTTTTAATTACCCGACCATTTCACAATTTATTTCAACCTTCTATCCGGTCATGCGCAAATCCCATACACCTCTACAAATGTTCCTAGACTCACCTCTTTGGCATAATAAATCCATTAAACTGTCTAATCGTACTATTTTCTGGAAAAAATGGGCGGCTAGGGGGATCTTCCAAGTTAAACATTTAATACTTGGTTCGCTATTTCTTCCCCCTCAGAAAGTTCAATCTAAGTTCGGCCTGCCTGCCTCCTCACTTCTTAGGTATGACTCTTTAAGACTGCTTTTAACTAATCAGTTTTCTCTCCTCTCTGGATCTCCCCCCTCCGCATTAGACCCCATTTTAGAACCTCTATCCACCTCTCTTTCCCTTCGGGCCTCTCATATCTACAAATATCTTCATTTCTCCTCTCCTAACTGCCCCAAGAGTAAAGTTGAGCTTTTATGGGAATTAGATTTGCAGCGTACCCTCTCTATTCACACATGGAACTCTATTTGGGCACGCATTCATCACACCTCCTGCACTGCCAGCACTACTCAGACTCTTTATTACTTCTATCAGAGGTTATTTTTAACTCCATTATCTCTCTCCAAGTATAGTTCCGATTTATCCCCGAACTGCTGGTCCTGTAAAAACACCCCGGCTCATTTATACACTCCTTTTTTCTTTGCCCCAGTATTACTCTGTTTTGGACCAACGTATGTGAATCAATCTCCTCCATTTGCTCTATTAATTTTCCTTTTGACACTTACTTCATATTCTTGGGAAGTAATTCTGCAAATTGGTTTGGATCTCACAGGTTGGGCATTTCTGTGTTTTTGTTAATTGCTATTGCCTTTCAGGTAATTGCATCTAATTGGAAGGATGCCACCAAGGTCTCTTTTTCTGCTTGGTGGCACCTTCTCTGCTATCACCACAGGCTGGATAGAGCTTCTGCCACCACATCTCAGCAACTTCTTTGAAAAGAAGCCTTCTGGTCTCCACTCACCAATTATGTATCCTCCTCTGCATTACGTAACAAAGAGAGTTCCTTCGTTTTTCAACCGCCATGAGTATTATGTTTTATTTCTCTTATACAGTTCTTATAAGTCATTGTAT
This sequence comes from Calotriton arnoldi, assembly GCA_963921515.1. Classification (NCBI taxonomy): domain Eukaryota; kingdom Metazoa; phylum Chordata; class Amphibia; order Caudata; family Salamandridae; genus Calotriton; species Calotriton arnoldi. Next base: position 492,745 of record CAWUFW010008540.1, read on the forward strand.
GGTTCCTACTCTGTTTTCAGAAAATGTATAATGATTGTACCTTGATAGTCTTACATATGCTATCTGATTAGGATGTTGATTTTTCTTTGCTCTTTTTGGCCAGTCTTTTCTTTTTCTTTTTCTTTTCCTTTTTTCTCCCTCCTCTCTTCTTTTCTCTCCTTATAGCTTTCTTTCCACTCTGAAAAATGTAAAATGCTATTTTGTTTCAAGGTACAACCTTTCACTATCGCTTTCATCTTTTGGTTTTAATTGCTTGACAATGGTAGTTATCTTAAGTTTTCATTCTTCCTCACTATACATTTTGCTTGTTATTTTTTTTTGCCATTTTGCTACAATTGTTGCTGTATTGTCGTACCTTTGTTCTTATTTGCTTCAATAAAGCTCTTCAACTTCAAAAAAAAATCTCTCTATGGGTCTCTATGTGCTCAATACATTGGTCTGATACTGGATGACAATGCCTTCTACTGGGCTTATGTCAGCCAATCAATTTGTTTTAGAATATAAACCGCATTTCTACATTCCTACTTCATTTTCTAATAATTCATAGTGATAGAAATGTTTTGAACGCAAATTGCAAACATTTAAGAAGGGCAGCATCCCCAAATCAGCCATCAAATCTAACTATTAAGAAAAGCTGTTAGAAATGGGGTCTGTAATTGGCAGAGGTAGGCACCCTGTCCAAGTAGGGACCACCACTCTAGTCAGGGTTAGTCAGATACACACCCTAAATTAACCTTTGCTCTCCCTCTGGTAACTTGGCATAGAGAAGTCAGGGTTAACTTAAGAGGCAATGTGGGAAGTATTTGTGCAACACTTATTACAGTAACACAGTAAACAAACCCACACAAAAATAATCCACACCACGTTAGAAAAATAGAGCTTACTTTAATGAACACATCAAGACCAAAACAACAAAAATCGAATAAGTAGAACCAGAGTTATGAATTTTTAAAGATTATCTTGAAATACAGTACTTAGGGGCTCATTACGATGGCGGGCGGAAGCACAACCGCCGTGCTGGCGGATGCAAAAACCACCAGTTACCGCCGGCACGCAGCAGTCCACACGCCCGTCCAATTACGATGCGTAAAGTAGGCCAAACACCGCCGGCAAGCCAGCAACACCGTCCGCCATCAAAGTGCGCCCGTACACGTAGCGGCGCAGCACAACTGACACACACCGTCCGACGAAACACGTCCCGCCCGGCGTATAAATTACGATGCCGCAAACAAACGGCTCCCACGGCTAAGAGACACCGCACGTGAAAGAGAGGCGGTAACACGGACGCAGAGCACGGAAAACGAAGAAGCGGCATCCCGAGCATGAATCCAGCACTGCAGGCCCTCCCCATGCTTCTGCTGATGCACCACCAAGGACGCAACGTACCGCGGAGACGCAGGTAGGCACACACACAACAAGTGCACGCAAACAGCGCACACAGTGCAAGGGCGGAAAAAGCGGACAACCCCCCACCAGCGCGTGTACACTACACATCCACCATTGCATCCACATATGACACACAGGCCAAATCCTAACATCGCGGAACACATGTGTACACACCACCTGGGACTAGGAACCAACCACCCCGTCACGGCCACAAAGCGCCGATGACGCCGCCACACATGCGCACAACGCAGAGGCCAACCGCAGCACCATGCATGCGTCGCACACAGACACAGGGACACAACCAAGCAGCACACACATCAGCCCCACCCCGAACGCACATGACACGTGACAGGCCTGCCACAGACATGTCCCCAACGCCCAATTCACGGACAACACCCAACGCCACACAACCGACGCACACATGTCAGTGAAGTCACGCAACAGCAGGACACACCCCAGTGTAACAAACATGGCGAAGCACACAGCGGCGGCAACACCAACTAGGAGAAGCAGGGCCCCTTCGGGAAGAGGAACGCCAGTACCACACTGAAAAACCCATACCACCCTGCACATATGAACAAGACACATGAAACGGAACACCAAAGAGCCCGGGGACCGACAACAGGTGGCCCAAGAATAACATCCACACACAAGGCCCAACGCAGAGCGGAAAGGCAGGCTGCCGCCCACACAAGGGAGAGCAGACAGCACTGAATGACCTTCCATTCCAACACCGAAACCACAGCCCTACGACAGAAGCCGGTGAATACAGCCATTGTCCAAGAATAGACCAACACAGGCATGCCGAGGAGACCGACCACAGGGCAGATAGCGCATATCACAGAAGCACACAACGGACGGGGAAGAAAGAAGAAAACACTCCCCCATGTCGGCCACATGCAAGTTAATTGGAAGGAGTCACACAGCACCGACCTTGAACTGTCTGAGAAGCATGTGGGAAGAGGGCCCGTGTCCTCCAAACAAGCCAACAGAACACAAGTCCTGTCTCCCCACGACTACACAGAGCTCACAGCAACCCCGGAGCGTGCACATTGCAGACTGCACACACAGCCGGAGCACGCCACCTCTACGAACCGCTGCGAAATGGCAACCGCAACACACCTACCCAACTACGCCGAACAGCTCAAGCTGTACAAAACCAACCTGTGCCATACATTGGGATGCGATCTCCTGTCCCTGCTGAACGTAAGTTACCGACTGACTTACCGCATCACATTGTTCAGCTGCGTCATGCCCGTCTTCTACTGTCGGAGGTGTCCCTACCAGCATCCCGTCGAGATATGCCTCTCCAACCCGGCATGTCTGAAGGCGGACCTGCTACCACTACTCCTCCCTCTGGACGCACACGACAGGGCCTGCTCTGCCTATGGGGGCATGGCGTATGTGGCCAACATCGCACGCGCACTGAAATGGAACCACTGTGCCTCCACACGACGGATCATCGAGAACAGCTACATCGAATGTCACCCAGCATGCCCCATCATGGTCCTCCAAGGGACAACCTACGAACAACACCTTGACAGCCACCATCCGCTTCATTGGCTGGCAAACATGTACACCACCAATGACATGGAAGCCCTGCTGGACGGCATCGCATACCTGACAACCTGTAAATACGTCGGACCACAACGCAGGTTCCCCGACTGACCTATGAAGTCCAACCCCGCACCCATGCTGAGCTTCCGCACGGACTGGCCAGTCACCACCACAACAGCCATACCAAACGACCGGCAACTGTAACCACACCATCAACGACATCGCCATGACATCGGATATGACCGGGACATGCACACTGTTCCCCATCACATCCAGGAACACCGCATGCATCGTGGGAGGCAGTGGCATGGGCTCTGTGCATCGCACCCACATGGACGGAACTGCACGAACAACCAGGACACGACATGGATCCAGCGCACATGGACACACACACCGCTCAGTGGACATGAATAGGTCGCCTGGAGTCTGTGGGTGCTGCACCCCTCCCACCCCCGCCCCGGGAATCCCATACCAGGACCTTTGCATGGACGACAAGTGCATACATCAACAACACGACCCCAGTGACTGTGACATGTCCAGTAACCACCACAGTGCAACAACAAGTGGCACGCCGCTGCATGCACGCAAGCACATGCCCTGATGTCATCTCACATGCACGCGTGCATGAGGAACAACCGCAGCAAACCTGTCACATGGAACTGAGATGGACTGTGCCCATGATGCCGAGCGGTCTGGTAGGCTACATGTATACCGTCTGTGTCAAAGTCCGCAGCTCCGCAGCTATACGTAAATGTACATTAGCACAGCCTTGGCCAAGCAGATGTAACCCCACACCCTATCCCATTTGTTATCATGCTCAGTATATCCTCAACATGTATTCCGCTGCCAGTAGTGTCCACTATACTGCATCACAGAGGACAGAAGACTCAATATAATGTTTGAAACCAAAACTGTCTCCGCTGACTCATTTCACAAGTACGAATGAGAGAGGATGAGAGTATGTGAAGTACACGGCAGTCGTGACATGACCATGTAGTCCACTGGTATTGGATGTCAACGCAAATGAGTAGCACTACTGTGGAAGACACACATGTGTCGTGTGAAGTCGTATGGACGCAGTGCTCAGGTGGGTGGGTGCGACGGGTAGATGCGCACATGCCAAGTTGGAGCACGCCGTGTTGGGAGGGCTCATGAACAGTACACCACCGCTTCCCTGGGCATTGTGAGAGGACACCTGTCGGGGGGAGTGAACACGTGTGTGCACAGCAGCCGGGCACACGTACAAAGCAGTACCAGGCGCACCTCAGCCCACCCTCTGTGGACAAGCTGGATCCTGTTGTGCGCCCGCCATGCCCCTTGACAAGGCACACACAGCCCCAGTCGACCAGGTGTAACCCCAACATAGTCAATCCGCACAGGCGATACAGGGCACGGGATGGCAGTGGAGCATGGTGTGTGAGAGGTCTCCTCGCGCTCCTCCTGGTCATATCACGCAGGCAATAGAACCTCAACGTCTAGCATGGCACAAGTCACATGGAAGTGTAGGGGGACGCACCACAGCACGAGCAGCACTGACGTCACGGGAGGTGGCTCGCACCATCCCATCCATTGCCCATCATACCAACCACGCCACATGCCATTGCGACTAAGTGCAAGCGCGTGCGCCACCACCCCCGAGCCCTCCCCAGAGAGGCCAAAGAGTGAATGTGTGGGCCATCAGCCACAGACGGACGCGGCATGGCCGCAAGGGCAGCCACAGCCACTGGGTGTCGCAGGTGGCGGATCCGGAAGGCGAAGACTGTGATGCATAGTCCATGCAGGCCGGGTCTCCATTTGGGGCACCACGCAGGTGGACGGCGTCCCGCCACACATCATACCCTGGACCCACACATACACTCCTTGCCCTCTCTGGTGCGAGCTTGGGGCTGCCTGTGCAAGCGCTAGCCTCGCAGGTGAGCATGCATATTGGGGGGCGAGGGGAGGACATGAGGGCTGGGGCGAAGATGACTGTATCACTGTCAGTTAGTACAAGGGATGACCCAGATGTGGAAAGGAAGAGACGTGTCCCGTGTGTACTGCAACTAGTCGCCAATCCGACTACCCCCCATGTCCGGAATGTAAGCCCGCACCTAGGCCCGCCCATCCGCCACATCGAACATACCACCAGCACGACAACCTTCCCATTCGAAACACTGACTGGGGGTGGCGACCAGTGAACAATCATGTGTAGCCTACCCACGCGTACATGTGGGCCCTCCATGATCCATGTCACCTGCGGCAAAGACATGACATGCGCAATGAGGGAAGTGAGGAGAGCTGTCCGCCCCACGCGCAGAACGTGCATCAGCTCCACAGACCCAGCAGCGAGTCCAGCAGGGGTCAAATGTGCAGGGGCAGCTGTGCCTGGTGTGAAGGCACATGCATATAGACAGCACATCGACCAATGTGTAGTCTGCCCACATCCACAGTCCATCATCATGCGGACATAGGAATTGAACACAGGGCAACACATCTTAGTTGGTGCACCCACCGTGACCAACAATGCGCAATCATCGACGTACCCGCCCTGTGCATGGCCCCCCACCCAACGGAGGCACATCCAGTGCCACCATCCCACACACACAAGCCTTCCACGGAACATGCTGTGTCCAATGGTCAGTACAGAGTCAGCGCCCATCTGGTGGATCCTGAACAGGAGACACATGCACACACATGCCAGCTCCCACTATGTACGTCTGCCACCTGGCACGTGCAATGTAACCTCTCACCTGTGACGTGTGACTGCAAGCACACAGCCGTCTTGGCATGGGGCTGTCAATGTGGACACCAGTCAATGTTTCGGGAGCTGTGATCCGTACAGTGCTGTACATAGGGTGCAGTGCTGACACCTACTACTGTCTCATATCCCCTCGTGCCACAGGTCCCACTTGTATTGGCCGCTCAGCCCGTGCCCACATCGTCGTCGTCGTGTGCCATACTCATCCAGCCTCGGAAGCAGTTCCATGCTCAGCAGACACTCATGTTGCCGTGGCGTTGCCGCTTGACGAATATGCAGTCAGTCCCCATCAGCACGCCCCGCAAGTCATTGGGGCCTAGATCCCCATGTGCATGCACATGGCAGTGGTATGTCTCACTTGCCATTGCCATTGTTGGGAGACCTGTGTAAGTGTATTGTGGCCGTGCCGTCCCAGCTTGACAGCTGGGCTGTGGCTCATGTGCTTGCTCAGTCATGTCAGTGATGTGTATGCGAAATTGCTATGTGTCGTGTTGCTTTGACATGTGTCCTCTGCCATTTTCCCCAGGCGGAGACCGAACATTGACCGCCCATACCAATTGCTGGCGGACATGGACGATACAGAGGTGATCAGGAAGTTTCGGCTGGACAGGCCAAGCCTGCATCGACTGTGTGCCATGTTAGAGCCCCATCTCCGTCCCCGCAGGGTGTATCCGACTGCTGTCACCCCCACGGCTAAGGTGATGGCCGCCATGCATTTCTTCGCCACTGGGTCATTCCAGCACACAGTGGGCAGTGGAGGAGGGATGTCCCAGCCCATGTTCAGCAAGGTGCTGAGGGATGTACTGGCAGCCATGATGCTGTACCGGAACAGGTACATCCGCTTCCCCAGGGCTCGTGAATTGGCGGCAGTGAAGGGTGCATTCTATGCCCTTGGCAGAATCCCACACGTCGTGGGAGCCATTGACTGCACACATGTTGGCCTTGTTCCACCACAGGCCACTGAGCACCTGTACCGCAACAGGAAGCACACGCACTCCCTGAATGTGCAAGTGGTGTGCCTTGCGGACATGGTGATCACCCACGTGTGTGCCAAGTTTCCAGGCTCGGCACATGACGCACACATAATGCGCAACAGCATCTTGCCACGACTGATGGCCAATCTGCAACAGGATCGTGGCTGTATTGTCGGTGAGTATGTGGAGTGGTGTAGCGTGCTGGTTGTGCGATGCTGTCCCCTGTCCAGTTGGAATAGCAACGGTTCTCTGTGTCCCTCACACCCAGGTGACTCTGCGTATCCGAATGGGGCATGGCTGCTCAGTCCATTGAGGAATCCTCGCACCCCAGCAGACGATCGATACAATGAGGCACATGGGAGGACCAGACGTGTGGTCGAGCGTACCTTTGGCCTCCTCAAGTCCAGGTTCAGGTGCCTGGACCGCACCGGGGGTGCACTGGCGTACTCCCCACAGAAGGTGTGCCAGATAGTGGTGGCGTGCTGCATGCTGCACAATCTGGCCATTCGGAAGCAGATCCCCCTCATTGTGGATGACGGAGATCAACCAGGGCCCCAGCCCACAGACCAGGACAGCTCGAGTGAGGTGGACAGCGGAGAGGAGGAAGCTGGGAATGTGCGCCAGCAGCTCATCGCCCGCTACTTCACTTGACGGTGAGTGTCCATGTACGACGGATGATGTGTCTGTATCTGTGCAGGTGTGTGTGTGCTGTGTCAGGGTGGCCGTATGTTCACTGCGTGCAGTGTGTCAACGCTCCATGGCCAGGGTAGTATGCCACTGTTGGTGACTGTGGCATTGTGCCCTATTGCTCTGTGCGATGTGTGTACATTGCTTGTAGTTGTTGACATGTACTGTGTGATGGGTGTGTGACACACTCATTGAATGTGCTCCTGTTCTGTCTCCCACCCCTAGGTCCCTACAGGCCCTCCGGATTCCATTGCCATGCCACGCATCAGGTGCCTTTCCGCCCAAGGTGGCCGTTGTATTCCGTACAAATAAAACACAGGGCACAAACAGCAGTTAGTGAAAAAGGTGCATTTATTACAAACTGTGACATGTGATTGTGTGTAAGGTGATGACAAAAGTGGTGCGTGCAGTGACAATGAGCTGTCGGTCATGGCTGCGTGAAGCGCAGGGTGTACCCACTGGTTCTATGTCCATAGTCCAACACACACATGCCATCCAGCTGGCTGTGTGGAGTGGGATCGTAGAGCAAGTCAATGCAGTGGCTGGTCAAGGAAGGCTGGCGGAAGGCTGGCTGGCTGCCTCACTTGCGACTGGAGCGTGCGAAGTCCTCCCGGGAGACCTGTTTCCTCTTCGGACGGCCCCTTCCACGTTTGGGATGGGGGTGTGTGGTGGCGACCTGCTGGTGGTGGGTGAGGTGTGCTCACTGGCTGTGGACGCAGGGGAAGTGGACACTGCTGGCCGACCCTGCGCCCTAGCAGGTGGTGGCGGAGGTGGTGTTGCTGGCCTTGCCTGTGACCCCACCGCCACCACCAGCTGGCCCATGAGGTCCACGAGTTGGTCCATACGGGACACGAATTGGCCCATATGGGCGTCCATGGACCTCAGCACCCCCAGCACCTCCCGCGTGTCTGTAGCAGACCTGACCCATTGTTCTTGGGCCTCCTCATAGGCCCCAAGGACTCTGGCCATTTGAGGCAGGGCATGGCTCCCAGGGGAGGCTGGCGTTTCCCTGACCCTGCTCCTCCTACCAGTCCTGCTGCCACCGGCCTGCCCACTAGCCACATTGCACACCACGGTCCTCGCTGTGGCTCCCAGGGTGGATCCAGTCGGCCGGGCCACCACCTGCGCTGGGGCTGGTGCCAGCGAAGACGTGGTGGTGGTGGTGGCGGTGGTGGTCGGTGCGGCGATGGTGGCGGTTGCGGCAGTGGTAGTGGCCGCAATGACCGTGGGTGTGGCCGCAATGACCGTGGGTGTGGCCGCAACGACAGTGGCAGCAGGGGGCTGGGAATGTTCAGCAGCCCTGGATGATGGGTTGGTGGGTAGGAGGGGTCCTGGGGAGCGGCTGGGCCCTGCCACACCAGATGTGCCTGCTTGGTGGTCCGTGTCCGAAGAGGAGGACAGATCCTCCAGATCCGTGTGTCCTCGTTGGGGGCTTGTGGGCTGGCTGTGCTGGCTGCTGTCTCCATCCCCAGCATCCGGCAGTTCGTCACCTGTGGAGAGAATGAGATTTGTTATTGTGTTGCACCTGGCGAAGTATGTATTTGTCGTCTGACATTGGCAGTTCGTGCACTCTCGTACATGGGTTTCCCGGAGGCGAGTGTGTGGCTGTGGCATCTGTAGTTGTGTGTGCTAGGCAATGGGACTGTGTGCTGTGCACATGTGGCATGGGACGGATTGGCCATGCCGATGGGTGTGTTGCTGTGCCCCTACTCATTGTGACTCTGGTGTATGCGGGCTCCTGGCCCATCCTGGGTCTGGTTTGTACTTTGCTTTTGGGGTTCATATGGAACGCTTAGGAACGCATATGGCAACATGGGGGCCATGCCCCAGATTCACATTTGGGAGGGAAGATGCTTTTGGGGTTCAAATGGAACGCTTAGGAACGCATATGGCAACATGGGGGCCATGCCCCAGATTCACATTTGGGAGGGAATATGCTTTTGGGGTACATGCTGTAAGCCATGGGTGCCGAACGTGACATGTGTTGTGGCAGCATGACAGTGCATGGTCTGAGGTGTGTGCATGCCTGACTTGGCCTGCATATTTGCTGTCTGTTGTGATTACTGGACATGGCATTGGACGCATCGTTATGAGTGAGTGTTGGTTGTGTGCCAGCCAACGTATTGCAGTTGTCCCATCTCCTTGGTGTGCGTGCTGCCCTGTGCCATGTGCATCACTGCAGTGCTCGGGGGGGTGTCCCATGTTGTGTGTTGTTGCTCACAGTGTGTCGTGCGCTTAATTGACTTCTGGCACATGGTTGGTCATGGGCATGTGTCTTAGCGTGACTGCTGTATGTGTGGCAGCTGTGCGGATGACATGCCTTTCATGAGACTGGGGCTGACGGATGGGATGGATGGTATGTTGTATGTGCATGGTGTGTCTGTGTGTTTGATGGGTTCAGTGGTGTTCGTGTGCATTTCTGTTGTTCCGCTCTGTTGCGTCTAGTGTTGTTTGTCTTACATAGGCGTAGTTGTGGGGTGTATGGTTGACAGGCAGTAGGGGCTACATGAACTGGACTTCAATGGTGTTTCGGTTGTGTGTGATGGGTTGCACAGTGGCTGCCGTGTGGGACTATATTCAGTGTGGCTTGTGCATGCAGACGTGGCTCCTTGGGTGTTGCTATGTCTGTGATGGGTCATGTGGGGTGTGAGTCTGTTGTTCATGTCCGTGTGCACATTGTTCACTTGTTCGTGACGGTGGGCGGTGCTGCGTGTTCGTCTGCTACGTGACATGTCCCATGTGTTGGTCGTGTTACGGTCCTATGCCTCCAGTAATCCGGCCCTGTCCAGTTTCCCACCTGCAAGTTGTTCGTGCGTGCACTGTACTGGATGCCACATGGCTCTAAGCGGGGGTGCTCCATGTTGCAGGTCTGTGGGGGTGGGAGGGTGTTGTGGGTCGTGGGGGTGGCTGGATACCCACTGACACCGATTGCTGTGGACCGTGATGTCTGCCTTTCGGCTGTCGTTGTGCACTGCGGTGGCTGACACGTGGGTGTGGGGTGTGGGGGATGCTCCTCCTTGCTGTGCTGTGGGACTGGGGCCTGGTGTGTGTTGTACTTGGGCTGTCCACCGTCCCACCCACTGCACTTTGTGTTCCTGCCACTTACCTGTTACTTGTCGGTTGGTGCAGCTGTGGCAGACACATGGGTGTGGTGGGTGCTCGTTGTGGCGCTTCTGGCATATTTGGGGACCTGTTGGTGGTTACGTGGCTGGCTGAGTGTACACATGTCCCCACGCATCTTGCAGTTGTTCTGTTTGGGCTGTGTGTGGTGGTGTCTGTTGCATGTGTGTGTGATGTGTTGTGTATTGTGTGCTGGACATGGGGGTGTTTGTCCCTGGGAGCTGTGGCATGGTGGTAGTGCATGTGAGTACATAGCGGTGTGCTGGTATACATTAGTTTGTACTTACCAGCCTCCACTCCCCCTGCTAATCCGGCGAGGATCTCCGGATGGATTACGACTCGCACCTTCTCCTCCCACGCTTTGAAGGTCTTAAAGAGCGCGGGATTCCCTCCGCCAGTGACGGCAGCCAGCTCTCTGTTTTTGCCCTCCTTCTTCTTGACCAGGCTCTTGACGTCATTCCACCGTTTGTTTATTTCTCCTCTGTTCCTGGGCAGGGTCCCGACTGCATTGACCTGGTCTACGATCCGGTTCCACATTCTGTTTCTGGTGGCTAGTGGTGTGTGCTGGACCATGTTCCCATAGATTTGTGGGTGCACCTTGATGATCTCGTCGACCATGACCGTCAGCTCCATGGGCGTGAACTTGGGCATTCTATGTGGTGCCATGGTGTTTGTGGTGCTGGTGCGGTGTGTGTTGTGTAATGTGCAGGGGGTTTGTGGTGCCGGTGTTTGGTGATGGTGGTGGTTGTGATGTGTGCGTTTCTGTGGTGTGCTGCTGTCCTTGCTGTGTCACTGTGTCCTCTCCTCTCCTCTCTGGTTTGCAATGTGGCAAGGGGTTGTGGTCTGTGGGAGTGCTGCTTTAGTACTCACCTATGTGGGTGTGTCCTCATGGTCTGTTGTTTTCAGGTGTGTTGTGTCTGGGGTTCTGGCCTTTGTATTTTTTGTTTGTCCGGGGGGTGTTTTCGGGATGTGTACTGTGCTTGTGTATTTGTGCGTGCCTTGCTGTGTGGAGTTATTGGCCATGTTGTGTGCTATTGGTTTTGTGAGCGGATGGTTTCTGTGCAGGGACGTGGGCGCCATGGTTTCTGCCGTGTCGATTGGCATCGGCGTTGTTTGCGCTGGCGGGCGGTTTATTTGTGGTTTTCCCGCGCTCATGGCGGTGCGATCGTAATTTCACGTGCGGTGTGTCGGCCGTGAGGGCGGGCGGTTTTGTGTTGTCGGGCGTGTTTCCGTCCGTGGCGGGCGGTTTGACTCCGACTCGGACGATGGCGGGCGGTATTTAGTGTGGTTTTTCCGCCGATGGCGGTTTTCGGTTTGTGTTATCGTAATGGCGTGGTCGGTGTTCAGACGGTGTATGCGGGCGGTATTTTGCCGATTCCATGCCTGGCGGATTTATTTACGCCGGGTATCGTAATGGGCCCCATAGAGTCATAAAGAGCCAACCGGGGCTATCTGATCGCACTGGACCCGGTTAAATCTGAAAAGTCAAGATGACCATGATGGAGTGCGGGTCGTATACAGAAGCCATCCAGGCCCGCTGAAAACAGTGCCTTTCCAGAGGATGCATCGACTGCGAGAGAAAAATGCATCGGTTCTGAGTCATGCCGTCGGGTAGATGTGTTGTCACCGGTGCCTCGCAGATGGGTTACATGTCGTCATTGACCCCTTTGTCATGGAGGTGATGTGTCATCGTTGAGCCTTGCAGTCGGATCGTTCCGTCGTCGTCGAGCAGGGCTGTCCTCGAAGCGGCGCTGCGTTGACGTTGAAGGAGAATGCATGGGTTCTTTAATTAAACAGCTGCCTAACCCCTTATCAATGCCCAGGGCTGGACTGGCATCTCTTGCCCTGGCAGGGCTCACAGTTGGCCGAGCCCAGCAGCTGAAGCATTGCTGAAGAAAGTCTTTGATGTTGCTGAGACTTCAGAACAGGAGGCAAGCCCTTGGAGTCACTTGGTTCTGGGGATGTAGAGATGTAGGTCTAGTCCTTCTCACAACCAGGCATCTGGCAGCAGGGCAGCACAGCAGAGCAGGAACTCAGTAAATCCAGCAGATTCCAGCAGAGTGACAGTCTTTCAGCAGCACAGCAGTCCTTCTTCCTGGCAGAGTGCCCTCAGGTCCAGAGTGTACTGAGTTGGTGGTGTCAAGGGTCCAGTACTTATACCCAGTTGTGCCTTTGAAGTGGGGGAGACTTCAAAGAGGCCTTTGAAGTACACAAGGTCCCTGCCTTTCCTGTCCTGGCTCCAGGCTCACTACTGAGGGGCATGCTGCTCTTTATATGGAGACAGAGACAGGCACAGCCCTATTCAGGTGCAAGCATCCGCTCCTCCCTCCCAATCTAGCCCAGGAAGGTCCATCACCTGGTGATAAGCCATAAGGATGCGAATGTCACACCTCAGCTCCCTTTGTGTGTGACTGTCTAGAGGGAATGCACAAAGCCTGGCTGCCACCCACCCCACACATGTATTCAGAGACAGGCAGAGGCATAGAATGGTTAAAGTAAGAAAATACCAACTTTCTAAAAGTGGCATTTTCAGACTTACAATTTAAAATCTGACTTTACCATAAGTTGGGGTTTTAAATTGTGAGTCCTGAGATACTAAACTCGAAATATCTATCTAGTCCCAACTGGAAGTTACACTTATAAGATGGAATAAGGTAATCCCAATGCTAAGCTATGGGGAAGATTAGCCTTGCAGTAGTGAAAAACTAATTTATGAGTTTTTCAATACCTAGACACATAAAACGTAAAAGTACATGTCCAATGTTTTAAATATACTGCACCCTGCCCTTGGGGCTGTCTACGGCCTACCTTAGGGTGACTTATATGTATTAAAAAGGAAGGTTTGGTACTGGCAAGTGGGTTAACTTGCCAGGTTAAAATGACAGTTTACACTGCACGCACAGACATGCAATGGCAGGCCTTCGACATGTTTAAAGGGCTACTGAAGTGGGTGGCAAAATCAGTGCTACAGGCCCCCTAGTGGCATTTAATTTACAAGCCATGGGTACATGTAGTGGACTTTACAAGGGACTTATAAGTGAATTAAATAAGCTAATTGTGAATGCACCAATTATACCATGTTTTAGGGAGACAGCGCAAGCACTTTAGCAGTGGTTAGCAGTTGTAAAGTGCCCAGAGTACTAGAGCCAACAAAAACGAATTCAGCAAACAGTGGAGGAGGCAGGCAAAAAATCTGGGGCTGACCCTGCAGAAAGGAATATTATGAACATGACCTCCTCCAGCCTAAAGCCAGAGTAGACTAATCAATACCTTGATGGATTTAAAGCATTAAAGGTGTTCCGCACACAATAATACAGTTGAACTGAGTACAAAGCAGAGGGCAGTCTTGATGTACACACAGAAGAATTTAAGATTCCATGATGTAGCTTTTTCCAAGAAAAGTTCTTTGTTGTGTTTTTACAAAGATAAAATCCAGTAGCCGACGCGTTTCGTCCCAAACGGGACTTCTTTAGGGCTACAGAGAAACATATAGATACATTTTAAAATGTGTGCACATACAGAAAGCAGACAAAGAGATTCATAATAAATATAGAGTTTAAGAACAGAAATGTCATTTTCAAAAGAGTGTCATAAGAGAATTTCATATTGGCAACATTGGATCATGTTTAGGGACAAAGTATTACATATCAAATTTATCAATAGGTTAATATTGCAAATATTGGATCATATTGCAACATTGGATCATGTTAGGAGACAAAATATTTCATATAAGATTGACTAATGATTAAAAAGACAAATTTCAAAGCAAGCATGATTGCATTTAAATAATATGGGGCAAATAGTACCATGATCAAGTGCAACTTTAAAGTTTCCCTTAATATATTGCTGTAGCGCAACCCTAGAGTTGCAGTGCTCAAAGATTACAACTTCTGGCCGCTTGTTTGCCAGCATTGCATACCCTTTAACATTTCAGACTAAGAGAGAAACAATATCAATGTCGTACAGCATGATACCATATTTATGTGTGACATTCACAACAAGAGATATCTAGTGGAGCTATCAGTATTCCAAGATGGATTATATAACGATTGCATCTCGTATATGAGTCTGCACCGCATATTAAGCATTGCATATTAGTGATGCAGGTAAAATTCAAAAACTATAGCAGATCTCTTAGGCACAATAAGTACCATGTTTATTGTCGACATTCACAACAAGAGATATCTAATGGAGCTATCAGTACTCCATGATAGATTATATACCGATTGTATCTCGCAAATAAATTTGTACCGCATATTAAGCATGGCATGTTAGTGATGCAGGTAAGGTTCAAAAGCTATAGTGGGTCTTTTAGGCACAACAAGCCGGCCATATTGGAAACGGCAGTCCATACAATCTATGTTACGGATTGTTAAAACATCTCTTACATGTACAGTGTTCGGATACATTTAAACACAGTGGATTGATAATTATGTATGGAGTAAGTTGTATATTTATATTTTAAGTGTTTAATTCAGATAGAAGGAAGTTTATAAAAAAAAAACAACAAACAAATCTATTTATATACTGTGGCCCAAAGAACTTACTTCTTACGGCTTGATAACCGGAAAGCTGTCAGCTCGTCGATGCGTCTGCCTCAAAGGGTTGAAACAGACTGCATTCGAGATATGTCTAAAAATAAAGTTCAGCAACGTTTGTATAAAGCGTAACATACTCTTCAGAGAAACATGCGCCATCTTTGAATGTGCGCGGATGGTATTGTTCCGATTAGTTCGTTTAAATCTATTTTATTGTAAAGAGTTAATTTGTTGTGACACAAATTAAAGTCACATTCTAATCATAGTGTTGCCAATTTCTTACGAAGCAAAGAGTATTAGGCTTAAAAAAATTGGATATGTATGAGAACAAAGGTTAACAACATTTATGAAGGGTGCAGCTCGCACCAAGCGAACTTTATTTTTAGACATATCCAATGTCTGGGTGCCTGATATCTTTTGTTTTGTAAAGATACTGGCAGCGCTATGACTCGAATGTGACTCTGATTTCTGTCATAGTAGGAAAACCCTTTACAATAGAATGTACTTAAAATGAACTAATCGAAATAATGACATCTACGTACACTCAAAGATGGCGTGGATTTCTCTAAAGTGCATTACGCTATGTAGCGAACGTTGTCAGTTTCTACTCTATCAGGTGTTTCACATTAGGAGACATGTATAAAAATGTCCGTCGAGATGCAGTCTTTTTCAACCCTTTGAGGCAGACGCATCGACGAGCTGACAGCTTTCCGGTTATCAAGCCGTAAGAAGTAAGTTCTTTGGGCCACAGTATATAAATAGATTTGTTTGTTGGGTTTATTTTATAAACTTCCTTGGTCGCTATTTTTCATTTACCTTGATGGACTTTCCTGCTTAGGGGATAGAACGTAGACAATGGCCCACTACTGCAGGGACATTTGTCAGTTCTACGCCTTACTGAACTCAGTTGGATCCCTCTGTATATACTCTCCTGAGCCACTGAACTGACCCAGGGGAACCCTTCTCCTCAATGGTGGACCCCATCTATGTAGCACCGAACCTTACTTTGCTCGCAGATGCATCCCAGTAGGCAGACAGTACCACCATGGCCAACAAAGTGATGTGGACCATTCCACCCCTTGGGTCTGACTTCTGTCCCCAACCCAGGGAAAACTCTATCCATAAGGACAACAACCAACTGAGGCCACTGACCGCTGTCAGTGTCCAGAGTCAGGACCCAGGCCATCCAGGGGTGTCTAACTTCTGTGGTCTCTCAAAGTGGAGGGCAGTAGCCCCAGGTGCCTTGCACCCTTTTTCCACTTCACCTCCCACCAGTTCAGGGGTGGTATACTGAGACTGGTCACTCAGCCCAGGGTCTGCACGCTGAGGCTGAACAGGAGACAGGGGTGGGCTCTCCCTCACCCTCTTCCTCCCTCAGGCGTTCTGTACCCTCCACTTAGGAGTGGTACCCCCAGAAAACTGAACTATTAGGGCATCTGTGGCAGCAGCCCCTCCCAGTTCCCCTGACACCGTGGGCCACTCATCCCTCAGAATGCAGTCCATGGGCATCTGGGGACTAACTATTACCCTCCTCTGGGTCACCTCCCCACCCCACTCTAGGGATACCGGGCCATAGGGCAGAAGAAGTCCTGCCCATGGGCTGGAGTTACCCTACACACCTGGCTGGCGTACTGCTCTGGGGAATCTAGCTTTTCCACAACCATTGTCCAGGTAGCCCCGGTGTCCCTCAGAGCAGTGACTGGCACCCCATACACTGTCACCTGGTGGAAATGATGATTCCCATCCTCAGGGATCACCAATTCACCCTCTGAGTCTACCTCTCAACTAAGGGAGATCAGAGCGTGGTCTATGACCTGCCCCTGGGGACTACATACCATTAAGACCACATTGGCCACCCCTGTAGTGGTACCACCAGTGGGTGGTTTCTTAGGACAGACAGAGTCCCCATGCTTGTGTCCTAGCTGGGAACACTGAAAGCAGCAGGTTGGAAATGAGGTGCCCTGGGCCACCAACCCCCAGAACTGTTTCTCAGAAGGGGCATGGGACCCCTTTCTTCCCGCCTTACCCTGGGACATGTCTGTGTCTCCCTTGACCTCCCCCTCACTCTGCTGGGGGGAGCCTGAACCACCTCTCTTGGGTTCACTCCCAGGTCCTTTGGAGCCTGGTGTGATCCAGAGGTCCGCCTCCATAGCAAGCTCCCTGGGGTTAAAGAGCTTACTGTCAACAAGGTGTTGACACAGATCTGGAAAACAAAGACTAAACAGGTGCTCTTTTACAATGAAATTGTACAACCCTTGGTAATCTTTTACCTCACTGCCCTTCACCCAACCATCCAGTGCCTTCCAGAAGTGTTCTGTGCCCGAGTTAGGCCTATGTAGCAACGCTGCCCGTTTTCTTACATTGTCCTCTTTTCTGCACAGTAACATTATTTGCTGTGACCTTTTGCACATATTCGTGCGTGTGACAATGTTGGATTACTTTCTCTGAAACTGCTTTTGCTTACACATCTGGCTTCGGGCAACGTTATCACGGTGCCTGGAATACTGAGTACAAGGCCTTTATGCATGATGTGCAAATGTTGTTTTATCTTCATCTACGCGGTGACAGGGTTATCTGCATATCCATAACAATGCTGATCTGCGTGTACATCGCAAGGATGCTTTTTATTATAAATAAAGAAGCATTTACGGGGGTTAGCAGAGGAAACACTTCAGCTAGCGGTGAGGGGTCCCTGCATGCTGAGGCTTCAGCGAGCAACTGCCTAACATCTCCATGAGGGGTGTCCAGGTCATGTCCAAGATGAGGTCCTACATTCTTTCCCGCCAGGTAATAGGGTTGGATCATCCCATGGGGGGATTCTTGGCTCTACACCTACATACACCCTAGAGATACACAACGTAGGGATTGGGATTGCATAGTAGGAGTATGCCTAATTACTACCTTGTATTATATGCCTGCATATATTCACTCTCTTACCACCATGGTGGAACGGTATCTGCTATTTACTCTTTGGTGCTCGTAATCACTTTCATCTGCTTCTGTCTACTGATTATCGCAGCACATGTATTCTATACCAGAATAAGGTTG
This sequence comes from Calotriton arnoldi, assembly GCA_963921515.1. Lineage (NCBI taxonomy): Eukaryota > Metazoa > Chordata > Amphibia > Caudata > Salamandridae > Calotriton > Calotriton arnoldi. The sequence goes on from CAWUFW010008540.1 coordinate 510,792, forward strand.
GTTCAATAAATATATTGAAAATGTCCCACTGTGTATTCTCTGTATATTTCTCTGAGAGCACAGATGCACAAGTGACTGAGCGAAAAGGTTCCAGATCTGTTACCACGATCCCTGAGGGGTCAAGGTTGTCATGTTCAGTGGTTACTAGAAACCATTCGCTCCTTGTTTGGGTTAGGGGGGCTTATGGTGGCACTGTGAGCTAGCTGGTCTCTAGGCCAACATATACTGTGGGGGTACATGGAATCAATCTAGGCACCTCACCCAAAGTTTATGTTGTCCACAAACGCACAGATGTTATGGACTAGTGGGAACTACACTACAGAAGGAATCTACACAATTCACTCAGGTCTGTTGGGAAAGCTTCTGTCTGATTGTCCATGAATTTTCATCTTCATTTTCTGATGTCAGACCAAACTTCCTGATTAGGGCCTCCTTCATGAGGGGATACCTCATCCTGTCACCCCCCTCTATCAGTAAGGTGTCCCTCCCCTCACTAGGAATGTGCCTCCACAGACTAGCTCCCTAATCCTCCTCAAAGACCTTGTGCATCTGCAAATCAATCTCATGGGTCTCAAACAATCTGTCTATGTCTTCTCCCACTACAAAATTAGGCACCAAAACCTTAGGGATGTGTTCCCTTATGTTCTTTCCTCCTCCTCCATGGCCAATCTTTTTCCTCAAATTTGAGCCCCTTGCCCCGCAGGCAGTCCAAGATTCTCCACTGAATCCTGGTCCAGCTCCTCAAAATTCTATGTCTCCTCATCCTCCTCCTTGGTGGCCTCATGGGCTGTATCCCTTGCTTCTAACCAGGCCCTCAGCACCTTTTGCAGCTTCCCCTTCTAGGTGAAGCCTTTGGTAGAAATCTTAAACCTCTGACAAAAATCCTTGAGCTGGGCAAATCAATCAGGTTACTTGTAAAGCGGGGCTACTCACCCGCAAGGGTCTCAAGGCGCGGGGGGGGGACAGCAGGTCTTCCGAAGGTGCTGCGGTTCAGTTGAAGAGCCAGGTCTTAAGTTCCTTCCTGAATTGAGGCAGTGACAGTGATTGCCTGAGGTGGAGAGGCAGGGTGTTCCAGGTCTTTGCTGTGAGGTAGGAGAAGGATCTTCCTCCGGCCGTGGTCTTGCGGATACGTGGGACAGTAGCCAGGGACAGTTGGGTGGAGCGAAGGTCTCTGGTGGGTGCATGGGATGCGAGGTGGTGGTTAAGGTACGCAGGCCCCTCATCGTGTAGAGCTTTGTAGGCGTGCGTGAGGAGCTTGAAGGTGATTCTTTTGTTGACTGGGAGCCAGTGGAGGTCTCTCAGGTGGCGGGTGATGTGGCTGCGGTGAGGGTTGTCGAGTATGAGTCTGGCTGGGGCGTCCTGAAGGTTCTACAATTTCTTGAGGAGTTTCTGGGTAATGCTGGTGAAGAGTGCGTTGCCATAGTCAATTCTGCTGCTGATGAGTGTGTGAGTGACCGTCTTTCTGGACTCGGTGGGGATCCACTTGAAGATCTTTCAGAGCAGGCGTGGCGTGTGTAAGCAGGATGATGAGACAGCATTGATCTGGCAGTTCATGGTGAGCGAGAGGACCAGGATGATGCCTAAGTTTCGTGCGTTGGCTGTGGGTCTGGGGGGGTCCAAGTGCTGCGGGCCACCAGGAGTCGTCCCAGGTGGAGGGGGTGGAGCTCATGATGAGGACTTCAGTCTTCTCCAAGTTGAGCTTGAGGCAGCTGTTCTTCATCCAGGTGGCGACAGACTTAATCCCTTTGTGGAAGTTGGTCTCGGCGACTGTGGGTTCGTTGGTGAGGGAGAGAATCAGCTGGGTGTCGGCGTAGGAGACAATGTTGAGTCCCTGGTTCCTGATGATGGCTGCGAGTGGGGCCATGTAGATGTGGAAGAGAGTGGGGCTCAGGGAGGAGCCCTTAGGCACACAGCAGCTGATCTCTGTGGGTTCAGAGTGGAACGGTGGTAGTCTGACTCTCTTTGTTCGTCCAGTGAGGAAGTAGCGGATCCATTCCAGGGCTTTGTCGTGGATGCCGGCATCGTGGAGTCTTGTGCATAGGGTGCATGAGAGATGGTATCAAAGGCAGCCGAGAGGTCCAGGAGTATGAGGGCTGCAGTTTTGCCTCATTTGAGGAGGGTGCAGACATCGTCTGTGGTTGCTTCGGAAGCAGAATTGGGAGAGGTCCTGGATATGATTCTCTTTGATGAACTCGGAGGGTTGGGTGTTGATGGCCTTCTCAATGAATTGGCTGGGAAGGGGAGAAGAGAGATGGGTCTGAAGTTCTTGAGGTCCATTGGGTCGGCAGAGGGTTTCTTCAGCAAGGGGTTGATCTATGTGTGTTTCCAGTATTCCAGGAAGGTGGCAGTGGTGATGGAGCAGTTGATGGTGCAGCAGAGTTTGGGGGTGATGGTGGTGCCGGCTCTGTTAAAGATGTGGTGCTGGCAGGGGTCTGAGGGTGCTCGGGAGTGGATGCTCTTCATGATCTTGGGGGTGTCAGGCGGGGTGGGGAGTCCAGCTGAGGAGGGTCTGCTGGGGTCCGGTGTCATTGGGTGCGGTGGTTGTGGGTGGGGTGGGGTGGGTTGGGAGGATCCTGGGTATCGAGGCTGTCAAAGCTGTCGTATATCTCCTTAATCTTGCAGTGGAAAAAGGTGCCTAGGTGCAGAGGTCTTGGGAGGGAGGGATGTCTGCTGTCTCTGTGCTGGGTGTGGCAAATTCTTTGACCACTGTGAAGAGTTCTTTACTGTTGAGTGCGATGGCATTGATCCTTTCTTGTAGGGCCACTTTCCTTGATGTTCTAATGAGGTGGTGGTGTGCGGTAATGGCGGATTTGAAGGCTGAGTGGTTTTCCAGGATTTTGCTGCTCCTCCATCTCTTCTCGAGCTGTCTACAGGTGCATCTGGACTCATGAAGGGCGGGAGAGAACCAGCTGGCTTTCTTGGGGTGTCGCTTGCCTGAGCTTTTCATCAGGGAAGCCAGGGTGTTGGCGCAGTTGGAGAGCCATTGGTGGAGGCTGCGCACTGAGGTATTGGCGTCAGTTGATGTCAGTGGAAGGGTTTTGCTGAGGCAGATGGTGATGTTCTCCTGTGACTTTGTTCCAACATCTGCGAGGGTAGTGGTGTGCGTGGTGGTATATGGTGGGTTTGGTGGGTTTGGTGAAGGAGAAGTGGACGCAGCGGTGGTCGGTCCACAGGAGATCGGTGGTGTGGCTGAAGGTGATGTAGTCGCTGGCGGAGAAGATGAGGTTGAGCGTGTGTCCAGCTAGCTGGGTTGGGGAAGTGACCTGTTGTTTGAGTCCAACGGTGGTGAAGTTCTCCAGCAGAGACGAGGTGTTTTTGTCGTTGGAGTTGTCCAAGGGGAAGTTGAGGTAGCCGAGGAGGATGTAGTGTGTGGAGGCGAGAGCATAGGGTGCGATAAAGTTGATGATGGAATCCCTGAAGGGTTGGCGGGATCCAGGGGGACTGTAGATGAGGGTACCATGGAGGGTGGTGTTCTGGTTGAACCCCCCCTGGAAGTGGAGGTGCTCCATGTTGGTCGAGTGGTCGTCCGCTTGGGTGGTGAGGCCGAGGGTGCTTTTGTGTACAATAGCCATGCCTCCCCCCGTTTTGTTGATGCGGTTCTTGTAGATGATCTTGCAGCTGGCCGGGATGGCGGTGGCGATGTCCGGGGCTGAAGTGGAGTTCATCCAGGTTTCCGTGAGGAAGGCAATGTCAGGGTCGATGGAGTCGAGCAGGTCCCAGATCTCTAAGGCATGTTTGTGGAAGGAGCGTGTGTTGAGCAGCATGCAGTTGAGGTGGTCAGGTCCATATCTGGCGGTCTTGCAGTGGGAGGGGCTGTTGTGCGGTGGCAGGAGAAGGTGCAGCTGCTGTTCTGGCAGGAAAATGAGCACTGGGTGTCGTTCGGCGATGCCTAGTGGCAGGCGGCGTGGCGTTTGGTGATGAGGGCGTGGAGAGTGATGGCGTCGTAGCGGAGGATGATCCGAGAACCAGGGTCCATGGCGCTGGGCACGGTCCAGGCACGGACGGGTGCAGACTGGCGCAGATGGGCTTGCCTTTGGCAAGCCTTTGCTGCACCAGTGGCGCGGCCACCATAAGTAGTGTGAGGGGGAGGGCTGGACAGCTGGGAGGCAGGAAAGCAGGAATCAGCACTGGAGGGGGGCACAGCCGTGAGGGACGAGCAGAGGCACAGGGTAAAGAGGCACAAAAAGTGAAAAGAGGCAAGAGAGCAAAAGCAGAAAAAGTGCAGAGCAAAAAAAGTGAAAAAAAATTGAACTAAAAACAGAAAAGAAAATGAGAAACGAAAAAGAGAAGGAAAAAGAGATCAGAAGGCAGAGAGACAGAGGGCAGAGCAGCGGTAGAGCTGTGAAGCTCCCCTCTGGAGCACCATGGATGAGGTGCAGGCGGGTGCCTGCGGGTTGAGGAGGGCCTTGAAGTCTGACAAGCGAGAGTCAGGGGCAGAGTTAACTCAGCGGAGCTGTGGGGGAAGGGAGCAGTTCACTGACAACGTCAGTGATTTGCTTCCTTTCCTGCACAGTGTATTTCTCCAGCCAACTCAAAATCCCTGTTTGCAGGTGCAGATGCAGATATGGGACTGCCAATCAGAGACATGATTTTAGGGAAAAGCAAAAATGCCATTCCGGGAGAATTGAAAAATCAAAAATGCCAATTAGAGAGAGTAGGAAAAAAAATGCCAATGAGGTTCAGAGACAATTGATTCGAATTGGTCTTAAATGTAGATGGTAGTGTATTCCAAATTACTGAAAGGCCCTGTTCAAATACAAGTCCTATCTCACCGCTGCCACCAATGGGGTCTCTAGCTGGCAGAGGTAGGCACCCTGTCCAAGAAGGGACCACCGCTCTAGTCAGGGTAAGTCAGATACCTGTGCTCACCCTCTGGTAGCTTAGCACAGAGCAGTCAGGCTTAACTTAAGAGGCAATAATCCACACCATGTTACAAGAATAGAGCTTAATTTAATGAACAAAACAAGACCAAAATGGCAAACATGCAATAAGTAGAATCAGAGTTATGAATTTTTAAAGATTATTTTGAAATATAGTGCTTAGAGTCATAAAGCACCAACCAGAGCTATCTGGTCACGCTGAACTGGGTTAGATCTGAAAAGTCAAGCGACTGCAATGGAGCCATGCAGGCCCTGCTAAAAACAGTACCTTTCCGGAAGATGCGTCAACGGCAAGAGCAAGATGTGTCGGTTCCAAGTCACACAGTCGGCTAGATGCGTCATCACCGGGGCCTCACAGACAGGTCCCGCCTCGTCGTTGACCCCTTTGTGATGAAGGCAATGCGTCGTCATTGTGTCTCACAGTCAGCAAGGATGTCCTCGAAGCGGCGCTGCGTCGACATCGTAGATGGATGTGTCTGTTCCAACCTCCAAGTTTGGGGGTGACCCTGCAGAAAGGGCCATTTACAACAAAGGCATTTCAGAGTTAAATTGTCTAATCAGAATTGAAATGTATTCCAAACCACTTGCCAAGTGATGCACCATCTCCTTGATATCTCTTAATGTTGTGGAAGAAGTTGATGTAAATCATAACATATGAGGAGATCCTACATGATAACAAATTGCAAGTAGACATATCTATGGCATAAGGCCTGGAGCACATGTTATATAGTGGATACAATTTTCTGTGGACAAATGTTCACAGGGAGTGGTGAAGCACAGATACAGTTTATTTACAAGAACATTTATTTCGAAGAAAGGTATGTCTTTGAAGCTTGTTTCAACAGATTCTGTGTTGACAAATTGTATGGCAAGAAAACATTTGCACTGCCAACGGTTGCTTCTCTCTCAATTCTTTCCTGGACTTAAACAAAGACTATGTCACCCCCAGCATGCACTTGCCATCTACAATACGGACATCGGGACATCCCCATGCCTGACCCATAGTGCTCACAATCAGCCCTAATGAATGAATTTAAATGAAGGTTGAGGGAGTTATTATTATCTTCACGAAGACACAGTGAGCCCCGGACAGCCTGGAAGGCAGGGTATCTGGGGGAAAAGCAAGCCAAAGTCTGAATGTGCTGGGGAAACTGCCAGGAGAGCAATGAGAGAAAGACATTGACAACCAAGATGGCAATCCAACTCATTTGTGCTTTGTTAGAGTGACCGTCAGGTAGTCCAAGTTGTTCAAGCCAGGTCCCGAGCACTAGACAAGTCTTCTTGTCATGCCCATGATTTGAGGGTGACCATTTGTCCATGGTCAATATCATTGTCCCTAACCTTTAGTCCACCTTGTATGTATGGTCTGTTCCCAGTTTTTAGATTTAAAAAAGAGTAAAAATGATCACCAGAATGATGCTTTGGCACATCCCCAAGTTGGTTTCCCAGGCTGCAGGGGAATAGGCTTAGATACTAAAGCAGAACACGCTGCAGCATGCGGGTCCCTGTGAAAGAGGCCTGAGCGCATGCCAGGTGATGAGTTCCATGCACGATGCCCCCCTACCATGCACCAGCCAACACCACACAGCAATGTACCTATGTGAAAAAGATCCTTAGCATTTTCCTTATAAACTGAAGTTTCCATTATCACCAAACTCCAAACCAGGCTTCAAGATCCAGCCTGAAATGCTAAAGACCATGGCAGTTACAATAACACTGAAATGCCAATCGAATAAGGCTCTTTAGCTCTAACTAGAAACTGATCACCAAAATGGTTAAGTGTAAAAACACTGGATAGAAATAGAGAATGTAATGCTATTTCTTCCGGAGAGCAGAAACAGTACCTCGGTGGGTTAATAACTGAAGAAGCGTACATTTCTCAGGACACTTCATAAAGTATTTAGTGAGAAAATGGAAATAATTAGGCCACTAGGACACTACATTTTGTTGCTGACCACCACTTTTACTTCAAGGTTGAAAGATCAACGCAGGGAAACAAAGCAAAGATAAGTAGGTATAGGAGAAAGTTTATCCCAGGCGTAGCTCTGGTTTAAACTAGTATTGAACTGAAAGAAATATGATAAAGAGAGGTTCAGTACCTGGGTTTTTGTTTTTTGAACCATCTTTATTAGGGTTGTTTACATCAGCAACAAGGCCTGCATGCCTGCACATGCTGGCCGAGTACACATATCAATGCAGCAATAATCTCACCACGTACCCTGTAATCATGTCATACATTTTCCGAGCGGCTCAGAAGCTCAGGTTCTTTGAGTTAACAAGTCAAAAACAGTCCAAACAATCACCAATTAAGCTGCAGTTGTATTTAAAATAGCACAAAGCGTAAGAACAGACCCTCCAGCTCTTCCGCTCGTGAGCCCCCATACCCATCTCCCTAATTTGATAGGTCCCAGCATCGGGAAATCACAAGCATATGGTTCAAGGACTCCGGACACCCACTCCTCTCCATCGTTGATCATCCGGGTGGAGGAGATCAGCACCCCACAAGGGGACGCCCCCCGTCAGCAGGTAGCACTCTCACTCCTTCGCATCAAGGTCTGCTTGAGGCATTTGTAAGCTATCTAATAAGCCTTCCCAATCTGCTGCTATGGGTCTTGTTTGCAGCCCCTGTGCCTCCTCCCGCCGCAATGCTACTGTCTCGACCCTACCCCATTTAAACATTGTAACACACCAGTGCCCCCTCCCAGGTAGTGTTCTAGCTTGTCAGTGCTTGGCTATCAGTCAATCAATCAATTAATCAATCAATATTCTTTCTTCGATTTTAGGAAATAAAATTATTAAAGTCAAGCACAATACAATACATTTCATAAAAATAAGAATCAGATAAAATACAATTAGATTGACTTTAAAACGCCAGAAAGAAAGCGGGATAAAAAATAGCACACTGTGGGAGTGGTTAAGAACTGAAGGAACAATATTGCAGGTCTCACTTGGTTAAAATACATGGTCTTCAAGAGTGGAAGTATACATTTAAAACGCAAATAGTTGTATTTCGGGCAGACCATGACTATATGCGAGTTATCATTAATGGAAACATTATCGCAATCACACACGGGCAGCCTAGAGTCATTGAAGCAACCATGATTAAAGGGCACAAGCCGCTGAAATAAATTAAGCCTAAAGAAAGTGAGCAATTGTCTCCGGTGATGGGGCATGTCCAAGGTAACGTATGGCTCCAAGCCACTTACAGTTGTCACTAAAAGTGCATGACGTGCTAAAAGCTTGTTCAGTGCTGAAGCCTCACGATCTGCTGCCATTTTATCTCTAAATGCTTCTTTGACCTATCTTTTATCAGTTTGAACAATGCCACTTGGATCATGATAGAGTTCTGGTCTCCCTAAACTTTTCATTGCGCAGGAAACATAAGTCAGCCTAGGGATCAGAAAAGAGTTATCCAGATTCGTGGAATCTTGCATGATCAACCTGTTGAGGCCTAGCTCCTCCTAGCACCAAACTGAAAGCCAAAGCAACAGGGGGCAGAGCCGGATACCATCGATCACATTGCCCATGCCCAACTCTTCATGAACAGCCTCAGAAGGTGTACTTTGTGAGACCCCAGTGCATGGCTATCAGTCTACAGACCATCAACATCGCTAAGTCTATGAAGCGACTTTTAACACTCACTGCTTTCCTGCGCCTATACAGTCCCAGCATGCCACTTGCCATATTATTGAGATCCGTGCTGCCAGGTATTTGGGCTACTTATTTAAGACCTCTATCCACAACTCCTTGGCTAGCGGGTAGTTCCAGGACATGTGTGTCATGTTCGCCCCAGGCTCTATACACCGTGGGCAGGTTGATGCAGATCCTGGAAAGATCCTGTGGAGTCTCACTGGAGTCAGATAAGCCCTGTGCAGGATGTTGTGCTGTATGTACCTCGATTTGGCCTTACTGGAAACCTTGCACAGGTGTAAGAGGGCCCTGTCTCCTTCCTTCTGTGTTAATTCCTGGCCTATGTCCCTCTCCCAAATCCTGTGAAGCACCACTAATGGGTCCTGTGATACAAGTGAAAAGGTCCGCATTAGACAGGTTATCAGGTGATGGCTTTCACCTGTAGTGTGCATGCTGTGTGTGAGCCGGAGAGGATAAGATTCCATATCAACGATGTGCCACAGCCATCCGAACTCAACCACCATCCGGCAATAGGCCAGGAAGTGCCCTGCCTGGAGGCCCATATCATCTCTTAACTAGCACTCCATCCTGGAACAGGGCCACGAGACTTCCCACTCCGGCGGTTTCCCACATCATCACTCCCACCCCACCTATAATTTCTCTGAACTGCCAGAGGGAACCTAGGCAAATCCCAAGCGCATATTGAAGCATATTCGGCTTGAGGCGCAAACCCCTCTGAAAACTACTGTGGGCCACTTGTAATAAGTTATTGGGCCACTGAGGGGTCGCCTCCCGTGGGAGGAAAGTTTCCCTCACCGCCCGCTGCACTCGGGACCCAGAGGCCAGTCCTAATTCCTCCACATGTAGCCCTGCAATTCAGCACATGGGCCACTGTAATTGCACTACCAGATAATAATGTTCAAAGTCTGGGGCCTTGAGGGCTCCTCTTTCCACCGGATGTTGCATTTTGAACAGTGCAATTCTATGTCTGCTCTTATTCCAGAGGAAAACCCTCCAGAGTGGGAAAGGTACTACGGGGAACATTCACCTGTAGGTTGTGGAAATAATAATATAGGTGGGGAAGTATCACCATTTTTGAGAGCGGCCCTGTACCGAGAGCAGGAGGGCTCACTGATAAAATATTGACCCTCAAAATATCGCCATACAAAAATATTGTGACCAAAATATCGATGTCAAAAATATCGTCATTCTATACTTATAATGGTAAGTACAAAAATATTGAAAAAAAATATCAATGCCATTAATATCACTGTATTAAATATCGATTTTTAAATTTATAAAATAAAATAATAAATATTAAATATATTAAATAGTAACATTCATTTAAAAAATAAAATAGATTTCACATATATTTGAACAAATATAACAAATAAGCTTAATTCAAAAAAGTTAAACACACATATATAATAATTAATATATATTTATATATATATCTTCATAAAAACAATTATTTAACTAATAATTTTAATTTATATTATAATTTCAAAATAACACAAAGATATTACAAATAAATATATTTATATACATATACCAATATCATAAAATCTTTAAAAAAATTAATTGTTCTAATTAAATAAAATAATTAAACAAATCAAAATTCTTTAAATTTAGTAAAAATAATTTTACACATTAAAAACATTAATAATCAAAAATATTATAATTGGAAATAAACTAAAACATAATAATATCGATTATAAAATATAAAATTCAATACATATACTATTCCCATTACAATTTATACATAACTACGCAAACTATTATAGTAAATATATAAACAAATGTACTACTCCCACTTCACGCAACACAAAAATAATAAAACTAGGTAAAATTTACAAATCTCCCTCCAATAAATACAGCAGTAGTAAAAGTGTTGGATTGCGGATAGGTAATATTTAATATACCCATTCCAGCCGTAGGGAAACTGTTGGAGGGAGGAGGGCTAAAATTTACTATTCCCACTCCAGTCAGTACAAGAGTAGGGAAAGTGTTGGATTGCGGAGGGGTGAAATTTACTATTTCAACTCCAGTCAGTACAACAATAGGGAAAGTGTTGGATAGCGGAAGGGTAAAATTTGCTATTCCCACTCCAGTCAGTATAACAGTAAGGAAAGTGTTGGTTTGCGGAGGGGTAAAATTAACTATTCCCACTCCAGTCAGTACAACAGTAGGGAAAGTGTTGGATAGCGGAGGGGTAAAATTTGCTATTCCCACTCCAGTCAGTAAAACAGTAGGGAAAGTGTTGGATAGCGGAGGGGTAAAATATACTATTCCCACTACAGTCAGTACAACAGTAGGGAAAGTGTTGGGTTGCGGAGGGGTAAAATTTACTATCCCCACTCCAGTCAGTGCAACATTAAAAACAAACAAAATATCTTGAGCAAAATAAAATAATTTCAAAAACAAACTAAATAAAAAAATATAAATATGTTGAAAAATAAAATACAAATATATTTAATATTAAAAATTTAACAAAATAAAAACATATTACAATGTTAAATACATATCACAAATATCTAAAAATATTATTAGAAAAAATACAAAAATAATGTGCATACAAATAAATATTAGTTAAAAAAATTATTTATTAAAAAACAATATTTATTACATAAATTTTAATTACTTACCTCCCACTCTATAACTCCATAAAACTCACAACCTGCACCTAAAATGTAACTTTAAAATAAAATTATATACATTATTAATATAAATATTTATCAACAAACTAATTATCATTAAATAAATAATAATTATTAATTAATTATACTTAATGTACTTCCCACAATATACCCTCACAAAACACACAACACACTCATAAAATTGAATAGAAAATTCTTTACACAATTAACATAATCAATTATGAAATTAATAATTAATATTAATTAAAAATAATTAATAATTACCTACAATTGATTTACTTCTCACCCTAGACCCATACAAAACCCAGGACCCAGTTCTAAAATCTAAAAATAAATGTAATTGCACAATTAACATAATTAATTAGCAATTAACTATTATTCATTAAAAGCTAAATATGAATGCATTAAAATTAATTAACTTACCACCCCTTACCTTTATAAACCCCACAGCCAACACCTAAAACTAAACTTAATTTTTTAAATAAAAATTTAAATAATTAATTGTCAATTAAATAATTAATATTATTTAACTAATTATTAAATAATTAAAATTAATTTACTCCCCACCCTTTACCCCATGAACACCACAACCCACACCTAAAAAAAATCGAATTAAATAATTAACATAATTAATTATCAATTAATTACGTAATATTATTTAACAACTAATAATAAACTAATTTTAAAAAAATTACTTCCCACCATTTACCCCTATAAACCCCACAACCCACATATAAAATGTACATAAAAAATGAATAGCATAATTAGCATAATGTAATATCAAATAAATAAATAATGATAAATAAAAAATAATCATTAATTTATTAAAATTAAATTACTTCCCACCCTATACCCCCGTAAACCCACAACCTGCTACAGAACTAAAAAATACAAAGGGCCTCATTATGATGTCAGTCGGAGTTGCCTCCGGCCAGCATCGTCTTAGTCTTGGGACCGATCGACCTCCGGTCAGCGGTTCCGACCGCCTAATTAGGATGCAACCGAACACTGTTTGGTCGGATACTCACATTTCTCTATGGGGGCATGTGTTACGGTCGTAAACCGGCCGTAATACAGGCTCCCATAAAGAAATGGGTGTGTATGTAAAACCCTGCACCCTGTGGCAGGCACCCTATGGCGCTTGCTGCCACACAGTGCAGGGATTTACAGGGGGGCACCATAGATACCCTCTCGGCCACCAACTGTAGGCCGTGGAGCAGGTGCGGCCCGTGGTAGGAGTGCCGGTCGGGCGGTGACGTGGGGCGGGGGAGGGGCAGGGTGGGGGGGTAGTAAACTACGGATTAAGGCCGAATACAGGTAAGTGAACATTTAAATAAATAAAACGAATTTCGTTGTGAGCGCTGCATCGCCAAATGCAGTTGCATATCCCTGCACTACATGGCAGGCACCATGCGGTGCCTGCCACATGGTGCAGGGATATGTAGGGGGGCACCATAGGTGCCCCCCAGTGCCCTTGCCACAGGCCCAGGGATTAAGGGGGGCCCGCGACCGGCCCCCAAATCCGTTTCTGCCTGCTGTTTTGTGGCGGGTTGACCGCCACAAAACGACCGGCAAAAAGGGATATCATTATGCCAACGGCGGTGCCGGCTGGGCAATGCGGCTGCTGCGTCAGGCGGTCAGAAACTACCCAACTGTTGGAGCCATTGCGGTCAGTCTTTACGACCGCCACTGTAATCTGGTGGGCGGAAAACCGCAGTACGATGGATGAGGGCCTGCTACCAACAGGCTGTCGGTGGCGGGCCCTGTGCCATCGTATTGAGGCCCTTTATTTTTGCAAATTATATCAATGACTTTGATATTTTAAAAATCAATAATACTTAACTTAAAATTGATATTCTTTACATCAATATTCTTGCTGATGATATTTCCAAATCACAATATTTTAGACTCTATATTCTGGTATGGTGATATTTTTTACTCAAGATTTTGTCTCAATATCAAGCAGGAGCATGCTCCAGAACGCCATTTGCAGGCAGAGGGAGGCAATTGAATTTGTGAGGATGCTATCAATAAGGGCCTTGGGTGATGCGATAGATGTTGATGCCCAAGTAATGGAAAGTGTACAGTGTCCAGCGAAGGGGATGCACATCATCCAGGAAATGCTGGAGCGGGCACTCCGGATGAACCATGAATAAACAAGTCTTCAACTAGTTCACACCTAGCCCAGAAGCAGCATGAATCTCCGTTAGTATGTCCGTTATCTCGACAATGCTCTCTCGTATATCCCTCATATAGATCAATACATCATCTTCATATAGTGAGACTACTTGTGTTATCCCCTCCAGTAGTTTACCCCAGGCCTGGCCCTGCTGTCTAAGCCTCTGCTCCAGTGGTTCTATCGCTAGGACACACAGGAGTGGAGAAAGGGGACACCCCTGGCGCGTGCCTCTGCTAACTCGAAAGGGAGCTGAGACACACTGTTGTGTCTGCACCCATGCCATGGGTTCTGTATAAAGGAGCCTTATGAGTCTCTGCAGTCTGCCGTTTATGCCCAGTTTAGTCAAAGTTGTAAACATGTATTCCCAATCGACAGTGTCAAATGCCTTTTCCAAGTCCAACACTACTCATGCCGCATAGGGCCACTGGGCAGGTGTGCTTTCCAACACCTGGTAAAGTCTGAGGAAGTTCAGCGTAGTGGACTGACCTGGTATTAATCTGTTTTGATACGGTTCAACTAGGCAGGAAAGGTGTTTGAGAAGTCTCACTGCAATAATCGTACTTAGTATTTTATAGTTTATCCCTAGCATAGACAGGCTGATAGGACGCCATCTCCATGGGATCCCTTCCGGGCTTTGGGAGCGAAGCCAGTAATGCCTCATGAAATGTCAGTGGGAGACGCCGCTCTGCTAAAGCGGCCATATACAGTTCCAACAGTTTGGGAACCAGTAGGCCCTCATACGATTTATAAAACTCGATAGGTAACCTGTATAATCTTGAGGTCTTTCTTGAGGCAGCTCCCTGAATAGCATCCCTGATTTCCTACTCTGTGATGGGAGTGTTAAGTTCTTACCTCATGACTCAATGATGGGTAATGTGATCTTGCTGAGGAACTCTCGGATTGGAACTTGACGATTGTGGGCGGTGAACGCTGAATGTATGTCCACTTGGTTAGTGGCGAGTTGTTTCTGGGTTGCTCATATCACAGTTATAGGAGTGGTAGCTATGACACTTTTCAATAGCCATGCTAACAGTCGGCCCGATTTGTCACCCTCTGCATGCATCTTTGCTTGGTACGATCTGTAATCCAGGCACCTCAGCGACTCAAGAAGACAAGGATGCTGCTATTTCATTGCAGCTAACGCTGGTCTCCCAGCAGTGGCGCCCATGACGCTGCCTCAAGGACTCCCAACTAATCCTTCATCCGATCAGCTCATGGTTCAGGACAGCCCATGCACCCACCACTGTGTGTGTGCAATGGCCCCGTGATACCACCTTCATAGCCTTGTATTCTGTCAATCTGGTGGTTGCCATGTTGAAGTTATCTGCCAGGTCGGTACTGGAGGAAGTGCCACCCCCATGTCAGTTGAAGCTGGAGTGAGTTATGGCCCTATAGGGTCTTCCCTAGATACTCTGTACTCGTAATGTGCAACTGAATGGCATGATGACAGAGAACGAGAACGAGGTGCATGTGTAGTTCATGCAGTGATGAATAGTAGGCCTGGGTGGAGTTCCACTACACAGAACTCCGTGAAGTGACCAAAAAACTCTGACGCGCTACACCGAGTTCTGTAAGCAGCAGAGTGCATTAGGTTGCACCCTTCACGCTGATTTTTAGCACCGGGTGTTTGTCCGGCGCTTGAAAATCAGCACGAATGGCACCATGTGCAGCACAAGAGGGTACTGCTTCCTTCTGCTGCTCAAGTAGATGTTCTACTCAAGCTGCAGCTTCCTCAACTCGAACGGAAGGTTTCTTGACGTGAGTGGTTGTAGCCATCCGTGACCGCACACGTTGAGAAATCTCGCCAGGAGGTGGTCTGGAGTAAGATTTCCCTCGCTCGCCAACATAACTTTGATGAGCGTGGGTTGGGAAAAACTCAACAAACTCCGCAAGCGGTGCAGAATTTCATGCTCAGGCCTAATGAATAGCAAGAATAATCTTTGGTGTCTGAATACAGTACACACCAACTATCTACCAGGGAGTAATGTATAAGCCATTGGGACAGGTAAGCGGTGGTGGTCACCACAGGGGGGCCGGCAAGGGGGATGCGATCGGTCCAACTTTGGGTTCAGCTCACAGTTAAAGTCTCCCCCTATGAGACAGTGCCTATGCACTCATCTGGTCAGTATGGTGGAGAGGCATGCCAAGAATGACTGCTGCACCACATTTGGAGTATAAATGCTTCGTAGTAATGGGGGCTTCTGTCTAGATGTCCCTCCACAAAGACATATCGCTCTTCGGGGGTCTATTTCTATTGTCGTACTCTTAAAGGGCACTGAGGGCCTCACCCATATGAGGGCTCCTCTGGCGAACCCCGAATATGTGGTACTATAACATTGGCCTCACCACTGCTTTTGTAAGCATACGTCTTCCCCTTTAGGTATGTGGGTTTCCTCAAGGAATGCTATCTGGGCATCTCTTCTACTACTGCATTGCTGTACTGTATGTCTCTTGTGCACCGTCTCCATTCTCGGGACATTCCATGTCAGGAAGTGCAATTGAGACATTCTGTCCGCTATCCAAGAGGGTAAGGGGACAGGGGGGCTGGAGATGGACTCACAAGGCACGTTGACTCAGGGGGTTAGGCAATACTCTGGGCTGGCAACAATCACTCTGCATGTCTGTATAAAATACTAAAAACAGAACTCCCAACTCCCGAACCCAGGGTGGCAGAGCAACATCTAACTGCCCAAACAAGCAACAAACATTCCTATTGGTGGGGATCTCTAGGCTGTATACCGTAGTACACAAAAGACGATTTAGAGAGTAAGAGGGGCGGGCAACCCACCACAGTTAGGTTGCACAGTACCAATATTCATCCAGCCAAGAAGTGAAGGGGGGACAGGGATCCAACCATTTCTAGAGCAATCTTTGGTTTAGCGTCAAAAGCCATCTAGGCAGCCCTCACCGGGTCTATTATTTGTTCATAGTATGTCCAGTCTGCATTCTGGGAGGAGGGAGGTCATGTAGACACTGGCCCAGGCAGAGAGAGAGGTTGTTGCACTGGTCCAGAGTGAAGTTAGGGGAGAAAACGATCATGCCAGGGGGTCTTCTGGGTGTCAATGGCATTGGGTAATATCATCCACGGTCTGTGGAGTGACAGTAGGTAGGACCACAGACACAGTGCTTCTTTCCAATGTGCTGGACTGCGCCTCAGATGGTTCACTTCATGAATCTGTTCGGATGAGAAGCGTCTCTCCACCCATAGATTGGTGGCCACTGACAACACCTTCATCTGCTCAAGGGGGGCCAACAACTCATGTTTCTCCTCTCTAATGACTCCGGTGTCTCCAAACAGGATGTGCCACAGTCAGCCGTGATCTAGTTGTCAATGTATTGGGTACCAAAAATTCATAATTTCTCTATTCCACCCAGTCCTAGGCATCTGCAGGCTTAGTGAAGAAGTAGCTGGAACAGTACACAGTTCACCATGACCTTCAACTTGGCCGGAAACAGCAACAAATAGGTTAGACCAGCCGACCACAGTCATTTCTTCACTCCCAAGAATGAGGCTCTGTGGCACTGCACGGCCAAAGTATAATCCGGGAATATGAATACATATGCATTCTAATGATAAAGAGAGCATATGGTGCGTCCTCCCTGCAATATGGTTTCTTCATCAATCTAGCCATGGCCAGCCATGGTAGCGCTCCTGGCGGTGGCCTCCTTGCCGGCACCCAATGTGCCCGCTCCACCAGGTAATGAGGTGGTAGTCCTGTGGGCGATACTGACTGCGCCACCCATGTATCAAAGAACGCCACCAGGTCAGAACCCTCCGCACCTTTGGGAAAACCAACAATATGAATATTGTTGCAGGGTGACCGTCCCTCTTAATCCTCAGCTATAATCTACAGTTGTGAACTTTAGCTGTGAGTCTCTTGACCCTCCCTTCGAGGTCTGTCATCACAGGTTGGTGGGTATCAAGTGTGTCTTCGACATGTGTGACTCAGGCAGTAAACTTCCTTTGGTCGTCTCACAACAAACCAGGTTCCACCTCCATCACATGCACTCTGCCTCTCAGATCCTGCCTAATCTTGGCAATGGCGACCAGGATTCTGTCTAATCCAAGTGATTAAGAGTTTCATGTGGGTGAGCAGGATCTCCACTGCGCCAGGTTCTGGACCCGCCACATCTCTTAGGCAAGCAGAATGTTGCCTTCTACACCCAAAGGGTACAAGAGCAGTCCTACAGTGTCCTCCAGCAATGTCCTGGCTGGGTTTGGCCCACCACAGTCAGCGGAGAGATACTTCTTTCCTTCTGTTGTCCATCCTGCGTGCAACAGAGTCTCTCCACAGTCAAACAATTTGCCTGTGGAGCTAGTATCTACTAACCCACTTGAGGCTCCAGGACCCGCCTTACCCCTCACGCTGCTGTGTGGCCATGGCTTGACCATGAGAGGTTAGCCACAACAGGATCAACCCTACTAACACAGAACCAGGGTCTGTTAAACCATATAGACACCACAGTGGTTCAAGAAGAAAATGTATCACAAATATTATATTACACTACAAATAAACCAGTGCTCACAAAACACACAAAAAATCAATCAATCAATAATATCACAGTACATTATACAAACAAGCAATTTGTGCTCACCATATTACACTGAACAAGCACATACAGACAATATATAGTGTTAACAAAAAACAGTAACAATGGCAAAGGCTATTGAGGTCAATTAAATGTTCCACATAGGATGGAATCTATCACAACCAATGTTGTTTCCCAATTTAGCAGTGATACCTCTGTGGCGTTTCGACCCATAGAATTTTTTGGGTCATCACCAGGACAGAAAGATTATGGAGTTAAAAAAACAAGAATGTTGTTGACCACTGAACAGAACACACTAAGGGCCAGATTATGAGTCTGGCGGTCCTCGCACCACAGATCCAGCCACCACCTCACCCGCGGTCCGACTGCCCGATTACGATTTGGGCAGTCAGACCGCACTAGGACTGCCGGCTCCATCAGGGAAAAGCAGTTCCCTGGCGTAGGAGCCAAGGTCAGAGGCCACAATATGCTTGGCAGGACCGCCACGGTTCCGACAAGCATATTACAAGTTTCCTCTCTGCAAGGCTTTTCATGGCGGTTCCACTGCCATGAAAAGCCTGGCGGAGAGGAAACACAGGAGGCCCTACAGGGCCCCCCTGTGCCCCAGACATATGTGGATGCACATAGGAGGACATAACATGTGCCCCCCTGTGTGCATGCATATAGGTTCCTGCACGGCATGGACCTACGAGTCCATGCCGTGCAGGAACCTTGTGAGGAATTCCCATTGCGGTGCCTTTTTAAAAGGCACTTCACCCTTTTAAAGAGCACTGCAATGGGATCTGCCATGCCGCCCTGCCACCAGACTACAAATAAGTCGTAATCTAGTGGGCGGGAAGCGTGAGCTTTGGCGGAGCGGTGGCGCAGCTGTTTGCACCACTGCTCTGCCAAATTCTCGTAATTTGGGCCTAAGCGTCTCAGGGGAATCTTCCCTATAAACTGCAATCAAATCATTTGTAGCATATGTCTCTCTTTAAAAACTAGACCACTGGGTCTGCGGACCCTTTAAATCAATCATTCAATCTACTCATGCAATAATGAAATTTCAGAAACATATTGATTTAGAGAATGAAAATTAAAGGAATTTAAGTATTACCGGGGAACATGACTTACATTTCTCCTTGGTTCACTGCAAACAACCTTACTGTCGGCGATGATGATTCACCCAGTCTATGGTGCCCGCTCACAACTGTAGGCCCTGCTGCAGGCCTTGCAGAGAAGTAGAGATCCATTACACAGTCTCACAGGCCCCTTTCCATTATTGGGGGTGCTATGCTCTCACCTGAAAATCCCCTCACTTCTTTCCGCCCTCTGCTGGGAGCTGTCCACCAACAGCTCTAAGGCCACCCGCTATCTAACATGTCTTGCTGTCGCCCCAGCAAGTTATCTCCCAGCCATCATGTCCTACCTTTCGGGAGCTGTCTCTGGCCACCTCTAGTGATTCTATTGGCCCAGCGGCCACAATGACACATCCAGTGCAGGAGCGTCAATAATCCAACTGTCCCCACGGGGGCTCCGGCAGGCCGATGCCTTCCCAGGAAGGGGGACACATCCAGCCTCTCTTGTTGCCACTCACCGGAGGCGCAGCATCAACTAAAGGCCAACTCCAATCACCCCAGGAGGGCACGCAGGCCTTGTGGCCTCAGTCTGCTGCGGGTCAACCAAGCTCCCTGACCCTACATCCATTCTGAATAATCGGCCCACCACTCGTTCGAGCCTCGCCCCCCCCTCAGCACCCCATAAGAAGTGTGACTCTCGGTGAGGCCGACAGTGGATGGGACCGGATCGTGGGTCGTCCCAGTGGAGCGACTCTAAGTCATGTCCGCTATCTTGCAGCAGTTTTGCCATGCCCCCTTCAGTACCGGTTTATAACTGAGCTTTGCCTGAAATCAGCTACCCAGTGGATGCTAAGGGCCTCATTTAGGCACTGACCTATTTTAGAGTTCCCCACCAAAGCAACAACGAATATTCACATAATATGCATCTGTCAACAATACAAAAGAACTTTCAGTAAAATATCAGTGCAGTCCTAGAGGTCCAGTGAGCATATTTGTGCCCCTGGTGCTGGCCCACTGGAAGTTTATGAAGAGTGATGTTGTTTTTTTTTTCTTTTTGGGACCCCTGTGCCTTGGTTGCAGTTAGGAAAAATGAGCATGAGAGGATTTGCTCTAAATAGGTTGTGCATTTCGAGGCTGTTGAACTGACAGCAGGATGCTTCCCACCATTAGAAAACTCATGTAAAGTTTGGCGAATAGACCGTTGTTCCTCAATGGCGGGATTAATATGTTGATTAGGCCAGCAGTTAACTGTCTTCTGTGTTTAGGGTTTCCATCCATCATGGACTGCCACCCAACATGGCAGAATAAGGAACAACTTTGGCTCTTTAGTTCTCTGTCATCGGTTCCTTCATCCTCTGTGGAGGGACAAGGTTAGTATGGCCAACATCCGTCTGCCATATCAGAGTCTTTACATTTGTCCATCATCACAGTGTGACAGAGCTACCATTCAGACAAAGGACAGCAATGGCAGATGGGTTTAAGATGGCAGATGCTCTGTCAAAATTTGACTTAGAGTTTGTCAAACAAAATCTGTTCAAAGTAATGCGTTTACCATCAACTGCAGCTCCCACTGCAAAAGAGGCTCCAGAAACAAACCAAAACATATATAACCATGGCCGGACTGGGAACAGAAACCAGCCCCGGCATTCCGCTCGACCGGCCCCAGGATGGGGTGGGGGGGTTGGGTGCTACTGAGAAGTGTCCAGCACCATTGCCGCTTTTGTTACAGGGGGGCCAATATTGCAGCTCTGCTGCAAAACCGGCCCCAAATAACAAAACCAGCCCCCACGAGTCAAAAAAATGGCCCCCACCCTTCTGGCCCACCTGTAAAACGTCCAGTGCCCGCTACAGCCAGTACAGCCCTGTATATAACTCGCAACACACAGAAGCATCTAGTCTCTGGTTGTAGTGACAATATTGACATGGATGGCAGAAGAGCCCACAGATTCTCAGAAAATGGGCTAACTGTTATGGTAGATGAGATAGTCAGAGATGAGCCTTAGCAATTTGGAGCACCAGTGCAGACACCAATGATGAATCAGCGAAGTGAAATGTGTGGCCAGAATTGTTGACAATGTAAGTGTTACATCCAATACCAGACTCTCAAGGAGGAAATGGGGAACCAGTGGAACAATCTGCGGGTAAGATCTGTTGCCTCACTTCCAGGGCACACTAGCATGCACTGGGAACAGGTGGTGGATGTGCCAGACACCTCAACACCATGCCATGGGAGGAAAAAGTGTTACTTCATACTGAAGGTATCATGGGAATTTCGGTGGAGGGGACACTAGTAAGTACAAACACAATCTCTCTGTCACTAACAAATCCACCCCCTCCTGACTCAGGGACAGTGTGCAGCACACATAGAAAGAGGAAACATTTTTATTTCTCTTCGTTGCGCCTCCCCTATGCCACCCATGGGAAGGTGTAGGCTTTTGACGCATTCCCAGGTTTACAGCTTGTTCTTGGGAACACTCACCATAACGCCCATGGAATGCCTCCCCATCATAATGTGAGGAAACACAGCAACTTGTGCTGCATTGCCTCGCTCCATATCTACAAGGCCATGAAATGCCACGCAGGGTGGCTTTACGTGGCCTTGTAGATATGGCTAAGCCCTGTGCACCACCGAAAAGTCACAAAAAGTGACTTTCTGGCAGCGCACAGGGCTTGTAAATGAGCTCCCTAGTACCTACCACAACTGACTGCAATAATGGCAACTTCATCACCAAGTATCCTACAAGATATGTGTGACATCTCAAACAATTTTACTGTGTAATGACAATCTACAGCTCCATCACTGTCGGACCCCCATTCTCCTTACCACAAATCCAATTAGGCATCCATTGAAACAGAATGGCTATCAGACACAACCCACACCATATAGGGCAATATATATCACGTTCCTCAATCCACCATAATGTGGACTCACCATAATCACAACCACATACCTCCATACAACACATAATAGTGCAGCTTAGGCGCAATACCCCTTACACCAATAGGTTTTAACACATGGGTTACCAGAAAGTTGCATGTATTTTACTGTCTAAGAAATTGGCTCAATAAACACATAAGTAGACACACCTAAACAAAAGGCTGCCACACACTTCCCACCACAAAGTACACACCTAGATCATCAAAGGAAAGTGGCATAATAGGCTACAGCCACTAGGCTACCATCAATCTCTGTAAGTAAAAGCCTATCAAATGTTCTACCGCAATATGCTAGAAACAAGGCTCCTGAAATGGCACATATCTCAGATGAAAACACTGTATCAGGAATACACCTAAGCAAGTATAAATCGAAAACTCTGGATTATTTACTCCCCTCTTGCTTTTCCTATTCCAAAGGAAAATCAGCAATGTTTTAGGGCATCAGTTAGACTTTAAAAAATAATGCAATTCTCAAACTTTCTGGAAGTTAAGAAATATCTGCACCATAAATACTGGCTTTGTGGCCTTCAACAAAAACTCAAGGGATAGTGAAATGGAGGGCATTCAGGCATGGAATGTCACTTTGTAGCAATGGTCTCCTCGAGATATTTTATGTATATTACTTCCCAATAAAATCTGATCAAGACCCCTCCATTTCATATATAGGTGAGGAAAGGAGTTAGTGGGTTTTATTAGTCTACAAATTCCAAATTTCAAAAGGGGTCAATATCTGTTGGCATGCCACTACCACATATGTAAAAATGACTCACATGAGAATAAAATCACGCATTTTTTGTATTTGTTTCCTTTTTTTCAGGTGACACCCCATTCATCTTGGTCTAAACTGTTGTCACTCTATCTGAGGTAACAACAACTCAAGCCTTCCTGTCCCCATTGCCACTGATGGTACCCACACAAGCTACCAGTGGCCTCTCCCCAACAAACGTGGACAATCCTGTCTTGGCTCATGTAACAAACACAGCCACAACATCCGCTGTGCAGTCAGGACAGTCAGCACCTGTGTCCATCTACTCATGGTCACTGGATGGTTTGAAAAGGGCTGGTACAGGACCTGCTGCAGGGAGGGAGGTTGAGGGTGCAGTCAGCAATGTGGCCAGCATGATACCAGACCTGATGTGTGCAGTGACATGGCAGGAGGATGAGCTGTGCCACAAAGTTGAGGCCCTAAGGGCCCAGAATGGTCTCCTGAAGCATGAACTAAGTGGGTCATCCCTACATTATGGGATGTCGCAGGATGCTTTCAGGTCACTGTCTGTGGCAGTGGCAGATTTAGCTGATGCTTTCTGTTGTAAAGCCCCATCTTCTGTCAGCAAAACCACTGCAACATCTGAGGCTGGCAGCACCATAGAAAGAGGGAAAATACTGCTCATGGAGGCTCTGGTCACCAACTTCCCTGTTCCTACTCAGGTCGCTCCAATGGTCTTTAGAAGGGGTCATTTGGCTCTCTTGGATGAGGCCAACACCAATGAACATGCCATCAAGAAACCCAAAAAGTGATGTCCTACTGCGACACTCTGGAGAATTCACCTAATACACAAAATGAGCACACATTTTTCATCTGCAACATAACTGTTATTTGTAATCTTATTCAAAACAACTGGTACCAGATTTGAAGATTCTCATCCAACATCCAAGTTACCTCATTTTCTGTGAATTTTCAAAGGGCTGATGCCACATGATGTGTCTATGCATGTGCCTCCTTTATGGTCTCAATATGCATTAACTACATTTTGACACAACTTGTAAAGACTTCCCATCAAAGTTCACTTAATTGTCATTCAAGTTGTCATGACAGGCACTGCACATTTATTGAACACATACAGAACTAAAACAAACTCATGTCTCAAAACACACAACAAAAGTATTGGGTCATGAACAGCCTTTAATGCAAACAATCTACCCATCAGCATGGGAGAAGGATGCGGGAGCCTAAGGACTCGCCAAGATGGTTCAATTTCTATACAAATCGGAAGTGGGAGCGTAGTGTACACTCCAACCGGACGCACAGCTTACTCTGTGCATCAAGCCACAAAATCTTCCACAATTTATCATTATTTCATCAAATTTGTTTATTCCTTGTACTCCTTTATATTCCTTTTATTCTTCAACACTTTTAATCCTGTCACATGTTGGGCACTTCATGTATACAAACATTTCTTCTGCAATCAATTTCTATACACCCATTTACAATTTAGAATCCTTGTGGCTGCAGAGAGGTCAATGGACCTTTTCCACCATAGGCGAATTAGCGTTGCTCCAATGACTTCAAAACATCATTGACATTTAGAATTTTAGATGGATAGTCAATGATGAGAGGTTGGATAAGTTTTCATAAAACCTTTATTCATTTTAGAGGTAAATATCTCTAATTATCTTTTTTCAATTTAGTATGTTTACAGAAATATAAAGATTTTGGCTAGAGCTCACCATAAGAAAAATAAAATACAGTGTTCCATAAAGAAACCCAATAAACTAACTAAGGACCAATTCTAAATAGAACCCATAGAAAAGTTCTTTGGAAAAGAGCAAAGAGATGAACTTCTCATAAGAATAGTTCTAGAAACTCAGCCAAGTTCCCTACAGCCGCAATACCAACTGTATATAATGGAATGATCTCTGCAGCTGCATTGATCTAAAAAATCAATGATAAGTCAGCAACCCACCATAAAGGAGAGTCTCAGGTTAGGAAAACATCCAGCAGCACCGCCAGAATAAGGTATGGGAAGTAAAAGATGGGGTGGAATTAAGAATTAAGAACCCAGGATGCCTTTGAAGAGGCACTGGCTGGCAGTCCTCCTGAGTTAGGGGACAACATCCAGAGGGCTGATAACTTAATATCTAGTTGGATGATGGAGGCTGTGGACTCCCTGATACCGCTGAAACAATGTAAAAGTGGGCGTATAGCTGCCTCTGCGAAGTGGTTCTCGGAAGAACTGGCGCTAATGAAATCCAGCTGTAAGCATCTTGAGCGCCAGTGGAGGAAGAACTATCGGGATGTAAACAGACAGAAATATTTAGAGGCTCTGAAGCTCTACCATTGTCAGATCAGGAGAGTGCAGAGGGAATACTATACAGGGCAAATTGAGCTAGCTAAAAATTATACTAAGACCATCTTTCAGGTAGTGAAACAACTATCCTCTCTGGAACGGGTGACAGCTGCGCTCCCTGCTTCTACGGATTATTGTAATAAGGTCGCTGACTATTTTATTGATAAGATTGATAAGATATATGCCACCTTTCCAGAAAGTAGTAGGAGTCATGTTCCCGTGCCTGGTATGGAGGCACCGTGGACCGAGGATAAGTTTGCACTCTGTCCTCTGGTGGAAACGAGGTCCTTGGGCTGATGGAGGCTGTGAAATCTGGGTCACCTCTGGACCCGGCCCCTCCAAAATTTCTGCAACTAGGGAAGAAAATTATTGCCCCTGTTCTCACCTCGCTACTGAACCTGTCCTTTAGCACGGGGCAGGTCCCCAGCAATTGGAAACATGCCATGGTGGTCCCACTGTTGAAGAAACCTTCATTGGACCCCGCTCTCCCTGAAAATTTAAGACCCATATCTCTACTCCCATATGTAGAAAAAATTGCAGAGAAACATCTGAATGGTCAACTCTCGAGGTTTTTGGAAGAGAGGCAGGTTCTTCATGATACCCAGTCCGGCTTTAGGCCTATGCATAGTACGGAGTCCGCTCTCCTCCCGGCAGCCGAAGTGTTGAGGATTGCGGCCGATGAAGATAGGACCACTGCGTTGATTTTGCTAGACCTATGTGCTGCGTTTGACACGGTGTCCCACGGCCTCCTGCTTGAGAGGTTACAGGAGGTCGGGGTCGGAGGTGTCATGTGGATTTGGTTGAAGAACTTTCTGGAGAATAGATCCTTCCAGGTCCTGCAACACCCTTTTAGCTCCAGAATCTATCCTCTGAACCAGGGGGTGCCGCAGGGATCAGCTCTCAGCCCCACCCTGTTTAACATTTATATGCGCCCGCTTGCAAATATTATTTTGAGACATGGAATTCAGCTGGTGTCATATGCTGATGACACTCAGCTGGTTGTGACCCTGGAACAAAAGGAATCTGGAAGGGCTGCCAATTTCAAAACTTGCCTGGGGGAGCTTATGGACTGGATGAGACTGAGTTGCCTCCAGCTGAATACAGAGAAGACAGAGGTGATGGTTGTTGGAAAACAGCCCTCTCTCTGGTCACAGCATTGGTGGCAGGAGGAACTAGGACCTAGTCCCGTACCGAAAGCCAAGGTGAAAAATTTGGGAGTGTGGTTCGATGAAAATCTCTCCTTCTCTGAGCAAATTTCTGCTGTGGCCGGTACATGTTTCGGCATTCTTAAAATGCTACGTAAGATTCTGGACCTCCTCCCCTGGATGCTAAAAGAACTATTGTACAGGCTCTGGTAACGTCTCGCCTCGATTATTGCAATGTTCTGTATCTAGGGGTGACTGCAAAAACCTGAACATCTTGCAGAAGGTCCAAAATGCCGCAGCCCGGCTTATCTTGAATATCCCGAGGAGGGCCTCGTGGGAGAAGCTTTGAAGGAACTGCATTGGCTCCCAATCCAGGCCAGAGTCACCTTTAAGGCCTTATGGTTTAGTCATAGGATCCTTAGGAAAAGGGGGCCGCGTTTCCTACTCCCCCTCCTGACGGTTTACCAGCAAGCTCGCGATTTGAGATCATTCGGCAGTGCTAGAATGACTGTGCCCAGGGTGCGGAAGGCTCGGGCTGGCGGGAGATCCTTTGGTTTCCTGGCAGCCAAGGCATGGAATGAGCTCCCTGTGGATCTGAGGACATCTGAGTCGGAGTCTATGTTTCACAAGAAACTGAAAACCTGGCTCTTCCGTCACCCTTCGGGAGGTCTAAAGTAACTATGTGCCTTCTCTGTTTGGAGGTCTGCATAGGAAGTTGGTTAGCATGGGAGGGTTGCTGGGTTTCATTGATGTCCTAGCATGGGGACACTCCGTTTGGAGTAACCATAGCACTTTACAAGCTTCCTGATAATAATAATAATAATAATAATGAGAAGATGATTGATTAACTAGGTAGGAACTCTGATTAATATAGGTTTATACTATCGCAACAATTTTGAAGGCGCCTTCACGTAATGTCCAATAAGAATCGGCCATTCGGTGGTATCGTCGGTAATATGATGCCTCTACTTCTGATTCCCACAGTCTGCACTCACGTCGTCACATTTCATACAGTTTTGCTACAGCACTTGTTATATGAGGGAAGATTCTCATGAGAACCCTCCAATCAAAGCTAAAAGCTGCTCTATGAGCTCAATGTGTAGACAAAGGCTAGTCAGTATTACGAAAGCAACTATCAATATTATTCGGAAACAGCATTCATAAAGTCTCTAAATCATCATTTATCATGTATATTTTTGATAAGCTCATTGTATTGTAGTGAATGATCTAAAATGGGGTGAGGAGCTGACTGAACGTGAGGTTGGAGTCAGCACATTTTTAAACAGATCACTAATGCTAAGCAGTTGCACAAAAATGTTTTACTTATAAAGCTGTGAGCAAGAGCTGAGAGAAAGTCTGTGGGCCTTATTAAAATACACGTTAAGAAATTGATGACTGGTGCAAAGAAAAATGTAAAACACACATTTAATAGAAAATTCTAGTGGCATTCTTAATTCTACATATGATTACTAATGCATTATACATAGTTTATTTACTAAGGTTTCACACATTATGCATTTGCATTTTGCAAGTTATTTCCTAGTGTAAACATTTCTGTAGTATTTAAACAAATTCTAAAGTGCAATTCTTACACAGTTAACTAGTCGGTTTTCAAATTTTGCACTATTTCTTCTCAAACTCCCTCCCTTTTGATGATGGTAATCATCATAATAAATTGTTTTCACATTCAAATTTGATTCTAAAGAGCAGTTTCCTCCTCAGATGTATCCCGCCTCTTTCTTTTTATCCCCTAATGTGTTGCAGTGTTTTCATGTAGTCATCATTCATTATTCCCATTAAACCCATGTCCTTTTTGAAACATTTTTGTTGATAGGCATCAAGTCTTTTGCGCAAGAAATATTTACAGCTTGGATATATGACATACAGAAAAATGAAACATAGTCCTATTATTAGTATAGCCATTAATATAGCCTTTATTATTTCCTTCCCAGCCGGTGAGAACCAGATACCAATCATATTTAAACCCTTCCCAAAAAGTTCGTACAAACTTGGGGGCATATATCAACGGCCAGCGATAATTATCGCTGGCCGTGATTAGCGATAGATATCTTATCGCTGGCTATCTCCGGAACTTATCGCCCTGGTAGCGCGTTATTAACAACACGCTTCTCCAGGGCGATAAAAATTCCAGAGATAGCGAGGTTATCGCCGCTTTGCAGGGAACATCGCTGGTTTTCCAGCAATGTTCCCTGCAAAACGGCGAGTAACCTTGCTGATACGACCCTGTGGTCGTATCAGCACAATCCACCCCTATGTTAGGGATGGCTAAGTCGGGATAATAGCAGACGTTAGATTTTGGCGAAAACGGCAGTTTTCGCCAAAATCTAACGCTCTGCTATCATCCTGTGGGCTGCCTTGTAAATATCGCGATGTGCACATCGGCGATATTTACAACGTAGCCCATCTGGGGTACGCCCAGTAACGCCCACCTTGCATCTCATTAGAGATGCAGGATGGGCGTTATGGGAAAGGGCGATAGGGCAAGGATTCACGCGATAGCGTGACCTTGCTAATACAGCGATAAAATTATCGCCGCTTTTCGTCTGAAAACAGACGCTAAAGCGGCGATAATTTTTTATCGCCGGCTTGTTAATATGCCCCTTGGTGTTTCCAATTCTTGTAATTCGTGTTTCAAGTTTGATATGTTCCCTTCAAACTCTTCTATATTTCTACTCTCGTCCGGTATGTACGAACAGCAGTGACTTAGCTTCAGCATGTTGCAGACTCCTTCTTTCTTGGCAAGAAGGATCTCTAAAGCAAGATGGTCTAGTAAAACCATAGACCTTATAGCAACTAATTCAATGTTAATTATGAGCAAGGCTCCAGATGTGCTTTTCGCCATTTTAACTGCTACTGTAGCTAGCTTCCTGATTTTTTCGTCATTCAATATTATCCCCACTCCAAATATATTTCCCACTAAGGAAACCTCATTTCCTGTATTGCATTTGTGTCTGCATGATGGTGCTAATGTCAAAGCTTCTATGCTAGTAATGTGATACCTTTTCGGAATCAGGATGCCAAAATAACATGTTCCCTCCCAATCAGCAAGTAACAGAAAGTGAGCACTTTGTCTGCATATGTAGTTCACCCCAGAAATTGGGTCCACATCTCCTTGTAAAATTTGACAAGTTCCCCCTAGTAATAATTCGAAAGTGTGTTAACAGCTACTTGTCCCTACATGTCTCACTCTTTTCTTTGTTCTTCTTTTGTAAAAACAATCTTTCTCTTTGTTTTGACTGTCTAGTCTGAGTTTTGGATAAATCAATGTCTTTCTAAATTCGTTCTCCTCTTTCTTCCATTCATTCTCTAACACATATTTCTTTCGGTCTGCAGTCTTTGTCATGTTCATGTAACTTTCCTCTAGGGCTACAATGTAAGCTTTTTCTTCGGGATGCATTAAGCAGGCCAAATTCTTTTTATAAGCTTCTACACTATTTATAGGTAAGTGCAGAAAGAAATAATACCAAGTAGTGTCCATTGTTTTCCTTTGCTGGTGTAAATTCATGCTCTCTATCAGTGGCACTTGTGACAGCACTAAATCATATTTTGAATAGAAATATTCCAAATGTCCTTGTCTATATACTAGTGAAAGCAAAATACTTCACATAGGACACAGGAATGTGATAGTATGTAACTTCTTCTGAAACTGAAGCTGGCAAATGTGCACAAGCATAGAAATCCTTAACACCTAAAGCCTTATTGTATTCTTTCACTAATCTAGTATATGCATTGATAGAATAATCCTCTTTCCTAAAAATTTATAAAGGTTTTAGTATAAGTGTTATCTCTAAAATCCTGGACATACATATTTGTGGTATTCATTCTAGGAGGCTCTAGTTCAGGAGCTGAATAAAATCCCATCAATACTTTAGATATCATGATAACTGTTATTACGAAAATCACACACATAGCACATTTGCAATTTGAGAAATTTGTTTTTCTTTTTTTTCTCTTCTTTCCTCTTTCGCAGTTCCCTAATAGGCAATCCTTAACCCTACTCCGTGTTCTTCTAAAATGTTATCCCTATTCCTCTGTAACTTTCTTCTTGTGACTAGGTTAGTCTTCTATAAAACAATTAACAAAAATAACAATCGACTAATAGGCATAGTTCACAACTGTTCTTCTTTAGTGGTAGAGTTCACTTTTTATTTTTCATTGCATTTGATAGCCAAATAATGACTTCTTTATTTTTCAAGGAAATTCTAACAGTTCTGGATTTACGTTGCACAAATCTTCCAAATGTGACATTCAGTGCTGTGTTCACGTACTAGGATCATTCAGGCGCAGAACACCTTCTGCAAGGCACTCGAGTCCTTTTGGTTCTTCTCAGAAGTTGTCAATTTAGATCAAGCGAGTTTTCTTCCTCTGTCTTATTTTCCTCAAGCACTACTGCTGGGATTCATGCTATAGACAGACTCCTCTTTGGCCTTTCCTTGCTGGAACGTTTTGGCCACTCAGTTTGTTGACACCTTCTCTATGTTCCAAAGAATGTTCCTTCGAAAGGGTCTTGTTCTTCTTCTGGTTCTGTTGATTCAGTCTCCATTTCTTTATCACTGGTGACTTCAATTCCACTTTGATTTATTTCAGGCACTTGTACTTCTCTTTCATCTTCACCCCTTTCTTCTTCTTGCACTTCTTCTCGTACTGCTGTTTGTGCTCCTGCTTGCACTTCTGCATGTGCTCCTGCTTGCACTCCTGCAGGGTCGACAGGTTGGACTGGTCTCTCCACTGGTAGTGCAAACACTAGGGCTCTTCTCTCAGGATCATAGACCAGTGACTCTTCTTCTGGATTGCTCACTCTTCTGGTGTGTGTGTGTGGCATGAATGTAGTTTGGAACTCCGGCACATTTAACAGCAGTGTTTGTTGTCAGCAGAATTTGATTGGGGCCTTACCATCTGTGTTCAAGACAAGTCTTCCAAACGATGACCCAATCTCCGGGATTGCGGTCATGGTACTGTTCTTGATGAGGATCAGGTGTGGCAGCTGGCACCTGAAGAGAGACAGAATGAACCACATAAGCGAGGGCTTTGCAGTAGTCCATAATCATATCATCTGTGATATTCACTAAGGCTTCTGCAGGGACAGCAGGCTCTACACATGAGTATTTCATGCAGGGATAGTCCTGTCTTTCTATCTGGAATGCACCGAAAACTCATTAGTACCAATGGTAATGCATTTGGCCATTTCAGTGATGTCCAAGCACATACTTTTGCCAATATGGACTTTATCGTTCCGTTCATCTGTTCAACTATGCCTGATGCTTCTAGTCTGTAACTAAAGTGTAACTTCTGTTTAATCTGTAATGCAGCGCACTACATGTTCATCACTTCGTTACTGAAGTGGGTTCCTTTATCTCACTCAAGAAGGACCAGCATTCCGAGTCTTAGAATGATTTCACGTAATAACAGTTTGGCTACAGTGAGACTGTCATTTATCCTTGTGGGGTATCCTCCCACCCATCTAAAGAATACACAGATAGTCACAAGGATATATCTCAGCCCATTATGAACAGGGATCTCGATAAAATCCATCTGTAGTCTGATCTTCCTAGGTGTTTACTTCTAACTAATTTTCATCAGCAATCTTTCGAAATCTAGGATTAAACCAACTTTGTCTGAAAAGCCTCACCATTGCATCTCTCCCTAAATGTTTGTATCCATGGTAATGCCTAGAAACAACAAGCTGGAAACAACAAGCTGTCTGGCAACACTGGCCTCCCGTCTTCTGACATCCAAATGTAATTTGCATTTTTTGTACAACCTACTCTGATCCACCCACTCTGCTCAGCCTCTGTCACAGTCTGCTGTACTCTCTTTAATTCTTCCCAGGTATCAGTTATTTCCATCATCTTTGCGAAAGCACTATCTTCGTCAGATCTGTGTGTGAAACCATCATTTACTGTGAATCCTCCATTAATTGTGCATGCTAACAAGGCACAGTACCTGGCTATGGAATCAGCATGTCTGTTGCCAATGGCAGTGTATCCACTGCCTGTTTGATGCCCTGGGCATTTCACAACAGCAATTTCTTTGGGTGGCTGCAATTAAACTGAGCAAATCCTTCACATTTTGCCCATTTATGATCGGTGATCCTGTGGAAGTCAAAAACCCTCTCTGTATCTATAATTGCCCAAAATCATGCACTACACCAAAACCATACTGGTGGTCTGTAAAGATGGTGACTCTCTTTTGAGTAGTTAAACTGCAAGCTCTAGTAAGGGCGATTAACTCAGCAACGTGTGTGGAGAAAACTGATGGGAGCCAAGGGGCTTTGATCACATCATTTATGGTGCACACGGCATATGCTGCTCTCAGAGTACCTTCATTACTCCGCAAGCATGAACCATCAACCAACAGAATATAGTCGGGCTCAATTAAAGGTTCATCCTTAATATCAGGCCTTGGTTTTGTGCATAGTTGAGTGACACCTAG
This sequence comes from Calotriton arnoldi, assembly GCA_963921515.1. Lineage (NCBI taxonomy): Eukaryota > Metazoa > Chordata > Amphibia > Caudata > Salamandridae > Calotriton > Calotriton arnoldi. The sequence goes on from CAWUFW010008540.1 coordinate 543,350, forward strand.
GCAATCATGATCAAAATCATAATTTCTGGCTTCTGGTTCAGCAACAAGGTAGAAACATTTAATATATTACAATGCCTGATTGTAACATTATATGGCGCAAGCAGTCTTTGTTCATATTTGCTGAGTCTACTATGTGTCAGAAAATGTGTTTTCGTTCTGGTCAGCAACAATTCAACTGAATGTGGTAACATGACAATTGAGGGATGTCCCATCACTATGTTTTCGCTATTTTACAGACTTACGCTCAACTCGGCCACTGCCTTCAAGCAGCCGGGGAGTCCTGACGCTACAAGGACAAGGGTGGTTGAAAAGTATGTCACAGGTCTTCGGGCTCCCCCATGCATTTGAGTTAACACTGAGAGTGCGCACCCATTTCTCTTTCACTGAAAAATGAAGTAAACTCTGGAATAATCTGGCTTTCCTAGAGATGAGGCTCAACACAATTTATCTTTCAGCCCTAGGAAGACATTTGGTGCATTCATTGTCCCAAGGAATCGGATAAGACACATCTCGGATTCATCAGCCTCAGTAGGGGCTTTGCTGTCAAGGAAAAATTTGGTATCCACTGTCCACAGTAACTAACCATTCCCAAAAACATCCTAAGCTCTTTGTGTTCGTGGTGGATTCATTTGCAAAATGGCTTCCACTCTTTCCGATGACACATTCCTGACTCCTTTAATGATAATGTGTCCCAGATAATAGAAGGACTCTCTGCATACCCTTGAGGGACACAACACCACATAATTGTCCTCTGTTGGAACACAAATGAAAACAAAAGCTGGCTATCTTCGTGCAAGGTTACTTAGAAGAAAGCCTGACATAAATCAATGACCATAAACCATTCTGCAGTACAGGGAATTTGGAAAAGCACAGTAGCAGGATTGTGTACTGGACAACAAGACACCACTATGCTATTGATTCATCTCAAATCCTGCACTATCCTAAATTTTCCGTTAGGCTGTTGGATACCCATTATCGGTGAATTATATGGACTGACATGTCCAATTCATCGCTGCAATACTTCGCATAATGCAGAATTTCAACAAGTGATTTTGTCTGCCAGCAAATAACACTTTGTGTAATATGGGAGCTAATCTCAGGCTTCAATCCCAAAAACGAATTGCGGCACAAAAAGTCCCTTAACCTTCTCTTCAGGATACTCGCTTCCACTGTGCTGTTTAAAAGCCTGCAACAACCTTTCATAATACTCATGAACCATTTACTTCAGTTCCTGGGTCGTTCTTTTAATTTTCAGCCAATCAATGTCTTTAGAAGGAATTTTTCCCTTCAGAACATTTATGACTGCTTCATATTTTTCCATCACCAGTGGTGACAGAGCACCCCTTTCCCTTTTCTCTTTGAGGCTTAGCCTTCAGCCACTGTACAGATATTTTACATTCTGACCACAAATCCATAGGGACCACGATGTCAAAGAATGTATCCAGGTCTTTCCTCAACACCTTCGAAATCTTAACAAAACCTTTCTACCTGGTCATACCACTGTACTGGTTTGTCTCTCAACTTCGGGAAATTGTTTGAAAATGCAGTAAAATCACCTCTATTCCATGGAACATGTACATAGGCACCTCCAACTACTTCTCTCAATGGATATTCTGTCACTTCACTCACCTCATCCTGCTTTCACTCAGCTTCCCTCTTTTTCTTTACAAGCTTCCTTGCCAATCTAAATTCTAGCTTTTCCACATCCTTCCATCTGCGAATGCACTTAATCAATACCATAATATGTACTCGCATTCCTGCAACCCTCAAATTTTCAATTGTCTGGTCATCTAACTCAACCCTGTAATTTCGATGTAAGTTCAAATTTTTAGTGAGATCCACATCATATTTCTTTGCTACTCCTGCCAAATGATTGTGTGTAGTTGCTGCTCTTCGAGTAATTTCCTTACACAGGTAGGTAAGTTCAGGTCTCTCATATTGATCCAAATGATCAAAGTCTAAGCATCCTCTAATTAATTCCTCTGGATTGACTTTTAATTTAGGTCTAGAGGTTTATCCTTTTTGATTTCTTTGTTCTTTGAAGGTTCCGTAACTTCTGCTCTTCTTTCCCTAGTCAATTCCTCTATCCAAGCTGGTAATCCTCCATCTCCACTTCCAGATAACTTACTAGAACTCAAAGGAGTCGTAAAAACCAAAGTTCCTCCTCGATCCCATCTATTAAGGCTTGTAAATTTTATTGAGGTCTCCACAATACTAATTGTGTATACTGTATACTGTGATGTCGGCATGTCAACGGCTGAAGTTGCCGTGACCGCTGGGCTTCTCTCAATTGGGGTGGTGCAGTAGGAACCAGCTGAGGCATAACCGGAACAGTGTTAAATGGGGAAACAATTATAGGTCGCCTTGTTACAGGTGGAGCAATTTGTAAAACCTACATAGGTCGTTCAATAGAATGTGGATCTGGAAGTACTGGAGCAGTAGCCACAGTCTGACTAGCACTAACAGTTATCTCTCCTGGATCAGTATATGTTACGGGAGGTGGTCGGGATGACAGCATCTCTTCTAATATCTCATCTACCGAATCAGTGTCTGAGTCCTCTCCTTAATGCTTAATTGCATCCTTATCCTTTACCTTAATTACTGAAGTAAGAACTGGGTACAATCTGGTTCACTCAATGACTCCTTTCCTCCATCTACGCTGTTCTTCATTTCATTGAGCATTTGCATAGTTTTTCATTGCCCTCCCTGCTCTACTCTGATATTTCCCCCTTTCCTTCGCCCTTTCCTTCTCTTTCCCAATAAAGCTTCATATTGCATGGGTCGAGTTGGTGGCTTCATCGCTTACAATTTTCCCCTCAAATCCTGGTGTTAATGGTTCCATATCTAGGACAACACAATGCATCCTCATCCTCTGTAATCCTCATCCATTGTTTTAACCATAAACATGAATTTAATCCATGCTCAGTAGTCATTATACAAGCTGGAGTATCCTCAAGAGGCAATTCCTCACCTTTCTAAACAGGAATAGTAACATCCCCCCTCACTAATTTTTTCAAATCCTTAAAACATTTCATTTTGACAACCCAATTTATTGAATCGTTTTGCGAAACCAAATGTTTTGCTTTTGTTCCATATTCGTCAGAATTTTAATTACAAATCAAATAACTGCTTAAATTTCATTTTCAGTGACCCCTTTATCCAATCCATAGACAGAGCTCAAATCAACACTGTCTAATAGCAGTGCAGCACAGCACAGAAAACCAACCAACCAATGACAGCGCAAAACACACCAACTATCCAATCCCAGTGTGAAACACTATGGCATTGACTCTTACTCCTCGCAGCGTTCACCCTCCCGTACCATTTCTGTGCTCCTTTCAAAACAACTTTTCTGGCCAATTTTGTATGCTTAATTCTTCTTTTCTCTCAAGAAATTTAGATTCTGCAATCACTCAAGAAATTCACAATTGCAAGTGACTTCTTGAGCAGCGAATATTCACACCAATTATTTCCCGTTTACCCTAGTTTGCAATACGGTTCCACCACCACTAACAAAGTTAATCAATCACCAATGCTTGTCCCTATAGTTACTGAGGGAAGTGATGGTATCTCACACTCCACATCAAATAACCTCTTTGCAAAACAAGATTAATAACTCAGGATCTTTCGACTTCTATGAGCCTGAAATCAACTTCTTCACAACATTAATTTCTTCAATATATCTGCAAAGAAAACACACTCACTCTCACAACCACAATATTATTCTCCCTATTGGTACTCACACCTCCAAACCGCAACTACCTTGACCGTAATCACTCGTACCCCATCCAGTTTCGAGCACTGGAAACTGGAGTCGGGATTATTGTAAATATTTGGGTACTAAATTTAAGCTCCGATCTGGGTATAAATTGTCAATCTGGTACCAGAAATTGTGGGATCCTAAGGACTCACCAAGATGCTTCAATTTCTATACACCCACTTACAATCTCACCACGGAGAATTCTTGTGGCTCCGGAGAGGTCAATGGACCTTTTCCACCATAGGCGAATTAGAGCTGTTCCAATAACTTAAAATATCATTGACACTTAGAATTCTAGATGGCTAGTCAATGATGAGAGGTTGGAAAAGTTTTCATAAAACCTTTATTCATTTTAAAGGTTAGTCCCTCTAATTATCTTTATTGAATTTAGTAAGTTTACAGAAATATAAAGATTTTGGCTGGAGGTCAGTATGAGAAAAATAAAATACAATGTTCCATGAAGAAACCCAATAAACTAACTAAGGACCTAATATAAATAGAACCCATAAAGAGTTCTTCGGAAAAGAGCAAGAGAGATGAACTTCTCATAAGAGTAGTTCTGGAAACTCAGCCGAGTTCCCTACAACTGCAATACTAACTGTATTTAATGGAACAATCTCTGCAGTAGCATTGATCTAAAAAATCAGAAATAAGTCAGCAACCCTCCATAAAGAAGAGTCTCAAGTCAGGAAAATATCCAGAAGCAAGACTGCCAGAATAAGGTATGGAAAGTAAAAGATGGGATGGAAATGGGAATGAGAAGATGACTGATTAACTAACTAGGAACACTCCTTAATACAGGTTCATACTATCGTAACAATTTTGAAGGCGTCTTCACGCAACGCCCAATCAGAATCGTCTGTTTGTTGGTGTCGTCAGTCATATGATGCCTCTTCTTCTGATTCCCACAGTCTGCACTCACGTCATCACATTTGATACAGTTTTTCTAAGTGTTACATGAGGGAAGGTTCTCAGGAGAACCCTCTTACCTAAGCTAAAAGATGCTCTATGAGCTCGATGTGTAGACAAAGGCTAGTCAGTATTACGAAAGCAACTATCAATATTATTCGGAAACAGCATTCATAAGGTCTCTAAATCATCATTTGTAATGTACAGTTTTAATAAACTCATTGTATTCTAGTGAATGATCTAACATAGGGTGAAGAGCTGAATGAACGTGAGGCTGGAGTCAGCACATTTCTAAACAGATCACTAATGCTAAGCAGTTGCAAAAAAATGTTTTACTAATGAAGCTGTGAGCAAGAGTTGAGAGAAAGGCTGTGGGCCTTATTAAAATACACGTTAAGGAATGGTTGCCTGGTGCAAACTTTTTTTTAAAACATGCATTTATTAGTAAATTCTAGTGACATTCTTAATTCTACATATGATTTCTAATGCATTATACATAGTTTATTTACTAAGGTTTCACACATTATGCATTGACATTTTGCCTGCAAGTTTTTTCCTAGTGTAAACGTTTCTGCAGCATTTAAATTCATTCTAAAGTGCTATTCTAACACAGTTGACAAGTCAGTTTTCAAATTTTGCACTATTTCTCTCAAGGACAAGTCTAAAATATGCACAGACACTCTCTAAATACACACTTTGCAGAAGGGACACATTAGGTATTACAGATTTGAGTCTGGCTCAAACATTATTGTGAATGTTCCGATAATTGCTACTTAATGAATACACCCATTGTGAAGATCCTCAGTCAGTGTGGCATTTCGGTCTCGAATTATCCTGTACCTACTTAAAGAGCTCAAATGATCCTCTACAAAAACACATTTAGCTGTCCCCATGTTGTTCACAGATATTAGGCTCAGATGCATGCATACGATACAACAAATTCCGAAGGATAGGGTAGTGTTGATAACATCAAGATATATATGTATGCATTGAGGCACACACCACATACGTCAAATGCCTTTGTTGACACCTACATAGATTGGCATCACTCTATGATGGAGAGGAAGTCTACCACAAACTTAAACATTAGCATTCCAGCAATGGACTGGCACTTGCAGTGATGATCTGTACATGCCCAGTATCTGTGCAGCATTCCAAAGTATGCGGCAATAATGTACTAGTGCCCCAGCAGATGACATGACCAAGGAAGGAATAAGAAGAGAAGATCATGAGTGTAAGCCTAATGTTGACATAAAATATCTTGACAAAACCAATATTTTGCAAAGGCATCCACAACAAGTCAACTAAAAAATGCATGGTCATGAATTCAGTCTCCTGGTTCTCACATGGGTCTCATTGCAGCAGGCTTCCCCTGGCATTGTTAGGATCCTCAGAAAGGGTCAATAGAGAGGTGTGACTGGGATACCCTTGTGTCTATCTACCAAATTCTCACGCACCACAGCGCAGAAGACAAAAAGGTTGCGCTGCTTGAGAAGGAGAGAGCAGGAGAACGCCATATTTACAGGGATATGACACTCTCCTCCCCTCTCCCTAGAGCCGGCACACAAATAGGCAGTTGTGCGCCATGTACTCACCTTTGCACCATAGTGGAAGGGTCTTTGTGTGAGTCTAGCATAGGTTTTGTACTGGAGGGATAGCCTTCCAGTACAAAATACAATGCTTAGACTAACTTTAAAACTTTTTCCCAATTTGTATATGTGCTGTACAGTGCAGCACACATGCAAAACCGAAAAAGAAAGGAGAAATAAAAGCATTTCTCCGTGATAGCGCCTATTTGAAATGGGCATTATATTTTGATGCAAAACCCTGCCTACTTCTTTTAGTAAATAGGGTTTTGCGTGAAACATCTTGGGTGGTTGCATGGGAACGCCCATGTTTTTTCGTTAAAATGTTTAAAAAATAATCATGTGTACAGATTTCCAAAATTCATATATTCCTAAAAAATTATAATTAAAATGTAATAAACTTTTAATCATTTAAAACAACAACTATTTTACCATTTTATACATGTAAAAATATTTCCTTCTTCAATTTAGGTACTTTTGTTAAAATCTGTCAAATGTTGATGGACACAAAATGGCGGATGGTTTACATGTTCCTTGTTTTTATATACAAACACCAGTGACTGACCTGGACAGTCAACTGAATGAATGGCTTGTATAAAATTGTTGTCCACCAACCACTGTGGACCCGTCTGTCAAGACTGATGCAATGGTCCGTTGTCCACCATGTTGCTTCCTTGATTATACAGATTTATTCCTGGTGATATTGTTCTTTCCTGTAATGGCTGAAAGGGCCGCTGGCATTGATGGAAGGAGTATCACAGAAGACGGATGCTTCCATCAATGATGGACTTAATGTCTGCTATATTGTCAGTAATCCCCTATGAGAACAACAACTATTTTGATATATGGAACAACATGGTGAATGACTGACTTACCTCATGGTAGATGATCTAGTACATCAATGAGGTACATACCTTTCCCGACGGATGTGGTCCGTCATTGGTTAAAGTGGTACTTGATTGACGTTGTCTGCAGGAGCTATATAAGGGTGCCTCAGTAGAAATTCCAGCACTTTGACGTACAGAATTTTTCTGCCTTCAAGGTCACCTGCCTTCCAACCTCCATCAGGACAAGACCTCCTCCACTTCTGCAGCTACAGAAACTCGACTGCGAACCATAACGACAAAGTCAACTGGTGACCGGGTTCCCAACTTCTCCACAGATAAACTGGATATTCTGAATGAGGCGTCCCTGGCCAAGTGCAGCCAGCTCTGTAGTACAGCTGATACCTGGGTAGGTCAAAAAGTAACAAACAAACACAAAAAAATTGAAAATGTCAAGGTTGAGCATCATGCGTAAAATATTTTCACCTTAAAGCCAGATAGTTTGTGTTAAACATGTATGGTATTGAATGTAAATGTTTTCAACAAGCCATACGCTGTATTTCAATCACAGAAATGGCTTTAAAGCATGATTGCTAGACTGTTAATATTCTAAAGCAAATAAGATTAGCGAGTTCTATTCTTCAGTACAGCAGTCATTGTGGGCTAATCAAAACAAGATTAGTGTGTGGTAATCTCCATCCTATAGAACAGACACTAATTCTGTGTTGGACACAGAATTAGTGTCTGTTCTATAGGATGGAGATTACCACACACAAATCTTGTTTTGATTAGTCCGTTGTGCACAGGGTAATGTTTAGGCATGCATTGAATATTAAGAGAACATGTATTATTATTGTATTACAATTTCGGTATTTGTATTACTTCCAGCCCTGAGGAAGTCGTAGGGTGTGTACCCTGATACAACGAAACGTGTTGGCTAAAGGGAGTGGAAGAATTTGAGTCATTAAAGAAGAAACAAAGCCCTTACTATTGTTTTTCATGTTATTTAATGTATCAGACTTTGATTTAGAACAAGGATGCGTGTGCTTCAAAAACTGTAAACTGTTCTATGATTGATGTTTGGGGAATTGGGGTGTATTTCCTCTTTGAATGCACCGTAGGACACATATATTTGCTCTTTTTTTTTTTTACGTCCTCATCTCACCAAAAGCGTCTGCAATTCTTGAATAGCCGCTTTCCCAACCTGTGCGCCCCGCAGCCACTGCATTCACTTCGGTCCCAGACCGGACCAGCCCCTTCGTTGGTAGCTTGGTGTAATCATAGGACCAACAGATATTACAAAAAACCCAGGCCTCTACCCCAATCTGTAAAGGCCTGCCAAATGTTTAAACAATTGTCATTATTGCTACTCTGGTCCAGTCTGGCCATTGTGGAAGCAGCTTTGACCCAGTCCTGGGGATTTGGAGGCGAGGGATCTCTCCACTTCAAACATATTTCCCTTCGAGCAATTAAAATTATATATTTGCTCTTAACGTACTGATTGTTGTGAATACTATTTTAGCGCCTGACTACCCATTACACCCATTTCAGTGAATCCTCAACAGTCATTGTGGGTCTGATTCACAAAGGTAAACGTACACGTTTGTTTACGTTGTTCCAGTTTTCACAAAACTGCATTTTAATAGCAAGCTTACAAGTCCAGAATCTCTGCAGTTGGATAGAGAGCTCCGCTCATAAAAAGATGGGCCTGTATTTTCTTTTTATGTGCGGAGTTCTCCGCCCGACTGCAGTTTTGTGAATACAGAAAAGCATAAAGTTACATAAACGTGTACGTTTACCTTTGTGAATCAGGACCTTAAAGTTTAGCCTACTGGTGGAATTCACATTGTCTGTGCATTGGACCTTGTTCATAGGGTTGTTGTGAAAATTATGTAAAGTGAAATATACCATGCCATTTGCATGGATACATTTTAACAAAGATTGACTATTGATGTAAACTAGTGGATCTATGTAAGGTTAAACGTATCTGATTCAGTTTAGGTACATGGTAGACAAGTGTAATAATCTGTTCAAAGATAACATATTCACATCCAGGAGGTATATTTATCTAAAATCGGCAAAGTAATTAACCTTAAGTTTAAATTCTTACTGACAGGTTGTGATAGGAAATGTACTCATGTGAAACAAATGTAAAACATGTTGCGATGTATGGTAGTTACACAACCAGGCATACCTCTGAGCTGCTTATTATCCCCAGCACAAGAGTGAAAGTAACATTTATTGCTGGTTAGGATTATCTACCCAGGCTTAAGTACAGTGTTGTCCACAGGCACTGATGTGACTTGGCGCCTAAAGTTGGGTCATTCAGAAGTGGATTATTATGCAATTGGAGGAAACCCTGCACACTAAGGGGCTTCATTTCAAGCCCCTTGTGGCACATTTGCACCGTTGGAGCGTCACTTTTGTGACGCTCCGGAGGCACAGTGTGCAGACCCAAATTTGCGAGGTCACGCAAAGCCACTCTGTGTGGCTTTTTATCGCCTCACAGATATGGAGTAAGGCAAGGCAGTGCAAGTCGCTGCCTTACCTTATTCTGAGTCAAAGAGGTGTTCCATGGGCATAGCGGTGGGTGTTCCCATCCATCCCCAAAGGATTTTGGCACATTCCCCGATTTACAACATGGCATAAATCTGGAAATGCATCAAAGCCATGTGCCTCCCCAGAGCAGGCATAATGAGGAGAAATGTTTTCATTTCTCCTAGTTTGTTCCTCTTTCTATGTGTGCTACATTCTGCAGCACACATAAAAAGAGGAAAACGTCTCTTAGGATTGTTTATGCGCAGGAAGGTGCACCTTTCTGCACAAAAACAATCCTACCAACAACGCAGACACTCTTGCACCATGGTGCAAGGGTGTCTGCATTGGCGCATGGTAGCAAAATGTGCCCAGCACTAGCTGAAAGGACAGGAATGCACCGTATCTTGTAAATATGGTGCATTCCTCCCCTTTCAAATTGGCGTAGGACAGCGCAGCAAGAAGCCTTGCGGCTCTGCGCTATGACAATTTCTTTCAAATAAGCCCCTAAGGTTTGTTTTAGAAATATTTACCACAGGAATGGTCCTATGATGGAAGGGAACATGAAGGTTTGCTCTGTATTTTGTGTAACCATCCAACATCTTTGTGGTTTCTGGATAAAAGAGTAACCAATCATGGGCTGTTATTCCATTTTCAGAACAATGTCGGGGAAGCAATCTTCACTTAAGAGTCATTGAAATATTGTTTTTGCTTGTCATAGCTGCCATTACATGGTTGCTATATGTTTTCTTTGTTCTTACCTCCCTCTCTGTAGGTCAGCCCCCATGCCAAGAAGACAATATCGCATGCCTTTGCTAAGAGTGGGCAACATTTATGGGTATACGGGCGGCGATTCATCCATTGTTGTAAATCCTGGGAGAACCTTTGTCGGTGGACGGGCTTCACAGCTCTCCACATGCTGGAAAGGGCTTCCCAGCAGGAAAAGTGGATGTGCCTCTCCTTGAACCCTATGGTGTTTCTCATTCTTGGTGGGCACCATTTATGGGTATACGGGCTGCGATTCATCCATTGTTGTAAATCCTAGGAGAACCTTTGTCGGTGGACAGGCCTCACAGCTCTCCACTTGCTGGGAAGGGCTTCCAAGCAGAAAAAGTGGATGTGGCTTTCCTTGAACCCTATGGTGTTTCTCATTCTTGGTGGAGCCTCTCCAGACTTGGTGGGGCAGCTGGAGGCCCAGGAGCAGAAGCAAGGGGGTGAGTTGACAATGCTTTGTGTGGAAATAATATCCATGTTTTCTTCAATACCTGGATGTTCCATTGTATGCCATCATGTTGTTAATATGCTATGTGTCCCAAGATGTGTCGAACACTCATGTACAGAAAGTTTGCCTTCTATGTGCCATTAACTAGGCCAGACGATAAACTGGTTTTGGTTCCTTGCAGTTTGAGAAACAGTGTAAAGTTGCTTATGTCAACCAAAGTGCATATTGAAACTTATCCAAAGGTAACCTTTGATAAATCATGGAGATTTGTTAGGGCACCTATAGGCCCAAGAAAACCTGATGCTCCACCCAACATAAATGTTTTTGGTCATCAGCTGTTCGACTATGCAATGCCATCTTTATGTTGATAGTATGTCAGTAATTATCTTTTCCCCATATTGAGTTGTCCTTCAGAAGGATCTGAGATTATACTGTGCTGATGCCCCTTCCTGACTCAAAGGCCCTATGTGTGTACATATCTGCCTTGTTTTCCTGGATTATATGTATGTCCATATTGAGCATTGCCCATTTAACCTGGCCACCGTGCTTCATTTAAAAAAAAAAAATCATCGGGATTCGCAAAGGGTACCCGAATCCCACCGAAAAAATAAATAAAAAATGCTTTTTGGTCCTGAACAGGCCCAGGGGGTCAGGGTGTTTCTACCCTGCCCCCTTTTCTTCATTTTTAAACTTTTTCTTGTGACTCGGTTCAACCGAGTCACAAGATGGCTGCCAACACTTTTTGGTTTGGAGTGTTTGCAGCCAATCAGAATCAAGCTCATGATCGGGAGAGTTCGCGGATCCACCGCGGTCACCAGATATCAATATTTTTTTATTTTTACATTTCTCAGGAACTACTGAACGGATTTACACTATTTAAAGCAAAGCGTGCACTGTGGACCAAGAACTACCTCTCTGCCAAATTTGTTGTAATTCCGTTCATCAGTTCGGGCTGTAGCTTGGACAAAAGTTTCCTATGGAAATTAACATGGAGAAAACGCGTTTTGTGGCTCCCATTTTTTCTCAACCCTCGCTTGACGAATCACCTCGAAACTTTCAAGACAGGAGCTGACCGGAGCGCCCCATTAGTTTTGATAATTTCACTAAGATTCGTCAACTGGCGCCAGGGATACTGGCAAAAGAAAAAACGCTCCTCCAATGCAAACTAGGTCCTAACTATAACTACCTACTGGCAACCGCCAGTAGGTTTTATATATATATATATATATATATATATATATATATATATATATATATATATATATATATCCAAATGCAGGGGTGCTCCCAAGCTTGAAGGTGCCACTCACATCCTGTTATAAAACCATCGCAAGTGCAACGTCACTTTTAGCTGCTTGTTCTCCAGAGATGCCAAGCCAGAGATCAAGGGCGAGGAAACGCCCGAAACGCGTATGGCAGAATCGGCGCATTTTGCTGTGAATGTGATGCTGTCCGCTCTGTTAATCTTTGCAAATAAAGGAAGTAAACACGATGTGAGTGGCACCTTCAAGCTTGGGAGCACCCCTGCATTTGGATATATATATATATATATATATATATATATATATATATATATATATATATATATATATATATATATATATATATATTCACTAAAAAAAACAAAGGTTACAGGAATGTTATAGTCAGGCTCAGATTTCACTCACACAAAACCAGTGAAATCCACCAGTTATAGTTACCTGAGCTAACTATAACTTATACCCCTCCAATGCTCTGTTTATGACCTCATATATTACATCACTCATGACATGGTCAAGAGCATTACTGATGACGTCACTAATGACATCTCAAATGACATCACTCATGACATCACTGATGATATCATCCAGTGAGTGTGATTGTTTTGCAAACGTTTTTGAGTTTTAAAGATATATACTAAGCTACTGCATAACTTAAATGCTATTCTTTTTGTACTAATAATGAGTGATACTATTTCTAACATATGTCATCTGAGAGACTATAAGACTGTCGGAATCTGTGTGTGAGTGGTTGAGTGGCTGTATAGGTGTGTGAGTGGGTATGTGAGTGGCTGCATAGGTGAATAAGTGGGTGTGTGAGTTGCAGTATGGGTGCATGAGTGGCTGTGTGAGTGGCAGTATGAATGGGTGTCAGTGGCTGTATGGGTGAGGGAATGGGTATATCAGCAACTGTATTAGTGTGTGTGGGCTCTGTGAGTGAGTGAGTGAGTGGTTGTGTGAGTAGCTGCATCAGTGAGTGAGTGCCTGTGTGAGTGGCTCCATAGGTGAGTGACTGGGTATGTGAGTGGGTATGTGGGTGAGTGAGTGGCTGTTTAAGTGAATGTATAAGTAAGTGAGTAGGTGTGCAAGTAGCTGTATTGTACAGTCAATGTGTATATAAGAGGTTGTATATGTGAGTGAGTGTGTGTACCAGTGGCTGTATTGGAGAGTTAGTGTCTGTGTGAGTGGCTGTATGGGTGAGTGAGTGGTTGTGTGAGTGCTTGTATGGATGTTTGAATGGGTATTTAGGTGCTTGCGTGAGTGTGTGTTATGGGTGTCATATTGCATGCCACTGCTCAAACCATAAGTGCATAGTGCCTCTGCATAAACACAGCCCCTTTATTCTGAACAAACATGTTATAGGTGGCACAGTATGTCCTATATCCACTGTGGCTTTCCCTACATACGTGTACCATTCCTGGTGGCAGTGGTAGGTACTTGCACGTTTAATATGCTACATAAACACTTGTATGTCTACAGAACCTGGCTCCAGCAGCCACTTGCAGAAGTAAACACCATTTTCACATGTCCTTGTGCAAGCACGTCATTAGAACACTCTCCACAACAACAGTTTTTCATTTGTACATGGACTTGAGGAGAGCAGTTGCAGAATAGTTGGTAATGTGTGGCTTCATAATATAATTAATATAATTGCAGCAGTGTTAGCAACTTGAGGAACAGCCATTAGCATAGGCATCATTAGCATAATTGCAAAGGCGGTTGGCAATGTGAGGAACAGCCCAAGGCATTTCCACATGTGCCGAGGGCTATTTAAGTAATGCGGAAAGAACAGCACTTGCTTAGCCTCATCTCAAAGCAGCACTTACCTGGCTCCAATCATTGCCTATTCCCTACCGCGGTGGTGATTGCTCTATCCCTGTCTTCCTGCCTTCAGTCTCCACACTACTTCCACTGTGCTGCCAGAAGTCCTGTATTTCCTGTAAGAGAAACACAGAGGAAATAAGTCTGCTACAAACATGGCACTCTCAACGTGTTCTCCACGCTGAGGCTAATCGTCACCTCCAAGGTAAAAAACTTCCATTGTATGCATGCAGCTTAACCCCTTCGCTGCTAGGCCTTTCCCCCCCCCTGTGCTAAGCCTTTTTTTGGCTATTTGGGGTAGTGCGCGCTTAGGCCCCTGTAACTTTTTGACCACATAAGGTATCCACGCCAAATTTGCGTCCTTTTTTTCCAACATCATGGGGATTGAAAAGGTACCCAGGGTTTGTGGATTCCCCTGGAGGGGTCCCAGAAATTAGCCAAAATACAGCTAAATTTTGGGGGTTTTGGGAAAAATGCGAAAAAAGGGCTGCAAATGAAAGCGTCTGGTATCAGAAAAGGGTTTATGGGGCTGAAATCACCATTTTCCCGGCTTTTAGGGAATGACAGACTTTTGTCAGAAAACCAACATTTTTTACACAGTTTTGGCATTTTTCTGGGACATAGCCTATTTTTGCTATTTTTTGTGCTTTCAACCTCCTTCCAGTTAATGGTAGAAATGGGTATGAAAGCAATAATGGATCCTAGACAGCTATACATTTTAGAAAAGTAGACAAAATTCTGAATTCAGCAAGGGGTCATTTGTGTAGATCCATAAAGGTTTCTTTATAAAAACTAACAGTTAAATATAGGAAAAAATGAAAATTAGTTGAAAAAAACAGCCTTTTGTGTCAACGTTTTCACCTGTAACTTCTTCTAATTATGACAGCTCTTTGAAATCAATATACCGTTACATCCGCTGGACCTTACTGGTTGTGGGGATATATAGGACTTGTAGGTTCACCAAGAACCCGACGAACCCAGAGCCAACAACTGAGCAGCGTCTTGCAATGGTTTTTATTATGTACCGGGTATATAGCAATTATTGTGGGAAAATGTATACATGGAAAAATCGGTATGAAAGACACCTATGTATTTCTGAAATGGGAACAAAATATAGAGTTTAGAAACAGTAGATATTTGCACATTTCCGAAATTGGGAATACTCATACTAGCATGAGAATTATCGGTCATTTTTTAAAATTACTTCTTTTTTACACAATGTCTTTCATTTGGAAGGCAGAATGCATCGAAAGTCAATAGGTAATAACAGTTGCTTTACAAATCTGAATTACCCTAAGTCTCCCGATAAAAATGGTACCTCACTTGTGTGGGTAGGCATAGTGCCCACGACAGGAAATGGCTCAAAACCCAACGTGAACACACCACATTTTCACAATGAAAAATTACCCTTTTTTTGCAAAGGGCCTAGCTGTAGTTTTTGAACCCTAGCTCTGCCGGCACCTAGGGAAACCTAGCAAACCTATACATTTTTGAAAACTAGACACCCAGGGGAATCCAGGATGGGGTGACTTGACTGCCTCTCACCAGGTTTTGTTACCCAGAATCCCTTGCAAACCTAAAATTTTGTCAAAAAAACCGCATTTTCCTCACATTTCTGTGGTGGAAAGTTCTGGAATTTGCGTGGATCCAGGAATTTCCACCCACCCCGCGTTCCCCAAAGTCTTCACAGAAAAATAGTACCTCACTTGTGTGGGTAGGCCTAGTGCCCGCAACAGGAAACGGCGCAAAACGCAACGTGGACACACCCCAATTTCACAGTGAAAAATGACCCTTTTTTGACAAAGTGCCTAGCTGTAGTTTTTTAACCCTAGCTCTGCCGGCACCTAGGGAAACCTAGCAAACCTATACATTTTTGAAAACTAGACACCCAGGGGAATCCAGGATGGGGTGACTTGACTGGCTCCCACCAGGTTCTGTTACCCAGAATCCCTTGCAAACCTAAAAGATTGATAAAAAAAACACATTTTCCTCACATTTCTGTGGTGGAAAGTTCTGGAATCTGCGTGGATCCACAAATTTCCACCCACCCCACGTTCCCCAAATTCTTCTGAGAAAAATGGTACCTCACTTGTGTGGGTAGGCCTAGTGCCCGCGACAGGAAATGACGCAAAACGCAACGTGAACACACCCCAATTTCACAGTGAAAAATGACCCTTTTTTGACAAAGTGCCTAGCTGTAGTTTTTGAACCCTAGCTCTGCCAGCACCTAGGGAAACCTAGCAAACCTATACATTTTTGAAAACTAGATACCCAGGGGAATCCAGGATGGGGTGACTTGACTGGCTCCCACCAGGTTCTGTTACCTAGAATCCCTTGCAAAACTAACAAATTGTCAAAAAAAACACATTTTCCCCACATTTCTGTGGTGGAAAGTTCTGGAATCTGCGTGGATCCACAAATTTCCACCCACCCCGCGTTCCCCAAAGTCTTCCGAGAAAAATGGTACCTCACTTGTGTGGATCGGCCTAGTGCCCGCAACAGGAAACGGCGCAAAACGCAACGTGGGCACACCTCAATTTCGCAGTGAAAAATGACCCTTTTTTGGCAAAGTGCCTAGCTGTAGTTTTTGAACCATAGCTCTTCCGGCACCTAGGGAAACCTAGCAAACCTATACATTTTTGAAAACTAGACACCCAGGG
This sequence comes from Calotriton arnoldi, assembly GCA_963921515.1. NCBI lineage: Eukaryota > Metazoa > Chordata > Amphibia > Caudata > Salamandridae > Calotriton > Calotriton arnoldi. The sequence goes on from CAWUFW010008540.1 coordinate 559,926, forward strand.
GAATCCAGGATGGGGTGACTTGACTGCCTCCCACCAGGTTCTGTTACCCAGAATCCCTTGCAAACCTAAAAAATTGTCAAAAAAAACACATTTTCCCCACATTTCTGTGGTGGAAAGTTCTAGAATCTGTGTGGATCCACAAATTTCCACCCACCCCACGTTCCCCAAAGTCTTCCGAGAAAAATGGTACCTCACTTGTGTGGGTCGGCCTAGTGCCCGCAACAGGAAACGGCGCAAAACACAACATGGACACACCTCAATTTCGCAGTGAAAAATTACCCTTTTTTGGCAAAGTGCCTAGCTGTAGTTTTTGAACTATAGCTCTGCCGGCACCTAGGGAAACCTAGCAAACCTATACATTTTTGAAAACTAGATACCCAGGGGAATCCAGGATTCTGGGTAGGAAAACGTTGGGGGATCCACGCAAGCCATACCTCATTAGACTCCCCCGGGTGTCTAGTTTTCAGAAATGTTTGGGTTTGGTACTTTCCCAAGATGGCCGCCGAGGCCGGGGCCAAAATCTCAGGTGCCCCCCCCCAAAAACCAGGTAGTTTTGCTATAGGTAATTTTGAAGTCTTCAGAGTACGATTTGGGCCATTTCCGGTTGCAGCCACTGTGCCTACCCACACAAGTGAGGTACCATTTTTATCGGGAGACCTGGGGGAACGCTGGGTGGGAGGAAATTTGTGGATCCACGCAGATTCCAGAACTTTCCACCACAGAAATGTGAGAAAAAGTGCATTTTTTGGCAAAATTTGAGGTTTGCAGGGGATTCTGGGTAGGATAATGATGGGGGACCCACGCAAGCCATACCTCGCTGGACTCCCCCGGGTGTCTAGTTTCCAGAAATGTGTGGGTTAGGTAGGTTTCCCTTGATGGCTTCCGAGCCCCGGGCCAAAAACTCATGGGACCCCCCATGCAAAACCAGGTTGGTTTGTGATAGGTAATTTTGATGTCGCCTCAATAGCTTTTGGGCCCTTGCCTGTCACGGGTCCTTGACCTACCCACGCAAGTGAGGTACCATTTTTATCGGGAGATCTGGGGGAACACTGGGTGGGAGGAAATTTGTGGATCCACGCAGATTCCAGAACTTTCCACCACAGAAATGTGAGAAAAAGTGCATTTTTCGGCAAAATTTGAGGTTTGCAGGGGATTCTGGGTAAGAAAACGTTGGGGGATCCACACAAGCCATACCTCCCTGGAATCCCCCGGGTGTCTAGTTTTCAGAAATGTGTGGGTTTTGTAGGTTTCCCTAGATGGCCGCCGACCCCGGGGCCAAAAACCCAGGTAACCCCCCGTGCAAAACCAGGTTGGTTTGTGATAGGTAATTTTGATGTCGCCTCACTAGGTTTTGGGCCCTTGCCTGTCGCGGGTACTTGACCCACCCACACAAGTGAGGTGCCATTTTTCTCGGAAGACATTGGGGAATGCGGGGTGAGTGGAATTTTGTGGATCCACACAGATTCCAGAACTTTCCACTACAGAAATGTGAGGAAAATGTGTTTTTTTATACACATTTTGAGGTTTGCAAGGGATTCTGGGTAACAGAACCTGGTGAGAGCCAGTCAAGTCACCCCATCCTGGATTCCCCTGGGTGTCTAATTTACACAAATGTACAGGTTTGCTAGGTTTCCCTATGTGCCGGCTGCGCTAGGGCCCAAAATCCACAGGTAGGCATATTGCTAAAAACACATCCGTTCCTAGTCGGCTTTCTGCCGCCCTGGGGGGGGGATATCAGGGGGTGGGGTTGCCCCGATATGCCCCCAAGGGGGGCAGAAACTCTGTGGCTATTTTTTTGGGGGGTAGGCGCATTGGTATGCCCATTCTGAGCAGCCCCCACACATAAAAGCCAGCGTAATCGTTGGCGTCTAGTGAGCTTTTTGCCCCCTGGGGGGCAGATTGGGAGCTACTGCCCCCATCTTCCCCCCAGGGGGGTTCAGAAAGGCTGTAATTGTTGCGGGTGGGGGGTGGGGGCATTGACATGCCCGGTTTGGGCAGCCCCCACCCTAATAAAAATTTGCCCCAAAAAATCCCTGGCGTCTAGTGGGCTTTTTGCCCCCCCGGGGGGGCAGATTGGGGGCTACTGCCCCATATGCCCCCCAGGGGGGGCAGGAAGGCTGTAATTTTTGAGGGGAGGGGGGCATGGGCATGCCCGTTTTGGACAGCCCCCACCCTAATTCAAATTTGCCCCCAAAAAAAATCCTGGCGTCTAGTGGGCTTTTTGCCCCCCCGGCAGGGCAGTTTGGGGGCTAATGCCCCCATCTGCCCCCCAGGAGTCCACTAGATGCCAGGGAGTTTTTTGGGCAAATTTTAATTAGGGTGGGAGCTGCCCAAAACGGGCATGCCAATGCCCCCACCCTAATTAAAATTTGCCCCAAAAAATCCCTGGCGTCTAGTGGGCTTTTTGCCCCCGGGGGCAGATTGGGGGCTTCTGCCCCATCTGCGTCCCAGGGGGGGCAGGAAGGCTGTTATTTTTGCGGGGGAGGGGGTGGGGGCATGGGCATGCCCGTTTTGGGAGCCCCCACCCTAATTCAAATTTGCTCCCAAAAACTCCCTGGCGTCTAGTGGGCTTTTTGCCCCCCCCGCCAGGGCAGATTGGGGGCTAATGCCCCCATAAGCCCCCCGGGGGGGGCAAAAAGCCCACTAGACGCCAGGGAGGTTTTGGGCAAATTTTAATTAGGGTGGGGGCTGCCCAAAACGGGCATGCCAATGCCCCCACCCTAATTAAAATTTGCCCAAAAAAATCCCTGGCGTCTAGTGGGCTTTTTGGCTCCCCACGGGGGCAGATTGGGGGCTACTGCCCCATCTGCCCCCAGAGGGGGCAGGAAGGCTGTTATTTTTGCGGGGAGGGGGTGGGGGCATGGGCATGCCCGTTTTGGGAGCCCCCACCCTAATTCAAATTTTCCCCCCAAAACTCCCTGGCATCTAGTGGGCTTTTTGCCCCCCCGGTGGGGCAGATTGGGGGCTAATGCCCCCATCCGACCCCCAGGGGGGGCAGAAAGTCCAATAGATGCCAGGGAGTTTTTTGGGCAAATTTTAATTAGGGTGGGGGCTGCCCAAAATGGGCATGCCAATGCCCCCAACCTAATTAAAATTTGCCCATAAAATCCCCGGTGTCTACTGGGCTTTTTGCCCCCCGAGGGGGCAGATTTGGGGCTAATACCCCCAGCTGCCCCCCAGGGGGGGGGCAGAAAGGCTGTCATTTTTGTGGGGTGGGTGGGGGCATGGTCATGCCCATATTGGGCAGCCCCCACCACAAATTATAATTTAAAAAAATCCCTGGCTTATAGTGGGCTTTTTGCCCCCCCGGGGGGGCAGATTGGGGGCTACTTCCCCCAACTGCCCCCTGGGGGGGGGCAGAAAGGCTGTAAATTTTGCGGGGTGGGGGCATGGACATGCCCTTTATGGGCAGCCCCACCCTAATAAATTAATTGGGCAAAGAAAAATATCCCTGGGTTCTAGTGGGCTTTTTGCCCCCCGGGGGGCAGATTGGGGGCTACTGCCCCCATCTGCCCCCAGAGGAGCAAAAATCTAAATTGCACCAAAAACAAATTGGGGGAGCAAAAGCCCTTGCCCAAGGGCCGCTCCCCCTCCCTGGTGTCTAGTGGGTGGATCCCTGCTTGGGGATCGCCCTCCTGGGGCGATCCCAAGCAGGGATCCACTGGGAGAGGTACCATTGGAAAGGGAGATTCTCCCCTTTCCAATGATACCTCTCCCGTCTTTCCTACGTGCCCGGGGGGCTGAGATAGCCCCCTGAGCACATAGAAAGTGAAACTGAAATGAGCCTAAAGGCTCATTTCAGTTTCGATTTCTGTGCAATGAGGACAGCGCGATGTGCGCGCTGATCCTCATGGCACAGAAACCAGGGAGGGGCCTCGGGAGCTGGGAAGCAATTCCCCAGCTGCCAAGGTCACAGGGGTGAAAGTGAATCCCTCTGCTGTCTGCAGCAGAGGGATTTCGTGCCCCTGGCCTCATGACGGAATGGTTCCGTCATGAGCACAGGGGCACCGATGCTCATGATGGAACCATTCCGTCATGAGCATCGAAGGGGTTAAAGACTCTAAAATCTGCACCGGCATCAGCATTACCCCATGTTTGGCTCCAGAGAACAAACTCTTTTAAGAACTCTCTGCAGGAAATCCATATTCCTTATAAAAGGTGCACCTTGAAAATAATTGTTATTTTTCATAGACTAAATTGGTTAACAGAACGTTGCTGCTACAAAGGACTCTGGCCAAGGTTTGGTACAAAAGACTATGAATCATTGACTCTGCACTTGGTGGTTCATTGCTGTTTGGCAGCCTTGTTATCCTGAAGCTGGTGTTTATTTGTATGCTAAGAATACAACTCACAACGATACAACTCACAACTTGAGCTGCCAAAGTTAACAAAGTTAACACAGAATTGTATGAGTATGTTAATCAATGATCTGTGCATATGCCAGTGTGTGGTATGGTGTACATCATTCTAATTGGTGGTTTCCCTTACAGATGTAATACATACTCCACAGTAGATGACATCAAAGTGCAGTAACCCTGTGTCCAGTGCAAGAACCTGAATCCTCCAGAGCACAGAAGTCTCTGACACAAGAAGAAGCTGGCATTCTCTTTCTCTCTTATCCAAACCCCCCTTGTGAACTCATGAGGGGGTTCCATTCATTGCTGCAACATCAGGGATTTGGGGAATAATGTTGCCCCATCAGAACCACCAAGAGTTTCAGGTTAGTGGCTCACAACAGTGTGTGAGTGGGTGAATAAGTGGTCATATGGGTGAGTGAGTGTCTGTTGTGAGGCTGTATGGGTGAGTGACTGGGGGTGTGAGTGGCTGTATGGGTGGATAAATGGGTGTGTGAGTATCTGTATGGGTGAGTGAATGACTGTGTAAGTGACTGTATGGGTGAGGGAGGGACTGTGGGAGTAGGTGTATGGGTAAGTGAGTGGCTGTGTAAGTTAATGCATAGGTGACTGAGTGGGTATATGAGTGGCTTTATGGTTGAGTGTGTGGGTGTGTGAGTGGTTGTATGGGTCTTTGCTTGATATGTAAGTGGTTCTGTGGACATGTAAGTGGGTGTATGAGAGGTTGCATAGGGGTGTGAGTGGTTCTGTGGATGATGTCATCAGTGATGTCATTAGTGATGTCATTTGAGATGTCATCAGTCATGTCATCAGTCACTGACCATGTCATGAGTGATGTAATATGTGAGCTCTTAAGCAGTGCATTGGGAGGGTGTAAGATATAGTTAGCTTAGGTAACTATAACTGCTGAATTTCACTGGTTTTGTATGAGTGAAATTTGAGCCTAACTATAACGTCCCTATAACCTTTTTTTCAGTGATTTTCTAAGGTTTTTTTTAATTCTATTTCCTAACTATAATGTCCCTGTAACCTTTGGGTTTTCAGTGAATTTCTAAGGTTTTTTAAATTTTATTTCCTAACTATAACGGCCCTGAAACCTTTGGTTTTTAGGTGAATTTCGAAGATTTTTTAAATTCGATTTCTTAACTATAAAGGCTCTCTACCTTTGTTTTTTGTGTGAATTTCTAAGGTTTTTTTTACATTTTATTTGTCAATTGTAACCTGTGGCCTTTGATAGTAAGTGTGTAGTAGCTGTATAGGTCATTTAGTTTTTGTGTGTATGGATGTATTGCTCTGTGAGTGGGTTTGTGAGTAGTCATATGGGTCTGTAAGTGGGTGTTTAAGTGGTTTTGAGGGTGTGTAAGTGGGTGTGTAAGTAGTGTACGGATCGGTCAGTGGATGTTAATGGCTGTATGGATCTGTGAGTGAATGTGAGAGTGGCAAGAATGGGTGTGTGAGTGGTGTGGAAGTGTCTGTGTAGAAGTGTCAGTAGCTCTGTCAGTGACTGTGCCAGAACGGAACCTCACCTGCCCCTTTATCTTACAAGAGAACACAGTTGTCTACAAAATGTCTACCTAACTGGAGAACTTTCTTCTGGTTAATTACTAAGAACTACCTATTTGGTTAAATGTCCAGTGTGTAATCTACATTACTTCTGCGTAATGGACCATGGGCAAATGTCTCCGGTGACCTTGTGGGCATTTCAGCAATGTACTTGATACTAGTACATCTTTATCCATACATTTGTGATAATATGAATTCTCCTATAGAGATGACAACAAGACTACAAAGAGGTAAGTCTCCACCAAACAAGGATACCTTCTCTAAACTATATGAAGTAATTGCTTCTTTATTTGGTTAAGATGTCCTCATATACCACGGCACCAAGAATGTGAGTCTTCAGTACCCTGTTGGTTTTCACCTGCCGTCTTGTGAAGCCACCGATCGCCTCTCTCATCGACCTCCTCTCATGCACCCCCATGTGAGTGTCTCTCTCAGGTCACTTGCAGACCTGCACTATTGTGAGGGCAGAGGGTATTATGGAGGGTTTGGGACATAGGGTGCACTTGGTCTACACTATTTCTTTTCCCACCTCTCCTGGAATAGCCTCCCAGGAGAAGGAACGGGGTCAATAAATTGAGGTGACCCTGTGATGAACTGGCAGATGTGTCATCCCTGTATGGCATCCCTGGTCCACCTTAAATGGGTACCCGCTGTCTGTCTTCCACTGAGCATTCCAGATGAGAAGGGTTCCTAGAAGTCACTGTGGTGTAAACTTATATCAGAGAAATTGGAACATCTGCCACTACAGCTTACATTTTCCGTTAATGGCTCTTAAATTCATGGCCTGACAGTGGATAGCAGATGTACTTTTAGCACTGGGGTGATGGCCCCGTCCCCTTGGGCTCCGTTCTGCAGTCGCACCTCCTGGCACATATTCTGGTGGAAAATGGGGTCCCTAAGCACAGGTGAGGTCAAAAGGGGCTAGTGACCCCAAGTCCACGTAGTGTATTGTCCCACACGGCAGGATAGCAGAGGCACTTTTAGCGCTGGGGTGATGGCCCCGCCCCCTTGGATCCGTTCTGCAGTCATGCCTCCTGGCACGTATCCTGGTGGGAAATGGGGTCCCCAGGCACCAGTGAGGTCAAAAGGGGCTATTGCCCCCACTCCATGTAGTGTATTGTCCCACACGGCAGGATAGCAGAGGCGCTTTTAGCGCTGGGTTGATGGCCCCACCTCCTGGGCTCCGTTCTGCAGTCACGCCTTCTGGTACATATCCTGGTGCGAAATGGGGTCCCCAGGCACAGGTGAGGTCAAAAGGGTCTAGGGTTCCCAAGTCCAGGGGGTGTATTGTCCCACACGGTGGGATAGCATAGGCGCTTTCAGCGCTGGGGTGATCACCCCGCCCCCTTGAGCTCCGTTTTGGAAGAGCTTTCAAATTGACTTGTGAGAATTGTCAGGCTCTTAATGGATCCTTCTTTTAAAAATTGTACACATATTAAGTAGTCAGAATATCATCTGGAGGTGCAGGCACATGTCCATGGGACCTGGCCCACATGGGGGCCCGTATTAAAGCAAGCGCGGGAGCCCGCACTTGTTTTTCTTTTTGAATTTTTATTGGAATCACTGATCTGCTGCAATTTTCATTGAAAATTTTTAAAAAGCAATCTTTTTTGCCCTGCCGGTGTCCCTCTGGGACCCGATAACCAGAGCTAAGGGATCAGGGTATTCCTACCCTGCCCCCTTTTCTTTTTTGCTAATGTTTTTTCAGAGATTCAGATGAAATCAAGTCCCAAGATGGCTGCCAACACTTCCTGCTTGAAGTGTTGGCAGCCAATCAGATCTCAGCACAAGATGGGGAGGGTTCAGATAGCCTTTGCGTACCTAGATATACAAATTTGGTTTTACTTTAATATCTCCCAAACTACTGAACGGATTTACACCAAATAACAAAAACAGTTCTTTCTGGACCAATAGCTACCTTTCTGCCAAATTTGGTGTAATTCCGTTCAGCGGTTCAGGCTGTAGTCGTGTCTAAAAATCTCTATGGAAATTAACATGGGAAAAACACTTTTTTTCACCCCTCCTTTTTCTCGGCCCCTGCTTGATGGATCACCCCAAAACTTTCCATGCACAAGAAAAATCACTAGCACACTTGTTTTGGAAACTTTTGTGAAGATTCATCAACCGGTGCCAAAGATATAGGCAAGTCGAAAAATGGTTTTCCTATGGAAACATGGTCCTAACTATAGCTAACTACTGGTGATTAAAGTGATTGGTGGTTAAATTGACGTATAGTTAGGTGAAAATTTCAAAAACAATGTAACACTTTAAACTAAAAAAAAAATACCAGTTATAGTGATCTCTAGTTACTATAACTCTTGTCCTAAGGCAACTATAACTCGTACCCCCCCTTATGTTTAAACCTCTGGTTCAGGGGATAGGGTCCACAGGGCCTCAATGAGACTTGGGGAGGGAGGCCGCCTGCCCACCTCCTCTTTGATTTTCATTGCACCCCTAGGCTGGTATTAACCTCTTTTTAAATGGGACTCCCGCAAGACTGCAGTGATTTTTTTAAGCAAAAAATTATTTTGGCCCTGGGGTGTTCCCCTGCAGAGGGCTTAGGGTATCCTTACCCTGCCCCCTTATATAATTGTTTAAAAATAAGCTCTGGCCAGGGTAATAAGTCCCAGAGTCCAGTAATGGATACTGGAAACATTGTTGCAGGCAGCCAATCAGAGTGCTCACTCCCATGGGAACATGTTCACCATGGGAGTGAATTGGCCCAAGGGGAAAAAAACCCTGGGCCAATCAGAATGTTCAATTTTTTTATAATTGGTTTCAAGGGACTCTTTCAACCCCAACCACCCAGATATACAAATATTTTAGAGACTTAGGGTATGATTCTGAGTTTGGTGGTCCGACTAGCCGGTCCGGAGAACGCCTCCAAGCTGGTGGCATCCCGACCGCCATATTACGAGTGGTGTTGAGTCAACGGTGCCATGGCAGCGGCATGCTTCGGCTCATAGAAAGAGCCTGACACATATGCCGGCGCCATGGCAGTGCCGCTTGCACATCGGTGCAAAGTGTACTGTGCATCATGTTGTGCATGGCACACAGTTCACGCACGGCAGTGCATCAGAGGGAGGCTCCCCCATACACAATCCCTCATGGGCAAATTCACCCTTGGACCCTGTTTGGGGCCCCTTCCCTGCCTTTCTGCTGACCTTTTGATGGCGGAGGTCCCTGCCATGAACAGGTCGGTGGAAAGGCAGGTCATGATCAGCACGATGGTACCGAAATCGGCAAGCCGCCAATGATCACTGCTTCCCCCACCTCTGCCCCGTCGGAGTCCAGGATCCTGGCGATGATGGTGGTCTTGCTTCGGGCTTGTGGCAGTCCGATCGCCAACCTTGTAAACGGGCAGTCAAACCGCCGACGAGGCAGCGGTCAGACCGCCACCACGGGTATTGCCATCTTGGGACCACCGTATTCATAATAGGGTCCTTAGTATCTCAAAAACTATTGAACGGATTTACCACAAACCACAAAAAAATGGTTCCTGCACCAAGATCTAGTTTCCTACCACATTTGGTGTCATTCTTTTCAGCAGTTTTTGCAATAGTACTTGTTTAAAAAGGCTATGGAAAATGAATGGGGATTTTGCGTTTTGGAAGCCCCCTTTTTCTCAGAACCTGCTTGACAGATCACCCTGAATCTTTCCATGCACAAAATGGGCAGAAAAGTCTTTTCAGTATTCACAAAGGTAAACTTAGACCAAAAGTCTAACTTTACTACTTTTCTGTATTCACAAAGGTAAACTCATACCAAAAGTCTAACTTTACCAGTAGTAAGTTACCTTTGTGAATACCGAAAAGTAGCAAAGTTAGACTTTTGGTCTAAATTTACCTTTGTGAATACCGAAAAGTAGTAAAGTTAGACTTTTGGTCTAAGTTTACCTTTGTGAATACCGAAAAGTAGTAAACTTACACAAAAGTGTAAGTTTACCTTTGTGAATCTGGCGCAATATGTTTAGGCTATAGTATATATAGGTCTTGTGTTTGTTCATGTACATTAAGGGGGTAGGGGGTTAATGTTTATTATTTAATGTGTTAGTAATAGCTAAATTAGATTAAGATTAATGTGAGGAATTTTAGGATACAGATTAGAGTAGATAGAGTACCTTCATATAGTGTTAGGTATTTTATAGCGTGCTGTATTTTTTATATAAATATTTTGCTTCTTTGCTTGAGTGCTTATTATGTTTTGGAAATACACTTTGTTAGACATAACATCCTTAGAATGGCCTTCCTCCAAACCTCCTCTTTTTGCTGATTCTTTTTGTTGCTGATTTTGCTTGTTGGCCTTAGGACCCTGAGCACTTTACCACTGCCAACCAGTCCTAAAGTGCAGGTGCTTCTCTCCTAAAACATGGTTTGAATGATGTATCCACAATTGGCAAATGTAATTTAGTTTTAGGTCCCTAGTACAGTGCACTAAATGTGCCCAGGGCCTGTAAATTAAATGCTACTTGTGGGCCTGCAGCACTAATTGTGCCTCCCACTTAAGTAGCCCTTTAAACATGTCTCAGAACTGCTACTGCAGAGTCTTTATGAGCAGTCTGACCGCCATGAAGACTTGGCCTTTAAATCCCCTTGCCAAGCCTTAAACTCCCCTTCTATTATATATAAGTGACCCCTAACGTAGGCCCTAGGTAGCCCATAGGGCAGGATGCTGTGTAACTAAATGGTAGGGCTTGCGCTTTTAAGATATACATGTCCTGATAGTGAAAAACACCTAAATTTCTTTTTCGCTAAAATGAGGCCTACCCCTCTCATAGGTTAACATTGAGAATTTCTTATTACATTTAATAAGTGTAATTTCGGATTGAGAGAAGGTAGAGAAGTCATGTTTAGTACCTCTGGGATGGTAATGACAAATCCTGTTTAATGGTAAAGTTGGATTTGTAATTACCATTCTGAAAATGCCACTTTTAGAAAGTTGAACATTTTTCTGCTCTTAGCCATTTGGTGTGCGCTGCCTGTCTCTGATCACTGGCTAGGCTGGCTGATAGTTTACTTTGTGTATTCCCTCTAGACAGTTCCACACAAACGAAGGCTGGGTGTGACTTCATGAATCTTCCTGGGAGGAAGGGAGGGAGGAGCTGGACACAGCCTCACACTTACACCTGAATAGGCTGTGCTCTGAACAAACACTAAGCTCTACTTAACCCCCTGTAACAAGTCTGGAGCCAGGGCATGATGAAAAAGCCTGTGTGTACTTCAGAGACCCCTCTCTGAAATCACCCCTGCTTCAAAGGCACAACTGGGTATAAGTACTGAACCTCTGACCCTACCATTTCAGTACACATCTGGACCTGTGAAGCTTCTGCCAGGAGGAAGGACAGCTGTACTGCTAAAGGACTGCAATTCTGCTGAACTACTGCTCTGGAAGAACTGCTTTTCTGCTATGCTGACCTGCCTGTGCCCTCTCTACCTGAGTGAGAAGAACTGCACCCACACCACTGGAACCCAGAGTGACTCCAAGGGCTTGTTTGCTTGCCTCCTGTTCCAAAGTCTCAGGGACATCACAGACTTCCTGCAACCCTGCACCAGCACCTGGACTCTGCCATCAGTGAGTCCGACCTGCCAAGTGGTGCCATTTCAGTCCTGGTCCCATGGAAGTGGGATTTTTCTGTGCTGAACCTGTAAAATCCATGCATTGCTGTTGTTGCTCCGGATGGAACCAATGCATCTCATTCAGCACTGACTTATTGCCTGCTCGAGGAAATTGTATGACTGGCTGCGTGGCTTGATGACGACGCATCGCTTTTGTGGACAAATGGTTCAGTGATGACGCATCCCCAACTGTACGACTCGGAACTGACGCATAGCCTACAATCCTAAGGAACAATGTGGACGCATTGCCTCCGACTGCTCCACACATCTTGCTTCTCGTTGTCGACGCATCCTCCGAGGTGGTACTTTTTGCAGCGGGCCCTGCAGGGCTCCTATATCCGACCCATGCTCCATAGTGGTCGGCCTGAACTTTCGACTTTGTCCCAGTCAAGCGTGAATAGATGTCTCCGGTTGGTGCGTTATGTTTTTCAGCACTACATTTCAGTTTATTATTTAAAAAGTCATAACTCTGGTCCTACTTATTGGATTTTTGTCGGTTTGGTCTTGCTTTGTCCAATAAATTAAGCTCTATTTTTCTAACATGGTGTGGATTATTTTTGTGTGGTGTTTGCGCTGTTTTACTGTTTTAAGTGTTGCACAAATACTTTACACATTGCCTGTTAAGTTAAGCCTGTTGCTCTGGGCCATGCTATCAGACGGTAAGCACAGGTTAATTTAGGGTGTGTATCTGACATAGGTAAGGTAAGTTATTATTTACAATTATACATTGCTGTGTGAGCACTTATGTAGGTACTCAATGTTATGTGTACACAGGCGTATATCAACACACATACTCTGACACTGGACACATGCATATATTCAACAGATTGTTAGACAATACAGCCACAAATGGCATGTTAGATTGCTGCATTGTGTAACCCGTATAGTAGATGACTTTCATTACAGTGTTAGAGAAGTACCGTTTAAACATTGTCAGAGGACTGGTACACTGTGACTTGGCTAGTGATGAAACCAAACTTCATTGTTGGTATATGTTGGTGTTGTGAATGTTTAAAGAGTATGTAGGTTATTCATGAAGAGATTGATTAATGTTCTGATACATTTGGTATGAATATGACAAAGCTATTGTGTGTTGAACAAAAATATTCGCATGTCTACAGGGAGTAGAGTAAATCTTGATATTCTTGGGCCATAGTTGTTCCGATTGTGAATTTAATGACAAATTGTGACTTAAAATGTACCATGCTGTTACACTGACACGATATTGAGACATTGTGCCTTTTCAGATATTTTGGGAAGGGCCATGACGAAAACATGGAGTGATCACAAGTAGGACGTTTACAGCATGATATACTACTGGGACAACGATTGTGACTGTTTGACATGCTGTGAACAAATGAAGACTTGCATATACTGCCAACCTCATTTGACATGTGTCTAATCATGGATCCACATATTCATACATTTGACTCAACAAGGTCACACTGCCACATCATATAAACCTAGCCCGCTTTGTTATTTTAAAGGCCGTATTTGAGTTAGTCAGTCAGTCAAATACTTTATTTCGATCACACAGTTCAACAAAGCAAGAATTATATAAAAAAGTATACATAATACAATAAGAGATAAAAAAGAACAGACCAGCTGATATCATAAAAGAAGATGCAGTGTTAAAACTTAACCATCCATTGTAAGAGCAGGACACAATTACAATAAATACAATAAAGAGGGTCCGAACATTAGTACCCCTAATCACATTCCTGAGTTATTTGCTCATGGGATTAGGGTGGAGACCCACAGCTACCACATTTTGTTGACACTTCGAGTAACTTATCCAGATTGCCATAAGAAATTTTGCCACACCAAAGACATGGAGTCGATGTGTACTAGTGCTCAAAATTCGAAAAGCAACCTGGTGCCTCCTAATACCTAGATTATTGCAAAGTGTACCATCCACTTTTTCTAAAACCTACTGTACTGGGGGCAAAAGAACAAAACCTGTACCAATGATGCTTTTTCCTCATCACATGCAGGGCATTGGTTATCACCCTCTCAATCAGCAGGCCAATTAGTAGTAAAAGATTTGACCGAGAGGATGCCATATATGAGCTGCAGATTTAGTTTTGCGTCAAATGGTGTTCAATTTCATCTATGGTTACCTCATAACTCATGCTTGGTTTAAAATCAATAAAGGACTATTTAAGGCTACCTGTACTCTTGATCGCTATATCCATGGCTGCAGCCTCCCAATATAGATTGTTATTCTTTGCTCTAGACTGCTGGTACAATTGCTCAGGGGAAGACCAATATATATCTAGGCTCAATCTCTATAAACAGTGTTTTAATAGCTTAGAATCATGGATTTTTTGCTACACCCGGGTGACCCATAAGATCTCTAACACCTTCTTGATAGGATTCTAATTCAACGGTCGACCACAGACGATACCAAAATAATAACCTTCTGCATTCAATTATGTGCAGAATCTTCCTCTGTGCAAGATCAAGGTATAGGGGTACAAGAGGTGTGCTCATTGGGAGAGAGAACAGAGACCTCATGAACCTATGCTCAGCCTTGGCAATGCTGTTAGTGTTTGACCCATAATTAAGTACCATACAACACAGACCCAATAACTTTGATTATAAATAGGGCTCCCGGTTTTATGGTATTTATTTTTTTAACATTTCCGTCTGTATTTATCCACATTTATTTTTATGTCATCTTATCTGTATATATCTGTATTTATTTTTGTCGCAAGCAAAAAAAGAGGTTGCAGCTAGTATTTTTCCACATTTATTTAAATAGACAGTGCACACAGTTGTTATAGGTTTAGCTATATGTATATATGCGCCAAATATGTTTCATGCAACATCCACAAAAATCTTTTCTGTTAGATCAAAACAGGAACTCACATATGAGAAATGAGAGTGGTGTCACTGAGATTACTTGCAGTAATATTAGTGAGCTGCTGCTGTGTTACAATATTGAAAACACTGTCACTAGCCATGATTATTAAATGTAAACGCATTTAGAATTTAGACGAGTGCAGCTGTGCACTTTCAGTGACCTGGCCAAAGACGGCAGCAAGCTCTCAATTCAGAAAAAAATATCCAACAACACCCACGTGAGCTGGCAGCTTTTGATTCACATTTTATATACTAAGTCCTTCGCTAATGCAAAACCCTTTTTCCATAAGTTAAACAGTCTCTGCTTTGAAGACATTGGGCGTGTATCACTTCCCTTATTTAACTTTGTACTGCCTAGTAGTATTTGAACAATTTACTGTAATGCTGTAATCCCACACAGTGTAGCTGCAGCCACAGTTCTTCCTCCCACAGTGGAGAAAATAAAAAAACGATTTAACTTGAAAAGGGGTTTACAGATATGCCCCGACTGTCTGTCTCTCAGGAATGTTGTTTCTTCATGCTGCACCAAGTCAGGAAGGAAAGTTTCAATTTAAGGCCTAAAAATATCTGAAAGCGAATGTGACCTAATTTCCCTAATGTGTTTATACAGCCGGTCGTTCTGACCTTTTTGGGTCACACATTTCTGCCAGTCCTACATTAGCGCCAAGTGCTAGCGCTACTAACAACGTCCCCGTCTCCTCCAATTTGAACACCTGTAGTGGTGCAAACAGTGAAATACAAGTCCACCCCCACCCTTTCACCTACCTGTGACCTAAAACTGACTGGGGTGCTGGCGCAGTTCTGGAGATGTCGAAGGAACAGCTGAAGGAATTTCCCGCGCCTTCCAGAGATTAATGGCCCAGCAGGTGCTAATGTGGGCAGGCATACACCACAATCAGGAAGAGGGGCGTGGCAGGCAACCCTGGCTGGAGCACGGATTGCCAAACAATTCTCGGAATCCGAGAATCCGATTTGGTTGTATTTTTCCGCTTCTATTTATAAATACAGACGGAAGAAAAATATTTTTCCGTCTGTGTTTATATGTAAAAATCCGTTTAAACGGAAAACTGGGAGCCTTAATTATAAATCTCCAGAGCAGGAGCCACT
This sequence comes from Calotriton arnoldi, assembly GCA_963921515.1. Taxonomy (NCBI): domain Eukaryota; kingdom Metazoa; phylum Chordata; class Amphibia; order Caudata; family Salamandridae; genus Calotriton; species Calotriton arnoldi. The sequence goes on from CAWUFW010008540.1 coordinate 575,431, forward strand.
CTCCTAGAGGAAATTTTCCGGTGAACCTTCACCAGGTTTGAGGACTGTTGGATAAGGATAGAGTTTACCTTTTCGATCTGGGGGGTCCAACTCATATTGGGTATCATACGTATACCTAAGCAATCAAAGGTGGACAACCATCAATACACATGTTTCCAACCCATATCTGTCTGCTACAATGGAAATCCCCCATCCTAGAGAAAAACATACATTTCGTTTTAGTACCATTTAGCTCAAGGCCCCTCTCTGCACAAAATGGGGAGAAATGGTCCAGGAGCAATTGAAGTCAGCCCTTGTGGTGTCCTAGAAATCAATAAGTTGTCGTTGGCGAAGAGGAGGGTCTGGACCCTCCTCCCCCTAGACTCGGTGCATCACACCCCTTTTTGCTAAGATGGTCGATCACCCCATTGATATACAGTGAGAACAAGGAAGAGGCTAAAACACAGCCCTGTCTAATGCCTTGTACCACCCTAAATGGGTCTGTTAACTGCCTGTCTGTTCTCCATTGAATTTGTGCCTTATTTCCCACATGGATTTTCACCAAAATATTCAAAAGGCGGGGGGGAGCACCCAGTTTTTCCAATGCTTTCCACATTTTCTCCCGAGGGACAAAATCGAAAGCTCTGCACAGGTCTACAAAAGCAACATACAGCTTTCCCCTAAGAAGGGGCACCTCACACCAATATAAACACGAGAACCTCCGAACCTGATCCAAAGTACTGATACTTGTTCTAAAACCTACCTGGAAGTCAAATAAAATGCCCTCCTCAGCAATCCAATTCTGCAGGTGGGTCAGTACTTGTTTACCAAATATTCTTTGTATTGAATCAATCAAACTGATAGGGCGATAATTTGTTGGGTTTGCCCAGTTCCCCTTCTTATATATTGGCAGGATCTCGGTGATCTTCCACGAGGACGGAATCTCGAGACCCGACAGGATACCCAATAGTCAACATAAGTCCTTGATTGAACCAAACTGTCCATGTTTAGTGTATTTTAAAAAAAAATACTGAACTCAATGTATATAGTCAGTTCAGAGGCTAGCACATGATGACTTTAAATCCGACATAAACTAGTTACTTGCCAACAATTTACATTAGGTAACTTTCAGCAGTTGTCATCTGTATGATCATTAATGATGTTGGACATGAGGTACGGGTGATCCTTAGAGCTAACAAATGTGTTCAATCTAGTTTCATGTGGCTGATTCATGGGCACCATGGTAGAGTGCAGAGTCTCAATTTTGCTCAGGCATAACTGCATTGTGCAATTGAATGTTAACTTACACATTACATAACTGTAAAAATACAAAACTTCTTCTCATGTTAGAAAAATCTATATTTTTACTCAATATTGCTGCAGCCCACATTTATTTCATGGGGAATTTATTTCAATGTAAGTTTGTTGTAGAGGAAAAAAGCCAAAAATACATAACAGTAATCACATAGTACAAAGGAAAAGTGTTCACACTTAAAGCAACAAAACTTCAAAGTGAAATTTTAAACATTGGCATTAGCACAAAAAGATGCTTTATGAGAAGAGCAGATGATCAAAATCAATTGCATGTCACCAACTCAAGACTGCAGTAGTTTAGAAAAATGTGGCATAATTTCACACATATGACAAATTGATAAACTGGTCAGAACACACTCACTAATGTTCACCGGGAAATTCTAGTCCTTACACTTGGGAAGTCTACATCTTCATCCTCTGATGAATATTCAGCCTGCTGCTCTTGTGGTTGGAGGTGGAATAGGAGGCTGAGGATTGATGGTACATGGCTCCAATGCACTAAAATCAGAGGCTGAAAATACAAGGCCCATTTTCCCAAGAACATTAGTGAATGCCTCTAAGGCTGCATGGTACTCCCTGGCAAGGGTTCGCTGGTTCTGGAACACAGCAACAACATTGCTGTTGAGGGCACTAGGTGCTGTCATGAAGAAGTTATGTTATATACATTTGTAACGCGCTCGGCTACTCCAAAGAGTGTCCCGGCGCAGTCACCTGAGCGGATCATGAGTCTGAGCGTAAAACAAGAAGGTTTTCAACTTTTTTTTGAAGATGCGGGAATCTGAGATGCTGCGCAGAGCCAGAGGCAAAGTATTCCAGCCTAGGGCCGCCTTACGAACAAGGGAACAACCACCCAGCCTTTGCCGAGAAAAATGTGGAACCTGGACCAATAATTGCGAAGAGGAGCGCAACTGTCTTGTCGGCGCATAAAAAGAGAACCTCTTTTGCAGGTAGCTAGGTCCCCGGCCATAAAGGGCATTATGGGCAATTGACAAGACTTTAAATTTAATCTGCGCCTCCAACGGAAGCCAGTGCAAGGAGCACAGATGGAGGCGAACGCTACTCCTCCTGGGAAGATCAAGTAAGAGGCGGGCCGCCGCATTCTGCACCACCTGAAGCTTGTTCAACAGATAGCTGGGGGTCCCTACATACAGAGCATTAGCGTAGTCCAGGCGAGACAAAATCAAAGCCCGGACCACGGTTTCCCTAGCTGCCATTGGGAGCAGAGGGAGAAACTTCCTCAGGGATTTTAAAATCCCAAAGCTTTCCTCAAACCAAACGCCCAGGTTTTTAGCTGCAGCACCCAACGAGCACGGCAGTGGAAACCCTGGGGGCCACAATAGCTCTCTAAAATTAGAAGGAAATTTCCCATACAAAAGTATTTCGGATTTCTCTTCATTGCATTTTAGCTGGGCCTGCGCCAACCAGCAGAGAACCGAGAGTAGACAGTGTTGAGCAGAGGAAACATCAACATCAGCACCCTCCCAAGTAAACAGAAGCTGAGTGTCATCCGCATAGGCGATCACCTTAGCCCCCAGCTCCTCCGCTAGATATATCAGCGGGGTAACATAAATGTTAAAGAGGAGGGGGCTAAGGGACGAGCCCTGCGGGACTCCAGTAGCCACTGGTTGGGGGGAGGAGGCGCACGGTGGAAGCCAGACCAGCTGTGAACGGTCCGCCAGGAAAGAGGTAAGCCAGCTTAAGGCCGAACCAGCAATACCAATCTCCGAAAGGCGAGCCAGAAGTAGGGAGTGGGGCACCGTATCTTGGACTTCAATTGATTGCCTAAGGCCTCCAGTCTTTGTTCCAAGGACTGAATAGAGATAGTGATGGCTCCTGGCTGGTCGACAACATCACGGGTGTCAGATGTTGAAGGCTCATCTTGCTTGCCCCTCAACATCATTACACCAGCAGTGTCATCCAAGGAGTCATTAATTCTACTGAGCCAAGAATGGGTTTCTCGTATTGCCTCAGCCAACTCCTTACTGGGGCTGAGACAAGAATGCCCGCTATGGTCTCCATTCCCAACTTGACTTCTTTTGCCATACGCTGCTGAACTCTGCCACTCTCTGTTCAAAGTTTACTTGGGGGTCATTAGACAATGTGGCAAACAGATGTTTGATGAACAGTCTGGGTTGGTTCAATTGGAGACCCAACAATGCCTTCTTACCTTGCCAAGATCGAGGGGAAGTGTCAATAGTGTCAAGGAGTTGGTTGAAGGTGCCTTCATCCAGGGGTGCAGGGGTGAGTCAAGGACTGGTTGTTCATCATGGATAGGCTGTAGTACAGGAGAGGTAGTAATTTACTCTGGAAAATAAGTGAGATATGTTAGCATTTTACAGAGGCTGTTTTTGATGAAGATGAGCTTACATTGATTATGTCAGTCATTTATTACACTTCATCCCACACAGTTATATAACAAGTATATATACCAACATGTGAAGACTGCCATTTTGTTTGTTAGGCAACAGTCATCAGTAAGGGCATGTGGGATGGTTTCACAACACACTTTTGTACTATGACATTTTTGATATGTAAGTTCAGCAATGTAACGTATTGCCACGCACATTTTAAGAATGCAGACACCTCAATATATAGGTCAAACTTCAGAAATGATCTACATTCTAAAACAAACCTTGTAGAAAGCATTTTGTATACAAAGTCTCACATTTACCAAAGTATTGCATTGCCTTTGAGTCACACTAGGTGATGCAAGGGCAATGCAATCCTTAAGTCACATTTATCGAGTTGCGCAAAGCCATATTGAATGGCCCTGCATGACTTGGTAATTCCAGAGTAACACATTTTTTTGGGTGCATTCCCAGATGTAACAAAACAAGTAAACCTGAGAATGCATCAAAATAGCACGCCTTTCCATAGAGCCCCAACAAGGACAAATCTCTTCATTTCTCCTCATTGTTTCCTCTTTCTAAGTGTGCTGCATGCTACAGCACACTTAGAAAGAGGTAAACGCTTCTAAGAATTGCTTATGTGCAGAAAGGTGTATCTTCCTACGCAAAATATATCCTGCCTGAAATGCACCATGGTAAAAGGGTGCTTGCTTTGGCGCTAGACAGCACATAGAGTGCCAGCACAGAGAGAGAGCATGAATGGGCATATCTTGGGTGACATTGTGCATTCCTGCCCTCTCCATTTGACGCAACCTACCAAGCTGTATTGCTGCGTTGCACTATATCAAATATTGAAAAATCTGCCCCTGAATTTCCCTTCACATTTGCCTTAATTGCCTGTGGACATTGATACTCGTACCTGTATGTTCCTTCCAATCTCTAGAATGAGAAATATTCAATTGGTACTAGATACCTACTATATGCATGTTCAATAGATGTTACCAATACATGACATTATCTTAGTATCTTACTTATAGTCGACCTTCACTTTAGTATGACATTGAGTGGCACTCACATATCAATAGGCAACATTTTATTTCAACATTATTACAGAGAAATATAAGTGGATTGTTGACATCCACACACATTTCTGAACTTAACACTCACAGAAACACATATTTACCAAGATATCCTATATTTACCAGCTTCCAAACCAGAGAGATGCATCATGCTAGATGATAGGCTTTAACAGTTCTTGGGTGAATAGTGCTAACTGAAGCTCCACACACTTACTTGCACTGGAGCACTAAGGGCCAAATTTCTCAAAGTATTGTGTTGCCCTTGCATCTCACTAGCATGATGCAAGGGCAATGCACTCCTTAAGTCAGATTTACCAAGCCACACAAAGCCACCTGGTGTGGCCTGTGTGGCTTGTTAAATTCAAATTAACACAAGGCAGTACAAGTCACTGCCCTGCGTTACTCTGAACCTTGAAGGATGTAAATGGGTGGAGAGTGGGTGTTCCCAGGCATCAACCCATGAATTTTGTCGTGTGCCCAGATTTACCAAGACAAGTAATGTGTCATAATTGTTAATTTCTCCTTGTTTTTCCTCTTTCTAGGTGTGCTGCATTCTGCACCACACTTAAAAAGTGGAAAACACCTCTGAGGCCTGTATTTGTGCAGAAGGTATCCCTTCCTGCCTAAAAACAATCCTGCCTGCAATGTACCAAGGCGAAGGGTGCTGGCAAAGAGTGCCTGCATTGGCGCTAGGCAGCACATAGGGCACCACCGCAGATAGAGATCATGAATGTGCCATATTTTAGTATATATGGTGCATTCCTGCTCTCAACATTTGACGCAGTGCAGCAAGTTTCTACGCTGCATTGCGCTGCCTGAAATATTGATAAATCTAAGCCTAAGTTTCACACTGGTTTCTGAATGAAGTTGTAAAATTTAGAACAGATGTGACATTTTAGACAACATTGAGATCAACTTAACTTAAAATGCATAGGGTTTCTACTTATGTAATTTGAGGTAATTAGAGAGGCCATGTTGTCTCACACACCATCTATGCAAATAGCATAACCTGTTCATCATAAACATCTCAACTAGTATGTTTTTTCTAAAAAACACATCCATACTTGTGGCATTGTGGACGTGTGACACACATGCAGGTACTGAATTGTTCTGTGTCATGAGTGAGGATAAGGCAAGCCAACTCTTGGATGTTTGTTTCATGGGCTCTGTGTCTTTTTTCTACATGTGGCTTTTGGTGAGGTATAACACTATCTTGCACACACATATAACCCTGCAGTGCAGGCACCCTTCCAATTTGTTTGAGTTATGTAAGTTGTGTAACTAGGCAGCACAAAATGCACCACAGTTTACTGATTTATGGATTGTGTGCCTGTATCATGAATTTTTATGTGGTACTATAGACTTCAGGCCACATTCATCATGCATTCTGCAGCACACCTAGAAAGAGTAATTTATTTTTATTTATTTTTTCTGAAGTTTTATATAGCGTGAACTTGACCCAAAGATATCGGGTATCAGAGCGCTTTACATGTGCACCAGTTGTGTTACACAAGGACACATTCATTTTTGTTAGGCACGGGGAGATTAAGTGATTTGCCCAGAATCACAGGATGTTGAGCGTCATTGCCGAGACTCGAACCCGGTTCCCCAGATTTGAGGTCTACCGCCCTAGCCATTAGACCACATCCTCATCTCTCTCTGCCTCTAAAGATTTCTTGTATGCAGGAAGGTGTCTTACATTGACCCAGAAGCCACTTTTATGGATCACATGCAGTTCAAGCTTCAGACAGACAATAAACCCACTATCAAAGTCACCTTCGCATATCGGCCCTCAACACCTCACACCCATTTCAGCAACCTCCTCACTGACCTCACCACACCATGTGCATTGGGACCCATAGACTTCATACTCATAGGCCATCTCTACTTTCATCCCGACAACCCCACATGCTCCAACTCCACGTACTTGCTTGAAAGTCTACATAATCGGCCTCACCCAGCTCCTACAAGGCCCCACCCACATCACCAGACACACCCTGGACCCCATCTTATCCTCCAGCAACAAGGTTAAAGTCAGCCACATCACTCCACTCACATAAACGGGCCACTCCATCATCCATTTCCACATAACAGGGCCACCAACCACCCCTACGGAGTTTAACAACACCCCAAGCTGCTGCTGGAAGAAAGTTACAGAAATGGAATGGCTCAATACCCTCCAACTAAACTACCCTGACCCCACCAATGACCTCATCAATGATACAAAAGCTTCAACAACTGGATCACCACCTGCGCCAATACCCTGGCACCACTGAAAAACACCAAACCCAAAAGATCCAACAAACAAGCTAGCTGGCACCTTGCTGATCTCAGAGAGTTCAAGAGAGTTTTCAAACAAAATCTTCAACTGGCTCCCACTGGACAACAGACGTAACATCACGCAGGTCCTGCTCACAAGCAAATTGGACAATGGCAATGCACTCTATGCCGGCATCCCAAGCCATCTTCTTCCCAGACTACAAACCATCCAAAATGCCGCCACCGGACACATCCTCGACCTCCCATGCCGATCCCACACCACACCACTCCTCCAAAAGCTCCACTGGCTCCCCATCCAAAAATTCTGCCAGTTCAAATCTCTCACACACGCATTCAAGACTCTACACAATACGGGACCCGCATACCTCAATCACCGTCTTAACTACCACCAACCCACCAGACAACTTCACTGAGCATAACTTGCACACACATCCACAGAAGCAGAATGAGAGGTCGATTATTCTCCTACCAACCGGCCAAATCCAACAAATCAGGGCTTCCTCTTCACTTCTTGAATTCTGCAAGAAGCTGAAGATCCGGCTTTTCTTTCAGTCTTCTTGAGGGACAGTCTAAGCTGCCTGTCCTCAGTCTCAGCCTCACCACAAGCCTACACTCACTTACTCAGCATCTGAATGCCCTCTCAGCTGAGAAGCAGTGCTCAACAAATCCACCTTTTATTACATTACATCCTGCCTGAAATGCAGACAGCCTTGCACTATGTTGCCAGGCAGCCTGCATTGGCGTTAGGCTACCCACAGTGCACCATTGCAAGGAGAGATCAGATATGACTCATATCTTTGTGAATATGGAGCATTTCTGCTCTCTCCCTTCCACGCAACAACTTTTCTTGTTTCCTTGTGCTGCGAGAAAGCATGGTAAGTGTGGTCCTATGTTTGTAAGTGTTCATAGAGCAAAGTTTCACATATATTTTACATGCATCAAGTTATCACTCAACCTGCACGTCTTGTTGGTCCTCTACCTCAGCGCTGTCCATGCCCTTGACTCTGGGAACTAACTCAGATGAAATAAGTGATGCCACCTGCTCTTCCAATGGGTTCAACTCCTCCTGGACATATGGTCCTCCTCCGATCCTCATTGCAACCTTAAGGCTCCTGGACAGTTTTTCTTTTGTCCTGCGTTTGTGGTCATGCCATGCTTTTTTACACTCCACTACAGTTCTTCTTGTTGGTTCTACGTAGCTGATCTTGTCCACTATTGCTTGCCATAAAACATCCTTCATGGCTAATGGCAATTTAGAGGTGACAAACAAATGATGTTCATGTTTGGTCACCTCACTTATCAATATTTAGTTTTCCTCCTCTATAAAATTCAGCTTCCACTTCCCCCAAGGTTTCAGGGATATCTTCAGGGTTGTTGCCCTCCTGCCTTCCTGATGTGCCTTTTATGGTGCAAGATGGTGGGTTGTTGGTACAAACAATTGCACTGTGTGGCTTTTTTATACTTTAGCGCCATGCATTGCACTCCTGTGTGATGCAATGCTGACTTGCGGCATGTAAAGATGTCTTGTGACATGCAACTCAGATTTGCGTCTTTTTTTCTTTTACAGAGTTTTATATAGCGCAAACTTGACCCAAAGATATCGGGTATCAGTTGCGTTACATGAGGACACATTCATTTTTGTTAGACACGGGGAGATTAAGTGATTTGCCTAGAATCACAGGATGTTCAGCGTCATTGCTGAGACTCGAACCCATTTCCCCAGATTCGAGATCGACCACCCTAGCCGTTAGGCCAACTTCTCTCCCCGTCATGCAGGTAGTAGTTGCATTAAGGCATGCTTAAGCTTAAGGCTTTGCGTCAAGCTGCATGACGGATCTCTTGGCCCTGCGTCATGGTGCGCCGTATAGTAAATGAGATGCATTCATGATGCAGGAAAGTGGCGTAACACAGTGAAATGCATTCTCACGCAATGCTGCGCAACGCAGCACGGTGCGACTCTTGATAAATCTGGCTCTTAGTTTAAACATACAGGCATGACTAAAACAATGTAAAGGATAAAGAATTGAAAAAATAGAGCATTAGCAAAGGAATGTATTGGCACACAAGGCGTGGCAACAAAGTGCACTTCTTTTTAGGCAGATGTGTGCATCTGATCAGGCAAAATGCCATCACTCAGTACAGGACGGCCAGTGGCTGAATCCATTATCCAATGCTGTATGTTGTGGAATAACTGTTGATTGGACTAATGCATCAAGGCAGCTGACTCCATAAAAACTCTAGTTATGTATATGTTTATGTAATTTCTATAATTTGTGTGTGGTCACACGATGCTGCAAAATATCTAAAGCTTTCTTTAGGCCAGACATAAAAAGCACACTATCAACATACAGAATGAAATCATAGCACAATGAAAATATAGTGCTAGACCAGAACACCTACATTGGAAATACTATCTATACTGTCCCAGATCACTAGGGGCCCAATTCACTATGATAAACTTAGACCTGAAGTTTAAGCTTAGACCTGAAGTCTAAGGGCCCGATCCACAAAGGTAAACTTGGACTTCAGGTCTAAGATTACCTTTGTGAATTGGTCCTTTGATTTTAGGTCTAAACCCAGACTTCAGATCTGAACATAGACTTCAGGTCCAAGTTTACCTTTGTGAATTGGCCCTAGATGATTGTGAGAACTGTTTTAACCAAAAAAAAAGAACACTCAGTGTAACACTATGCAGTTAGTGTTTTAACATGGCTAGATGATTCAATACACTGTATGCCGTTCACAAAATTATTACCAACCAATCAATCATAAATACTATATTATAACTTGAAGATAAGCAATCCTGCCACCAAAACCTGATCTGTATTAGCATTTCCAAACCTTAACCATCGTATTGCCTGAAAATACAAGATAGCTGAGCAATACAAACGATACATAGGGGCAACGTGAAAAGCAATGGAAATGTAGTTCAGTGCAATGGGAACAGAATGCATCGTGGTTCTGTGTTTGAAGTGGAGAAGCCAAGAAGGTCTGCTTATCTCTTGGTTTAGTCTCAGTATTTTTCTGTCTCTTCAAATGTGGATATCTCTTGATTTGTGGTTCCAAATGACTGAATCAGTTTCCCCACAATCAAAATAAACAACCCTCAGTTGTGAAGGGGGGGAATGGCTCTCTGATCCAAAGGCATAAATCGAGTGGGACCCGAAAGGCAGATACATGAAGAACTCAATCCCTTCACAGGGTTTCTTGGTCCAGCTAGCACACAGACCAAATGGGAAATGGACCACAGCACGCTGGGAGGGCCAGTGTAACATAAACAATAAAAGGTGGTACACAGAAACAGTGTGATTGGCAGGCAGAGTCGTAACTCAGCTCACTTGTGCTTTGTGATGTTAGTTCTCGGTTCTCTGGCGAAAGGTAGAGGGAACTTATAAACAGTGTCTGCATCTCTGGACTCCTTGGGCTGTCTGGGGGCTTCCGCCCAACCAACGTCAGCAGCTGCTCGAGGGTAGGCAATCAGTTCTTCATCAGGGGTTACCAGCTTGTTACTAGACTCAAGGAAGTTGTCAGCTTTCTGCTGCATATTCTGGAATCACCACAGCTTGATCCAAACAGTTATGCACTGATATGAGTTTTCTTTGAGCTAGAGTGTCTGCCAAGCATATATGTCAAACCTTGTGCAATTAGGCGGCAGATCCCTGCTGACCAGAAACAGTGCATGTCACAAGTGTGCAGGTCCAACCACCAGGCTGGTGTAGACGGTCCTCCTGCTCAGGGTATTTTTGGGGAGGAAGGCCTTCCCATATCCTCTTTCTAGAATGCACTATGGTTGCCAGTACCTACATGCCATTATCCATAGGAATCTACAGGCACCTGCTTTGATGGGAAAATTTGCTTATTTGCTTCACAGAGGATCTGGGTCCACATCAAGCAGAAAAGGAAGTGGGTGATGGGATGTTTTCCTCTGTTTACAATGGCCTCTCATCTAATACAAGTGTTATGTTATGTTATCTAGCACACAACAATCACTTAAATATTATGTACGCAATCCTCTATAAGTATCCCAATTGCAAGTGCACCAAAGATGATTGTGAATAATTTAAATGTTTGAAGGTGCTTACCATGGAGAAGAACTGTTCACACAGCATTTGGCTCTAAGAGTGTCTGTTGAGAATAATGTTAAATCTGAATTAGATAAGCAGATTGCACCCACTAACAACACTTGACATCCCTGAATAACAGAGATTTAGTAGCATTTGCTGGGTCATATTTAGACATGGTGCACCTATTCAATAAGCACTTCCTATCCTGCTCATGGTTAAAGTGTCATTAGTCACCTCTACAGTGCGCATTTTTCTATGCAACCCATTGGTAACCTCTCCATATTACGTTTAAATTACTCTTGTAACCTCAAGTTGATGACAATATTTTTCACCGCACAGGTTCAATGCATGTTATTTCCTTTGAAGACATCGAAAGACGCCATCCTACACCTCCTCTTGCCACAGATAGTATTTATTGTTGTGTAGTTCCTAGGACCACCCAGGACCTGCGCGTTTTGGATGACCTAAACTGGAGGCTTGGTGTACAGATAGACTCTGAACACCCCCACAGGATATGTCAGCCGTTAGACCAGCTAGCTCTACAGTGCCACTACCACCCCCCTGTATTCTACAGTGGTTTAGGTGGGTCTGCATCCGCAGAACCACCGCCGGAGGAAGATCCTTCTCCTACCTGGCGGCCAAGACCTGGAACTCCCTCCCCACTCACCTTCGGCGAACCCAGGACCATCTCGCCTTCAGGAAGCAGCTCAAGACCTGGCTGTTCGAGCAGTAACTTACCCCCTCCCCCAGCGCCTTGAGACCCTCCCGGGTGAGTAGCGCGCTCTATAAATGCCGTGATTGATTGATTGATTGATAGGTAGGTAGTTTCTGGCAACCACTGAACATGACAACCCTGATTCCTCAGGGACCGTGGAAAACAGTACAGTACTTTTCGCTCAGTCACTCGTGCTTGCTTATTCTCAGAACGCACACACAGAATGACGATTGGGATGTTTCAATAAGTATTTATTGGTCAAGCATCAGTCTAGTGTAAAACATGTTTGCTGCAACAATCAGAAGACAGAAACGGACAAAAGTGATCGCGAGCACCAATATCGTAAATAGTAAATACATTTCTACCATAGTGCTAAAAAGATGAACATAAGTCGGTTATGTAAAACAGTACTCCTACAATGCGCTGCCTACCTATTTTGCCTAGAGGTACCTAGCCTAGAGATGTAGGTGAAGCATGTATATGTGCATATATGTGTGTGCTAAAATGTAGCCAAGAATCCCCCAGGGAATTACCAACCCCTCACCTGATGGTAAGGAACGAAGGACCCCGTCTCTGCTCCGAGGACGACACCCCCGCAAGGGATGTCAGATTGCTGCTTGTCGAAGAATTAGCATGCAGAACCTCGGTCCAGCCTGGAAGGAATTCTCCTCTAATTTGTAGGTGGGAGTGAGGGTCTTCTATACTAACGTGGTCACTCCGGGGTTCTTTTAGAATCGATATGTTTTGAAAACAATCACGGATGTTTTGAAAACAATCACCAATGCTTTTCTAAATAAGTGCGATCATGCACAGCTGGCTGTTGGCCAAGGATGAAAAAAGTGGTGACCCTTATACAGAATAATTCTGCCATGCCTGGGGACATATTTATGTCCATCAGGTACAGGGATTATGATAGAGCACTGAGAGCCTGGTGTCAAAGAGACAGGAGCAAGCTACTAGGTAAAAGGTCACCTGTTTAAAACCGTTATTGACGTGTGGATGGGACAAATGTATGTAATCGATGTATACATGACAGGACTATCCTAAAAGACATGACATTATTTGAAAACACAAACTGATTAATTCCCTAGCATTAGTAGTATTTTACATGTCACCCTGCTCCATGTTGAAAATAATGTTTAGGTTTCCCCTTTGGCCCATTCTTTTGACAGAGCATCCCTATTTGGCTAGAGGTTGTTTCATATTAAAAACACAAATCGTGTCCAGTAGGTAGTTTTGGTGTCTCTCCTTTGTATGAGAGAATACACACAGGACAAAAGAGTCACTGGGAGTCATGCACACACTCAAATAAACATTCAGATGCCCCTGTGCAAAGGTCAATAAACCTGGAGGCATCATTCCACACAGATTAATTGACACCAATGTTCACAGTGAAACCTGAACTGAAGCACCCAGGCAAACAAGTCAAAGACATACAATCACTCATACACATTAACTAAATGACATATGTTTAAAAGGGCAATGTCTATTTATTATTGTAAATCATTTCCTGTGACAAAAAAGCAACAGAAAGAAAAACCAATAGCCAGCAATTGGTAGGCAGAGAAATGACTGAAAAGAGAGATGGATGACAGTCACACTTGGTCCTTCAATAATGTGTCAGTGATCACTCAATCTTGGGTATCTCCTTAGAAGTGATCACTTCTACTGCACAATGAAATATTTCAGTCTCCAAGTCTATCAACTCATTGCTCTTTTTGAAATTATTGCATGGTAATTAACATTCTGTTTCTCTCTGCATGCTGTATGTATCTAGATCTTACAAACAATAAACATCTGTTATTTAAGCACCAAGAGACCCAAGTTTTTGGTGAATGGGCGCTTTACAAATAAATATGTTCCGTAATGTCATTTATTAAAATTGCGCGTGTGACACTCCATTTCAGATTCTTCATGTCACTACTAGCAAATGAGACACTTAAGCCCTGATTATGAGTTGAATGGTGTTTTCCAATCCCTGCGGAAACTTCACTTTGTGCAGGGGTCATAATTCTTAGTTGCCTGGCATTGACCTCCCCTGGTATTTACTGGGCGAAATAAATAACTCACCCTTCATTAATTTTGAGATCTGCCAGAATTTAGTTCTTTATCACAGCCACTAAAATCCGATGACCTGGGTTTGTGAATTTACTGGCTGCAATAAAAAGCATATATTCTTAGTTTTTGGGGAATAACATCTGGATTTTGATGCTTACCGCACCAAACTCCACATTTCATGGTAACTGCCATAATAATTTCCCCTGTAAAATTTCAACAGGTTTGATCTGCCAAGATTTAAAAAAAGGTGAGGTATTTAACACACCAAGTAATTACCAGGTGAAGTAAATGCCACACGTTAGAAATTGGGTTTCTGGTTGGCAGAGGTATGCACCCTATCCAAGCAGGAACCACAATCCTAGTCAGGGTAAGTCAGATACACAACCTAAATTAACCTGTGCTCACCCTCTGATAGCATGGCACAGAGCAGTCAGGCTTAACATAAGAGGCAATGTGTAAAGTATTTGTGCAACACTAAAATTACAGTAACACAGTGAAAACACCACAAAAGGACTCCACACCAGTTTAGACAAATAACGAATATTTGTGTGAGTAAAACAAGACCAAAATGACAAAATTCCAATAAGTAGAACTTGAGATATGAATTTTTAAATATTAAACTACAATATTACTTAAAAGCATAAAGCGTCAAGCGGGGACATCTGGTCGCGCTTGACCGGAGTAAATCCAAAAGGTCAGGCTGGCCGCAATGGAGCATGGGTTGGATACAGAAGCCACGCAGGGCCTGCTGCAAACAATACTTTCACCGAAGAAGCATCAACGTCGAGGAGCAGCTGCGAGGTGCGGTCGGAGGCGAGGCGTCAATGTCGTTCTGAAGAATTGTATGTGATGTGTCAGTTCTGAGTCACGCAGTTCGAGGATGCATCAGCGATGAAAGCAATGCTTTGTTGTCGAGCTGCACTGTCGGCGCTGTGAGGTCCTTGAAGTGGTGATGGATCAGCATCGAAGAGGATGGGTCAGTTCCCACCGTCGCAAAGTCAGCGATGCGTAAGTTTTGAAGAGAAACCGCTTCAGAACCCACTTCCAAGGCCCATGACTGGATTGGCACCTCTTGGCAAGACTCACAGATGGCAGAGTTCAGCTGCTGTAGACAGGTTGTTGGAGGTCTTTGATGTCCCTGAGACTTCAGAACAGGGAGCAAGCCAGCAAACCCTTGGAGTCACTTAAGTCCTTGAGGTGTACAGATGCAGGTCCAGTCCTTCTCGCTCCCAGGCAAGAGGTCAGCAGGCAGCAGGCCAACACAGAAAAGCAGTTCAGCAGCGTGGAAGTCCCTCCGGGCAGCACAGCAGTCCTTCTTCCTTGGCAGAGTATCCTCAGGTGCAGAAGTGTACTGGGTTGGTGGTGTCAGGGGTCCAGTACTTATACCCAGTTGTACCTTTGAAGTGGGGGAGACTTCAAAGAGAGGCCTTTGAAGTGCACAAGGTCCCTGACCTTCTTGCCCTGACTCTAGACTCACTATAGGGGTGTATGCAGCTTTTTGTGTGGGAACAGGCGCAGCCCTACTCAGGTACAAGTGTCAGCTCCTCCCTCCAATCCAGCCCAGGAAGACCCATCAGCCAGGTGATGGTCCATCAGGAAGTGAATGGCCCATCAGGCAAACCTAAGCTTCCTGAGTGTGCAGCTGTCTAGAGGGAATGCACAACGCACAGATGTCACCCACCCCAGACGTGTATTCAGAGACAGGCAGAGGCGCAGAATGGTTAAAGTAAGAAAATTCCAACTTTCTAAAAGTGAAATTTTTAGACTTGCAACTCAAAAACTGACTTCACCATAAGTTGTGTTTTTAAGTTGTGAGTCCAGAGATACCAAAATCGAAATGTCTATATTTTCCAAATTGGAAATTACACTTAAAAAAGTAACAAGGTAATTCCAATGTTAACCTATGGGAGAGATAGGCCTTGCAGTAGTGAAAAACTAATGTAATAGTTTTTCACTACAAGAACTTATAAAACTCAAAAGCACATGTCCTAATTTTCAAATACACTGCACCCTGCCCTTTGGGCTATCTAAAGCCTGCCTTAGGGTTGACTTATATGTAATAAAAAGGAAGGTTTGGGCCTGGCAGGTAGGATAACTTGCCAGTTCGAAATGGCAGTTTAAAACTGCACACGCAGGCTCTGCAATGGCAGGCCTGAGACAGGTTTGAAGGGCTACTGAAGTGGGTGGCACAATCAGTGCTGCAGGCCCACTAGTAGCATTTAATTTACAGGCACTGGGCACATATAGCGCACTTTGCTAGGGACTTATAAGCAAATGTGTGAGAAATCAGGACCTGTTTGCAGTGTCCCCCCACATTTTGCCCCTATTGTGACCTCTAGATGCTGGATTTTCGGACTCTGACTGTGCCCTTGGCTCTGCTAGCCAGGCCCAGGGCCTGTGCTCTGTGTAAAAAATACATGGTAGTTTGGTATAATTACATTAGGCAATGGCAGACCCCTGGAAGTTCCTAGTATATAATAAGGCAAGGGGGATTCAAACTACCTATAAGTCCCTAGTCTATAACAGTGCAGGGAGGTTTAGAGGCCCAGTAGATTTCTTGCACAGGAGCGTGCGCAACTGTGGTGCCTTCTGTCATTTTAAAAACCAGCCCTGCCTTGCAGGCTGCTTTTAAATTAAAATTATATGCAAATTCGACTTTGGATTTAAAGGTAATTCCAAAGTATTAATCTACCTTATTTTTACATATAAGTAACCGATAAGGTCTCCCCTAGGTCCCCCAGGGGTAGGGTGCCTTGTAGCTATAAGCAGGAATATTATAAAAGCTGTTTTATAAGCCCTGGTTAGAGAAAAACTGCCAATTCCGTTTTTCCCCATTGTAGTGAATGGCTGCATGTGCTAATATTGTAATATTTTATTTAAATATAAATATTGATAGGAGCTGTCTATAAAATATACTTCAAGGTATCAAATTAATAGTTGAGATACATCTAACAACTTGCCACTGTTAGATTTATAATAACTATCACAGAAAATAAGTTATTAAACTTTCTTTTCTGTGAGCCAAAATCCAGCTTTCCAGTGGCCTCTCCTGATTGGCCAGCCTTTCCCAGGCTGAACAGGAGCTACTTGATGAGATGTGAAGTGTCCTGTGAGAGTAGACAATGGATTTCCTGTGGGTGGAGAACGTTTGCTGCAGAAGCCAAAAGGAAGGAAGCTAGTGGGGGAGCCATAGTGGTCTTCAAAGGGAGAATGGCACTTTAGGGCAGCACATGCTGACCCCCACATCCTGCACCCCCCAGCTATACAGGAGCCTCAGTAATTAGATTAAGGAGAGGGGTGGAAGGAGAATGCCACACCAGTAGGTTGGAGCAGCCTGATGCAGCTCGTCTGGAGAGATTTCCTCCATGTTGGATTTTGCGAGAATGGTGCTTTCTGGGCCAAGAATATGCCATGCCTGGGTGGCACTGATCCAGCGGTGTACTAACAGCAGATACTCCACTACCATATACTCACCTGGGCCCATATAACTTCTTCCACAAAAAGACCAAGTAAACCGCTGGAAGCTAGTTTATGGTTTTCATACTTTAAGATCTAGTTATTTCTTTCCCTAACTAAACCTTTCACAGATCAATTAGTTCTTTCCTCTGGTCAATGGACCATTAGTTGGAACTAGTTGATGGTGATAATTAACATAACTTATTAACCATTTCTTGATTAAAATGAAATAATCACAGACTCAGGAAGTTTTAAAATCTTTATCTAAATTAATTGAGAGTGAACCATCTCAAAGTTTCAATACAAACACCCTCATTCGCAAGAGTGTCAATTCAATCGATTCTCAAATATGCAATAGCAATACAGATCCACACAATGATTATGCTCAGAAAGAAGAGGACAGAGAGAGAAGAACATCTATGAATACAATAACATTTATAATTACCAAGAATGGTGTGAAGACCAACCCCCTGGCCAAAGGGCTGGTAAGGGTCCCCAGGATAGATCAGGAGACAAAGACTTCAGGACAGGAATCAGGACAGGATACTTCACCTCTCAAAATACCGACGACTGCGTCGCACCCCTCTCTGACACTCTCTTCCTCCTCGTGGTTCTTCCGCGATTTTCTTTCTAACCCAATTAAATTAAAATAGATGGTTCTGCATTCGATTTCTTCATTAGCGTCTCACAGCATTAGCACCACCCCCAACACCGATAGCATCCCGAGCTCTGTATCGCCTCTGCTGCTTCCGCTCCCAACGACATCTCTACTAACTAACTAAACTACCTCAATTATACCTTTCCATAGCCATGTACCACCCATTAATGTTTCAATTTAACAAAATACTAACTCTGATTGGACAGCCGAGGGGGGATGATCATCACACCATGCTTACATTTCACTTATTTCATTAAACCATTGTTGTCAAATCCCTCCCCTCAAACTTTATTAAATCATTTCCTTTCCCATACATCTCCAAACTTTATTAATACAAAATGTTGCAAGGTTATGAATAAAGCTCCTTCATATGAACTCTTCACCATCATGTTCCCAGGGCACATCTTCGCTGGTCTTGGACGCGTGACAAGTCCTTACTCATCTTTCCGTACTCTCTCTCGGGTGCGCATGCGTGAGGTTACGTCAGTCAGCTCAATTCAGACAAGTGTAGAAGGTCCAAATGCGCACTAATAATAAAGTCAACAGCAGAAATGTTATTCTCAAAAATAAATGGTTTCACTGTATACCACCAACCTCTACTCTAACCCACTCTATTTATTATTACCCTTTCTGCATTTGTGTTAGTATAAAACTTATTTTCTATTTCGGCCAAGCAGGTGCCATGCATGTGAGCTTTCATGCGGCCATTTTTAATACCTTTGCGCAGGCGCAAGATTTTCCCTCCAAGCATTAGTACGTCATTCTACGTGGATGCAGTAGACGCATGCGCAATAAATATCCCTTGTTAGAGTGCGTTTTAGTCCTTCGTTCATGTTGTTATAATTAGTAAACACATAGGCAAGCTTCACTGTCCCGCGTATCTTTGTCTAAATGCGAAATATTAATTACAAACACGTTGTTAGTAATTCGTTAATGAGTTAAAATGAAAGGATTGCTTCCAAGCAAGTCTCATTTACGAGTCCTTGCTCCATCAATCCCCTCTCTGATGGCATCTTAAGCCATCACAAAATTACCCATCCCATCCCAGATACCAACTTTAGCACTTCTCAGTTTTCTCTATTTCTCCTCTCGAATTTTCATCAATCAACTCGTTTCCTTCTAAGTCCCTCATTTTCTTGTATAATCTGCCTTTCATTTCTTCCAGCTGTATTTCATCATATTTTCTTTTTCGTTTCTGTCCCTTTCCTTTTCTTTTAAAATGTATTTTTTCTTTCCTTCCTTTTCTACAACACTTATAGGTAATCATCATTATCATCACTACTGTTATTACCATAACTAATGGTATTATTATTTGACCTAGAAAACCTTTCCCAAAATCAACAAACTATTTCCCTATTGATGTTATACTTTTTGTTAGTCTTCCCCACACACTGTCAACCTCCAGTTGGGTCAAGTGTTTATGCATTCTTGTAATGTTTTCAATATATCCTTTAATTTCTCTGCTCTTGTCCGGAATATAAGTGCAGCAATGTTGAATTTTCAACATACCACAGACTCCACCTTCTTTTGCTAATAATATATCAAGAGCAAGACGGTTCTGTAAAACCATAGACCTGATTGCAACCATTTTTGTGTTAATCATTAAGAATCCTCTTGCAGTATCTGTAGAAAGACGATCAACTATGGTTGATAACTTACAAATTTTCCGTGAATTAAGAATGACTCCAACTGAGGGTATCAATGCACTACAAATGTCTCCTACAATTTCAGAAAAACTAGCTCTTCTTCTACGTGTTAGTCCATTAGAATTTCCATTGGTTCCACTGATTTTGTCTACATGATAAATTTTTGGAAAAACTATTCCAAAGTAGCAGCTCCCGTACCATCTTGCAGGTAACCTATAATAGGCTCTGTTCCCACAAACATAATACACTCCTGGAAATACAAGATCCGTTCCCCCTTTTAGTCCCCACCCTCCTAAAATTAGGAAGTTGTGTTCACATTCCCTGGAACCAATGTAATTATTGTTATAATCTGTCTTTAATCTATGGAGGCAGAATTTTCCCCTTTTCACGAAATCCAGGGACATCGCAGCATGAGCCTTGCCACTTGCATAGATTCCCTCTTTCTCAGCCCATGGAGGTACATGGGATTTCTGTTCAGTCGCTTTCTTTATTAAATCCTGTCTCCTTTCTTCTACTAAATCCCAAAAATCTTTTTCTTCTTTTCTCAAT
The DNA here is from genome assembly GCA_963921515.1 of Calotriton arnoldi. Lineage (NCBI taxonomy): Eukaryota > Metazoa > Chordata > Amphibia > Caudata > Salamandridae > Calotriton > Calotriton arnoldi. Next base: position 595,577 of record CAWUFW010008540.1, read on the forward strand.
GTACATGTTAAATTATCCTTATCTGCCTGAACTAAATCTATTGAACTCATTGTTAAGAAAAATTCACCCATAAACTGCATTTTTACTACTAACTACTGGATTCATATTCTTTCTAATAGGTAATTCGGAAAATATTACATCTATGTTTGAATAAAAATATTGAAGTCTCCCGGTAGCATAAAATAAACTCGATAAAATGCTACATGACACACCATACGTCAAAGGTATATGGTGATACGTCACCCCTTCTGACACTGATGAGGGTAACTTCATACACACGTAACAGTTACTAATTTCCATAGTATTCACATACTGAAATAACAATCTAATAAACACATTTGAAGACGTATTATAATCTGATTTATTATGATAATTTGCTTAATCTTCTATTTTAGTGTCTTTTATTCTATCTGCCTTATCGTTAATATTTGTGTTATCTTTGTCATTTGTTTTCATTAACAAAGGTACTCCTACTTTTAGGAATAACCACACCAATACTACCAATAAAATACTACAAAAACAAAATCTAAAACACTTTCTTTTTAATCCAAGTTTTGGTCTCTCAGTAACTTCAATTTCAGCCATTTTACTCCTGAGAAAATTTCTTTTCTCTTATCTTTTCTTTGTCAGTTTGACTTTCTTTTTCGTTCTTAAGGAGGCCTCAATTTGCTTTCATCAATCTGAACAATATGAATTTCTTCTGTTTCATCATTCAGATCTAGGGATTCGAATTCCTCGAGTATGACATGTGTCCATTCAGGAGCCTTGTATCTCCTGTTTAAATTTCTCAATCTTGGACTTCTTCGAGTTATTTTTGCCAAGGTTTGTTTAGATTGTGTCTGACTTGTGACTTCATTTACTTGTTCTAGTCTCTTTTCAGATTTTCTCAAGTGATACTTAAGTTTCTTTACTCCAATTGGCTAATTGTCTCCCTTTCTGATTCTTTTGATTTGTACTGCGTTTTCACCTTCTTTATCTCCTTGTAATGTTCTTTTAATTTCATTCAGTTTTGGCACAATCTGTTCTGATTCTCTTTTTTCTGTGCTTGTACCTTCTTTTGCTTCCACCTGCTCAGGTCTTACCGCATTTTGTTCTTCTTCTTCCTGAGCTCGTTCTTCTAACTCTATCTGAACCTGTTCAGGTCTTACTTCAAATGTTTCTTCTTCTGCCTGAACCTGTTCTTCTAACTCTACCTGGTCCTGTTCAGGTCTTAATTCAAACTTTTCTTCTTCTGCCTGAAAGTGTTCTTCTATTTTTCCCTCCTCAGGTTCGTGAAAGTCTTTTTTATTTTCCACCTGAGTGTGTTCTTTTTCCCCTGTCTCTTCCTGACTACTTTCCTGCCTTTTCAGTTCTGTTCTTCTTCTGGTTTCAATAACATCATCAATTACTTCAATCACTGGTATCCACTCTTCCTGACTTGTACTTGGCTGTTCGTCATATGGTTGTCTTCCAGAATCTATTACTCTAGATTCTTCAATTTCACAGTTTACAACTCCTGACTCTTCAGCCTGTTCAGTCAGTGATTGCTCTTGTTGCTCTGATGGGCTCGGAACTCTTCTGGTATGGCTGGCATGAATCCAATTGGGCAAACCTGCAAACTTCACTGCTGTGGTAGTTACTAGTATGACTTGCCGGGGTTTGTCCCACCTTGGTGCTAGGCACGACTTTCTTACGTGTTTCTTCACTAGCACCCAATCTCCAGGATTCAAATCATGTGCTTGGTCTGGCTGTCTTTCAAATGCATCTTCTCCAACCTGGTGAGAGGCAGAACGCACCATTTCAGACAATCCTTTGCAATAGTCCAATACCAGATCATCAGTTATACTCATTAGTTTATTTCCAGGAATAAATGCCTGTCTCATGGCTCTTCCCATGAGAACTTCATGTGGGCTCATTCCTGTTTTCCTGTCTGGAATACTTCTGAGACCCATCAATACAAGAGGTAATGCATCTGGCCATTTCAGCTTTGTGGATGCACACACCTTCCCCAACCTTGACTTGATTGTGCTATTCAATTGTTCAACAATTCCAGAAGCCTCTGGACGATAAGCACAGTGCAGTTTTTGTTCAATGTTAAATGCAGCACAGATTAATCAAATTATTTCATTATTAAAATGAGGGCCTCTATCTCATTCCAAAGTGACCGGAAAGCCAAATCGTGGAACTAATTCCCTCAACAACAATTTTGCAACTGTAAGACTGTCATTTCTTCGAGTGGGATAGGCTTCCACCCATCTTGAAAAAAGGCATACTATGACAAGTATATATTTCAGTCCATTACATGGGGGCAATTCGATAAAATCCAACTGTAATCTGGTGAAGGGTCCATCTGCCTTTCCAATTTTTCCCCAGCTAACCATGGTCTTCCTACCTGGATTTTGCTGCTGACAGGTTAAGCATCTTTGGCAAAGGCTTTCTGCGACTACCCTGAACTTCGGATTGTACCAACTCTGTCTGAACAGCCTGATCATTGAGTCTCTCCCTATGTGTGTTGCTCCATGATACACTCTTGCCATTTTTGAAAGCAAACAATTTGGCATGACTGGTCTTCCATCTGTATACACCCATACCTCATCGTCTGGTCTTTTTGTACAAGCTGCCTTTATCCAAATTTCCTTTTCCTTTTCCTCAACTTCTTCCTGCAATTATCAAATCTCATCCCATGTTTCTGGTACTGAGAAAAACATAAGTTGGCATCTGGTTTCACCCGTTTCAATTTTTCTGTTTATGGCCACTGCATTTTTGGCACAGTATTTGGCCACTTGATCAGCATAATTGTTGCCAGCAGTAACCCTGGGTGTAGTTTGCTTAGTCGCGCTACGCGAGGCTACACGAAGTTGCAAAAGCGCTACGCGAGCTACGCGTAGCTACGCGAGCGTGCGTAGTTGCTTGTCCCGCCCATTTGCGATGTGTTTTTCTTGCTCGCGAACGCGTATTGCGTGTTCGGGACGCTCTTTGCATGCTTGGGGGATAGTATCTCGCGAACTTACCCATGCGGTTGCCTATGGGCGTGGCCATCTTGTTTTTCACTTGTCCCGCCCGTTCGCGATGCCTTATTTCCTGTTCCGGGTCGCGTATAGCGTGTTCGCGATGTGCATTTCATGTTCGGGAACGCGTCTTACGTGTTCGCGACGCTTTTTGCGTGCTCGGGGGGAAATATCGCGCGAACTTACCCACGCGGTCGCGATGGGCGCGGCCATCTTGTTTTTCACTCTATGCTATGGTTCTGGGGCCTGCTTTTCAATCCTCCCTCTATCCTTGCAATCCTTAGGTTTTTACACTGTTTTTCTGATCTTTTTTATTTATTATCTATCCCTCTCTGTCCCTAAGTCTATATTTTGCATTTTATTTCTACTTTTGCTGCGTTTTTTTCACTTTTCTACTGTTTTATATTACTTCCTTCTTTAAGCTCCTACTTCTTCCCCTAACTTTATTTTTCCCTTCTAAATTTTCTTTTCCGCCTCCCGCTCACCCCAGAACCATGCCTAAGGGTACTACCGGCTCCAAGGGCAAGGCATCGGCGCCCAAGAGCTGCCTGCCTTGCGGCAGACTGCGCCCTGCAGGGGTGCAGGCCCGGGAGCTTTTTGGCGAGGCGGAGGTGGCCGCCCTTGGTTTTTTTGTGCTGCGCCACCTCCCCTTGACCTTGGCAGCAGGCGGCAGGCCTGGCTTCGGGTACCCTACCCAGGAGCGTCACCGCCGGTGGGCGAAGGTGCGCCAGGCAGTGTTTCGCTGCTCAGGGGTCCGGCGCACCCATAACCAGCTGGCCCACCGGTGGTCAGACATCTTGGACCTGGAGCAGGACCTGCTGGACCTGCTAGGTGTCGAGGTCGTGGGGCTTGGTGAGTAGGTAATATACTAGTAGTATAAGTATTGTGTATAATGTTTTTACAAATAGCAAGAATACTGCTGCTTACATTGCAGGTAAATTACGTTTCAAAATCTTCTGTGATTGTAGGACACAGGTGCTCAGCGGCGGCGCTACTCTTACTTGTTTGCAACTTTGCGCTCGCTTGGGCTGATTATGTAAGAGTTTACTTAGAGAACTTAAGTTAGGTAATGCTATTGCTAGAGAGACTCTAGTTCTTCCTTTGTCCTCCTGTCACTAAGAAGAGATAGTGGTGGATGGATTGATAGGTTTAGTTAGTATTAGTTGGTAATTTTTTAGAGGTCTGCGTGATGCATCCTCTGTCACTGAGTGCTGCTTACCCCAGTCCTTAGTAGAACCTTTTGTAGTTTGTTTAGTGAGTGGTAAGGCTTAGCAGTGTCACTAGCAGAACATCAGACGCAACCAACCAACAATTTGGTGTATGCACAAATTTATGCATGTGTCCTCCATCTATGCATTTTTTAGGGCTAAAATTGAAATGCAGACTTAGTGAACAATTGGCCCATCTGGAATATGTGGGCTAGGTCAGGTGGAACTA